>OY730192.1:20300784-20990568 GCA_963422505.1 Pseudognaphalium luteoalbum
TGATTTTTGTTGCTCAACCCTTTAACATCTTATTAAATTTGTTTTTGTAGATGAAAAACATCCTTAGTTGAAGATCACAAACCTTCCAAATCCAAAGAAGGTATTAAATGTTGATTTACAAATAAATAACTATTTTTAACTTAATAAATTTTATAAACTCAAATTTTCAAGTCTGAGTTGTTATGGGTGGTGAAGTAGTAATAATAATAATAATAATAATAATAATAATAATAATAATAATAATAATAATTATTATTATTATTATTATTATTATTATTATTATCAAGCTCCTATATTTACTAGGATGATAAATGTAGAGACTATTATATGAATAGTGATAAATTATTTTTTATTCTTTTTAAAAAGTTATATAAATATAATATATAATGTATATGAATGGTGATCATTTTTTTTATTCTCTTCACAAACAATATAAATCAAATATAATATATCTTTAAAATGTATATTTCATATATGCTTTCCTTTGTATAAACTTTTAAATGCTTGATTAATTAGTGCGTTGTCTCTTAATTAATCGGTTAACTTAATATATTTGATGTGGAGTGTCAATTTTTTTTAATCATTATTTACCAATTTTTCTAATAGAACGGTAATATCGTGGGTCATAAGTTACACTATTATTTAGTGTAAATGACCCGTTTTATAAGAAATACAAACTAAGTGAACTAACATGTATATGATGTAACTATGAGAAAGTATATACAATATGTATTCGTAGTTTAATCATGAGATACACGGTATGGAGCACATAAAATTTTATAATTTTTAAATTCATATTTGAGGAATTTACATCTTACTGTTGAATAAATAGTATATGACAATCACCTTTTTACACATTGATTTCTCTTTTTATTTTCTTTATTTTAAGTTTGTAACACATACTTCACCTGTCATCACTTTCTATTCACTACATTTTGTTTTTCGATTTTAATATACCTCGTTCTAAAATACAAGTAATGTAATAACGTATAGTATAAAATTAAAAAAAAAATAGTAGGAAATTATTCATGATCATAAGAGATTGCGTAAAATAAGTTAATTATAGGTATATATGTGTGTGTGCGTGTCATAGAATAATAGAAAGAAACTAGAATAGGTAAAAACTGCTAAATATTATTTTGAATTTTTTCTTTAGTGTGAATATGATATAAAAGTCATACAAATTACACTACTTATATAAAAGTTAAACAATTTTAAAGTCCTTTTGTAATCGACATCTAATTCTAAGTCAAAGAATGTAAACAAATCAATTACTTTTATTGTTTTATCATAATTGATCAATGAACATAAAATTTACGTTCATACATAGCTTCTTAAACCATTCGAATATCCAAATTTAACTACATACGGAACACTAACTTTTAAGTTGAATATATACCAAATTATTTTATAAATTAATGTAGATAATTTGCTCCGCCGTAATACACGGGTTAATACATGGTTGTTATTATTATTATGCACTTAATTCGGCTGTAACTTAAAGATCATAATAGTGCTAGCTACAAATGTGAGCGTTGGACATTAATTAATATGCTGCGAATTGAATATCAAGAGTGGTCGAGATGGTTATATATATACGTCATCGATCCATATATCAAATAAATATTCAAGACGTACAAACGAAGCAAGTGATCATCTTGAGTTTGTCCATCACAAATTAGCTTCTTTTAATGGGCAGCATTCTTGATTTCTTTGAAGACAAAACTATTTTCGTCACTGGCGCCACTGGTTTTCTCGCAAAAAGTAAAGGCCGGCCCTTCGCTGTTGTTTCAACATATACATGCATGTGTGTTTTTGATGTTTACTTCAAGAAGTACAAAAAAATTAATATACATATATATTACTAATTAATATATACAGTATATCCTGTAAAATTATCTTCCTATGAATGGTCTAGCATATATATATTGTTTCATATGAATGAATCACTATATATGTTTCCATCTTGAACACATCTATATACGGATATACCTATACTATTTACACCCCTGCGTATACGGATATACCTATACCTTTTAATCCTCTTACCAAGTGTCCATAAATCGTTTCGAGTTGTAGATTGTCCATATATCAGTATACATACTTCTATACTTATGTGCGTATCAATGTAGTTTTTGTGGAGAAGATACTTAGAGCTCAACCAAATGTTAGGAAGCTTTATCTACTTATTAGAGCTGCTGATGCCAAGTCTGCCTTGCACCGCTTCAACACCGAGGTATTATTTTTGTCACTCAATCGAGCCAAGAAAACGCTTTATATATATGTTACTATGTAGTCATATAAACTCATATTGAATTGAATAAAATGGCATACATAGTTTTAAACTATATGTCTATAAAAATAACTAAAAATAAAGTCTTTTGTGCATGAATATTTAGGCAGTCGCAAAGGACGTGTTTAAGGTCCTGAAAGAGAAATACGGCACAAACTTGGAAGAGTTTTTGTCGGAAAAGGTTACCGTGGTTGCTGGAGACATCACCTCTGAGAACTTGGGAGTACAAGACTCCTCCCTGAATGAACAACTGTGGAGAGATGTTAACGTTGTTGTTAATGTAGCTGCAACCACAAATTTTATTGAAAGGTATATATATATATATCGAAAGAATGAGTAACAGATTGCCTAAAATTTCATGTCTACGTACAATACGCCTACTAGAGTCATTCCACACGTATACCTCTGAAACCTCCTATGTGTAAATGTGTAATATCTAGGCATGTGTTTTTCTTTAGAATATTATTTTCTTATGATAAATTAATATATATTCTGTGTACTTGGTTTGTCGTAGATACGATGTTGCTCTGGCTGTTAACACATGCGGTGCTAAATATGTCTTGGATTTTGCTCAGAAATGTGTTAACATAAAGCTGCTTCTTCATGTTTCCACCGGTGAGTTAGTATGTAGATAAATTTCATTACTTTTGATCTCTATCGAATTATATTTACGTTACAAACATTGTACGGAGTAATTGATATGTATATTATTGTCAGCCTATGTGTCCGGTGAGACACCAGGTCTAATTCTTGAAACCCCGTGCCACTTGGGAGACGGAACACAAAATTTCGACATCAAACAAGAGAAGAGGATCATTGAGGATAAACTAAACATGCTCAAATATGATCCTAACATTAACGAGAAAGTGGTTAGAACTGCGATGAAAGAGTTGGGCATAAGAAGGTCGTGAACCGGTTGTATATGTTTACATTAGTTTTCAAGTGATTAATTTGCGTTGTTACGTGATTCTTGATCAAGATTAATAATTCTTGATGTAGGGCAAAGCATTATGGTTGGCCAAATACATATGTTTTCACAAAGGCAATGGGTGAGATGATACTTGGGAAGTTGAAAGGAGATGTACCCTTGGTTATTCTTCGTCCAACCATCATTACTAGTACCTACAAAGAACCCTTTCCCGGCTGGATTGAAGACCTCAGGTTGGTAACTCAATGACTCAATTGATCGAACCATTAGAGTGTAACACTTTTTTATTATTATTATAAAAAGTTTGTTAAAATTGAGCTTTTAACTAACACGTCAATTGATATTGTGTGTCCGTATTTTATTAGTAAAAGTTGAAGTAAATAGTAAAGTTGATGTAGGAAATTAAATAATGTCATAATAAAAACTTGTTGGACGACTTAATTCAATTGTGGGTGCTCTAACATTAAAAGATGTTGTACGTCACGGATTCATTAAAATATTACTAGTACTCCGTAGTATATATAGAGAAAATTGAGTATTCTACCATAGGTCCCATCATCTAGCTCTATTGATTATTTTTATTTATGTAATATTCCCAATAAAAAACTTATGATAATCAATATTTTTAAAGGATGTAATTAAATTATTTTACATGACACTGTTGTTAAATAACATTTACATTTACATGAATTACAATCACTATCTCTATCAGAGAACATACATAAATTGAAAGCAACACAAGGGCCCACACGGGAGACCAGGGTTGTACAGTAATTGTCAATTACTAAGTGAGTCTAGTCGAGCTCTAAATGGTAGGGCTCAAGCTCAACTTGACTCGCTCATTTAAGATAAGCTATTCACGATGGCCAAGTTGTGAGTATCTTTATTTGGCACTTTTCAATTTTTTTTTATTTTGTATAAGTGTGAGTGTACTGAGTCTATAATACGAGAAAAGTATTACGTATGGGTCAGACGAATTGTACATATATAGAAGCTTGATATATAGCCATTGATAGGTGTACTAATTTTGTGAAAATGAATAATACGACCATAAACGTATAGTATATATCACTATCAAATTTCAAATTAATTAAAGTTACAAAAGAGGATACGATAAGTACGAGGGGAAGAGTGGCCATGATTATTGGATGTGCTAGATTCATAGATCTTCAAGAACAGTATCTAAACCTTCAAAGTTTAAGGGTCGTTTTATTTGAGAAGAAAGGGGAAATAAGGGTATAATTGTAAACTTTAAGGTTGCGTTTGGTTCGTGAAACTCAATGGAATTTGATGAAATTGTAATTTCAATTTCATTTACAAATATGTTTGGATCACAAATAAATAGAGTTGTTACATGTAAATAATAAAATTCTTTCATTTAAATGAATTGACATTCTATGAAATTTTAATTACTTTGATGAATTTCAATTCCATCAAACATATTCCACAAACCAAACACAATGTAAAGATTATTAATTGTTATTCTTTTATGCATTTTAAAGTTTTTCTAGTGATCAAATTAATCATTTGGAGATATATGATATTTTTCAAGTTAACTTCCATTCATATGTAATAGATGAGATCATCAAAGTATAATACTTTTCTAAAGTATGGAAGATTTAATGATATTGTACCATTTGTAAAAAAAAATCCATTTGCCCCATCTTTTTCAAAATTACATATTTCACACAAAAGACACGTTCAAAAATTATAAACTTGAACGATATGTTTTCTTCTATTCGATTAGAGTATACTTTCGACAACTTTCTTTATTGTCAATTTTTTGATGGGTTTTATAAATTACTAACACATGTGTTACCGTGTTGCATTTGGGGTTTAGAGTTTGGGGTTCATGGTTTGGGTTTTTCCAGAAACCCCAAACCCTAAACACTTTATTAAACACTAAACTTTAAATCATTGGTAAAGCCTAAACTCTAAATCCTAAATCGTGCTAAAACTTAAACATTACTAAACACTAAACTCTAAACCCTAAACCTTAAATCCATACTGTATCCCTAAATTAGATATACAACCAAACAATAACACATGTGTTAATAATTTGTAAAAGCCATCAAATAGTGAAAAAAAAACGTCGAAAATATACATTGTGAGATTTTAAATCGAAAGAAGAAAATGCTAAATTTTATGGTGCAATTTTTTCATAAATTTTCGATTTGTTGTTTGTGAGATAATCAATTTTTAAGATTTTAGGGGTAAATGTGTTTTCGTACAACTTACACAATCTTTTTGGTTATTCCATATTTTTGGAAAATATTCCGGTGAACTTTTCTCTCCTATGTAATTGGGATAGATCAAAAGATGTTATCGATAAATTTGTATAGAACAAACTCTTGAGAGACATATCATCATCATCATAATTAAAAGTGGATATTAGTATTATTAAGTGACATTTGGCATGTTAATCTTCATTTCCCCTAGCACCCGTTCAAACGTTAGCTTATCATTCCATCCTTTTTCTTTTTAATACACCATTCAAAATTTATTTTTTATTTTAGTGAACATATATCAAGAGGGAATATATCTGCAGTGGATAAAATATTATTTACATAAAAAAAGTATGGGGTTACTGAAAACTCTACCATTTTTTTGAAATTTTTTTTAACAAATAAATTTTTTTTGGAAACGTCTTCAAATTGTGTTTTTTTAAAAAAATTAAGACAAAGAAATGTATGATTTATGGTTGATACAATTCCTATTTTGGAAAATGAAAACTTTATCCTCTACATTTGAACGTGATTTTTAAATCTTATTTAATTTTCTAGAGAAGCAAAACTTTAAAAAAAGAAAATTGGAACCAATTTTCCGTAACAAACGCGCCCATATCTTTTCGATGTGTCCTCTTCTAAAAACTACAAACTCATCCTATACCTTCTTTAGATTTATTTAACCGCTTCAATTATCACCTCTTCATTTAGCACCTTGATCTTAAATGTACATCACTTTAACAGTTTCACCGTTTACAATTACTAGTTTTCCATGACGTCAACCCTGTTATAATCGCATAGATATCTAATATCAACAATTTGCAATTGGTACATGCAGTATCATGAAGTCAACTACTATACGTTACAATCCTATACAGATCTTCTAGTTAATTCATCCCGTTAAATTAAGGGTACGTCTAGCATTTCTTTGTTTTTTTTCATTATTATTTCAATTGATAAAATCTTAAGCATTATCACTTAATAATCTTCTCTGTATTGATCTAGCGAAAAATCAGCTTTATATATATATATAAAACAGAATACAATGGAACAATCTGGACCTTAGATTGATTCCATTAATAAAGATCATACGGTTAAAATTATTTCCTTCATTTTCTTTTTAATTTTTATAATGTGTATCCACAACTATTGATTTTGACACTTTCAATACTTCCCTATTTTTTTTGGTCCTTATAGTTTAAATATCATGACATTTCAAGTGGTAATTTATAAATAAATAATCGTATTTGAAATATTTATCTATATTGATTAATTACATGAACATTTTATCAACATTATGAAATAAAAATTGTTCATCCATTTAGCCAAACAACCGTAATATCATGAATACGTTAAAATCGTAACTAAAATATTTTACGATTTTAATTATAATCCTTTAAATAATGTAACTAAGATATTTTATGATTTTAACTAATGATCCCTTAAATAATATAAATTAAACTAAACAATAGACATATGTCATATTCAACAATAATAATATTGTTCTATTTTCTTTTTGTGATTCATAGATTTTATATTTTTACAAGTTTTGTTTAAAGCATTATCAAAATGAAACTTTAGATATAACTATTAAATGATAAAGACCCTCTTGAAGATCATGAAATTTCAATAAATTTTGATGGTATTATATTAAATGTACGTTTTTATATTAAAATATTGTTTTTCCTTTTCATACACACATCTTTCAATTTATAATAATAAGTTTTAAATGTACTTGATAATAAATATGTTATCGAGCGTTTTATTGATTTGTTAAAAATTAACGCCTACAAAGATCAAGTTGGCGAATATGGATTTTTATTATCGCTATTCAAAATCTATTATTATTGCTTATACATATGTGTATATATGATCCTAACAATGTTTGATTTGGATAGAAATTTATGTTTGAATTACAAAATACAGTTATGCTTTATACTGAATTCATAGTTAGTTAAAGTTTTAAAAAACTATTTTATGGGTTACAATAATTCTATAATTCCTTCTTATTATATGCATATTATATTAATTAATGTTTAGCTATCTGTCTCTTCATAACATGGGTAACTGTTATAACTAAAACGTTTACAAATTAGATAATATATAATTTACAACCGACATGTATTTTTAATAACTTAACTTAAAAAAAATTAAAAAACCTGAACCGTACCAAACTGATAGAGTATATGTTAGATTTTATTGGTTGTCGATTATATTATATAAGAATCCGGTTTACAGTACAATTTCATTTGACTTAACTTTTTAATTACACAATTTATAAAATCAAATATTTAAACTTCGCGTTGTCGCGGGATCTCGCCTAATTCATATTATATTCTTAGTATGACAAATATCATTCATATCGTAGTCAATATTTCTTCTCTTCTCCAAGATTAGATTGATAATTAATTAGTGTTGTTCCAATATGTTTATCAGTTTAGTGAGCTATGCAAAGAAAATTTGAATCCTCTTCCATCAATTTTGCATTATTTTGAATTAGAGATAATATTTGGTACTCGATCTACCGCAACACATATATTTTGTACGGTAGATATTTAATATTTGAAAGAGTTTTGTTAACGTATACCACCGTAGGACAATTAAATGAACATGTAATTTTTTTAAATAACATAAATTGTAATTAATATATATATAAAAAAGAAAATTATTAAATTAAATTAATTAGTATTAAATGTAAAAATTAATAATATTTAAGGAAATTTTGTAAAATTAAATCAAAATATCTTGAATAAGGTGTTCATCTAGAAAGGTTTTTTTTGTATCAACTTGCGGTTTATATTCAGCAGTCGAATGGGAACTTTGAGTGTAGTACAGCTATTAGTACAATTGAGGATTATATATTGGAAAAATAACAAAAATATCTAATCATCATATCTTTTTTAAGAAAATAATCCTTTAACTAACAATTTTAATAAACTAATCCTTTGACTGACGCCGGGTCGATGCCCCTGGCGCCCCACCCTCAAAAGACGTGTCACGTGAAAAGATTTATTAATATTTAATATTAGGACGCCGACGATAATGGTGGGGCGCCGGGGCGCCGGTCCCATATGCTGGGACGCCTGACGACAATGGGACAAACTTTTTCCACGTGGCACGTCTTTTGATGGTGGGGTGCCAGGGGCGCCGACCCGACGCTAGTCAAATGATTAATTTGTTAAAATGGTTGTCAAAAGATTATTTTGTTAAAAGGGATGTGATGATTGGATCATTTTTGTGATTTTCTCTTATATATGATTGTATCATATAAAAATTAAAAACCATATCCATCTTTGCTATATCAATTTAAATCCCATGTGTTATCATATTATCATTTACAATCAATTGAAATCTTCGATTTGATTGTTAGTCACCAAATTTATCGTGTTAATGTGTCATAATACTTTATCCAATATCATAATCAAACCTAAACATCGTACTCCCGTATTAGTTAGTACCAAAAATGATACAACCGTGCGATCACGGGATATAGTACTAGTATGTGTATATATATATATATATATATATATATATATATATATATATATATATATATATATATATATATATATGGATGGATTTTGGTAAAAACAATGAGATAAAAAACCCAGTGAAAATACATCCCCATCCACCATCTAATCTAACATATATATATGAAGGGTGTTGATGTGTTTTCACTATTTTTTTATCTTCTATATTTTCACAAGATCATATATATATATATATATATGTATGTATATATATATTATATATATAGGTTAAAATAAGAAGACTAATTTTCGTGAGAACGTAGGAAATCGTTCAAAATCACTTTTTAACTATCTCTGAAACACATTATTCTTCAAAACTTTTTCAATGATTACTATTAAAATAACTTTTGGAATTTATGATATAAATATAAATTAAAAGTATTAATTTTTTTATCGAACATTTTTATATAGTATTTACTGTTGTGATTATTTAAAATAATCACAAAATATAATATGATAATCACATGTGATTATTTTCTAATATAACGTGATTATCATTTGTTCGAAATAATCACAATATATGACATAATAATCACATATTATTCATGTGATTATGAATAAAAAATTAATATAAATAATTAAAAAAAGAAAAAAACTTCAAAATTTCTTTTATTTGAAAAATAGATTCTAAAAGTTATTTGAAAAATAAAATACAAAGAAATTTTTGTAAAAAACGTGGTTTTGATAGCTAAAACGTAATTTTGAAGTGTTTCCTACGTTCTCACGAAAATTAGTCTTCTCATTTGAACCCACAACTCTCTCTCTCTATATATATATATATATGTATATGTATATGTATATGTATATGTATATGTATATGTATGTATGTGTGGGAACCCGAAACCATAATTACTTATATGTTCAAATTTGCAGGACTATTGATACTTTTATCGTGTCTTATGGCAAGGGAAGATTAGCATGCATGCCAGCAGATCCTGAAAATGTATATGACGTGGTGAGTTCATGTAGATTATATATTCATATACTCAGAGAAATGATCTATTAGCTTAAACAACTAACGGCAAGGGCATCTTAAAGTACAAAATACGAATGATATA
This sequence comes from Pseudognaphalium luteoalbum, assembly GCA_963422505.1. Taxonomy (NCBI): domain Eukaryota; kingdom Viridiplantae; phylum Streptophyta; class Magnoliopsida; order Asterales; family Asteraceae; genus Pseudognaphalium; species Pseudognaphalium luteoalbum. The sequence goes on from OY730192.1 coordinate 20,310,819, forward strand.
AATTGAAAAAGACTTTTTATCGAATGAGTAGACAAAAAAAATTCGTTTTCAAAAATATTCAAGTATATGAGGATTGACCTGATAGGTAAGATCACGTAAAAGAGTCTATAATGATTTTTTTCTTTTATTTCGCATCGGAAATGTTCTAATACCAACTCTCATTATATTCACCAATTGTTTTACCATTTCATATATATACACCAATCAAATTCATATATATTAGGTTTATGTAATTAGGCACATCAAACATCTATCTTGATCAAATATTGTAGATACCTGGTGACATGGTGGTGAATGCTATGATTGCGGCAATTGTGAAACATGCCAATCAAACATCTTCTCAAACGATTTATCATGTCGGATCTTCAGTATCAAACTCTTTGACGCTCAACACAATATATAAATGTTCTTACCAATACTTTACTCAGCATCCATGGACTAATAACGAAGGAAAGTTGATCATAGTTGGTGATCTTAAATTTGCAAAAACACCGGCTAGCTTCCATCGATATATCACGATTCGTTACTTGCTTCCACTAAAGGTTAATTACTCTTCGAGTACTATTTATATATGTCTTTTTTTTTCTTCCTTTTTTTATGTACTATATGCTAGGCAAGAGACTTACTAATTTTTTCTTTAGGTTTTTTATTTTGTGGATTTAATATTTTGTGGAGCTTTTGCTAAAACATACAAGAATCTTGAACGAAAGATAGACTTGGCACTGCGCCTGATGGAGATTTACAAAGCATTCTTGTTCTCTGCGACAAACTCGTGAGCAATATTATTGAGCAGCTTATTGTAGTAACTAATCCTTTTCTCCGCGTGTTTAAAGCTTGGAATCTTTTTAAAATTTGTGACAGGTACGATGATATGAATACTGAGAAGTTGCGTAGGGTGATTAGCGAAAGTAAAAGCGACGAGAATGTAGTCTACTTTGATCCAAAGATAATTGATTGGGAAGACTACCTCATACACACCCACATTCCGGGACTTGTGAAATATGAATTTAAATGATCACGAGCTCGATCTCACATATCGAGTTCCACTATATATATATATATATGTATATATATATGATCTACATTACCTTAATAATTACACGTCTGTATTAATAAAGATCAATCTAAAATGTTCATTGAACAATCCGTAATTCGCTTTAGTTGATCTTGAAGCTACTATATATAATGTTACATTAAATAGGCGTTGATTTCAGCTATCGACAGGCATCACTAGATCTGGATTCTCATAATGTTCGTGTAGATTCTCATAATGTTGGTGCAGAATTAATGTGTTGGGTTAATCTAGTTCACGTGATTAAATATGCATGGATGGAAACTTTGATTAAATAAGTATGAACTTTGATTAAATAAGTATGAAGAGCTGGAGTCAAAAGAAGAGCATCAAGGGTCCTATGTGCAATGTTTTAAGAACCAGTTCGACTGTCCCGGTTCGACCGGTCAAACCGGAAAAATTCATATTTCCGGCTCAAATAGAATCGGTTTTCAATCATGTTTGACCAGTCAACGAGCCGCCGGCTCACCGGTCGGACCCGGTTGAACCGGAAATCGGAACCGCAATTGAACCGGCTTTCGAAAAAAATAATAATTTAAAAAGCATAAAATTAAAACTAAAAAGCAAACTATCAAACTAAATCGTCAGCAAGTTATTTAATTAATTAAGATATTTATGTCATGATAATACAAAATGTTTAATTAAGTTGATAATGCCAAGTAATATAATATTATTATAGATTAAGACCTCAAGTTGAAAAAGAAATAAAAATCTTATTATTATCATTATCTTCATTAAGATCGAGGAACTCCATATCTATATATCATTTCAAATTTGATAAAGAAAGCAAAATCTTTACATCTTTAAATAATAAACATATTATGTTTGAAAATAAACTCATGTTTAAACAGAGAAAGAATCAAGAGAGAGAGAGAGAGACAAAGAAGCTGGAGGCGGTAAGATTTGAGAGGAGAAAGAAAGGCGGCCGATCGGCCGTAAGATCGGAAGGTGGCGACGAAGCTGGCGGTGGGCTTGAACCGTAAAAGTTGAAAGGAAGAAAGATGTTAGTGTTCATAGAAATTTATGAAAGATGGAGAAGATAGAGTCAAAGGAATAATGGTGGTTCATTGTTTGTAGTGAAAATATGAAAGGAGATTGAATAATGTGGCTGATATTGAAAATATGTAATAAATTATTACGGAGTACATATCTAAAGCTGAATGGGTACAAAAAGTCAAAAGTAAGTAGGTGTACACTCTGTGTGTATGTCCCTTCATTAATTACATTATTTATATTATAATATATATAATATTTTTGACAGCTTTTATGACAAATGGTTTGACCGGCCAGCTTAACCGGTCCGACCGGTTCAACCGAAAATTAGAATATATTCGGTTTGATTAAAAAACCGGTTTCTAAAACATTGCCTGTGTATCCATCACAAAGTTTCATTCTGACATCTCCACTATAATTATGTTGTAGTTTCTTTTCTCAACTTTTTCTACAGCACTCCCCCATTTCCACTACCATTAACCAACCACCGGCACTCACACCCTCTGCTACCAGTTGCCGCCCACCACTGTCGTCAGCCACCACGTGCTACTGCCGTCAATCGCTGTCGGATGCCGGCCAACTTTTTTTTTTTTTATTTTTTTCTATATTCTTTTTTTTCAATCGTTTTATTCCAAAACTTTTTAAATAACTTTTTCCTCCTTAAAAACATTGCATATTAATTTAAAACAAAAATAATATTTTGTTGCATCTTGTGGGTTTTTAACTACATTATATAAATATATATATATATATATATATATATATATATATACTAGTGTTATACCCGTCCGTTGGACGGCTAAATATAATAATTTTATACGATAACAGCTTTTAAAATACTAATATGCATGAAAGACCCATATAATTTTGAAGAAGAAAAAAACATAATTGCTAAGATATACATGAGAATTTCAAAATAAATTGTATACAAGCATAATAATCATACAACATAAAATTTAAAAACAAAAGTTTTATTTATATTAAAATCACGGCTCAAAACTAAATCCTTTTAAAGACGTTGAAAAGACGAAAATGACACAAAGATTAAAACTCATATTTTTAATAAGCATTCAAAATTACTATAAACATAATAATCAAGTTTAATAAAATGACATTTATAGTAATATCATACACAATATTATCCCTATATGGACCATTAGATGAAGATCAACAATTAAGATCTAACCTTTAATTAATATTATGACATCATTAATCCCATTAGTATGTGATTAAAAGACTAATTACCCTTCTATATTTACAATATACACCTTTCAATATTTACAATATAAACCTTTGTTTTTTATTTAATTATAGATTTCTTCCAAATACTTTATAATTTATTATTTCTTCTATAATTCAAACTCTTTCTACAATCTTATTTAATTTTTTTTTTCTGAAAAAATCCCAATAAGTTATTTTCAATTCCAAAAGATTCATAACTTAATTTCATCGTCTAGTGATTTAAATTATTATACGACCCACTATTTTTAATCCTTTTATCAATTTCTAAATTACAATTCTTGGATCATGGGTGCTAATGGGTCGGGTTTCGAAGAATTTTAGTGGATTTTGCACCCATACTAACGTCTTTTTTGAAGTTGTTGTTTTCTCTACTCCATACTTAAGCCTAATTACAACATTATTAATAAAAATATTGCATAACGTTATATACGTCTCTTAATCATTTTATTAATATTTCGAAATAAGTCATTAAACAATAGTGATGATCTAGTGTTTTGCCCGCGCAATGCAACGTCAACAAAAGATTTTACTCATGATAAATTCATTTAACAACATTTTGTACTTGAGTAAAAAGTAAAATAATAATGGTATACCGATTTGTACATTATTTTATATACATTAATTTCAATGAATCTAATTAGTGGTCATAGTTCTCAACACAAGTTGAAATGTTACAGGAAAATAAATGACGAAGAGTTGCATTCTCAAGTCTAGTCAACTCGGTTAATTTATCTTATTAAGTTTGGGCTCTAGTCCATGTCAACGTATTGACTGACTAACAGCACAATGCATGTCGTATTTGGTTGGTTACTTTTTACCCGTTAACCCGTTTATCAAATTAGTTTTGGGTTTATAATGTGAACTCTGACCCCCAAACATAACTTGACTCACATCGCAATACCTACTTATGGAAATTGAAAGTTAATTAAAATAAATACACAAATATCTAATATAGCTATAAAATGATTCCGACATTGTATAAACTAATATAGAGATTTTTTTACTATTTTGTTTCAAATCAATGGACAAATTCTTTATATCGTATTGATATGTTAACTTTTATAGTTAGATGGTGTCACTTTAAATGCTTAAGTCTTGAATAACATATATAAAAATATAGTAAACAAATTTTAAGTATTCACTTTTTTATAATTTAGAAGTTTGGTAATAAATTCTTTATATATTACTTCGTATATATATGATAAAAGATATAGAAGATTAAAGTGAGTTATATTCATAAGTTTTGTTTTACTTAATACTTATCTTAAAAGTAGTTTTAACATACATTTAAATATTCATTAAGTATCACATAAGTTATGAAATCAAAAATATATATTTATGGATTTGTAACTAAAAAATAATTATGAGATATTAATTTGTATAATAAATTACATTTATTTGAAGTGTTAAAAATTAAATGAGAATATTAAATGTTAATTAGTAATCTAATAGAATTATAATTTATAATTGATTGTTGATTGTTTTTTAAAAGGGTAGGGGTAATTTAAACTTTTTGTCATCTCATCTTCACTATTTAGATAATCATATTTTTTAACTTAAGATCAATGATTCATATTTTTTTTTAAATAAATTAAAGGGTGAGATTACATTGGAGTATCTAATTTATATATTAAAAGAAGAAAATGGTTATGGGGCAATATATATCGCACTAGTTGGGCCGCTAGATAGTGTTTTTTTTTTGTATACTATAATCAACCTGAGATGTAAAGTGTTTCCAATCATCATGCACATAATCCAAATTGAAACCTTCTAAAGTTCTAAGCAACAGAGAACCATTAAGCAATTGTTAAAAAATTTTAGTCTATATACATCACTAATAAGACTTAATTTGTTAAACTTTTAAGGATCACTACCGTTTTACTATAAAGTACGACCCCTTTAACTTGAATCTCTGGCTTCACCATCAAATATAGGTGTCATGAATAATGATCACTTCGAGATATAAATTACAACCTATGGTTGCTTGGTGTTCCGATTATTGATCATGCTATGCTATGGAATGAGATAATAGACATGACCTTGGGAAAACGATAAGGAGTTCCATGTGTTTAATGCAGGGGTAGTATCAAAACTTATTTTAACGAGAGTAAATTTTAGGATCCTCGTCACATCAGATTTTGGATTTCACTTTGAGAATTTCTTTTTGATCAAGTGATACATTAAGTTATACCGACCCAAACTTATTTTATCATGAATCTAACATAATCTAGAAAGAATTTGATTATGAACACCAAAAATTGTATCGAAATTTCATAATATTGAATGTGAACACACATTCTGGCTACTTTTTTTTTTTTCTTGACAAATTCGTGACTCTAAACGTTTTAAACATTTCTAGTTCTTATGTGATTATAGATATTTTGTAGACTATTATTATGTGGAAAAAACAAAAGAAATATTATCTTTAAATATAGAATTCAATAGTTGTTCATTTAATGATAATTAACGGTAGAGCGATAGATTTTTTTTGTAATTTTATAGCTGTTCATTAAATGGTAGAGCGATAGAATTTTCTTGTAATTTATAACCAGCTAAATAGTAAGGGAAGAAAGATACCGAAGAAAGAAATAGGAAATGATATAGAAAAATACGGTTTATACAATACAAAGAATCTAAAATTGAAATCGAAATTGAACTTGAGACCTACTGGTTAAGTGGGACAGGCGTTAACCACCAAACTATGAGGTTAGATCGTAAGTTATTTAAAAATTTTAACTTCTCTATCTCACACACACATATATATATATATATATATATTACTAATATATAATGCATTTCAAAGTTTTTTTAAGATAGAAATTACAATTTTACCCATTAAAAAAATCTACATGGAATTACTAATATACCCTTACATATAATTAGATCTAATTATTACTATAATTATTAAAAAATTAAAGTAACCAACACATGACATTAAATACTAATTAATTAATTAATTCTTTTACATATCTACTACTAATATATCTTAAGCAATTTAGATTATTTTAATGAAAATTACTACTTTACCGTTGAAGTTAATATTAGTATTTGAAAAACATACATGAAATTACTAATATATTCCTACATATGTCAAATTCTTATTTTTACTAAAACATGACATAACTTTTAAACCGTAAAGAGGTACACGACGTGTCAATTATGTACGAAAAGATAAAAACGAGTTGAACATGATAACAAACAGCCGAAGGCGGTTTGTGCACTGTTTGGAGTCAAATTCGACCACTAAAGCCTTCAAAATCAACTTTTCCTTAGTTTTACACTTTTTTAGTGTTTTAAAAAAATAGAAATGAACTATTTGATATCTTTTTGTATCATATTATAAATTTACTGGTTTACTTACATTCCATATTTTGTTTTGATATCATCAACTTTTATAATCTAGAGTTTCAATTTTTATAAAAATTTGGGATTACCATTACGCGTACATATTTGTATTAAAATACTAAAGAAAAAACAAAAACAAAATTACCAGTCAACGACTCTTCACCAGCCAACATGACACCTAGCTATTAGAAACTCGCAACTCGACTATTGAGTTCACAATAACATTTTATGATTATATATATATATATATATATATATATATTTTGTTACGCATTTTTAACAATTTTTAAAAAGGGTAAAAAGGTAATTTTGTTCCTTTTAGAAACACTATATCTTAGTGTATCGTCATATAAATTTTAATTTTGATTTAATACTTTATATCGAATACATGTGAAGCTAATAATTGTTTACCCGATACATCGTGCGGGCATTTTGCTTTTATCCAATATATATACTAACAAACATGGTAATAATAAAAACATATATAGAAATGAAAATCAAAGAGTTTACTTAATGTAATCTATCTATCTATCTTATATATTAAAAGAAAATTTTTGAAAGAATAAGAGATATTTAAAGTCAATCCGCAAATTTTACAAGTCTTAAACTAATATATATATATATATATATATATATATATATATATATATATATATATGTATATATGTATATATATATATGTATATATACATAACAAGTTACAAATCTTTGTGTGGGCAATAACTCATAATTTCCCACTCTAAGACCACATGCAATTGTAACCGACTTGATGGTGGTGTAGTGATCGGGTGTCACGTTAGCATTACATGGCGTGGTAGGATAACATCATGAAGCGGTGAATACCACCAAGCCATGTGATGGTGTATTGGACCCATCATTGATCCCACATTTTTTTAGTTTTTATTTGTGAATGGAATTGGAAAAAAAAATCGCTACTGGGTGCCTCAAAACCACCACCCCACCCCGTGAAATCCACCATGACTCCAGGCCACCACGCCATCCATTGCCGGCGACATGGCGTGGTGGTGGCTCCATGCTCGTTGTGCACGCTCCATACCAGATGGTCTAGTACGCCAAAGACCTACGACCTAGCTGTATGTGGGAACCTTTCAATCTAAGGGTTGTGGGTTGAAATCTCGTGAAAGGAAATTTGTAAATATTCGTAGTAGTATATAATAATCATAGATAGGTAATGTAGGTTTGCCATTTTAAAGAAAAAAACATGCCATTATCCGACATATTTGCGAGCAAACGTAACTAACTAATTAACCCTTAAATAGTCACGTGCACAACAGTTCATACCCTGATTGACTATTCAACCAAAGATAATATCTTGATATCTTCCTTGTGCGTGTTGTTGACTTGTTTCAAGCTTTCAAAATGGTCCAACTCACCTCAAGACTTTCAATACATCAACTTAGGTATAGAAATATGTATTAATCTCATAGCCCCATCTAGTATAATCTCATCTTTAAAAGCTAAGCATGATGACACTTGACCTACAGAACATACAATTACTCCATCTAATCTAATATTTATATCCGACGATGGCACTTCTCCTACAAAACATACCGCGCACAAATTGTCACTGTAAGGGAAGGAACTTAAAATATCAAATCGATACTGTAACTCAGTAACTGTACTATTGTTTGACTTTTTACATGACCATACCGGAAAAAGTTTGATACACTCGAGTTTTTTTTTTTTTTTTTTCCAAAAAAACACCATTTGAACAAAATGTTTTCATCAGAGGTAAAGACTTTTTCAATTATTACTTTTTTTTTTTTACCTACAACTTTGTGAAAAGTGAGTTAGCCAAAAGGTTTTTTTTTAAGTCGTGTAACTTTTAAAAAGGTAAAAACTCTTTGGATAGATTATAATAGCGTTAAGTGTACGTAACTAATGTATGATCATAGTGTGTACTTAATTAAAACTTAAACTTGTGTGTACATTATATGCATGAAACTTGTTATTTATTGCCATTCAGGCGCGTCCCCGAAATTTTGGTGTCCCTGTGCGCAATTTCAATTTGGACCCTTTTATTCACAGTTTTTATTAAACTTCTAATTAAAGTTTGTGTTAGTCCAAGTATTATGTTACGGAGTACTAGAATATTGGAATGTGTAAATAAATTTCTAAATCCTAACAATATTTTTCTTTAAAAACTCCTAAAACAATAAATTTTGGATAGTAATAATATAAGTATACAAAAAATAAAAAAGAATACAAACAAGATTCGAACTCGTGACAGGGCAATCAATATAAAAGTAGACAACTTATCCACCAAACTCTATGGCAGCATATGTTAATTTTTGTGTTTAAGAGATATAGTCCCTATAAATCTTTGGCTTGGATCATTATACGCCTCTAAAAACTGGGTCCTGTGCATCAGTCCATGTGACACATCCATATGGCTGGGCTTGTTGCCATTATACGTATTTTCGTGACGTAAACAATGTAAGGTCTTTGAAATCTCTTTTTCACTATAGATGATTATAGAAAGTTTTACATAGAAATATATACAAAGTTATGTGAAAATTTAGTGAGCAACATAGTTTTGCAAAAAGGGAAAAAATATATAATCGAACATCTGCCGGTCTTATAGACTGATTTCACAGTTAATATGAAAAATGTAAATTACCTAACTCATAATTTTAAAGAACATGTTGATGGGGATTGAATCCATGACATCCATATTTATGATTCATGTACCTCACTAAGCTAACATTGTAGAACCAATTGTATGCGTTCTTCTTTTAAGTATTCACTGCAACTTATACAATATTCATCTACTCTTTTTTTACCACACTTCTAAAAAATGTGTGAACTTATGTTAAATTATTCACATTTATAATTGTGTAAAAATTATTGCATCAATAAGCGTGAAGAAATCACAAAATTTACATTTAAAAGTGTGAAGAAATCTAAATTTGTCTACATTTGTAGCTATAAACCTCAATTTGTAACGGCCAATTTATACACACTTGCTTTTGTGTCAAAAAAACACGTGTTACAAATATTTTCATATTTTTAAGTGTTGACAAGTTGAAATTTCTTTACACTTACAAGTATGAGCTTTTCTTATATATATGTGTGTGTGTAAAATTTTTTTTTTTTGCAAAAAAGTTTTACACATTTTAAAAACGTGAAGCAAAAAATGTGATAAATGACATTTTTAGTATTATCTCTCTCTTCGTTATTGAAATACTGTATTCTTTTACTATCATCAAGAACTACATTGTTTCGATATAAATATTATATCAGCCAGATATTTTTCTTTTGTTTATTGCTACTATCTACATCTATCTACAACCCTATAGTTTTCTAGTTTTGTTACAATTAATGATTTGAGTAATGGATTTAAATATAGTATAACTTTAAATAGTAGTAATAGTAACTAATTTGATAATTCTAATTTTGATAGTATTAATGATTTGAGTAATGGATTTATATGGTAGTAATAGTAACTAACTTTAAATAGTAGTAGTAGTAGTAACTAATTTGATAATCTCTACTTACAAATAGTACCAGGATTCTGTAAGAGTTTATCTACAAACTTATATCCTATATATATTTTTAGTTTTGTTAGAATTGATGATTTGATTAATGGAATTAATGATTTCATAATGACTTTAAATAGTTATCGTTGATATATGTGAAATTCTATAAGAGTTTTGTTACAATTAGTTAAAAATTTAAAATAGTATTATCCAAAGATAGTTTTATATAGACAATAAAGTTACTAAAACATTTGGTGGCAATAAAAAACGTCTTAAATAGCTTATCTCCATTAGATATGCTTACGATAATTTTATAAAAATATATACACGGGTAAATGTCTTGAAAATGTAATCAATTTACCAAAATTTGACAATAAATGGAATATATTTTTTTCTCGATGAATTAAAAGGATCTACATTTTGAAATCTTGTCATAAAAAGATACAAAAAAAGGTAATTAAGATTTTCGTTTCATTTGGAAAATAAACGTAACATAAAAGGATTTGGTTAACATTTTAAAATCGTACATGATTTAACTCGCAAAATGAAATTTATGTTTAAACACTCAAATATTAAATTTGTATTCATATAGTATGTTTGTTAGATAAACAATGTCACTTATTGAATGAAAATCAAAAAGTAATTTTGCTTTAAGTTAAACTTTTTTGACAACATAAATCCTTTAATGTTATCATTTTAGAATTTGGGTCATTTTAAATCACTGAATAAAGTTATATTTCATTTATTGTCAAATTTAAACAAATACATTAATTTTTGGGATTATTGCCATGTATACAAACTACAAAGTTACGTGAGATTGGAGTTAGACAGGAATAGTGTTACGTGTTTGTTTATCTTCTTATGTCTTACGGTACTAGCATGAACTATTGTGTTTTAATATGGATACTTATACTATTGTTATACTTGTTGTCTCAAATGAGGGTTAAGCCCACAACTACAATTTCTTGTTGGAAGGGTCCCTATTGTACGTTTAGGTTAAATGTCATTTAGTTTTTATATGGCTTTTGCCGATGCTTCTATGGTGTTAGGTTAATAAAGCAAATAAATAGTTATTATCCACTTACTAAAGAGCCATTGACCTAATAGTATCAAGGTGACTGATATCGTACATTTTATACATGTTTATCTTACGCGATATCATTACTTCTAAACTTGTGATCTAGTTAATTTTATGAACTTTCGATACTTATTGAGTTTGAAATTGATTTCATGTGTTAAAGTTATTGAGTGATGAAGAAAACACGAAAAGATGGATGATTTACAAGATTTGGTGAGGCTTCACCATTTTGGCCATATCTCACTCATAAGGACTCGGATTGAGTTGATTAAAAGCCTAAACGAGTAGAACTAAGAGGTCTACAAATTTTCCAAAAATTGGGGTCTTAAAATCAGGTAGTACCCGTTGGGTACTATATGCCCAACCGAGTACTTAAAGAAGAACTGAACAGGGAATTTGGTGTGTATAGTACCACCCGATTACATAAGTATCAGCTGGGTACTCCTGTCTGGCAGCCCAAAAGTGTATTTTTCACTATATTAAAAAAATTTAAAACCTTAAAATCAGATCTTACATTCCAGCAATTTGAGGCTACGAAATTAGAAGTTCTTGGCCGAGTTTTTCATCAACATGTTGAAAACGAATCCACCTGCTCAATCCTTCGATTACGTTCTTCGAGCATAACATCATTGTAGTCGTTCGGTTAACCTTATTTTTGTACAAAACAATGTTTTCTTTGATTTCAACTATTAATTGTGTTTTCATCCATAATCATGAGCTAATTAATTTTCTTTATGTTTGGTTGGATGATGTGAACTATTGAACAAGGGTTCTAATCCTTTGAGTTTATTGCTGAAAAATTTATGTTTAATCGAGATACTTACGTATTAAAGTATAAAGAATAATGCTAATTGATTTATCTTATTAGTGAATTATTGTATGATCAATATCGCGTGAGCTTTTGTCATATTAGTAATTCATTACAATTGTTTGTCTATGAATGATTGTTGATTACTGCGGGGACGCAAGATTTTAAATAGGATAATCAATTATTTTTAAATGCATGAGATAGTAAAGTTTACGGGAGTAATTTGCTAGATTGAATCATAAGTTAGTGAATCAAATTTAAGGTGTAGGAAAATGGACGCTAATCATCGCTTTAATTAGATTTGCAAATGCAACGGAAGAACCGGATTTAGTGAACACCCCGAAGTTATTAGTGGAATTGAATTAGTCCAAGTAAGTGTCACTTTTAAGATAAGATCAACTTTATTCAACTGATTCTTCTTCAGAATTCACTTTCTTTACATTTTTAGTAATTTGATACGCAAAGTAGAAATTCGGTTGCACAACCTCGATGTTTACTTGTTTTAGATTAATTACTTTTCTACGTAACTATTGAATACATAGTCCCTGTGGATCAACTTGAACTTACTATGGTTATACTATACATGATAAGGTACAATTACCGTGTAATAGTTAATTGTATTATTTTACTATTTATTTTTATAGCTAGATTTTACACATTAGTGACCTTTCAATTATAAGATTGATGATTCAAGTTCTTGGGTAGACATATGTAAATAATTTGTGGGAAAAGCTATATACTCGTGATGGGTGTGTGACTTCTGGCCTTTATAAAATTTATTATTATTATTATTATTATTATTATTATTATTATTATTATTGTTTATATTATTATTATCCTTTAATTCAGCTGTAATTTAAAGATCATAATAGTGCTAGTTACAAATGTGAGCGTTGGACATTAATTAATTGATATGCTGCGAATTGAATCTCAAGAGTGGTCGATCGACATGGTTATATATATATATATATGTCATCCATATATCAAATAAATATTCAAGACGTACAGACGATCGAAGCAAGTGATCATCTTGAGTCTGTCCATAACAAATTAGCTTCTTTTAATAATGGGTAGCATTCTTGATTTCTTTGAAGACAAAACTATTTTCGTCACTGGCGCCACTGGTTTTCTTGCAAAAAGTAAAGGCCGGCCCTTCGCTGTTTCAACATATACATGCAAGATGCATGTGTGTGTTTTTGATGTTTACTACAAGAAGTACAAAAAAAAATTAATATACATATATATTACTAATTAATATATACAGTTTATTCAGTAAAATCATCTTCCTATGAATGGTCAAGCATATATTGTTTCATATGACTGAATCACTATATATATGTTTCCATCTTGAACACATCTATATACGGATATACCTATACTATTTACACCCCTGCGTATGTATATACCTTTTAATCCTCTTACCAAGTGTCCATAAATCGTTTCGAGTTGTAGATTGTCCATATATCAGTATACATACTTCTATACTTATGTGCGTATCAATGTAGTTTTTGTGGAGAAGATACTTAGAGCTCAACCAAATGTTAGGAAGCTTTATCTACTTATTAGAGCTGCTGATGCCAAGTCTGCCTTGCACCGCTTCAACACCGAGGTATTATTTTTGTCACTCAATCGAGCCAAGAAAACGCTTTATATATATGTTACTCTGTAGTCATATAAACTCATATTGAATTGAATAACATGGCATACATAGTTTTAAACTATATGTCTATAAAAATAACTAAAAATAAAGTCTTTTGTGCATGAATATTTAGGCAGTCGCAAAGGACGTGTTTAAGGTCCTGAAAGAGAAATACGGCACAAACTTGGAAGAGTTTTTGTCGGAAAAGGTTACCGTGGTTGCCGGAGACATCACCTCTGAGAACTTGGGAGTACAAGACTCCTCCCTGAATGAACAAATGTGGAGAGATGTTAACGTTGTTGTTAATGTAGCTGCATCCACAAATTTTATGGAAAGGTATATATATGGGAATATGCATACTTCATATATATAAGCTAACAAATGAATTTCGACCGTGTGATATTTAAAAGAGACCCGATAGATAAGAATTTATAGATACATAAACGGATACGTTAATGTTACACAAATTATATAAATATACAAAAGTAATGGATTCCTTATCTAACAAATCGAAAAGATAGGAAAATATCAAGTTTTTATTAGATAGTGTTGTTCTTACAAGAAATTTCAGTAGAAGTTCTTATAACCAATACTCAAAATTAAAATGTTTTAGAATAATATTATGGTATTGTGAATTACAAGTATCATACTAACAATTTATGTTTTGAAGCACTATATATTTTGACAGATGTTATGATTAAGATAATAGTTAACGATCATTCCCATTAGGAAAGCAATCAACCGATTTAGAAACTACATACTATCACTAGATCACATATTAACAAATTTAACTCCACCTAAACTACATTTGCATTTATAATATATTTAATTACTGAACACATATTCAAGATGACTATAACATAAATAAATAGATTGTTATTGTCAAAGTTGTGTAACTCGATTGACCTTATTCGATTTTGGAGTATGGCTTATATAAATTATTGATTTATATTTACATATATGATAATAATAAGATCAAATTTCTTCTTATTATTACAAGGATTGTATTTTTTTCATCATCAAACGTATAATAATATTAAGTATTCATAAAATTTAGGGTCCCTTAAAAACGAGTGACCCTGTACACTAGCACATGTTAATCTCCACAACTGGATAATATTGATAATAAAAATTTATGCCTACGTACAAATATGCCTACTATAGTCATTGTTTGACACATAAATTGTCTCTTTTCTGTCTTTCCACCGTATACCTCTGAAATCTCTATGTGTAAATGTGTAATATCTAGGCATGTGTAAATGAGTAATATATTTTGTGTACTTGGTTTGTCGTAGATACGATGTTGCTCTGGCTGTTAACACATGCGGTGCTAAATATGTCTTGGATTTTGCTAAGAAATGTGTTAACATAAAGCTGCTTCTTCATGTTTCCACGGGTGAGTAATTAGGATGTAGATAAATTCAATTACTTTCGATCTCTATCGAATTAATATTTACGTTACAAACATTGTACGGAGTAATTGATATGTATACTAGATTTTTGCCCATCGCAAATGCCATGGGATAAATATTTGATGATCATAAAACTTTTTACCTATATAATAAAATCACATGTGTAAAATTAATTACTTTCGAAATTCATTTTTAGATTAATAGTTTTTATGTTTCTAATTCATATATTTAACTTCATTGACATGTTTAAATCATATTTCAAGATTAAATCTATAACTGATAAGTAAAGCTTTATGAAAGAAAATACAAATACAGATCATTTCATTTATATCTTTTAATTCTTCTCAAATTCTTCTTGAAATGTATATTTTTACCATGAACGCCACTTAATATAATGTTGTGTTATCGTTTACGTACATATACTCGATGAAAATTATACCGATAAAAATAATTTTAAAACCGAACTCATTCATATATTTTGCATCAAATATTATATAACACAAACAAAAGTATTTAAAGTTAATATTGAAAGATAAAGACTTTAAAAAGTCAAAACATGACTCTTTAGGTAAGACGAAGGGAGTTTAAAACATTTTACTATTATCTTAAAATCTTAGCTACATATATTCATTTAATTTTTGTCATTCTAATAAAATTATTATTATTTTTACATGTCACACACACTATATTCAAATGTAAATTATCAACTAATTACATATTTATTCTAGATGAACACATATTATCAATATTTATTTATTAAGTTTAACAAAAGAGTATAATAGTTACTTGTTATGTGTAAGCATCATGTTAATTTATATGAATAATTATAGAACAAAGTAAGCTTTCTATATTTACAAAAGGCACCGACATTATGATAATAGTAACAATGGAGTAAGAATAATCATAATCATAATCATAATCATAATCTAATAATAATAAGTAACATTTTTTATTTGTTTAATATTCATGAACCTAAATGAAATTACAATTGCATCTTTGAAAATCTCAAGATAATTTCATGAAATGTCAATCATCTTGTTTTCATGATAATATGATGAGAATCTTTCTAGAATCTCATGAGAAAATGGACATCTAGTTACTATGCCAATTGAATATAAGGGATAATTATTGTCAGCCTATGTGTCCGGTGAGACACCGGGACTAATTCTTGAAACACTGTGCCACTTGGGAGATGGAACACAAAGTTTCAACATCAAACAAGAGAAGAGGATCATCGAGGATAAACTAAACATGCTCAAAGATGATCCTAACATTAACGAGAAAGCGGTTAGAACTGCAATGAAAGAGTTGGGCATAAGAAGGTCGTGAACCGGTTATATATATGTATACATTAGTTTTCAAGTGATTAATTTGCGTTGTTACGTGATTCTTGATCAAGATTAATAATTCTTGATGTAGGGCAAAGCATCATGGTTGGCCAAATGCATATGTTTTCACAAAGGCAATGGGTGAGATGATTCTTGGGAAGTTGAAAGGAGATGTATCCTTGGTTATTCTTCGTCCAACCATCATTACTAGTACCTACAAGGAACCCTTTCCTGGCTGGATTGAAGACCTCAGGTTGGTAAATCTTCTAATAGTACATGTAACCAATGACTCAATTGATCAAATAGCTTTGACCATTAGAGTGTAAATCTATTTTTTTTTTTTTTTTGATAAATGTTCGTTAAAATCGAGCTTTAAATTAATGCATCAATTGATTTTGTGTGTGCGTACATACTTTTATTAGTAAAAGGTGAAGTAAATAGTAAAAACTCTTAGGATGATTTTTATTCACTGTGGGTGCTATAACACTCATTGGATAACTTAATTCATTGCGGATGCTCTTTGATAGATGAGTAATGATATTTCTACCACCATATTTGATAAATCTACCACAAAGACGCATTAATAGATTGTATTGTATAACCTGTTAAAACAAGCTTATGGTGGATTTATCAAATATGATGGTAGAAATATTACACCCTTAATAGATTATGTATGTCATGAATTCATTCAAACCTTACTCTTACTCATGTAATACATTTAGAGAAAATTATCCTACCATAGGTCCCAGACTATCATCATCTAGCTCTTTTGATTATTTTTATACGGAGTATTTGTTATAATTTCTCATTGACTTTTGCTGTTCACAATATTCACAATAAGAAAAACTTACTTTTGATAATCTATATTTTGAAAGGATAGTGATATTTCCACATTCAATTTTGATAAATCCACCAATATTATGTGTTAGCAGTTTAACTGTATATGTATATAATGCATATATGTAGATTTATCAAAATTGAAGGTGAGCATATCACTACCCGTTTTGAAATAATGTAATTAAAATATTTTATATTACACCGTTGTTAGTAACATATATACATTTACATGATTACAATCACCCATCTGTATACCCATTTAATGGAAATACAATTTTAGGGATACCTAAGTTAAAAAGTAACACACGGGATCGCATTGGAAATTAGGGTTAGTAATAGAGTCGAGTCGAGCTCTAAGTGGCAGGATTCGAGCTCAACTCGATTCACTCATTTAAGATAAGCTTTTCAGGATGGTTAAGTTGTGCTTGTCTTTATTAGGCGCTTTCTAATTGTACTCTATTTGTTTATGTGTGACGGTAGTGAGTATGTAATACGAGAAAAGTATCACTAGTGGATACCATCCATAATGTATGGGTCTTACGAATTGTACATAGAAGCTTGATAGCCATTGATAGGTGTACTAATTTTGTGAAAATGAATAATATAACCATAAACATATATATTATACCTTATTATCAATTCCTCAAGTAAACTCATGAGAAAGTAGGGCGATATTATATGCTTATCATGATATATGGAAAAAGTGAAAGTTTTTCTTGAAATTGAGATATTCATGATAATTTAAGGGTAACATAGTTTTTTAGTCCCACTTAGAATTAATAAATGTTGTGGTGGACGGATTCATGAATTAAAATATTAAAAGATTAATTTTAGAATTTGATGGAATCTATAAGACAACTTTCTCAAACTATACATACAAGTATAAAACAAATATACATCCAAATATGTCAAATAAATACTAAAGTGTGAAATCCTAATTAAAACCACTTAGAGAAAATATCGTTGAATATTTCACAACTTCTAAAAGGCTAAACTTTTCTAAATGTATATGTAGACTTAACCAACTTGATTTTAATCGTTTCTTAACTACCAATTTTTTACCAACAAATTTGAAACTAAAACTAAAATAAATGTTAATAACCAAATATAAGAATATGATTGCATGAAGACTTCAAAAGTAACATGAGACAATTTTTTATGATATGCAAATAAAGTGTTTTTTAATATAATATATTTCACAAAAAGTTTATGAAACCCAAAACAATAACTCGGATTATTATCTTTTAAGCAAAAGCAAGATATCTATGAACTTGATCAAAAACATCGTTGATCATAAACAATTAAATGAAGGTAAACCCAAATATAACATTATTAATTGGCACCACCACTACTACTGCTACTACTTCTATTGCTGCTGCTGTCGCCACGGCGACCACCACCACTGTTATTTTTACTATTATTACTTCTTTATTATTATTATTATTATTATTATTATTATTAATTTAGAACGAAAAACCTGCAATCTAACACACATTCTATATACAACCATACACCACGTATATTTACAACTTACTGTCTTAATTGAGACTTTAACGTCGTCCAACCTCTTTTGATCAAAAGGTTACCTTATACCACTAAGATAATGACCCTTTAATGTTAGTTGGCCCTTATTATTTTCCTCAAGTACATATATATGTATACTTATAAAACAAACATGTATCTTCATCATTATACGTGAAATTAGTCTATCAATGGCGAATTTAAAATGCTTATCCACCACCTCGTCACTATCAAATTTCAAATTAATTAAAGTTACGAAAGAGGAATATACGATAATCACGAGAGGAAGAGTGACCATGACTATTGGATCCGCTAGATTCATATATAGATCTTCAAGAAGGATATAAACATCAAAGTTTAAGGGTCATTTTATTTCAGAAGAAAAGGGAAATAAGGGTATAATTGTAGATCTTAAGGTTGCGTTTGGTTCGTGGAACTCAATGGAAAATATGTTTGGTTTACAAATGAATTGAGTTGTAAGTCATCAAATTTCCTCATTTAAAGGAATTCACATTCCAATGAAATTCCAATTACTTTGATGAATTCCAATTCCATTAAAAATATTTAGCAAACCAAACACAATGTAAAGATTATATATGAGAACCCCATAACCATAATTACTTGTATGTTCAAATTTGCAGGACTATTGATACTTTTATTGTTGCTTATGGCAAGGGAAGATTAACATGCATACCAGCAGATCTTGAAAATGTATATGATGCGGTGAGTTCATGTAAATTAGAATATACATATATATACTCAGAGAAATGATCTATTAGCTTAAACAACTAAAGGCAAGGGCATCTTAAATGAAAAAGACTTTTCATTAATTATTCGAGTGAAAAGGTTTTTTTTTCAAAAAATTTCAAGTATATGAGGATCGACCTAATAAGTAAGATGAAGTGACCATGTAAAAGAGTCTTTAATGACTTTTCTTCTTTTCTTTCGCGTTGGAGATGTTCTAATGATACACCAACTCTCATTATATTTACCAATCGTTTTACCAATGCATATATATACACCAATCAAATCCATAGGTTAATTTATAGGCTTATGTAATTAGGCACATCAATATTCTTTCTTGATCAAATATTGTAGATACCTTGTGACATGGTGGTGAATGCTATGATTGCGGCAATTGTGAAACATGCCAATCAAACATCTTCTCAAACGATTTATCATGTCGGATCTTCAGTATCAAACTCTTTGACGCTCAACACAATATATAAATGTTCTTCCCAATACTTTACTCAGCATCCATGGACTAATAACGAAGGAAAGTTGATCATAGTTGGTGATCTTAAATTTTTGAAATCACCGGCTAGCTTCCATCGATATATCACTCTTCGTTACTTGCTTCCACTAAAGGTTAATTACTCTTCTAGTACTATTTATGTATTTATATATGTCTTTTTTCCCCTTATTTTTTATATACTAGTATATGTTAGGCAAGAGATCGACTTATTAATTTTTTCTTTAGGTTTTTAAATTTGTGGATTTATTATTTTGCCGAGCTTTTGCTAAAACATACAAGAATCTTGAAGGAAAGGTAGACTTGGTACTGCGCCTGGTGGAGATTTACAAACCATTCTTGTTCTCTGTGACAAACTTGTGAGCGATATTATTGAACAGCTTATTAATTAATTAGCAACTGATCCTTTTCTCCGCGTGTTTAAAGCTTGGAATCTTTTTAAAATTTGTGACAGGTACGATGATATGAATACTGAGAAGTTGCGTAGGGTGATTAGCGAAAGTAAAAGCGACGAGAATGTAGTCTACTTTGATCCAAAGATAATTGATTGGGAAGACTACCTCATACACACCCACATTCCCGGACTTGTGAAATATGAATTTAAATGATCACGAGCTCAATCTCACAGATCGAGTTCCAAAATATATATATATATAAATATATATATATATGATCTACGTTACCTTAATAATTACACGTCTGTATTAATAAAGAACAACTTAAAATGTTCATTGAACAATCCGTAATTCGCTTTAGTTTATCTTGAAGCTACTATATATAAAATGTTACATTAAATATGCGTTAATTTGAGATATCGACAGGTATCACTAGATCTAGATTCTCATAATGTGCAGAATTTATGTGTTAGGTTAATCTAGTTCACGTATTAAAATGCATGGCATAAACTTTGATTAAATAAGTATTTACGATTTGATATGTTATCTTTTTATTACTCCGTAATAGTTATTAGTTTGAATTGGTATTCTAGTTTGACCAATTTCCATGCACTTGTACGTTGATAATTGTATGTTGAGAAAGTGTATGTGGGAGAGTGGGTCAAGCAATTGTACCTATTCTTTAGGTGAAGTAAACGGGTAGTAATTTAATGCTATTTTTAAGTTGCACTAACTAGTATTCCTATTATACCTGGCAAACTAAATCCATTTCATAAAAATCAGGTCAGTTGGGTTTATTTTCTTGACCTGTAAGGTTGACCTCATAGTGAAAGCCAGTATCTCAATGGGTCTCATGGGTTATCACAACTTTTATATGAAATTGAAAGCAGGTCAAAACGGGTCTCAATGGGTCCTGAATGGGTCCTGAATTAAACCTTTGCCGATCAATTGAAACTGCAAACTTGAACTTCCCCGCAACAAATTGGCGTCTCTCACTGTCACCAGCATTGCGACGTCGTTTAAAACTTACTGATTATTGAGAGAATTTTTAATGGTGATTTTATTTTTAACAGAAAAAAAAGGAAGAAGAAGAAGATGTGTGTTGTAGACAATGTTTTAAGACCCGGTTCGACCGGTCCGGTCGGACCGGTCGGACCGCATTTTTAGAGATTTCCGGGTCAAAAAACCCGGGTTTTTCAATATGTTGACTAGTCAACGACCCGGTTGACCCGGCCGGTCGGACCGGGTTGGACCGGGACCCGGACCGGCGCATTGACCCGGTTTTATTTTTTTTTTTATTTTTTTTTTTACAATTTCTATGTACATTTAATTATTTATAATTAGGTTATATTGACTAATTGTGTATTTCAAAAATAATAAGAGTAATGAGGGAATTTTTGACTGATGTTTCATCATCATTTATTACTCTATGGATTATATAATTATTATATTGATGTGTATTCCAAAAATAACAAGGGAATCGATGTGTCATCACTCTTTATTACTCTATGAATTATAATTATTATACATGATATAATTAATAATTATAATTATAAAAAATAAAAAATAAAAAAAATCACTAAATACTACTACTGTATACTATTATTAAATCCGGTCCGACCTTCCGGCCCAATCGGTCCGACCGGTCCGACCAGAAATTAATATTTTTCCGGGTCAACTAAAAACCCGGGTTTTAAAACATTGGTTGTAGAGACTAGAGAGAGAAATTATGGTGACTTAATACTCGTACAATTGGGTTTACTCAGCCTTTTTATTTTTTAATTATATAATCCGTAAAAGCAAGTAAATGTCTGGCACTCTGGCTAAGATAATAATAATAATAATAAGGGAATACATAATAATAAAACAAACTTAATTTAAGAAATTTAAAGTAAGTAAATAATATAATAGAGTTGGTGCACGTAAGTTATTAGTTAAATTTTGAATATTAGTCAAGAATTTAATTTTAATTAATATTGATAACTATAAGATGACAACGGAATAGTTTGTTTTTCATTATTTATTTTTTTAAGAAAACAATATAAACCAGTTGAACGAGTTAAGTGAGTGGAAGTAG
This sequence comes from Pseudognaphalium luteoalbum, assembly GCA_963422505.1. Lineage (NCBI taxonomy): Eukaryota > Viridiplantae > Streptophyta > Magnoliopsida > Asterales > Asteraceae > Pseudognaphalium > Pseudognaphalium luteoalbum. Next base: position 20,333,318 of record OY730192.1, read on the forward strand.
TGATTTAACTCAGTTATCAAGGTGAGGATACTTTGTCGCATCTAAATGGTGTTAGACAAGTTCAGAGTACTATAATACATTTTGACCTTGTATAGATATAAATAGATGTTGGCAAGATTATGCATCTCTTGCAAAACGTTAATTAATGGGAAAAGTACAATAAAATGTACTCTACTTATCACTTAATCCTATTTAAGGTATTCAACTTTATATTTTTCAATTTAAGGTATCAAACTTTTATTTGTAATCAAGTTAGGGACACGAATATCACAAATGACGAGTTATTACCGAATTTATTCTTTATAAGTAACATATCTACGTAATAGATTAATATTTCTCGATCAATTTTGAAAATTTTTGAGTAAAAGAGAGATATTACAATTTAAAGTGATTATGAGTTTTTGTTAAATTCTCCCTCCTCACTCAATATTTTTCAAAATTGATTGACGAATATTAGTTGATTAAGTAGATATGTAACTTATAAAGAAGAAATTCGGATATAGCTCGTCATTTGTGAAATTCATGTCCCTAACTTGATTACAATTAAAAGTTTGGTACCTTAAATTGAAAAAACAAAGTTGAATACCTTAAATAGGATTAGGTGATAAGTAGAGTACCTTTTATTGTACTTTTCCCTTAATTAATTGCAACGCGGATCAGCAGAAAAGTTCAATATACACTTGCGGAAAATAAATTCGTGTAAGTATATTAGTCTTGTTTTACTGGGAGATTTTGAATAGTGTGAAAGCCAAGATAAAAATATAATAAAATAGGGAAATTAATCGAAATGCCACTTTTTAAGAAAGATATATCGTTTTGCCCTCGGAAAAAAAAATTGACGATATGCCCCTTCCAATCGCAAATCGCAAATTTGCTTTTGCAACCCGTGCATTTGCTTTTGCAACCCGTACACGTGACCGAGTCGCTGATGGCGTTTTGAGGCCTTCGCAAATCGCAAATTTTCCTTATCCAAATTTGCGATTTGCGATTTGCGAAGGCCTCAAAATGCCATCAGTGACTCGGTCACGTGCACGGGTTGCAAAAGCAAATGCACGGGTCGCAAAAGCAAATTTGCGATTGGAAGGGGCATATCGTCAATTATTTTTTTCCGATGGCAAAACGATATATCTTTCCGGAAAAAGTGGCATTTCGATTAATTTCTCAATAAAATAAGATAAATTTATGTACGATTAATTTTTTCAATAAAAGTGCGCTTTAAGAAGCAGCAATTCAAAAGAGAAGTTTTTAAAAGGAAAATATTTAATTTTTTAAGAAGCAGCAATTAAACAACGTGTATTGCGTCGGTATTCTAAAATAGGGTTTAGTATAGTGGAATGCAATTAACTTTAGTAATATATCTCTTGTGTGTATTGAATTTCATTTTGGTCTATTGTGTGTATCAATTTACGATTGTGAAAGATGGGTAATTATGATCTACGTTACTTTTAATCGCAGAGTTCTGACCATTTGGCATCCCAAAGAGTTTAGATCAACTCCTTTTTTGTCCAGATTCATCTTCGTTGGCAGCCTGTTAGTAGATCAACTCCTTTTTTGTCCAGATGCGGGATGTTTCTCTACTGTATCTCTAATTGTATCTCTGTTACCATATTCTTAGAGTTATGAAAGTCCAAGATGCATAATCTACACTGATTTTGAAGGGTACAACAAGAGACAATTGTCATTATGTAAAAGAAAACATTGTATACATCGAGAGCCAAATGTTTCCAACTTGTCGTTACATAGAAGTATGAAAGGTTCGGTAACATACATTCAAAAAGGTCCATTTCCCATTTCTGATGCAAACATGCGTACCCTATACAGGAAGAGTTGTACCAAACCCATCTCAAAAAGCCTACATTCCTCTCGTGATAATACAATAAAGGCACAAAGTTTGAGTTGTAAAAAATCAAATAAGCAATTCTTTATATGCATCAAGTCCTTGACTTTCAGAATATTGCTTCAGTTTAAACAGTGCCCGACTTTCCACTTGTCGAATTCGTTCCTTAGACACACCCAGCATGATTCCTATATCGGCTAACGATTTCCGTACCTCACATCCAATTCCGTACCTTAATCGGATTACTTTTCTCTCTTTCGGGTTTAGAACACCTAGGAGGTTTGTGATATGGTTTCTCATAAGTTGCTTTGACGCACTAGCGTCCGGGGTATCAATTGTGGTGTCAGGAGTGATTTCCTGTCATAACAAGAATAAAATTATATAAGAATTCTTGATACTTCAAAGAGATGGAAAAGAAGTCCAGTCTAAACCCCCGAAATCTGGGTCTGAAACTCTGAATGGGGTCATCAAGCCTAACCAAACGGGCCAACCATTAAGCCCATTCCCTTTACTTAGGTTCTTATAAATTGATTATTAGATTATAAATTATGAAATTAGATTTGAAATAATAGCATCATATTTTAGAAATTGATTTTGAATTATGACATCAGATGAACTTAACTTATTGGCAAGGACCTTTTCTAGAAGAATACCTCATATAATTTTTAAAAAATATAAACACAAATAACATGCAAAAAATATATTCTTAAAGGAAATTCAAAAATTATAAAAATATATGATAATATACAAGATAACCATTCTTTTGCTTTTCCAAATAAGGACTCAGCCTAGGGAGCAGTTGGGACCAGGCTCGAACTGGACCAGAGATTGATAAATGTTTATAACCGATGCTATATTTGGGTTTAATTAGACCCAGGAGCATCCTCTTCGGTCATCGTCGGGTCAAGCCTAGGTCAGTATGCACCTCTATTTCAACATGAGCTAAAAAGTAAAAATGAAGATGGGTGGAGAGTTGGTGATCACCTCATATGTAGTACTATCATTAGCCCAAATGGGCTTTTGCAATGAGAGTGTTATTTTTTGTATAGACCTCAACTTCTGCAGCTTCTCGACAGTCATCCCAGCTTGGTCTGCAATTTGTCTCTGTGTCGGCTCATGATTGCCTTCACGTATGCAGAGTCTCTTTGCTTCACTAACCTTGTACATCATAGTATATACACCTTCCTGCATGTTAAAATAAATAAATACATGAGATGCTTAAACACATTCTCTATAATGAAATGAAATATACATTAACAAGGCATACTGGCAAACGAATGAGCTTGGAATTTTGAAATATAGCTCGTCTAATGGACTGTCTTATCCACCAATAAGCATATGTAGCAAACCGACAACCAGCTTGGGGCTTAAACTTTTGAACACTCCTCATGAGGCCCATACTCCCTTCCTGCAAATGGACAGCCAACATGCCAATAGAAGAATATAATTTAGTTGACATAAAACAGACTAATTCCATATAATTGTAATATCCAACTTTAGTATAATTCCTATTTTGAATAACTAACTTTCTTTAGGGCGGAAAAAAGCCCAAAAACAAGTAATAAAGGTAACCAACTTTTTTAAATAAAAAGGATATATCTATAGTAATCTAAGCCAATGAGCAGTCAAAATGATGGCGAGGTAGTAAGTTTAAACCATGTTGACTTCCTTTCAGGGCAAGGCCTAAAATTGTTCAGTAAACCAAAAAAATAAATCATGTTGAAACTTCGATGGGTTTTTTTTAGGTCTAAAGACAGTGGGTTACTGAAAACAAAAATCCAAACCAGCCCACATAAAAATAGAAAATCGACAAAATAAGTTGTTACCTGCAAAAGGTCCTGAAGGTCGAGCCCACGTCCCCGATATTGTTTTGCTATATAAACAACCATACGTAAATTGGCACATATTAACTTCTCTCGGCTACTATTACCAAGGTGAAGTTGAGACTTCAACTCATGGCAACTAAGACCAGCAGCTTCAGCCCACTCAACCAATGTTGGTTCACGACCAAATTGATCATGAAACCGACTCCTAGCTTCTTCTAGTATCATTCCACCCTGAAATATAGTGCAAGGCTTGATTAGTTATGTTTGTAATATGATATTATAACTAATATCAAATATGTTGATTGTGATCAAAATATCAAACCTTTATATGGGCAATGAGTTCAAGTTCTTCTTTGGAAGTCAAAAGTTCTCTTGTTACTGGACGTGCCAAGAACATCCGAAGAGGATCATGTAAATTAGCATCTTTATATGATGTTTTTTTCTCTGGCTCAGATTTCGTAGAAGTGCTAGTCTCACGAACAATAATGTTTGACTTTGACTCTTTTCTCCTCTTGGATTGCCTCTCTTGGAGGCGTGTTGACTTTACAAATCTGACCTTCTTAGTTTGAACTTGACTTGAACTTGTAGATCCTAAGCTGGAAAAGTCGCACATCAAACTCGTGAACATATGTCTACCTAGACAATGATAATGCATACAAGAAAAAGGTCAAACCTTGTAGTAATGGAATTATCAAGGTCAACTCCAAATGATTCACCATCATCGACTAGTGAAGCTGCTTCTTTTGAAGCTGACAGAGCTTTCTTTGCAAGGGCAATTACTTGTCTCATTTCGACATCCATAGGCTGCATTGTCGAAGAGGGAAATGGTTTGTCCTTTGTATCTGAGGACGGTAACCTGTGAATGCATTTTGTATTTAGTTATTTCTTTCAAAGGTTCCCATTAGAAATAGGTAAAATAGTTTGATTAGTCTTACAAATACCATAAACTAGGCCACTGTAGCAATTGGCTTTGGAATTCTTTTAAGTATTGATCAGAACTTATAGCATCCGCTTCATGCGTTGAAAACTCAGATTCTATCTGCCCGCTATTGGCTGTTGCCTATTAACAGCAAGATTATTAAAACATTAGATAAACTTATTCATTAATAATTTCATTAATAAAATAAGGGTTAACTATCTGACAATGTATTATACTCCATCCAAAAATCTAGTGTATATATCTAACATTAAAAATTTATATTGTAGCCATCAAACTTTCAATCATTGCTATTATGCGTTATCCATTTACTTCTCCATCAAGTGACCGCCATTTTCTACTGACGTGACGTGTCAACCGTATAAGTTTGCCACATCATTAAAACCGGTATCACATTACTTTTTTACAAGTTCTAAGAGGTCAAACGCATACAATAGAATAGAAACTTTTGAAGTTGGATACATACATTAGAGTTATTGGTGAAGTTTGATGGTACTATTCAGACACTCAGCTCTTTGAAAAAATGGACTCACCAGGGATGCTTTCTCATCTTTTATTGTCTGCAACAATGGCTTGCTTTCACGACGTTGTTCTTGAATTAAGACAGAAGTAGGGAAATGTTGAGCTAAAGAAGTCGCTAGCATAGAAGAATGTGCAGGAGCTACAGGCTCATATAACTTTAAAGCTGCAATAGTAGTGTTATGGCATCAGTACAGGTAATTTTCAAACCAATAAACATTAAAGAAATTAAGCCACCTCAACCACATGAAGTTATTTACAAGAATAACCCATAAATTAATCCTCATAGGCAACGTTCCTCTGTCACGATATCCTAAAATGAGTTCAATCAATTTTTAATTAGTCATCCCAGTTCTATTATCGTGTCTACAATCAACCAATGAAACACAAAATCTCAACACGAAGCCTGTTAGCACTCCCTATATCTTGTAGTCAGAATTTGCTACAACTTCAGTTAGCTTTTCTTTTTATTTCTATTTTTTGTGTGGATTTATTGATTAATAAGTAATGTTTCTAAATTTGTTCTTGAAAGCGTCAAGTTATGCTGAAGCAGCTGTCTTTATTTTTTTTTCCAGATATTTGATATGGAAATGTATTTAGATATTATCGTAGAGAGCTAATATCATAAAATAGTGACGTACATAGGTTGGTGTTCCATTTTAACGATTATAATCAATAATGTCCGAAGGTGGTAAATTTACATCTTTGATGGTGGCTAATTTGGTACTATTTGATTACCTAATGATTTGTTTCTTGCTTATGTAGCACCGTTTCTTAATAAAATGGTTTTCACTCACTAAATGTGACATGGAGTAGCTAGTTAAAACAATTTCACAACTTTGGTTTCTTTTCTAATATAAAAAATACTAGTAATTGTTGCGCTTTTTTGGGGATTTATTTCATAGAAGTGTAAACAGTAAAGTTCCCAAATAATTAAAAACAATACTTACGTACGTATGAAAAAGCTTATGCCTATAACTGGTAACTAAATCTTAATATATAAATTTGTAGACCCATGTGATCTGCAGCTCAATTTTCATATATATTCAATTTGATGCTTCTAAACACCATTGATAGCAAACCAATTTCCGTAAGTCAACTAATATATAACTAGAATCTCTTATAAAGTTATAATACTACTACAAGATGTTTTGCACATTTTGCCATTTTCTTTCTTTGTTCTTACTTCCTAAAAAAGGTAAACAAAACAAGTATTTATAACAGATAGTTAAAAGCAGTCGCAGTAATTTCAATGTTCAAAGAGGCAATTCATCAAACACTTGGTGGACCAAAATATTTTTACACATTTTCAGTACAACAAACAATCAAGAATTCAAATTTAACAAGCCCACAAGAATACCCAATTGCTTCTAGCGAAAAGCTTAAAAACAAAAATTCACAAACAGAGAGAAGAACAGAATTAAAGAACAGTAAAATAGTAAAAATTTGATCTTTATTATCACCTGAAGGAGGATGAGGAGATTGCTTGAGTTGGGTTCTTGGGGGTATGGATAAAGATGATGAAAGCATTTTGCTTGCTGCTGCTGCTTCCATTAATATACATCAATGTATGTATATATATATATATATATGATTGTATGTGTATATATGTATATCTATATTAATGATAAACTTGAGATATGTGAAAGTGATGAAGAAAAACAATCAAAGAGAAATTTTCAGGGTCTGACTCTGAGGCCATAAGAGAAGGGGGGGGTTTATCTTTCTGAAAGGATAATGGTTTTAATGTTTCAATACAGTTTATATAGCTTCACTTATATGCCCTTCGTCTATTGGTTTATTGCAAAATTGGTCCTCTGAAATAAAAAGGGGAAAAAGGAAGAACAACAAGCCACATAACGAAATGGGAAACATGAATATGAATCGTCTGTTGGACTAACTTGGGAGTGTTTTCAGCAACCAAGATCATTATTTATACTATAGAAATCGGGTTTATCTTTAATATACACGAAAACCATAGGAGTAATATATATGTAGGTAGCGGTTGATGTACAAGCTAGATCGAATCTTCAAAAATTTAACTAATGAATTGTATATGTATATTAAACGAAAACTTTAGTTGGCCGGTATGACTAGATCGATGATACTACGTAATATGGATTGGTTTGTACTTCAGTTGTGTGGTCTTTACTTTTTGCAAAATAGATGATCAAAGGATTGAATAGGTCTACATCATGATTGTTAAGAAATAATTCATTAAACACATATATAATGCGTGTATAGTTACCTAAATAACGATTAATGAGCAACGAGAATGCATATGCATGTCATATGTAAAGTCGACTTAAATGAATGTATATGTAGTTGTCTAAACACGTAACAATACTCAAAAAACCCATAGTATAGCTTGGATATAGATTGGTATAACGTTTAACACAGTTGCAATAAGAACCTCATGTGACAGCGCGCCGGAAGGCCGCGATATCTGGTATCTAAGCATCAACAAGTCAACAACCACTTTGGAAGAAGAAAACAGTTGCAAAAAGTGAACAACAACCTACTACATTCATGAAAAAGATGATCGACTCTCATAGGCTTGTACGTACATATGATACCTAATAATTTCTAAGTATTACTCGTAATCAAAAATACACAGTTCATGCTTGAAATTAAAGGAGATGATATAAACTGTATAGCTCAAAAACTCGGCATCTGTTTATTCGGTTTCAAATGTGGGGCATTTAATTTACAACAACATCAATGAATCTACAACGTATATGTAAGAACTCGTCAATTCAAAAAGATTCACACAAGGATAAAAAAAAAAGTACATAATACTCTCAAATACATCATAATCAATCATCATAAAATTCTTAAGTAAGCGCCGAATATTAATTATTCGTTACATCGTCATCACTAAAATTCCTAAAATGGAAGATAAGATCGATGATGAAACAGATTTAGAAACTTAGAGATGGGATCATGAGAGTACATGAATTATGGAAAGTATGAAAATATCAATAGGAGGGTGTCATTTGTACAAAGAGAATACAAAAGTCATTTACCCCTAACTTACATATCTCACAAACGACAAATCGAAAAATTATGAAAATTACACCATTAGATTCAGCGTTTGATATTCTTCGATTTGCCGTCGATCAAGGCATACTTTCGACGATTTTTTTTTCCACGTTTTTTGGTGAGTTTTACAATTTACTAACACATGTGTTAAAGTGTTGCGTTTAGGGTTTGGGTTTTGGGGTTTCGGGACCCAAAACCCAAACTTCACACTACAAAAATATAGAAACTTATTAAACTTCAGCTGTAGTACTATACACATATAGAAGATTTGTTTTGCAGCTGTCGATGTGGTTTGGTGACTGCTGGTGGTGGTGGTGGTGGACAGTGATAATAATGAACAGGAGGTGGTGGTGGTGGACAGTACGTGATGATGATGACGAACCGAAGGTGGTGGTGGGTAGTGATGATGATGATGATGATGATGATGACAAACCGGAGGTGGTGGTTGGCAGTGAGCCAGTGATGAGTATGATGAACCGGAGGGTGGTGAACTGGTGATGATAGTAATCAGGAGGGTTGTGGTGGTGGTGGCGCGCTGCAGCTTGATCATTACATCTTTAGTTTAGTTTATTTTCTTTCTTTTAAATGGATATTTAATTTATTTTGTGAATGAGGTAGAGAAGAGATTAAGCAAAGACTGAGTATTTATAGAGTTTGTGGTGTAACATATTTTTGTCGTCATTTCCTTAACATACTGGTTTATATAAAAATATAAAACTTAATTAACACGGTGGTTTATCTCTAAAAAGAATATAATCCAATAAATGTGTAAACTATATATAAAATAGTTGATTATCTCATGCATTAGTCATTTTCTATTATACTTTCCCGTTAGTCAAGTTGTTTTATGCTCGGTGTAGAAAATTCTTTAAAAAATCTTTTAGAAACTTCAGTTTTATTAGAGTTTATAGTTTAATATTGCGAAAAGTGTGTTAAAATTGTCGTACGTTGTGAACAGTCTAAAAAAAATTATAAAAATTATACACATGGCTTATTTACTAAATATTTTTGGCTGTAAGAATTTAGTCACATTGTAAAATCATTTAGTGTGCTTAATAGAAAATATTAGAAAGAAATATCTATCTTTCGTATGAATTTATAAATTGATCGCTGGATTTAGGACTAACAAGCATGTAGATAAACCTAGGTGACTAAAATCTACTATATTCATGAAAATATGTATATATTCGTGGTGGGTATGTAAGTTCATTAACTTTTCAAAAAAATATGACTAGATTTTACTATATTTCGACATCAAAGCAAAGAAAGAGTAGATATATAATAAACCAAGAGAAAAAAAAAATAACAAAGTCAAATTTTATAAACACACAAATTATATACTCCGTATTAAAATGTTAGGTACCATATGATGTGATGAGTGTTGCAACCCTAGAATCTCTCATGGGGCAGCTAAACGACTTCAAGAAACTTGATCGATCAAGTCATAAGAACCAATTAATCATATATAGATGACACAAACGTTATTCTAGATATGACGATTTTAGACTCATTGGTTAATTATGGGTCAATTTGATTAATATTTAGAAGAGGATGGGTTTATTGGGTCTCCTTGTGCAACAATTAACCAACGGGTCTAGACGGATCTAGCGGGTAAAAAAAAATTCACCTCATTTTTCACTCAAATTAAAAAAAAGTTTGGTAAAAACCCGATGACCCGATCCGAGATTCATTTGACCCGGACCTGTTTAGACTCACCTTGCTTCTAAATGACATATCTAGACCCGGAGCCATTTAGACCCAAATTCATTCATACCCGTAATTTGATTCAACCCGACCCATTCATTTTGCCACTTATACGTTATTTTGACCTCGGTGAATAAATTAGAAAGGTTTTGTAATAGTTATATGTAATATGTAATTATGGACTAATTAATTCAAGACATATTTAGTGGACACTCGGTATAGTAGACATTAATTTGTTAGTAAGTACACTTTCTTTTTTATGTGTAGATAAAAAAGTTGCATCAAATAAGATGTAGTGTGCAAAATTGATAACGGTAGCTATATATACTTAGGGTGTGTTTGACAACACCATTATAGAGGATTATGAGAGATTCTAAAAAATTGAGCTTCTAATTTTAAGAATCTCAATCCTTTACAAAATTAAAATCCTTGTTTCACATCAAATAAAAAGTATGGATTCTTCAAAAAATAATCCCTTAAAAGATAATCCCTTAAAACTAGCTTATTTTAAAATCTTCATCTCCTACTTGTTAAATTACTATATTTCCCTTATTTTAATTAATAAAAACCTAAAGTAATATAATCTCTTATCCTTTTGTATCATTTTACATTCATAAGCTCCAACGTCAGCTAGTTTGTCAAACACCTTTAAAAAAAGAGCTTCAGCCCCAAGTAAAAGCTCCATCTCGAACTTCTAACTTCCAGCTCCAGCTCCATCTCCATCTCCAGCTAGTTTTGTCAAACACACCTTTAAAGAAAGATTATATCATGTTATTATTATCACCGATTATAATAATAATAATTACACCTTCTGTCCCAAATTAAGTATCCTGAATCAGATTTAAAAGTATTTCTCTTTCAACTTTGACCTTAAATATTTTTGTTTGTGTTATATATTAATTTATGAAAATTATACCAATGAAAAATATATTTAAAACTCAATCCATTCATATACTCCCTCCGTCCCATTACAAATGTCCACTATTAACTTTTTGAAGTCTTTATTTTTGAACTTTGACCTTAAATATTTTTATTTGTGTTATATAATACTTGATGAAAATTAAATCATTGAAAATACTTTTAAAACCAAATTCATTCATATATTTTGCATCAAATATTATATAACACAAACAAAAATATTTATGGTCAAAGTTGTAAAATAAAGACTTTCAAAAGTCAATAGTGGACATTTGTAATGGGACAGAGGGAGTATTTTGCATCACATATATAACACAAACAAAAATATTAAAGGTCAAAATTGAAAAAGAAATATTCAAAAAGTCAAAACATGACACTTAACTTGGGACGAAAGGAGTATTATATTACATTGTATATATTATACTCTGTATTATGTAGGGAAAGGTTTAAGAGAGGAACATTTTTTTGGGGAATGAGGGAAGTACATGTAATATTTATCATGGAGCATCTTAACTTCGCCAATACTGATATCAAAGATAAAATTAATTTTATTTGTATATAATACTCAAAATCGATGCTATAAAAAAAATATTTACATATGAAATTCACATTTAAGTTACAACATTAGTCTATGAATGTTTATCTAATAAAACCTTAATATGTATCGTGATAAATGTTAATTTAACATTCATCACGATGAATGTTAACTTAACATTCATTACGACGATGAATGTTAAAAAAATAACAATAATTTAATTTTAACTTTCATCGTGATGAATGTTAAGTTAGGCAGGAAGAGGGATACACAATATGATTCGGTATTTTTATTACTGTGATTCAAAATTCATAGTAATAAAAATACTGAATCATATTGTTTCCTCTCTTCTCCACCTAAATTTTTTTCTCCATTGAACAGCTCTTATATATATATATACACTAGATTTTAAACATGTGTATAGATACGAGTCGATGAATTCGTATTTAAATTCTATAAATAAACTGTGATAAAATTTTAACAATTTATATGAGTTAAGAATATACAATGAAGTTTAAAACTATACTCCCTCCGTCCCATTACAAATGTCCACTTTGACTTTGCACGTAGTTTTAGGATTGTCCACTAACTACACATTTCACCAATCAAATATTAAACTCACCCATTTTAGTCTTTTTTGATTGGTTAAATCTCAAAGTGAACACTTATAATGAGACATCCCAAAATAGTAATGTGAACATTTCAAATGGGACGGAGGGAGTATTATCTAAGATAGTATGTAGATTCACCATATAATTGCTAACTATAACTACTCTTTGTATATAAATTAATTTACTAACTCATAGCATTTAATATATAAAAACTTATCTCACAGGTTTAATTTGACATTCATTTTCAGACAAAATCTACAAAAGTAACCAATTTAGTCAAGCATCAGGATCCATGAAATCAAGTTGGAGCCAATTTACGTGCATTTTTTAGAATTGGAGCGAATTATTTAGTACTTGAGTAATTCATGTACTTGTTTTTTTTTTTTTTTTTTTGAAATCGGAAGGAATTGTCAGGCATTTGAGCAAATTCTTGTGTATTTTTTTTAATAACGATCGAATTTTTGAGTATTTGAACGAATTGCGTGGAATTAATTGAGCGAATTCATGTATATATAGTTTTTAATATATATATATATATACATTTGAGCAAATACATGTTATATGTCACTCCAACTTTATGTGATGAAGCGAGATCCTTGACCAATACAGATATTTTTAAAGATATATTCTATCTATATTTAAATAGTGGAGATTAAATTTGACCAATAATTTTCCTATTAACATAAGTCAAATATCATATAGAATTATAGAGAAATGTTCAAATATGAACACTTCTTATAGTGGGACTAGAAACGGCATGAACAAACTTTTTTATTTTTAACTTTTTGATAAAACAATTATATCACAATTATTAGAATATTATGTTATTTAATATGAGATAATTCATTTTATTTATATGGAATACACGTCATAAAAAATTAGTATGTATTACGGTATCACATATAAAAGTTGTGATACATATGTTGAATTTAAAAATGGAAAAAACTTGTTCCTACTATACCTTCCATAATAATTAATTATACAAAAACTCACAATATGTATATAGGGTGATGTTCAAATGAGAATGAGATTTTTGGTGAGAATAGAAGTCTCAACCAAAATGTGTCATGTGTCACAGATTCTACTTTCCCCCACGTTTTTAAAACTTAAATATCTCTCAAATTATAAGTCGAATAATCATAAAATCTACACCATAAAAATCAGCATTTTTTTCTCTTCCATTTTCCATTTTATAAGATATACTTTTGACACAATTTTTTTTTTGGGTTTTACAAAATTACTAACACATGTGTTACTAGCTGGTATCACATGTGTTAGTTGCTGGTAACACATACGTTAAACGCTGATAACACATGTGTTACTCGCTGGTAATACATGTGTTACCGGCTTCTAACACATGTGTTACTCATTTTCAAAACTCACCAAAAAATGAAGAAAAAAAAAGTTCGTCGAAAGTATACCGTACCACATCTCTAATTGAAGATAATAAAACGCTAATTTTTATGATGCAATTTTTTATAATTTTTTAAATTATCGTTTTATAGATATTTAATTTTTAAAAATGTGAAGTAGAAAGAACAAAAGGACACATGACACATTATTGTTGGTTCCCTTATTCTCAACCAAAGTAGCTATAGTCATTTGAACCTTACGTATATAACTTCTATCCCTGATTTATTTGAAGGTGCCTAATAATTAAAAATTTGGATAAATTTTATGCCGTCCTAATATGCAAGGGAGTAGGTATATATAATTTAAATCAAATCAAATATATAAAGGAAAATCCGTAATCAATTTTTTTTAATATAAATTAAAAATATTTATTTTTTTCTAATTTTTAATTATGATGTCATTATATTATATATAAATACCAAACAATTCTATTAACTAACTAAAATTTTGATCACATCATATAAGTTTGAAAGGTAAAATATTAATTACCGAATGAAAGTAACTCTTTAATTTTGAAAAGAGTTTTTTACACTGTTCATCCCCTTGGTTTGTCTAAAATTTCACTCGTCGTCCTTGTACTTTTTTATATAGTTTATACTCAAAATTTGCATATCATCGTCGATTTCACGACTCCGTATAGACAATTCTACATGCGTACATATATATTGCTAATAGTTTTGTATACCATATAAACAATTGTACTTGCCTACATATATATTGTTAATAGTTTTTAATACCATAATTTTTTTTTAAAAAAAATAATGTAAAAAATTATCATGTACTATCAGCATAATTTTTTTACTAATTTACATAATTTAATATGTGTCGGTTATTTGAAAAAAACACATAATGTTCAACATATGGAGTATAATAATACTATACGCTACGTATTTATCGCAATTTAGTATTTTACAATTTTTTCTTCAATTAACTCAAAAACAAATGTTATATGTTGATAATGTGCAATCTGAGTACATTCATAATATACAAAACTTTTAGCAATATATATGTAGGCATGTAGAATTGTCTAAACGGAGTCATGAAATCGACGATGTTATGCAAAATTAAGAGTATAAACCATTTCAAAAACTATTATATTTTTAAACGTTAATATTTTTAGTAGGTTTATATAAATCGGGACACTTAAAAAACAGAATAAATTAACTGTCATGAAAAAAGTTGATTAAAATAAATAAATTATATTGATTAGATTATTCAAAAAATAAATTAGCTAAGTACAATTAAAAAAATATTAAATTTAAATAAACTTAAAAATATGGGAAAAAAATTACACGGATGGTCCTTTAACGAAAAAAACTAACGGCCGTTAGTGACAAGGACTACGAGTGCAACAACTAGCAACCACGGTGATGACCAGTGCAAAAAAAGTACAAGGACGACAAGTGAAATTTTAAACAAACCACATGGACGAACAGTGTAAAAAAGTCATTTGAACCTTACGTATATAACTTTGGTTTAGACAAAATGTGAAGGAGAAAGAGCAAAAGGACACATGACACATTATTATTGGTTCCCTTATTCTCAACCAAAGTAGTTATAGTCATTTGAACCTTAGAGAAAAGTTCAAAAAGAATGGTAAAAAAGTGGAGAATGGAGGAACCAATAGAATTGTTCCATTTCAAAAACTCATTTCCACCTTTTTTTTCAAAGTTAAATATCTCACAAACCGCATATCTATAAATTATAAAAATTGCATATTCGGAATCAGCGTCTTTTTCTCTCCGATTAAACTTCTAATTCAAATCATTGATGATATAAAGAGATTTAAACATGAAAAATTAAGTTGTAATCACATGCGATTGAACATCAAAGTATCAATCACATGTGATTAAAGGGTAATCAAATGCGAATTTTTAAATTATTAACTATAATCATACAATTAAGTAAAAATCAAGTTGAAATCATACATGAATTATCATATATCGATAAATTTCTCATCAAATATCAAATTTTAAATGAAAATCATATGTGATTATATAACAAATCACTTGTGATTAAGTGTATAAATAACAATCACATGTGATTTTTAATAAAAACTATTGCAATTTTTAATTTTTTATTTATAACTATCAATGTGGGTGAATATTAAATTATAATCACGTGTTAAGTAGCAAATACAATGAATAAATAATCGTGAACAAATTTTATTTTTTCATCATAAATCACATGTGATTATATTGTCAAATCCGGTAAAAAAAGTGAAGAAAAAAAATTGGTCGAAAGTATATCTTATGACATCTCTAATCGAAGAGAAAAACACGCTGGTTCTGAATATGTAATTTTTATAATTTATGGAATTACGGTTTGTGAGATAATTAACCAAAATGATAAAAAATAGAAGTGGATTTTGTAAAGAAATAAAAGAATTCTACTGGTTCTTCAATTCTTTACTTTTTTAACATTCTTAAAAAAAACTCACCTCTTGAACCTTACGTATATAACTTCTATCCCTATTTTATTTGAAGGTGCCTAATAATTAAAATTTTGGATAAATTTTATGCGTGCCGTCCTAATATGTAAGGGAGTAGGTATATATAATTTAAATCAAATCAAATATATATAGGAAAATCCGAATCAATTTTTTAAATATAAATTAAAAATATTTATTTGTTTTTCTAGTTTTTAATTATGATGTCATTATATTATATATAAATACCAAACAATTCTATTAACCAACTCAAATTTTGATCACATCATCTATCTTATATATTAAAAGAAAAACTTTATATTAAAGATGTCTCTTGGATTAATTAGCAACTTGTTAATTTCACCATTAAAAAATTTATTGACATCATAAGTCTTTTGATTTTTTAATTAAAGAAAACATTAATTAACCCTTAATGAAAGCATTAAAGAGTTAATACATAATAATAATAATAATAATAATAATTAATTAATCAATTAATTAAAAATAATGTTTTAATTATACTTATGAGAAAATTCCATAAAACCATACATGTGGTTTACACACATTTTCAGAGATCATACTCCAATTTTTTTTCTTCATGTTTTTGATACAATAAGTTTCAAATTTGCTCGTAAATGGTACATCTGTCTAACTCCGTCAATTTTTGTCGTTAAGTTTTACCAATTTCGTCTATTTTCAATACAATAAGTTTCAAAATTGCTCGTAAATGATACCCAAAAGTTTCAAAATTGCTCGTAAATAGTACCTCCATGCAAATCACGTGGTGAAACTTAACGACAAAAATCGATGGAGTTGGATGGAGGTACCATTTACGAGCAAATTAGAAACTTACTGTATCGAAAACATGAAAAAAGTTTGGGTATAATTTGTGAAAATGTGTATAAACCACAATATGGTTTATAAATTTTTTTCCATAATTATTAGATATTGATATATAGATACTAAAATAAACCAATACGTGAATGCAGATATTTAAAATGAATTGGACTAGCTGTAATGGCCTTAATGCAATCATTAAAATACAGCCCAACTATGGTGATACATGGGCTTAAGACAATCATTATATAAAGCTCAAAATATTATGATACATGTAGGGACCAAATAAAAAAAAAACCCATCAGAACCAGTTGCAAACGATGCTAAATATTCGAACACCCGCTTTAACCAGACATCTTCATCAACATGAAAATCTTCAACAAGGCTTAAAAGGCGATTCATCTTCAAACCCTATGGCGTCTTCAACAATGTTCAATTCTCACGGAGACCCCTTATTTTGGAGCATTAAAAAACGATTGAAAGCATCCGAGGTATAATGACTAACTTTTTTTTAATTAATTACATTAGTGTGTTTGAATCTGTATGTGATTATGTGAAAGCATCTGAGGTATAATGACGAATTTATAGTACACATAACAATATTTTTTTTATCTATACGTGTTCATTTAAATTTCAATTAAAATATATTATTTTTTTGTAAAAGTCGCGAATCTCGCGAGTCTTAATCTAGTATAAGTTTGAAAGGTAAAATTTAATTACCGAATGAAAGTAACTCTTTAACTTTGGAATTCTATCTTTCGTATGCTCCGTATTTTAATAAAAGGAGTAATTATTGGTTTCCATATGTAAATGTCATTAGTTGAATTACTTTGTTGTAAAAACCGAAGAATTAGACTTAGATGGTATATATCATCACGGATTAATTCTTGAATTATGATATGATGTAAGCAAATCCTATATTTTAGTTAATTGAATAAATTTGAGTAATTTCATTCGTTGACTAGAATTTTTATGACATCGTCAAGTTTATATTACTAGGTTATAAACCCGTAATAACACGGCTTTTTTACAAGAAACTTTATTTTTTGAAATATAAAAGATGTTAATAATGTTTAAGGTTTACAGTGCGTAATAAACGGTAAGAATGTAACATGTAGAGTAATAAAGAAATATCCGACAGTATATTTGTTATGGGTAGATTTTTATCTAACATTGCAGGATCCTGATTAGTATCACGATTTCGTCTTACATGTATGAAAAGCATATATATATATATATATATATATTATATACTTACATGGTAGGATAATAATAGTTTATAAGTATGCTTTCAGGATCACAGTTATAGTTAAGGATCCTGGAAATGTTCTTATTTATCTTGCAGGATCCTATTCGGGATATATTTATCTAAC
The DNA here is from genome assembly GCA_963422505.1 of Pseudognaphalium luteoalbum. Lineage (NCBI taxonomy): Eukaryota > Viridiplantae > Streptophyta > Magnoliopsida > Asterales > Asteraceae > Pseudognaphalium > Pseudognaphalium luteoalbum. Next base: position 20,351,298 of record OY730192.1, read on the forward strand.
ATAATTATGCAGGATATTGGACAAATGAGATAATTAAGTAAGGTACCTATGTTTATTCTGGAGTGTACATGGCTCAGGATCCTGGACCTGTGTTAGTTCAGGATCATGCGCTGTATAACGTGTTTTTTTTTCTTAAGTATTGACCAGGTCATGGATGAAACGCGTTAATGAGATATGCTCCGGATTACATGGTGAAATTTTGATATGATTCAATGAAGACGAAGTCCACTGCACGTGTTGAATGAAGTCAAAAGTAACGTTGGAAGTCTTCATCCTTTATCGGAGGATCCCGAGATTCTCGGATTAGTTGTTCAATCTGCAAATTCTTTTGTATCTTTATTTTCATCATTGTGTTTTCCGCTTTGCTATTTCATGTTAACGGCTAAGTTAAGAACAATATAATGATTTCAAATTTATGAATGGTTGAGCGAAGTTTAAACAATTTTTTGCCTGGTTCCTCTTTGAATTAATGGAAGTGTTTGTCTAAATTCTCCTCAAAAGATAGTTCCATTGCCTCCAGATGGTTTATCTCAATCGGCAATGTGCGAATGTCTCTCATGGTTTTGTCAAAAGGTAGGCAATACTTTTGATCGCTGGCTCACTGCTGGTTTGAGTTTTAAATGTGAATCAGAGAATATGAAATAATAAATATTAAATCAAGTTGTCAAATATAATAAGGTTTAACCTGTCAATTTGTTATAAGGTGACCGAGAAGGGGAATAAAGTACAATTAGTGAAATTAAAACTGGATGTGTGGATTAAAGTTATTGATGTTTCTTAGAGTATATTAGTGTTGCAAATCATATAATGGTAATTGTTGGTGTATAAGGTGATTGAGAAGGCGAATAAAGTACAATTAGTGAAACTTAAATTGAATGTGTAGATTAAAATTATTGGTATTTCTTAAGTGCCCATAATGATGAATATATCACTGTTGTACATCATAAAATAGAAAGTGTGAGTATTTTGGCATATAATATAATATATTATAATTCATATTCAAACTACGTACATAAAGATTGAAGAAAGAGCCTAAGTGTAAGGAAATAAAATTTCGTCAGAAATCGTTACATGATCAAGATCAAAATAAAAAAGAAACCTCACAAATTGTGTACTAATTATTATAGATGACCGTTACGCGGTACTAAATTTGCATACATTAGCTCTGTAGGTTACAATTAAATCGTTTCATGAATCATAAACCATTAGAAATTTAAAATTATATGAGATTATAGAAAATGATAATCATGTGGTTATTTCTGTTCTACACATGTCTGGTCTTCATTATACATTTTTTATTTGCAAATTAGAGTTTCAAAAAATTTGACATTATTGATTATTTATTTATTTTATGGTGATAAGGGAATAATTATTAAATTTAATATATATTTTGATTTTATTTTTAAAGTTAATAATGGTTTAATCATCGAAGTTTATTACTTTTTCCCTTTTTAACCACTCAACTCAAGTGTTTTTTCTCGTAATTTAATATTCGAAGTTTAAAGTTTTGGAAATATAATCTTCCAAACTTCTTATACTTTAAAATTTTGATATGTAAGTTTTGGAACTCATCAATTAGTCCAATTAAGTTTCCTTAATTCTTACCAAAGTATCATTCAAATAGTCTACTAAATTTACCACAAGTTCTTTTAAGTTGCATTTGGTTCATTCAATTATGTTAAATCGATTTTGTATGGGTGTTTGGTTTAAAGATAAATTGAATTGCATGTCAACAAAGTGGAATTAATAAACAAATGGATATATATGTTTTAACAAAAAGATTAATTTAAATTTAAATATTTGTTTAAAGTATATTATTAATTCACTCAAAGACTTAATAAAATTTTAATGTTGTATTGTGTTTGTAATTAGGTTGAACGTGATATTCGGGTAAGCATACAAATCAATTCTCATGAGATTTAATAATTAATAATTATAAGTATTATTTATTATCATTGTCTTTTATAATTACTTTAATTTAATTAAATGGGAGAATTATATGGATGTAGGATCATGAGATTTAATAATTTATAAGTATAAGTATTATTTATTATCATTATCATTTTCAATTATTTTAATTTAATTGAATGGGAGAATTATATGGACGTAGGATGCAATTTTTCAAGATAGTTTCTTTTTTTCTAAGAAATTTTTATTTTGATTGGTTAATTGACATTGGGATGAAATTGAATGATTTGATTGGTTAATAGGTCTTAACTTTATTTAAAATTTCAATAGGACAAGTTTTCTTTTATTAATATTTAAATTAGATAGATTAGATAGATAGATTAGAAGATTAGATATTATATATATATTTGGTTCACAAGGATAATGTAACACTCTGTTTCTGGGCCTAAAAATAACCGATTATTTAAATAACGGAAAATAGTTTATTTGGTTTATTTGAAAATAAATAGGTAAATGAGTCCCAGGTTTTATTGTGATTAATGAAATATTACTTGTTTTAAATTATAGTATTCGACAGTAAAATAAAATATTTTGTCTCGTGGATATTTTCGGGTTCCAGACAATAGGATTAGAAGGGGGATAATATATATACTACATAAGAATGGGGCGGTGGGAGTTAACCGACTCATTTTCACCAAATAGATTTGCTCAGCTTCTTTCTCAAACTCTCAAGAAATTTTCATCAAGAAATCAAAGGGAATTTGGGAATTAAATTGTGTGGAAGATTTGGATTAGTAAAATCAGATTATCTTCATTCTTGCATCATCATCATCATCATCTTGTTCTTCTTCTTCTTCATTTGTAAGTAATTAGATTAGGGTTTCATGTGTTTATCTTAAATTGATTGAGCTAGTGGTATTATGATATAGAAATGAAAACTTAGAGATGAAATTGATGATTGTTTAGTGTTTAAAATTATTACTTGAAGTAAATTGTTGATTGAGTTGTTTATATTCATATTTTTCATATATGTTTGAATTTAGGTTATAAGTAGAATGAATGATTAATGCATGAGTAGAAATTGTAGATAGATGATGTTGATTGTTGTTGTTATATGATTATAGATGATAATTGAGGTTATTTGTTGGATAAAACTAGTGTATTGCACCCAATTATGAGAAACTTGAGTTTTTGGTTCGAGCTGAAAGTTGCAGGAACCAAACTGGATTATGGGTTTTGGTCCTTTAGCCGATCGGCTATGGTTGGTGAACCGATCGGTTATAGTCTTGATAGCCGATCGGGTGAATTGAGCCTAACGGCTAATTTAGAACAAAATTGTTACGGCAAGTTATAACTGAATAAAAAGGTTTCAAATTTGTCAAGTTAGTCGATCGGGTAAAGGGGAGCTGACCGGGTATAAAGTATTAGCCGATCGGCTATGGAAGGGTAAGCCGATCGGGTAAGGGTTAAAAACAGGAACAACTTAGTTTTGATATTATGCTATACTTGCAATACATCTGTATTATATGTTTAGCAAACTAATGGAATGATACTTAATATTATGGTAAAACTTGTAAGTTAATATAAATTGTGATTATAAAGTGTTGTCTGATAGTTGATATAATTTAGTGAAATATGTTTATAATAATAGCAATAGTTAATTAGTTGGGAAGAGTTATTGACTTGTTATTATTTGTGTTCTCAGATAAACGGACGGCAACTCAGTGATATAAGACAACTGAGTTCAAGGCTAGGATTATCGGTGAGTGGTAACTGTATTCTTCTGTTAAATTCCGTTGTAACAACTTTGGTACAACGGATGAACACTTTGGTAATTGGTTATTGACTGTTTAGTTTATTGGGTTATAGTTATTGTTGATTGGTTATTTATTCAGTATTGGCATGATTATTGTATAATGTGTGATTCTTGGCCGCTGGGCATATTTGACTATGTGGATTATTCAGAGGTCAACGTTGGTTGGGTTTGGTGCTATTGTTTGGCTGGCGGGGTTTCCGATACAAATCGTTGATGGATGAACCCTAGTCAGTGAAGATAGCTTCAAACTATCGGTAAATCACTGTGATGGCATACCAGTGGTTTAAAGTGTTCTTGTGATGGCATACCAAGAACCGTCGATCCTCTTTGATTTTGTTGGATTATGTTTATTTGTTGTATGAATTGTTATTTCTGAATTGAACTGTCGGATACAGTTCCATTCACTTAGCTGTGAGCTAATCCCACCGTGTTTAACATTTTGCAGGTTTTTGGGTAAGTATGGATCGGGATTAGAAATGAGATGGAATGTTTGATTATGACTGCACACACTCTGATCCTTTTGGAAATTAGAATCATGTTTTGCTAGTTATATAACACCCGATCTTTAGTAAATGGTTTGTAATTATATACTTGTAAGTGCGATGTTTTAAAAATTTGTTACATTTTAGTATATGTAATATCGGTAAGTATGTTTTGGGACGCGCTTCCACCGTTAATGATATAATATATGTTTGTAAAATTCGGGGCGTTATAGATAATATGGATACCATTGACATGTATTTAAACGTTTATTTAATTGGCTATTACTATATATATCAATAGCGGACGCACTTTTACTGTTTATCGCACATTTTAGCATCTAGCCTGTTTCAACAAAAAAGATATATAAAAAGAAATACAGGATATATATATATAAATAACTTGCTTGGTAGATGGATTGGTTGAAGCATTCACTCTTGAAACCGGGGTTGTAGGTTCAATTTCCTCCTATCTTTTTTCTCCCTCTTTTTGGGTTTCCAAATTTTACATTTTTACCTTCCAATTTAATTTACTTATTTAACCCTCCAGTTTGATCTTTTGTCTAATCAACATTTTTTCACCCTTAACTTTTACATTTTTAACATACAACCCTTTAAGTTAAACATATTTCTACCTCTATAATTAACTTTTTTAACATGTTTTTATTTAGGTAATTAATTTAACATGTTTTCATTTAGGTAATTAATTTTTGTTAGTATTATTGTTACTTTTCCTTATTTTTTTTTCCAAAATATAAATACATATAAAAATATAAAAATATTATAATAAGATAAAGTAATGGGTACAAAGGTGAGTATAGATATATGACCCTATTCATGTTTTCAATCTACAAATATTAGATTGAGATTTATGTTTTCTCATTTTACCTTAATTTGATTATTATTGTTATTACAACTTCACATAATTTCTTTCTTACAGCTATTATTATTCTTATTGTGGACAAAGATAGAAGATTTAGACATTTTTATGTTAGATCAATGTGAGATAACAAGAGGGCTACTATATGCCTATATATTTGTTATATGAGGTAATTGTAATGATTTTCTATCCAAAGGATAAAATGATGAAAATAGGTCTTTCTTTTGACATACTCAAATCGGTAATTTAAATTAATGTTAATAAATATCCATCAGCGTATAGTAGGTAGCATATGTATCCCTGCGAAACGGGTCAGCAACCCTCGTTAGAATTATATATCTCCGATTCAATAATTTTTGAACACATAATAATTCACTAAATTATTCATGTAAAAAAAATCAATTTGTTCAATATTAATTAATATAGTGTTGATTCACATAATTATAGCTCCGATTAAGTTATTTACAAAATAATCCACTAAATTGTTGATTCACATAATTATGCCTATGATTCATTTAATGTGACATGTTGATTCACATAATTATGCCTCTGATTCAGTTAGTTAACGTGACATGTAAATTAAAAGTAAGCGTCTCTGATTCAAGAAAGTTTGAACACACAATAATTCACTAAATTGTTCATTACTGATATAATGTTGATTCACATAATTAAAGTCATAATATGAACCATTCAATAATTCATAGATCACTATGATTAATATTATTTTAAGTCAACATAATATTAATCTTATGTGCTTTATAACATTTATTCATGAATTCTATAAGATTGATTCATAAATTATATAGTATTGATTTAATAATACTACAAACCGATACACAAATTTTATCATTTGATTCAATAACTCAATCTCACATTGATTCATAAGTTTTAAATTTTTTTTTTACATAAATCTTACAATAATATAAAATAGCAAAAATGAAAACAAATAATCTATACTACTATATAATATATTTAACACTCTCTCTCCTTAAAAAATTTTAGACTAAGTAAAGTGGGTTCCACTTCTTACTTATTCTCTACTAAGGCACTAACCACATTTTTCATCAATCAAATATTTAAATCTACCTACTAAAGCATTTTTTGATTGGTTAAATATCAAAGTGTATACTTATTTCGAAACATCCCAAAATAGTAATGTGGACATTTTAAATGGCATAGACGGAGTATAATATGTTTTTATTTTAAAACATTGAATCACACATCCACCCACCGTCATCACTTTCATCGCTGAATTGCGCGTGCATAATGCTAGTTTATCTAAAACTTCAAGTAGATTGTCAAATATTACAATATTTTCACTTTATATTATTAAATACTACATTTCACATCCACTAACTCCGTTTAAGAAAATAGAGCAACTATTTAGTATCAGTAGTCCCAACTCAACAACTGCAATCCTTAATTTAAATTCGGCAAACCGAAAACAACATACTAGAAACCAAGTTACCAAGATCCATAACTTCGCTAGAAAAAAATAAAATTAGCAACATAAAAACCATTTTCCTTACTATATATTAATTATCGTAACATGCAACAAATTAAAAGCAACTAGCTAGCTTCGTTTGATCAGGAAACTCTAACATGCAGACATATATTGGAGTTATCAAATAATCACACGTCCTATATTTATTTTCAATGAGTATCCATGAGTCATTTGATTTTGTATTCTAAAATTAGATTGTTTCTAGAAGCGTTGTGTACCTCATGTTCTTTGTACAGTTGAAGAATAACTGGATTTTTTTATATTAAAAAGCTAATAAAAAGAACACATGAAAAATTAACTTCATGAATCCAAAATGGATTACAACACGTTTCATGTGAGCATATATAATATTTCATGTGACACAAGTTTTACAAATTAAACAATTCACATATCCAGCCAAAGACGTTACAAACATTATACCCAAAGTTCCAACGTATATAATGTAATTAAGAGGCTGAATCACACTTACTGATAAAAAGTAAATAACCTTACCACAAACCTTGTGTCGTACTTTGTAATGATGCTTTTGAGTGACTTTGGTTAAAAATAGTATATTTTAATATTTTATGTAATTTAATTATAACTAATTACACACAAACTTTGTAACTAAATTACATGTCTATCTAACCTATCATATATTACATGGTGAGATTACAAATGGACACAAATGACTGCTTGATAATTATACAAATATACGTGATTATGAAATAATTGTAATTTTCATTCTTGTTCAAATATATAATTAAGTTGAATTATGGTTTAACATAAGTAGTTGTATTAATTTGATATTCACACTTTTCTACTGATCGATCTTAAATTATGCTAAATATTTATAATACGTTTGTTTGGCCTCAAATATTTCTATTTTGAAAGATGAGACCTCGACAATTGAAGTTAATTCCAATGAAAATACACCTTGAAGAACTTAAACTATTTTCTACTGCATTGCGAGCAACCTCATATAGTAATATAATATACATAGATTTGATACGATTCTCGTAGTTACTATATCAATTATTTCGATCCATATATTTATGAAGAATTTTTTAATAGAGTGTGACCACCAGCTAAGCATTTAGGGTTTCGTTGACTCTCGTATTGATCATACGCTGTTGAAAGCAATTCAATATATTGTACATGTAATATGACTCGTGCATACTATTTTCTCGTGAAAAAGCTAGTACAACTATACAAGCACGAAAAAAATCCACGTGAATAATATCTAAGTTGAGCGTTTTAGGGTTTCATTAAGTGTCGTATCGATCATATGTATCTTATCTATTTTATACGATGTAAGTGTAATTATATATCTAGCCGTGAAAAACCGTAGCTTCTTTCTATATTAAATGATTCTATCCGCACGCGACATAGATTTATATATATATTCACGTGCATAATTGTAAAATTCCTTAAGTAACATAAGTGCGGATTTTCTAAAGAAAAAAAATCAAAATATCAATAACGGTATCGATTGTAAACCACAACCAAAAGATCGTATGTGATCTCATTTAACATAAAGTGTTAGCATAACTAGCACCACATTATCGGTATGCATGTTATAGGAGTTAAGATAATTATAACACGTACGAGGAAGTTTAAATCATACAATAAAAATTTATTTTATATCATTCAAAACATACAATAGCAAAAATTGTAAAATTTGATAAATTCTAGTATTATTTGACATAAAAAGACGATACATAAAACAAAAGAATGCACAAAAAATGCGAGTATGTATTTTTAACTTTTGAGAGATATACGATAAATCACGCTTTAAGTACCGTCCCGTCCCTCATAAGGTCTATAAAATTCTCATTGGAGCCTTGATCAAAGCACAAACTTTCTCGCACACAAAATAACACCTTTTCCCTCTACGACAATGAGCTCAACACCATCACAAGAGAGTCATATTTCCGGTTCTTCCTCCTTTCAATCACCACAAAACGATTACCAAAATGCCCATCAGCAACAATTCCCTGCAATTCCGCCTCAACCCACCACTTGTTATGCTCCTTATCAGCTGGCACCCCCATTCTTGAAAGGCTTCATACCACCTACTCATGGCCCTACACAAATGGCGCCCTTACGTGCTCCATCACCAGAGCTTTCTAAGCTTGATGTCATAGAGATCCCCAAGTTATACGAAGCTCGAATTTCTCAACTCAAAAATGAGTTGAACCTACAAAACTATGGGGATGTTATCTATTGGCTACTTAAGGAGTCTAAACAAACGAGAAGCATAAGCACTTCCTATGTCCCTTCTCATCTACAAACACCAACACCCATTCATTTCCCCCTATCTGGCCCTATGCAAATAACTCCCATGCGCGCTCTACCACCACAATTTTCTCAGACAGAAACCAAATTTCTCGAAATACCAAAGTTGTACGTAAACCGTATATTTGAATTAAAAAAGGAACTAAGAATGGAAAATGAAGGGAAGTTGATACATTGGCTCCTCAAGGAGTCAAAAGAAGTGATTATGGGTGCTACAGGAACAGGCACCATGCCAACATTGTACTCTTCCCTGATCTCAACTGAAAAAGATGGCAGACCATATAAGGCATTAAGGATGAGGGCCGTGAACGATCCGACGCTGTTAGCCGAACAAAAGAAACGAAAAACCTAAAAGTGATGCTTCTTCGTGTTGGTTTTCATTAGTGATCAAAGAGTAAAGCTAGCTAGAGAATAAAAGATCACCGAATAAATGAATCAATATTGTAGGTTTTTTATTTTTATTTTTAAGAAATGGTGTAATAGCTAGCTTCTATATTGTAATGGAGGGTTTTATTTTTAGCAATTCTATATCTTTTTGTATTAATTATAAGTCGTTTGATATATATTTTGTTATTTATAAAATATATTGAACCTAATGTGATATGATTTAATATTGGCAACATGGATCACTAAACATCAGAAATCGAATAACTTATAATCATTAAACTTTATCATGGATATATATTTACATGTTTATTTTTTGAAATGGCAGATCTTATACAAATTTTTTTAATACAAATGACAACGATATATTTATATAAGCATTGTCTTCCAACTTCTGACAATTATATGACATATTTATTTGTATTGATTTTGTATTTCAATTACTCATAATTTTTCATTAGAGTTAATTAATTAATTCGAGCTAGCTTTATTTTTATTAAGTAAAAAATCATTAATCCAAGATGGATATAGATCTAAACATACAAAACATTTATCGGTAAAAAATCTTATGATTACTATTTGAGTTTTGTTAATGTGTGCCTCGTGACACATGTTAAAGTGCATTTAATAACTTGCAATCTCTTTAAATATTAATTTACATTTGCATTTGATACTTATGAATTCAATATAATATTTACGTATATATTAATTACAAATTTTATTATTTAAGGAATTATATATGAGTTCATTAATTAAAAACATCTTAACGCGTGTCACAAAAACATACATTAACAAAACGCTTACTACATTCAGATTCAAAAATTTTACTACAAATATCATGTGAATAAAGATTGAACCGTTACATTCATGAGATAATATATTAAAGTATTATTATCATTTAAGTTACATAAAATTAACTTTCAAGTGCATAAATCACCTGACTAAATCCTTCTACACAAACCTTTTGTTCTTTTCATAGACATAACGCACGCTATAATTTACTATTTAAGTTCATATCATATCTACTGTCAAGGCTTCAAAATTATTAACAATTTCATCGATAAATCTTTTTATATCACATTTAGAGTATATGAACTAAATCCAAATGAAGTAACTTATTTTAAATTTTATTTTATATTACCTTTTATCATTCTGTAAAAAGAGAGAAACATTATATCCATCACACACTCATATCACAAAGATGTACATTTTTCTATTATATATGAATATTTATTATGATAGTCCCAACCTCGAAAGATGACCAATAACGCTTTGCACTGTTCAATAAATCTAATAATCTACATCTGTACCACTCCGTATATTGTAAATTGTAATGTATGAATAATTTGACTTTTGTAATTTAAACCCTTAAAATTTTAGTCATTTATATATATATCCTCGATCACCATCCATTTCTTGTCTTCAATTCCTATCCTCTCATTATAAACATGTACATCAATATACAGTTACTTACACCATTAAACATTGTTAAATGCGTTCCTCATATAATTTGTGTGATCATCATGTTATTCAACAAGAATCAATTGCTCTAAAATAATATTTTGTTCATATTTTTTTATATAATATCTGTCTTTCTGTAGTAAAAAAAACTTACCATAGAGTCATTACCATATATAGAGGAACTATATATAGATATCACCCTGCCCTTGATTCATTTGCTTGTCAAAAAGATTACCATAGAGGAACCATAGAGTCATAGAGATATTATTGATGCATGGATCTTAAACTGCTCGTTGTTGTACGCATACGTATGGATCTTACAAAATTTGCGTTGAGCTATGACTTTGTCATGAACTACTAATTATAGGATCTTGATATATATTCTTGATCTATATATATAGAATAAACTGGACTAAAGGTTGTCGCAGCTTCGACTTTGATGTGGATGTCGTTGTTCAAAGACAACGACATGTTAAACCAATATATATGTTATCGCAGTTAAATATTTTAACGTTGTCGCATTGCACATGCACAATTATAATAATGATCTACTCCCTCCGTTCCAAAATTATTGTCCACCAACAAAAAACACACAGTTTAATAAAAGTGGGACCATAACACCTTTCAACCAATCAAATAAAATCTTCACCCACTAAAGTCTCCTCCTATTGGTTGAAATGAGAAGTGGACAATTATTTTGGGACGTCCTAAAAAGGAAAGGTGAACTATAATTTTGGGATGGATGGAGTATATAAAATGATAACAAAATTTGATACGTCGGAAACAACGATCTTCGTTCAATTTCCTTTCAGGCAATAGTCGCAAAAGACATATATGATAATTAACTCAGTCGTAGTACGGTCGAACCTTACAAGTTAATTACAACGAATAACATACATAATCACTTAATTTTCACCTCAAAAAAAGTTATAATATGGTCCTATATATCACCAAATAAAATTTGTTATTATCGGTAAAAAAATAAAAATAAAAATGGTTAAAATTATAGCATAGACGACGTATTAATGAAACACTTTGACATCAGCCAATGTATATACCAAAGTGTTAGATTAGATTAGATGCATGGATAGATAAGGGAACTAATTAAATTCTATTTTATTATATTTAGTTGCATGTAAAGAAAAAATTAAAACACCGGATCACATTAATGGGGTTTTTTAATTATTTCAAAATTGAATTAAATGGTTGCTGACATTAACAACGAATTTGAGATGACTGAGGCACAAAAGTGAAAGGAGGATCCCAAGCATAAAAAAACTCGACAATGCCACCAGCTGGGGCGATACAATGGCCATTATTGACTGTTACTTGTTATTTCCGACTGGTAAAAAGAGGTTCGAAGTTTCACTTATTAGTAACATGTAAAGTTGCTATCGGTTTGTGGAAAATCATTACAAAATAGTGGTCACTGAAAGATCTCAAGCCTAATAATCTAGGTGAGCTGATAACACGCTCAGATACTACTAGTTTGTCAAAATGGTTACGCAAATGCTTTGATGTGGTGGTTCAATCGACAATTTGGATCATTTGGAGATTCTGGAACAAACTTGTTTCTAATTTTGAACGTCCTGGGAAGGATACACTTGAGATGACGTAAAACTTTTTTCTTATTCTTGGGTAACTATAGTAGATGGCAGAAGGCAAACATAAATCGGGTAAATTGGTTATGTAACCCAAATATGTTGGAGCTACCCTCATTGTAATCTTTTTCTTTCTTCAACTTCTTGCTATTTTGTTATATTAATCCATGTGCTGTTAAAAAAAAGGTTCAGATCAACTCTCTCAACACTTTGAAAACCGTTGCATGAAACTTTAAGGGCTTGTTGAGAACATGATTTGCAAGTGTTTATAAACATCACCTTCCATTCTTGTTTATTTTGTATTAATTAGTCTAGAAGTCCTTTCCACTACTGGAAAACAGCTCATTAGCGACATTGTTAGTGTCGTCTCGTACAACTACGCTAGATTGTGACCCAGCTAGCGACATCTTAGCGACATAAACAATAAAAATGTCATCATATAGGTCACAAGTGATGTCTCAAAACAAATCCGTCACGAAATACGTCACCAAATGCATCGCTAATGTTGCGACTTAACCAACCTATGTCTCTAAGGTTGTCGCCAAGTTTGGTGACGTTTGTGACATAGTCTCTATATTCGTCTCTAATGCTGCGTCATATACACCGGAGTTGCTAATGGAGTCGCAAATTCTGAGACGTTGGGCAACAAGTCTCCATGACTGTCGCCAAATTAAAGACTTAAAAAGTGATAGCAGCAAGGCTCGAAGTTATGATCTCTACGCTTAAAAACTCCACCGCTAAACTATTAATAACTTTATTTAAAAACCTCAAGATTTAATAATTTCTCTCTTAAAACTTTATTTAATTGATTTTTTTCCTTTTCGCACAATTATCAGGGAGTAGTATCGTATAACCTGAGAGTATACTAGTATAGGATCCTCAATCAGATGTTCATGCTCCCAAATCGAAATTAGGGTTTATCACTACCATCGTTACCTCATCACCACCGTCATCGCACCGCCAATCTAACCGCCGTCATCAACTCATCGCACCGCCAATCTAACAGACACGCCATTGTCACCTAATTGCACCGTTATCTCACCTCAGCGTCATCGCAACTCCACCTTAATGGCACCGCCACCGTACCTAACCATCATGAAACTCTCCGCAAATCAGACCATTAGGAACCGCAAATTACCGGAAACTCACCGTCGTACCGTCGAGTGAAACTCTCGGTCATACGGAAAGGTGAAACTCTCCATCATTCCGTTCGCCGCAATGTTAGTAATTAAAGTCACCGAATCTCCGGCCATCTATTTTCCGGCGGTACGTTCCTATTTTTTATCACTATATGTTTCAATTCAATTGAGAGAAATCTCAATACTCTGAACTCTATTTCGGCGAACACAAAACTCGATCTTATACAAATTACGAATGCTCTGTGCGAAAAAAAGGTTAGATATATCAGATCTCATTTATATATTCATCATCATCATTAGTAGATACACTTATACTCTATATAATTTCATCCATTTTAACTGCTTTACTCTAATTGTATTCCTGCTTTAATCATTAGTATATAAATCTGCTAATGTGTTGAAATTAATGCTGATCTGAATTTGATGTAACTCTGAGAGGAATATCGATTGATTTGGGCTAATAAGAAGATTATTTTGCTATTTGATTCTCTTTAGTTGTAGCTTTTCTAAACATTGTATTGACTGTCTTACATAAAGGTTGATGAGAGATCTTTATATATTTGGATAGCTTGAAGTTCAATCTATTGCTGCTGTAGTGCTGTACACGAACTAGCATATAATATAAGTATAAGGAACAGTTTTTTGTTTTAATTTTTGTGCTAGAATTAAAACGTAATATAACGTAATATAATTTTTTCTAATTTTTAATATAATACTAACTTCTGACTTTCTTGCAAAATACGGTAACAACTATGGCTTGGCTTGGTTTATGCCTTACATGTTTTCGGTCATTCCATTGAATCTCAATCGGAATTAACAAACAATGTAAGCTTTAAAGATTATATGGGAAGGGTAAGGTAGTTCGTAGATTTTACTTTATATTAGTTATGGTTTTGTGTCTACGTTCTTGAGTTATATGTACGTGTGTAAGGAATCTATACAAATGAATACTCGTAACCGTACCAAATGGAAGTCTTTGGATTAGCTTTTGCTTCTTAACTTGTTTTTATGGAGTTATGATTAACCTTTTATTGACTTGCACAGGTACTTGTTTTAGCTTCTTGTAACTAGTTTCGAAGACAAAGTGGTAATTTAGCATTTATTAATTTCGTTAAATATTTAAAGCACTTCATGGGGCATAATTGTATAGCATTGTCTCCTGAATTTATATTTTTATTTTATTTGTGGAAGTAACAGGTCAAACTTTGGGATTTGTTATATACTCATCCTTCATGTGCTGCCTCACAGAATCTCAAAATCGTATGTCAAGTGTTGTTTGTATAGATTCAGTTTAAAAGATTATGTATAAGTAATTTGTTAACTTATTATATCAATTGTGACATGATAGGACTGAATATTGCTATTAAGTTCTAATAATAAAGTGTTTCGTGTTCTAAATTAACCATTTGATCACATTCTTACTTTTTTGCATTATTGTGCAGCTAAAGCTTTGGAATTGTATTTTGCAAGATCTTTGTGATCATAATATGATACACTAATATAGGTGCAAAGACTGTTACCAGTGCATTTGTAAGACTTAACTCCAACTAATCTTTGATGAAGACTGTGATTTATATTGGTGTTTTTTGGCTACAACGCCTTTGTAGTTTCTTTAAATAAGTTTAAATAAACTTATTAACTTATCCAACTGTCCTTATTATGTGAAGGTTGATAGGCTTTTATTTAAATCTTGAATGTATGTTTTTCAGGTGTTACACAACATGATTAAATCAGATAGCTGATTCACTGGTCTTTTCTACCCTTGAACAAATCAGGTATATATCCACTTCGTCCATATAGTTTTGAAAGTTTATGTGACACACTATAACCTTCTTCTTTTTGAAAGTTTATATGATGCACTATGATTGGCAATATTGTCTTTTTATGAGCCAATTTCTACAATATAGATTGACTGATAGATAGCTGATTCGCGAGTCCTTTCTACCCTTGAAAAAGGATCTCGATCCACTATGAAAAAGTTTATGTGAAACACTATAACCTTCTTCTTTTTGAAAGTTTATATGATGCACTATGATTGGCAATATTGTCTTTTTATGGGCCAATTTCTGCAATATAGATTGACTGATAGATAGCTGATTCGCGAGTCCTTTCTACCCTTGAAAAAGTATCTCGATCCATTTTGGTGTTGTTGGTCTATGTTATTAACGTAGTATTATCTATTGTACATATGAAATCACTTGTTTGCGGTTTTATGTATAAACAATCAGGTTTGCTCCTCTCGACTTGCATTTTAACGTTCTTGGTCCCATTTTCTTATCATTTTTCTTTGATTGATGGTTTAAGTTCTGACTTAGTTTATATTTTTTAGTTGTATAATTGTTTTAGTCAATCATGGAACGCTCCTCTTATTTTGCTTATTTTCCTACATAGCTACATGGTGTAAGTTTATAATTTAGTTACCCTTTCTAGCTTGTAGGAATGGCAACGGGGCGGGTTCGAGGAGGGGAGTGATAACCCCATCCCCAAACCCATTAATCAAAAATATCCCCATACCCTCCCCAAACTCCAACGGGGATTTTATCAGGGCACCCCATTGGGGATATAATTTCCCCCAAACCCTAACGGGGATCGGAGTACCCCACTGGGGACATCGAATCCTTAAGGCTGTTTCCACATTGATGATACTTTAAATTAACCCGGAGTTCTTACTGATTTTCTTTACAATATTATCTAGCTATTCTCACTGGTAATATCTTTTTTTTTTCTTTCTAAAAACAGATTAACACAATGATCAAGATATAATATAGCAATAGGTGTACAATTAAAAATTACCAAAATCATTATAGAATGATCTTAAAATATTCCAACTAAATCACAAGACCAAATCAATACAACAACGGTAATCAAAACAACAAAGATGATTTCAGGTTCATAAGAATACTAATAGTTTACGTGGTGACTAATAAGAATAATAATAAATATAAATGAAAGACATATATATATATATATATATATATATATATATAATATTTCGGGGCGGGGCGGAGCGGGGATGATAGTACCCGTTCCCCAATCGGAACTCCATTAGAATCTCC
Source organism: Pseudognaphalium luteoalbum (assembly GCA_963422505.1). Taxonomy (NCBI): domain Eukaryota; kingdom Viridiplantae; phylum Streptophyta; class Magnoliopsida; order Asterales; family Asteraceae; genus Pseudognaphalium; species Pseudognaphalium luteoalbum. The sequence goes on from OY730192.1 coordinate 20,367,803, forward strand.
AAAATCCGCCCCAAAATCCGAAATGTCATCCCTAACCCGATCTGAAAAGTGCGGGTTCGGGGATCCCCATCAGATGCGGGGCATTTTGCCATCCCTACTAGCTTGTTAGGTGCATTGGGGTTCTATCTGATGGGTTAAGTTTCCGATTCATAAATTTGGTATATTCATTAAAGATTCATACTTCTAGTTAATGTTAATGTTAATATATATTTTAATGTGTGCATATATTAAAGTAATGTATTTATGACTCAATTTTTTTTTATGTGTTGTTAGTTTGTTGCTGTTTTGGAGCTTCTACAAATGGGACCAAGAACTACTCAGACTAGATCCGATCGTACAGGCTTATTGATAATCCGGTTGGAAAGAAGGAAACCGGTGGACTGCACTAGGAAAATGTCGTCAACTGAAGAACTAGGAAAGGTAGGTCAACTTTGTAGAAATTTGTTCTATATTGAATTTTTCAGATGTATAGTTATAATTAGAATATAATTTTGCTTGTTTGGCTTGATATAAATAAAAAAACTTTTTTTATGCTGGTCATTTTTAATTTCAGCTCTTTTAGCTAGTAGTGTTCGGTGCCAACGGTAATGCTAGCTAGTGTACATCCACAATGTCCTAGTACAAAGATTATAAGTAAGTTAATTATATCGATACAATAGTACTAATTGATCGGAGAAATTAAATATGCACGTACAGAATTCGATTATTGGCAGATTTATATATACGTAACTTTAACAAGAAGATTGAAGAGAATAATTGTAGCCTTGTAGGAAGAGACACAAATGTGAACGCCATTATTGTTGCAATGGATTTAAATTTCTCTTGTAGTTATCGAGTATAAAGTGATGATTAATTGTGTCCTCTATATATACACCTATATCATGATTTGGCATTTATGTTCTTGCATGATTCTATTGTTAATTAAAAATGCACGAGGGATATATTGTGACGTACTGATTGATGTACTCATAATCTTTGGTATGACTATGAATGAGATGAAGATTTGGTAAAGCTGAATTATAGTATCATTTGGTGTTTACTTGAAATTTATGGTCTTTATAGATCGATTGGTATATATAACTAACAGTGTTTATAATCTATCTTCGGTATATATGGGAACATATATATAATTGATGTCATAATTCATTCTATTTCTGGGTAATCTGGAAATTTCGAAATGAATCGATATTTAAATCGAAGAAATTCAACCGGGGAAGGATATTCAATCCTTAGCGATTACATCAAATTATTATCGTCTTTTCTATTGTTATCCACTAGATGTAGGGATTTTAATCTTCATCTCATCAATTGGAAATGTTACCCATGTCAAGCGTTGTAATGTCTTGTTCTCTAATGATTGTCTTCATTTTAAATACGATGTAAAAAAAAAGAATGGTCAAGCGTATATAATTTTTTTTAATTAATTAATTATTTGGTTTTCTTTTTACATACAGCAATTTGGGAAGTCATAAACAGTTGCAAACAGTGAAAAGCCAATTCATGTATGTGACATGAAAAGATAATCACGTCAGTGGGACATACGCATTCATATAATACAGAACTTATTATAAACTATTAAAAATGAATGCACACTTCAAATCGCATTTGTTAAAGATGAATTTGACAACGTATATGCATATATAACTTCATCCAATTTCAAAAACTTGAAACAAGATCAATAAAATAAATCCGAAACGTATAAAGTACTCGAATAAAATTGTCATATATATCATATGAATCATAATATTCTTGATTAAGAATCAAATATTATTCGTCAAATATGATCATTAATTAGACATATCATCAATAAAATCCTCTAATGAGGAATTGAAGATAGAAATTTATTAAGCTTAATTCATTTTAGTAGTAGTGTAGTACTATATATATAGAAGATCTGCAGCTGGTTCTTCAAAAGTGATGGGGACGGTGTGGATGTGGTTTGTGGGGTGGTGGAGGAGGAGGGTGGTGGTGAATTGGTGGTGAAGGGTGGTGATGAATTGGAGGAGGTGGTGGATAATGATGATGAACAGGAGGTGGTGGTGGAGGATGGTGATGGTGAATGGGAGGCGGTGGTGGATGAGGGTGGTGGTGATGTGGTGGATGGCGGTGGTGGTGATGTGGTGGTGGTGGTGGAGGGTGGTGGTGACCTGGTCTATGCATTTTTAGAATTACGTTCTTATCGCTCTTGTAAATGGATATTTTGTGAATGAGGTTTTGAATAGATATGAAAAAATGAGCGGACTTTAGGATTTTATAGTACGTGTTTGTGTTGTGTGGCATATGTCATTTCCTTAACGTGGTGGTTTATCACTCATAATTTTTCTATGGAAACCGACATGTATTCCGTGTACAAGAACTAAATCCACTCGTCGACGAATTATTGAAGTCTTGAAGCTGATATTTATTGATTTGTTTGTTTTATTAAAATAGGTGTACATTGACGTGCTGAGAATTTGATTATACGGTCAAACGGTTGGCTCACATGCAACCACGTCATTTATTTTGAAATTTAGGTAGAGTGACCGAAGTTAATATTGTGTTAGACCACCTACAACGGGTAGTTCTCGACTTCCGTCTGGTAACCATAACTCCACCACGGGAGCTGTAGTGGTGGGACGTTTTCGTTGGAAGCTCGAGACGAGAATGTTGAGTATTTTATTTACTTCATTTTAAAGCCTAAACGGAAAATAAATAGTGGGTCTCTCATTCGTTCACAATCTTATGTGGCGGAGGAGCTTACCATTGCGGATGGTTGTAAGATAACAACATAGTAGTTGACGTAGCACTCACAATCCTTTTACAACCTTAATTATCATTGCAAACTTAGTAAAAAATAAGTAGTAACCAGTAAAACCAGCCTAACTTTGTCTTCATTTCAGTTATGGTTCGGACTTGTTTTATGACATTGCTCAACGGTATATTTAAATCTAACTTCAATAATACGTATTTTAACAACTCATTTTGAACAACACCACCGATTTGTTTTTTGAAATCTTCTTATTATATAAAGTCCATATCCATTTCAAAGAAATAGTAATCCATATATATATATATGGACTATAAATGAGTAAAAATTATTACATGATCACGACCAATAGTTGCTGAGATTATTTTAAATAATGATGAAAGAGGCAAGCTTTATTAAAAATGACAGTAAAAAAAGGAAATATTTCACAAATAGCACTATTATTACTCCGTATTAGATATTAAAATATCTATTTGGATCAAATTTTGAAGAACAACAAATACAAAATGATATAGCTCAAATCAACATATATATATCTCGATAATTCAAACAGGTGAGATATGATACATCACTGAATAACACAATATGATATCAAACCGGCCATCATTGAATTCTTAGACCTTGAATGATGTATTTTCTTGCATATATAATAATCAATCATAACTTCACTATTATTCTAGATCGAACATGAATAATAAAGTGAAGATCGAGAAATGAAAGATGTTACTCTTTACAATATAGTACAACATCCCTGACTATCTCCTTGTGGTGGTGGTGGCCGTGGTGGAGGATGGCTAGGTGGTGGTGGGTCGTGGTGTCCTGGTGGTCCGCTCATTTTTCTCTTTGTTTCGCAAGATATTTTAATGAATATTGATGTGTAGTAGGTGTGGAGATAATGAGCCAGGTCTTTGGGATTTTATGGGGAGGGAATGGTGAGTAAAATATATGGAAAATTCGAAACATATATCTAAACCATCCACGTGTTTAACAGATCATTGAACCTTTGCATTTATAAATTGTAAAATTGCAAATGTGATGTATTTATTTATTAAGATGACTCCCGATCCTCATTCCTTTACTTGCTTCTTTAGTTTTGTCAATTCATCATCACATCAGTACATCCACAACTGATAAACGACTGATTAAACACTCTTAACCCTCCCCCCTCCTTTCATCACTTCAATTTTTGAACCTCACATTTACCAATTTACCTACACTTGCATACACTAAACAAAAAATAACAATACATCAGATATAAGTTGGACCCCCCACATTTACCTCATCTCCTTTCTTTGGTAAACCGAAGAGTGCAAACCAACTAAACAAAGGAAGAATCCATGCCAACCCTGACAGTTTTGAAAGGCTTCTTCGATTTCAACCGAACTAAACCCATTGAGAGTGATCTAATAATAATAATAATAATATATATAACTTGATCTGTTTAAATCATAAAATATGTTTAGCATTAACTAGTTGGACTTGAAATGGTCTTCAATAGCTTGATGGCCTTTGAGCCATGTGACTAACTTCAAGGTTGCGAGTTCGAGACCATTCCAAGCACTTTCTTTTGTTTCCGTGATGGTAGTCTAGTGATAGAAAACACATAATATAAAAGTGAAAGTCAAGAATTCAATATTTGTCACTATATTCCTTTAATGGTAGTCTAGTGATAGAAAACACACAATATAAAGGTGAAAGTCAAGAATTCAATCTCGGTCATCATATTCCTTTAACTACGGTTTACGCATTTTACCCCCCTTATGTTTACAATGAGACCGATCGATTGGGGCCGCCAAATTGGTAGTTACCAATCTTAAGTTGTACCGAAGTTAGTGGCTCGAACTTTATGGTCACAGCTGTAACTGCTGACCGAAACTTAACTTGTAAGGGTTCAAACTTAATGTTTAATACTTACGAGTTATAACCGAGTAAATTTCGTTAGCCATGAAAATTAAACGTATATATCATTGGAAATTTAGGTTCTCTAACTTGTGAAATAAGAACCTTTTCAACAATTTTTTCGAGAAAAAAGCACCGCCTAGTTTTTAAATTTACACTTTAACCCTCCATTAAAAAATTAAGAGTTATATGTATGTATATGGCTCATCTATGTGGTTTACACATAATTGCGTCGATAGTCTTATATATACTTTTGTACAGACAATTCAAAAATATTAAAGTTGTAGTGCGATCGATCATTTTTCCAACTAAAATATCGAAGATACCCTTAAAGTCATATAATTAATAATATGACTTTACAATATGAATTTAAAGGTATGTTAGTTATTTAGTTAGAGTAGCAATCAAATGCACAATAACTTTTGTGTTTTTAACCTTTAGTATAAAAGGTGGAGTATATGGACTAATAGTTTGATTAACCTAACTCTTAATTAAAGTGGAATTTGTAGTATTTTAAAAATTGTTAAGCTCTTATTAGGGACCGATATAATTAGATGATTGTATCAAGGTCGTCAATATTGTGATTTTCATCGTAGGATCATACACAAACAAACGTATGATAAAGATCCAATAAATGGGTAATTTTCATTTAACAAACAATTTATATTAAAACATAAGAGCAAGGTTCAAATAAGTACAATAACATTTAGTGAAAATAAGGAACTAATAAGAATGTGTCACGAGTCACAAATTCCACTATCTCTCCTTTTTCTAATATTAAATATCTCACAAATATTAAGTCAAAAATCATATAAATTAACACCATAAAAATCAACGTTTTGTCTCTTCGATTAAAAATCTCACAATTTATATTTTTGATGATTTTTTTTTGTTTTTTTGGTGGATTATGAAAACAACTATCACATGGGTGATACCACGAGTAACACATGTAATACTAATATTGTACAATTTATAAAATCAAACAAACAAAATTCAATGAAAATATACCTTGTGAGATGTCTAATCAAAGAGAATTTTTTTTTGATTTTTATGGTTTAATTTTTAGAATTTTTTAATGAGCCATTTTAAATATATTTGATTTTTAACAACGCGAGAATAGTAAATTAATTTCATGACACCTGATACATTCTTAGCAGTTCCTCTAATCTCACCAAAATTATAATTCTCATTTCAACAGCACTCTAAAACATAACTTATATTTAATGAAACATAAAACCTACGTAATATTTAGAGCATAAGGAGTTATTGCCTTTGTGCTCGATGATCAATTCGATATTCATTTGAACATTAAAATTTAACATGAGTATGAATTTGAGAGGAGTGGTTAATGTTTAACTCGGAGTTCAATTGGTCCACAAAAATAACTAGGAACCAATAAAAAAAAAAGTCATTTGCCTCACCGTTCAATTTGACACGCCGACGATAAATGCCGACCCGATGTAAAAAACGCCGGTTACCGGCATTCAAGGTGTTTGACGGTGGGTTTTACCCAATGTTTTAAAACCCGGGTTGACCCGACCGGTTCGACCGGTCGGACCGGGACCCGGGGAAGGGACCGGGTCAACTAGGACCGGGTTTGGGGTGGTTTTTGACTCGGGTTCGCCCGCCGGGTTTTCCGGTCGGACCGGTGACCCGGACCCGGCCGGGTTTGATGTTTTTGATATATTTTTTTTTGTTGCTATTTGACTAGATGAATTATCAAACTCTAATGCTTATAACACTCCGTTTTTTCAATCGAAAGGTATTTATGTACTTTTATTGTTTAGTATTGTAGGAAATGAAGTTAAAAAATGGACGTAAAGTTTAGTTTTGTAAGAAATGAATGTAAATTTATATAATTTTTGAAATACCTGTTATGTATTTATCAATTTTGTTTGTTATTTGTAAAATAATTGATTTTACTTTTGTTACTCGTTGGTAATATATATTTAATGAAAATTTGTTGGAAACCGGGTCAATCGCCAGTTTAACCGGTTGAACCCCGATTGAACCGAACCCGGTCACTAGGCCGGGTCAACTTGAAATCCGGGTTTCAGAACATTGGTTTTACCCCACCCACTCCCTATGCTCTTATAAGCATATTGTCGGGTGGCCAAGAAAAGGAGGGTCAGAAATAATTACGAGATAACACGGTTAGACTGCGTATATCCGAGTAAAAATGTTCGTTCTCCTTGAAACCTAAACATGAAAAACTTCTCCGTTTTCCCGCTTACACCTTGATTAATAAAATTTCTAAAGCCTCAATTTAACTTGAATATAATCCTCCGTTAATCAGTAAAGATAAACATATAATATAAATTAACATAAATATAAGAAATTCTCTAAGAACTAGAAAAATTTGAAGTCTAAACAGCACCACTACACCAGTAGAATCTGTGATCAATCGGTGTTACACAAGGTGTTTTGTAGAACAAGAAATATTGTATGTATAGCTCAAGTCAACATATCCGTTTTAAACAGATTAGATACATAAAGCCAACCGACGCATCCAGCCAGCCATTCATAGTTTCATTACATTACATCAAAGATCAAAAGACGTACAGTAAAACAAGACCATATTGTACAAAATTTAACTAGAATATTTCACACACGCAATCACCGGACCATTATCAAATACAACTTTTCTTGCATACAATCATTAATCAACAAACCATAACTTCACCATTCACGATGAATAAAGTGAAGATCGAAATTGTTACATTATTTTAACTTTTAAATAGAAATAATAAAAAGTTACAAAATAGTACAACATCCCTGGCGATCTCCATGATGCGGTGGAGGATGGTGAGGTGGTGGTGGTGGTGGTGGGTGGTGATGGCCCGGTGGTCCACTCATCTTTCTTGTTTATCTTTCTTTCCTTCTATCACTAAACTGGATATTTTTATGAATGAAATGGAGTAGGTGTGGATATTTGATTATTGAGTCAAGGCGTTAGGATTTTATGGAAGAGGATTGTGACCTTTTTTATGAGTAAAAAATAATATATGTCGACATATATCTTAACCGTCCACGTGTTCAACAATTATTGAAGCTGGCATTGTTGAGTAATACTCCGTATTTGTTTAATGGAATATTCTAACCACAATATGATTCGGCTAATGATCCTGGAATTTCTTTAAACTTGCTCTCTCCATTATACATAACTAGCATATTGTCCGTGTGAAAGTGGCGTGTTAAAGTTCGCTAGATTTTTAATTTTTGACGTTTGATATGACGGATGAAATATTAATACCAATGATTCAAATATATTTGAAGTAGTATATTACGTATGAAATTTTGTGAATAAGTAGTTATCATTTAAGTAATAAAAAGATACAATTTATTATTAGTGATTATGTATTATGTATTATGTATATGATTTAAATTATAGTCATTAAAGAGTTATTATGTTGTCAAAATAGTCTATTATTTCAAAATTAAGAAGTCAATGTTAGGGTAGTTTGGGTATTTGGCATATTTCTTTTTCTAAATTTAAGCTAAAAAGGCTAAACCCTTTATAAGGGTCATAGATTGTCGAGGTTTAACTTTTTTAAGTCTTATTCTTTCAACTTTGACTATAAATATTTTTGTTTTTGTTATATGTTACTTTATGAAAATTATACTAATAAAAGGACATCTAAAACTCAATCCATTCATATATTTTGAATCAAATATTATATTATACAAACAAAAATATTTAATGTCAAAATTGAAAAAGAAAAATTTTAAAAAGTAAAAACTGAATAATTATTTTCAGACGGATGTACTACTAAATTCACGAGTAATATATGCAATATCTAATATTTTAGTTATTAAATGTACCTTATCGTATTCCTCGGTAACACCCATTTTCTAGGGTTAAATGATTTTTTATGTATATAACTATGTGTTGACCTTCATTGTGTGTATGTAACAAAATTGACCGACATCTAATGTACGAAACTATTTATTTTGTACATTGTGTATATTTTGGTGACTTGTTAACTTGTAAAGATGTTTTGTGTCACCTTATAATTGATAACACATCACCAAAATACATACAATGTACAAAATATAGATAGTTTCGTACATACAATGACAAATAATTTTGTTACGTACACACAATAAAAGTCAATGCATAATTATATATACATTAAAAACACTTAACTTTATTTTCTAATAGGGGTGGTTTGCCATGTCATTTATTTTTAGTTGTCCACCATTAACTTAGTATTCATTCCGTCACAATATTATTGGCACCTTTATGTTTTGATATGTTACAAAATAGTTGATTGTATTCAAAATCAACCAATCATAATGTTTTAAAATGATAAATATGAAATATAATTGGTATTCAACTGTAATATATACAATGTTTTTAAACGGTGTGTTTTTATCTGATGACAATAAATAATTTTGAGACGAAGAAAGTATTTTTATTTTTTTATTTTTTTCTGTTTCCTATTTTACTATTCACCAGAAACCTAATAATAGAATTAATAGGAGTGGTATAGTAAAAAAAATACTCCGTACAAAATTAGTGGTGGATAGCAAAAATGATTATACAAATTATGGGAAGGGTTACTATAGAATCATTCCTTATAGTAGTAATCGTATGAACGATTTTTATCATTTTTATTTTCAACATAGGTATATTTTTTGCAAAAAAAAAATGCTAAAATTATTAAACTTTATCCTCTTTAATATTAGATCGATTTTTAAAAAATAAAAAATATATGATACACAAATTAAAGTTGTGTATCACAACTTTTATGTGTGATACTGTGATACACATTAAATTTTTTATGATTTGTATAACATATTTTTTTAAAAAAAATTCTCATATCAAAGAGCATAAAATTCTAATAATGTTGATATAAACTTTTGGGTAAATTACATTTTTCATCCTTGTGATTTTTCATTTTCCCACTCTTAGTCCTTTTACTTTTTAATTAAAATTGTCATCCTCATGTTTTGTGCTTTTTTCTAAATTAGCTCTTTTACTTTTTTAATTACAATGGTTATCCTTATATTTTGGATTTTTCCCAAGTTAGTCATTTAAGTGTATAAATGACTAAACTAGCCTTTTAAATTTCTTTTTTGATTTCGATATCTTTTCATATAATTTTTTTACTTATCTATACCCCTTATAATTCATTTCCACTTCTTTCATAAAAACTTATCAAAAGAAATATCGAAAAACCTCAAAATATTAAATCTACTTATTCTCCACTAACTACAATTTTCATTAATCAAATATCAAATCTACCAACTAAAATCTTTTTTGATTGGTTAAATATACACGTATAATAAGGACAACCCAAAATAGTAATAATAGTAATGTGGGACACACAGAGTACAATATATTTTTATTTAGAATGTCTACATTACTATTTTGGATTGTCCCATTATAAGTATATGTTTAACCAATCAAAAAAAATTTAGTCAATAGATTTAATATTTGATTAATGAAAAGTGTAGTTAGTGAAAAATAAGTAGATTTAATATTCTAGGGTTTTCCGATATTTCTTTTGATAAGTTTTTAAAGAATAAGTGGAAATAGATTATAAGGGGTATAGATAAGTAAAAAAATCACAGGAAAAGATATCGAAATCAAAAAGAAATTTAAAAGGCTAGTTTAGTCATTTATACACTTAAAGGACTAACTTGGAAAAAAGTTCAAAACATAAGTATGACTATTGTAATTAAAAAAAGTAAAATGACTAACTTGGAAAAAAACACAAAACATAAGGATGACCATTGTAGTTAAAAAGGTAAAAGGACCGAGAGTGGAAAAATGAAAACTACAAGAATGAAAAACGGAAATTTCAATTACCCTAGTTTCTCTCTCTCTTAAGGCGATTTCCGGTGGCCATTAATTGAGACTTCCGACACATTAACTTCACCTTAAACCTTCCCTAAAATCCACAGTTTCTTCAATGATTCCATCTCCTAATATGTCTGAAATGAATAATCGTCCCCCTGATCCACCTGATCGATCTGAATCTGATAAGTTCCAATCACCTATGCAGTGTGTGAGTGATTCTATTCCGGTGACTGTTACTACTCCGGTGACTGTTACTACTCCGGTAGCTGGTAATATTCCGGTGTCAAATCTGAGCCCTGCTCAATTTAGAGCTCATTTGAGAGCTGCTAAGCGTGAATCTATTGATAAGGAAACATCTCAGGGTAGTTCTGTAGCTAATTCTCAATCTGTGGAACAGAGGAAAGTTGGAAGGCCTAGAAAACGGAAGCAGAAGGTAAAGAAGGGTGCTAATGTGCAAGGGTATTCTGATCCTGATAATGAGCCTAAGAAGACTAAGCCTCCGTCTGATATTCCTAAATTGCAGTTTAGTAATGGTATGGCTAATACTACTGTTCCATTGGTGGTTGATTTATCTTTTTCTGAATTGCAAAATGAGGGTATATCTAAATCAATTGATGAAATGAGAATGGAACCTGTTGTCATGGCTAGTAATGATAATATGAATACTGAAATGCATGGTTATATTGACTCTATGGGAAAGTTAAGTGAGCAGTTTGAGTTTAAGGCTAAAGGTAAGAATGATATTGTGGTTGAGAGTATTAATGGTGTCAAGATTGATAATGCAAGTGTAATTGATTTGGGACAAGATGATAATGGTTCTGATATAGCAATGAGTTCTGAACAACATGTTGGTGATAAGATAACTGATATGGGCATGGAGCAGGTTGGTGCAAATGGTAAGTGTCATGATGGTCAACATGTGATGGAGTCACAAGTGCAGGGTGTAAAAGATCAGCAGAATCAACAAGATTTCACTGTTAAACCAAATGTGGGTAGTGCTAGGCAAAATGCTTGGTCAAGTACTAGAGTATCCTTTGCTGAACTGTTGAAGAAGTCTAATAAAGATGAGGAGGTCAAGATGGAATTTATTCCTCCTGTTAGGATGCCAGATGGAAAAAAGAGAGTGCAGTTTACTGTTGAAGAGGTTAAGAAGGGTGGGAGTCATTTTCTACTTCAATTATATGGGTACTTCATTGGTACCTCTATGGATTATCAGGTTGTCAATTCTAACTTGAAGAGGATGTGGCGTGTTTATGACATTAAAGAAATAACAAAAACTGCAGCTGGATTTTATTTGTTCAAGTTCAAGAGTGAGCAGGGTATGAAAGCTGTCATTGAAAGAGGACCATGGTTTGTGGAGGGTGTTCCTATTTTTCTTAATCAATGGGAACCTGGAGTATGGTTGGAGAAAATTGAACCTAAGCAGGTGCCTATATGGGTATGTATTCATAATATACCTCTTGAGCTTTGGAATGGGAAAGGTATTAGTAAGTTGGCTAGTAGTATAGGCAAGCCAATAATGATGGATAAGGCCACAATGGATAGGTGTGTTACTAAATCTGGTAGGCTTGGATATGCTAGAGTTTTAATTGATGTGATGGCTGATGATGAATTGCCTAGATCTGTTGAATTTGAGTACCCAGCTTTTGGCCAGTTTCAGGCTAAGGTTGGTGTATTAGAGGTAACATATAACTGGAAACCTGCATTATGTACTCATTGTAATGTCTTTGGTCATAGTTTTAAGGCATGTAAAGTTAGACCATGTACTGAGGAAGAGCAGACTGAAAAGGTGTTGAAAGAAGCACTTAATGTGACAAGTGAGAATCACAAGAAGGGGGACCAGGGTAATGAAGACAAAGAGGAGTATAAAATTGTTGGTAGGAGGAACAGGGTTGTGGATAGATTGAATTTTAATTGGAGGCAAAGTTTGAATGGCAATAGGGCAATGCAAGGGGGAGGAAATCAAGCTATGGGGCAGAAGGGATATAATGTACCATATAATCAACAGCAGCAGGGTAAGGGTGGTTTGCCATTTAAGGGTAGTGTTTTTACTAGAATCAGAAATGCTCAACAACATGTTGGGCAAGTTAAGAGTGATTACAATCAGGTTCATCAGCAGAAGGATGTGGGTATGCAAAAGAATGACAAGTCTTTGAATGATCATATAGGTACAAGCTTTAATGTTGCAGCCACAAGTGTTAGTAGGGGTAAAAATGCTGATCAACAGGCTGCTGTATATAGAATGGTAAAGGATAACAGAAGTAGTCATGTATCAATGGAAAAAGAGAACTCTAAGGGTGTGGATAATAAAGCTAAGAATAGTGATATTCAAGTGTCTAATATGTATAGTGTTTTGGGAGAAGAGGATAATGATGCAGACATGAATGCTTCTGATAATGAGGGTGACTGGGACACTGAGCTTGGCATGTACACTTTTCAACAGCAGGCTGTAACAGCTTATCTGGAATTGAAAAAGTACCCTGATAAAGATGTTAGGAAAGAGTGGACTGCTGCCCAATTGGAATACTGGATTGACAAGTGTCCAGAGTTTGGAATGGACCCGAGTTTTGTTAATGATGATGATGTGGCTTCAGAATCTGATGGGGCTGCTGTATTTATGAGTTTGGAAGATCCTGATGGTGTTACTTTGCAGCAGGGAATTGAAGGTAACACTCCTCCTGTTATTTCTTAATGGATGTCAAACTTATGACTTGGAATGTTAGAGGTATCACTAATATCTCTAACCAAAATCAAGTTAAAAATTTTATGAATGAGGGTCAGTTTAGTATATGTGGTCTTATTGAAACTCATGTTAGTAAGAGGAATTTGGCAAGAATTGGTAATAATATGTTTGGACTGTGGGATTGGGTGTCTAATAGTGCTCAATGTATTGGTGGTACTAGGATCATGTTAGGATGGGATCCTAATACTTTAAATATTATGGTCCTTGAGATGCATGCTCAAGCTATTCATTGTTATATTGAACCAGTTAATGGTCAAAATGGTTTCTACTATTCAATTGTGTATGGGCATCATACTTGTATTCCTAGGAGACAACTTTGGCAGAGTTTAAAAATGCATCATAAATCTGTTAAGAACCTGCCCTGGTTAGTTGTAGGTGATTTTAATGATACATTGGATCCTAGTGAACACTCTGCTGGGTCATCTCGAATAACTAGGAGTATGAATGATTTTATGGAATGTGTTAGTGAAGTTGAAATTGATGATTTAAGTATGTCTGGCTTAAGATTTACTTGGAATCAGAAACCTGGAAAGGTTGATGGGGTCTTGAAGAAGCTTGATAGAGCTATGGGGAATGATAAGTTTATGAGTAAGTTCCCTAATGCTAAGGTTTATTTCCATCCTTTTGTACACTCTGATCACACTCCTATTATTGTTTCACTTCCTAGTATCCAAAAGGCTAAACCCAAGCCTTTTAAGTTTGCTAACTTTTTAACTAGTAAGCCTGCATTTCTGCCATTGGTGAAGGAGATTTGGAAGGTGAATGTGAATGGATATTCCATGTTTCAGCTTGTTACTAAATTGAAGATGTTGAAAAAGCCTATCAGAAAGCTGAGTTACTGTCAGGGTAATTTGTTTTTGAATGTTAAAAGACTTAAGGAGGAATTAGTTAGGATCCAAGTGGAGGTGGAAAAAGATCCTACAAATAAGGAGGTGAGATTGAATGAAGCTGCTGCTATTAAAGCTTATAAAGAAGCTATCTCTGATGAGGAGTTGTTTTTGAAGCAGAAATCTAAGGTTGAATGGTTGAGTGAGGGAGATCATAACTCTAAGTATTTTCATAGATCTGTCAAAGAAAGGAGGAATAGGAATAGGATAGAATCTGTTGAAGATATGAATGGGGTGAGATACTATGGTAAACAGGCTGCTGAACAGTTTGCCTTGCATTTTAGAAATGTCTTGGGGTATAATAAAGTTGTGCAACCTATTCATGATCCTGACATGTTGTTTACAAGGAAGATTCCTGTTGCTGCTGCAAATCACATGGTCAGGTATGTTTCTGATGATGAAATTAAAAGTGCAATGTTTGATATAGCTGATGACAAAGCTCCTGGCCCAGATGGTTTTTCTTCTAAATTTTTTAAAGCTTCATGGAATACTGTGGGTCCTGAGGTATGTAAAGCTGTTAGGGACTTTTTTCAAAATGGCAAATTGTTAAAAGAAATCAATGCAACTGTCATTGCTCTTGTTCCTAAGCTTGGTAATCCTCAAAAAGTTTCTGATTTCAGGCCTATTGCATGTTGTAATGTAATTTATAAGTGCATTAGTAAGGTGATCACTAATAGGATTAAGGGTGTGCTAGATGAGATTGTTGATGAGAACCAAAGTGCCTTCATTCCAGGGAGGCAAATTAGTGATAATATACTTTTATCTCAAGAATTATTAAGGAATTATCATGGGAAAAGGATAAAAGGGCCTGCTAAGTGTGCTTTCAAAGTTGACATTCAAAAGGCTTATGATACTGTTGAGTGGGTGTTTTTGAGAAGCTGTCTTCAAGCTTATGGATTTCACCCTTGCATGGTGATGTGGATTATGAATTGTGTCACCTCCACTTCTTTTACAATTAATGTAAATGGTGATCACATTGGGTATTTCCAGGGTGCTAGGGGCTTAAGGCAAGGGGATCCTATGTCCCCTTATTTGTTTACTTTGGTTATGGAGGTTTTAACCTTGCTCATTAAAAGACACGTTGAAGCTGATGATGAGTTTACTTATCATTGGAGGTGTGAGGAAATTGAGCTCACACACCTCTGTTTTGCTGATGATTTGCTGTTGTTTTGCAATGCTGATATTAATTCAGTAAAAGTGTTGAAAAGAGCTTTGGATGAATTTAGTTCTATTTCTGGATTAGTTGCTAATCTAGAAAAGAGTACTACATTTTTTGGAAATGTTAAAAAGTCTGTTCAAAGACAAATTTTGCAGGTTATGCCTTTTGGTGTAGGGCAGTTACCAGTGAGGTATTTAGGGGTGCCTTTGTTGTCAACTAGGCTAAAGCAGAATGATTGTTGTAGGTTGATTGATAATGTTAAGCAGAGGTTGACTAACTGGAAGAACAAAGCTCTATCTCTTGCTGGTAGGCTACAATTAATAAATTCTGTGCTTGCATCTATGCAGATCTACTGGTCTTCAATGTTTATTCTGCCTAAAAGTATTTCTGGTGATATTGAGAGAATCATTAGAGGTTTTTTATGGTGTCAAGGAGAATATAAGAGAGGTAAGGCTAAGGTGAAGTGGACTGATGTATGTAAACTAAGGAAGAAAGGAGGTTTAGGGATCAAATCTCTTCATGAATGGAATATTGCTCTTGTTTGCAAGCATGTGTGGAATATTGTGAGTGATAAGAAATCCATTTGGGTAAGATGGATTAAAGCTGTTAGACTTAAGGAAAAGAATTTTTGGGTTTATAAATCTCCTGGCAATGTGTGTTGGAGCTGGAGGTGCATTATGAAATGCAGGAAGTTGATTAGAAAATTTATTGTTTATAGGCTTGGTAATGGGGAACTCACTTCGGCTTGGTTTGATAACTGGCACCCTGTAGGTCCTCTTGGATGTGTTATTACAAGTAGAGATATTTATGAATCTGAACTTAACTTAAATTCAAAAGTTTTAGATCTTGTGGTCAATGGAGAATGGTGCATTCCAGATGAATGGAGAACAAAATTTCCAAATTATTTTGACCTGCCTCCTCCTTTGTTAATTCCTGGCAGAAGAGATAGGGTGTTGTGGAGAACCAATAGTGGTAAGTCTGTTTTGTTCTCTGTGGGTATTGCATGGCATGATTTGGTGACCCAGTATGATGATGTTCCTTGGGCAAAGCTTGTTTGGTTTTCCCAATGTATCCCTAGGCACTCATTCATAACTTGGGTTGCTATAAATCATAAGTTGAGAACACATGATAGATATGTGAGTAGCATGGTACAAGATGATCTTAGATGTGTGTTCTGCAAAAGAGTTCAGGATAGTCACCCTCATTTGTTTTTTGAATGTGAATGGCCAAGATGGTTATGGACTAAGATGAAGGATTTGTGCAGGTTGGAGCTGGCCCCTGATACATGGACTGACATTATTGAATATGTTCTAAGTAGACCTGTTAATAAGTCTATTTGGAGTGTTATTCAAAGAATTGTGTTGGGGGCTGTGGTTTATTTTGTTTGGCAGGAAAGAAATCTAAGGTTGTTTCAAAATAAATCAAGATCTAGAGAGCAGGTATTTGACATCATCAAGAGCTTGATCAGATGTAGGCTTATGGGGCTTAAAGTCAAGAAAAATAATCAGACTATGGCTGCTGCTTTACTTTGGAATGTGGAGTTGAATTATGGAAATCAGAGGCATGCTGATGGTAGTTCACTTAATCCTATACAATGATTGATAATAATAATGTTTTTGGGTGGATGGGTTGGGATGAAGGTATAAGGGGTGTATGGGTAGACATGTTCTCATATGGTAGGATTTGTCTTTGTTTGTTGTGGGTGTCAAAGCCTTTCCTTTATTATAACCATGAGTATGAGTTGAGTCTTTATGTGCTTGAGAATAGCTGTATGAGAACATGGTTAGGTTATGTGGAGGTAAAAAATGATGTGCTGGAGGTTAGCACTTTAGTTAATCCCTTGGATGTTATAAGGTGGTGTATATTTTTTCATTCTTTACTTTATTTTACTCCTTTTCAATTTCCTAAACTTGCTCATGTTAGGACTGCTAATGAGATAAGCCATGTTTTGTTAAATCTGCTTGATGTAAAGTGTAGTGGGAGTGCTTTATGGCTGAAATGCAGGCAAGAGTTAATGATACATAACATGGGCTTGATCTATTGGCTAGCTGGTGAGGAGTGTTTTTATGTCAAGAGTCTGTCTTGTTCTCATGGGGTGGATGGGTATAAAGGTGTTATAAGGTGGAGTTGGGTAGTGTCTGCAGCTTTCTTTTTTTGGTATATATATGGCTTTGTTCAGTTTAAAACTTTCAGGTCTGTATATTTTCACAGGCTTGAATGTATTTGGATTAAATGTCATTTAAATGGTAGCTGCATAGGACTGGAGACGTTGGTTATAGTGCAGGGGTATGGCACTTTCATCTTTTTTAATGGTGATATAAGGTTGGAAAACTCTCACTTTTTCCATAATACTCTTGTTGAGCGTGTTCTATCTTTTGAAGGTGAGATGGCAATGAGTATATTAAAACTGGCTGTTAGGAAATGTAGTAGAAGAATTTCCTATATTATGGTTGTTTGGCAGCGGTTAAGGATGTATACTCATGTGTCAGGCTACCATTATTATAATCATTCTTCAATTTTGAATGATTTGAGGATTCTATATCAATCTTTGAATCCTTGTGCGTGTGTCTGTGTCTCTGCTAAATGTTATATATGGAGGTCTGAGCTTGCTGAGGAAAGATGGTTTATTATGGTTTTATTTCATGGGTGGAGCAGGTATGGGTATTGGTTTGATTGGTGTAAATTTGCTATGTTGAGATTCTGGAAATTATATGTGAAAGTGGTTATGCATTGGAGCATGGATAGTGTTGGATTTTTGACTGTAAGAAATGGAGTATTTTTTGAAGTTGGTATAAGTGGGACTAGGATGGGTCTAGTGTCTGGGGGTCAAGTTATGAACTGGTATAATTGCAAGGAGCAAGGAATGGATGATAGAAGTTGCTCAAGTTTGACTTTTTGTAGTCAAAATATTTTTGGATATATGTTGACTGGTACATATTTATCTGCTGGGTGTTTATTAATGCATGGTATGGGGATGTTTGATTTGGATGTAGCTTATGGATCTGATATGATTAAAGCAGTTGTTAGAAATGAAGTGTATATTGAGTGTATGCACATTAGGGTGCCTTTGTTATATCAGCTTTGTAGAGCTTGTGAGTTGGAAGGATATCTTTGGTTCATATGGTGCAGGTTTGACTTTTATAGGTCAAAATTCAATGGGTATGGAATGATGGACTTGCAAGCAATATTAGTAAAGGATATGTTGGATTGGGCTAAGCTGCAAATGAGGCAGTGTGATCATGGGCTTATGAATTGTACATATGCTATTAAAGCTGGAATGGGCCGGATTAAAGGGAATTGTGTGTTGGGCTGGAAGGGATTAATGAAGAAAGGAATCAGAAGACTTCAGAGTTATTCTTTTTAAGTCCATTTTTGTTAAGAGTCATTGGTGGTTTTTTTGTAATTCATTTGCTTTGGGCTTAATAGATGTCATAGGTTTTTTTGTGTATGTTTGGGATGTACATTAATATGCATCCTTTGATACGCCCAAAGCTCAAATTGTTTGTAAATATTTAGTTTTATTAATATAGTTTGCCGGGGTTTGTCCCCTTTACCAAAAAAAAAAAAAAAAAAAAAAGAATGAAAAACGTAATTTACCCTAAATTTTTTATTAAAAAAAATATTTAATCTTAAAATTAAAAATAAAAATATTTATTTCTACCGTTTCCACCATAATAAGAAATGTTACTACATTAATCTTCCATATAAACTATTGTTACCTTATTATTACTATTATTTATCTAGATAATGATTGATTTTTTGAGTATATTGACAATGATGAAGAGGTACGTTGAAAATTAGTGAAATGAGTATTTAATAGCGTCACATGGTTGTGTCGACGTGCTTAATTTCTTTTCACGCTAACGAAACTCATCATGATCAGAAAGTTTTATTACCGAGTTGGTCGACATCCAAAAGTTACTTTAAACGAATGTAGTCAATTTTATCTATATGTATGTATTAGGTCGGTACGTATTCAATAACAGAGTTCATCTCAAAATGTAACAACTAACAACTAACTCATGATGTACCTCACTTTGTGTTCTCACATACCTTGAACCATGAACTTTTTTTATTGAGCTTAATCCTTCCCACATACTCTATAAAGGGATAAACCCATGATGGAAGCGGGATCTCACATGTTTCACACACAGCATTGTGTGTACCAAAATCTCACCTCCTTATATGGGTACTCAATCACCATCTATCACCCTTGATAAGAAAATTTTCGATCCTGTTACAACATTTATATAGAGTAAAGAAGTGATTTCTCTCTATCCAAATTATAGGTGAAATATGATTGATTGGATATGTGATTTTATGAGTTTCTCACGTTTCTAACAATCTTGATACAATATGGTTACACTTAGACCACTCCCAACCGTGATTGAATCACTTTCGTCACCTCAGCTCCACATCAGATTTTCACAACTGATTCAGAACTGATTCCCAACCGATTATCCACTGCCATCCATCACTAATCACTTCATCTTTTGGGTCTCACATTTACCAATATACCACCATTTTTATACACTAAACAAAAAAAAAAGAAGAAAAAAACACGATGGCCCTCCTCTTTTTCAACCGATTGACAATCGGTTAAGTGATTGGAATCAAAAGTGATTGGAACCGATTGGTACCAATGGCACCAAATATCAAATCGGTTTAAACCGATTGATAACCGATTGGTACCAATGGCACCACCCTTATTGATCATCATGTATTTTCTATCTATTGAAAAGAACACATATTTCCTAGAGGATGTAGTTTTAGTTAAGGGTTCACAACTATCCTTATCCACATCCTTTTATATTTATTTTTATTTATTTATTTATATTTTTTTTTGAAAATTTGAAAAAACGACTCGAAATTATATGAAAATTTAGATACCCGAACTTTGGCTATTTGCTTTTATGGATTCAGATAGTTCGGATATGGATATCTGCAAAATTATGTTTGATACATATTCTCTGATCTATTGTTTTATATATTTGACCCATGAACTCGATAATATTTTGTGATCTATTGTTTTATGTCGCTGCTGGTCGCTATATGCAGTATAATGTTTTATAAAAGAAAATACTTTGTGAATTTGCAAAAATTGTGATAATTGTACTACTAAGTTAATCCAAATTCTGAATCCGTCAACACACGTGACGTAACACAATTTTTTTTCTTTTCATAATACAACTCTTTTGTTCTATTGTACAACTTAATATAACTAAATTGTTTCATAAGTCAACAAAGAGCAATCTTTTTTTCCTTTTTCATAATAGTAGTACTTGATAACTTTTTTCTACCTCATGTCAAATACGTAAAACTCATCTAAATTCGATTTTTATAGGACGACCAACATTTCACTTGATTTGTAACGTAGCACCAAATCACCAATAAACAACGGTTCTCTAATGATGCAAACTTCAAAAATGGACTGTAATCAGAATAACAAGTCATTCTACTATACGTCCTCCGTCCTTGGCCATATTTTTATTTTAGTTAGTTTCAAATAAGTACGAACTTTTAAATTAGAATCAATCATCTATTCCATTCGTTGTATTCCAAATACGTATCTACTTTTATCTTCAATCAATAATAATAAAAGGTGTCTACTTTTATATTACAGATAATTATAGGGTGAGGTTTAATGAGAATAAAAATTTATGTGAGAATAAGGAAACCAATGATATTGTGACATGTGTACAAATAAAATGCTCCACATGTACAAAACCCACTTACCTTCAACATCAATTATCTCACAAATGACAAATCGAAAATTTATGAAAATTACACCATTAAATTCAGTGTTTTCTCCTCTACAATTTGCCGTCCTTCAAGGCATACTTTCGATGAGATTTTTTTCATCTTTTTGGTGGGTTTCACTTTTACTAACAGACGTGTTAAAGTGTTGCGTTTATGGTTTAGGAGTTAGGGTTTGGGGTTTCAGGGCGAAACCCCAAACCCATAACTCTAACCCCTAACCCATAAACCCCAAACCCTAAACATTTTACAAAATTCTAAACCATAAATCAAACTAAACCCTAAACCCTAAACCCTGCTAAACCCTAACCCTAAACCCTTCTAAATCATAAACCACAAACCCTAAACCTTAGCCTTAAACCCTAACCATAACCACAAATCAAATGTACAACCAATCGAGAACGTCGCCCCATGGCGTTCCCCCACTCCGTCTCACTGTTTCCACCGGCGTTTGGGTGCCGACGTCCAAATCTCGACGCCATTCCATGCGACGTTCTTCTTTTATTTATTTGTTTTTCTTTTTTGTTTGTTTTGTTTTTTACATATAAAATGGAGCTGAAGGTGTAACAAAGGAAGAAGAAGATTAAGAAAGGGTGAAAAAAATGGAGAATGTCGGCTTAATCAAGAAGAAGATAGGGTTTTTTTAATTCATTATTTTTAATTTATGGTTTTAATGGGTTTAGGTCAATTGGGTTGGGCTTTTTTTTTGGTAATAAATATATTTGGGCTTATATAATTGGACTCTTTCATATAACGTAAAACAATAACCCAAACTCGTTTATTTGTTTTTAATGAATTACAATTTGTTTTTATTTGATTTATTTGCTTTTAAATATTAATTTATACAATTATCATCATTAAAAACAAATAAAATAAATAAATATAAACTCCAAAACACTCTCCAGAATACTGTGAATTCAGTTTCACCACACCACAAAATTCTCACTTTCAACATTCTCCAGAACACTGTCCATAATACCGTGTACCACACCCTGTACTCTTAATGATCGATTCTAAATCTATGTGCAAATAATCAAGATAGATATTTTAACTTGTACGGGGGAAGTTTGTAAGACCGCACCTAATTTTTGGGGTGACAGGGGTAACGATCAATTTGTTCGAAGTATTATTTTAGTGTATCCAGAAATATATATATTATGAAATACTATTAAATAAATAATGAGATATAATATAAAATGGGTTCCTCGATTCCAGACTGTATTTAAATAAATGAATCTAGTTTAATATAGCTATATACGTATCTATAGTCTGAGTGTTCTAAACTTTTCTAGAACTTCAAAACCAGAGGAACCAAAATCGTCTTCCATCATAATCATCATCAAATCTCTCATTTCCAACTCTAAATTCAAGAATTCAAGGGTTTAATCAAGTCTCTTTCATCATCTCTAATCTCTAGTGTGAAAGAATTGGAATAACTTGTGTCATTGTTATTGAAATCTTCATACAAATTATAAGGTGAGTATATAAAGAATCGATTAAGTGCCTGTTATATGGATTCCGGATTGCTTACGAGCAAGAGGTCTTTACATAACCATGTAGTTATTTATATGTTTGTATATTCTTGTATTGGTATGGTTATATGAGAATTGTTGTGCATTTGTGTATTTGAGCCTTAAAGTAGAGATTGTTGTTACGAAATATTGAGCATACGAAATAATGATCATACGAAATATGTGCTAAACACAATGGTATCTAATGGATCACGGATCCAATTGGGGATTTAATCTCTACCTATGCTCTATTATTGTATGATTATGATATGTGTTGCTTGAATTGCTTAATTGATTGTTTATATAATCACTAAGCATTTTATGCTTACCCCGTTACATGTTTATGTATTGTAGGTAGTAGCTCACATAGTGAGGGTAATGAAGTTAAGGAGGAATAACGTGGATTAGCTTGCTTGATGTAAGTCACAAGCTTTCTCTTTAAATATCGTTTACTATTAACTTGTGTAATATGCCCCAAACCTTATTTTGGAATACATGAATTAAGTGTGGGATATGATGTTTTGACTATGGTTGACTTTAAAAGTCAACAACATGTGTAAATTATGTACTTTGGGAGTTTGTAAGTTTATATAGTTAGAGTAAGGTTCAAATGAGTTCATGATTTTTGAGTGAGACTAAGGGAACCAATAATATCATGCCACATGTACAAAGAGAATGTTTCATACTACAAAACTCATTTACCCCAAACATCAATTATCTCACAAACGACAAATCGAAAAATCATGAAACTTGCACCATATTTTTCAGCGTTTTATCCTCTTCGATTTGCCGTCCCTCAAGGCATACTTTCGATAAAAAATTTTTTTTGGTTTTTTAGTGGATTTTATAAATTAGTAACACATGTGTTAGTGATTGATTGTACATTTTATTTACGGTCATGGTTAGGGTTTAGGGTTAGGATTTAGCTGGGTTCATGGTTTAGGGTTTAGATCTTATGTTTTAGTAGGGTTTAGGGTTTATTAGGGTTTAGGGTTTAGTATGATTTAGGGTTTAGAGTTTTATAAAGCGTTTAGGGTTTAGGGTTTGGGGTTTAGGGGTTAGGGTTTAGGGTTTGGGGTTTCGGGGAGAAACCCCAAAACCCAAACCCTAAACCCTAACCCATAAACCCCAAACCCTAAACGCAACACTCTAACACATGTGTTAGTAACATATGAAACCCACCAAAAAAATGAAAAAAAAAAAATCGTCGGAAGTATGCCTTGAGGGACGACAAATTGAAGAGGATAAAACGCTGAAAATTATGGTGCAAGTTTCATAATTTTTCGATTTGTCGTTTGTGAGATAATTGATGTTTGGGGTAAATGGGTTTTGTAGTATGAAACATTCTCTTTGTACATGTGGCATGATATCATTGGTTCTGTAACACCCCTCATTTTACATCATTTAAATATAATAAATCCGGAAGCGTTAGTCCAACTTTAAACAATACCAAGTTACATTTCAATTTCAACCTAATTTAAAAACATAGTTTATTAACATGGGTGTTACTTCCAAACCACTAAATAACATTAATTTGTATAATCAAATATCATAGTAGGCTTGGTCAAACATTCCATCCCGAACAACTTCTTGACAATCCCGTTATATCAAAACCATAACCTGCAAGAAGTGGGGTGGTGGGGTTAGCATAACGCTAAGTGAGGGAATACATAACCAACAGCCTAACTTAGCATAACAACCTTGTTTACAGCAAATCATCGTAAACAAATAACATCACAATGGATCGATGGTTCTTGGGGGAACCTTCAGCCAAGAATACCAACAATAACCACATAATATCAATGAGATAACATCTCAATCCACAACATATCAATGAGGATCGGTGGTTCTGGAGATATCATAATACCCGGGGATTCTCCCAGAACACTTACCCACAATCTGTATGGCCATTACAGAATAGACCGATAGTTTGGTACTAATCTCATACGACCTAATTTCCTATTAACGATAAGTACAAGGAAATTCCTGTCGTCTTACAATAGTAACCAAACCCAACCAACCAACAAGTTGACCTCAATACACTGATGCCCGAAGGCCAAATATCAAGTGATCACGTATTCACATATTCAATCAAGTCAACATATCAGACTAACCAGTCTATCAACAGTATTATTACTATTAAACCAAATTAATCATGGCAAACCAAAAGCAGTAATAATACGATTACCCGTTGTAACCAAACCTGTTACAACTAAATTACACTGAGGATTAAGATCCACTCACCGACACCTCAGTTGTCCACTCAGTAGTCTAATGTCACTGAGTCTTTCTCCATATCTGAGAATACAATATAAATAACACAAGTTAGTCATTTGTCTCAATTTCTATATAACATCGTATCAATAGATTTACGCCAACAAATCTAAATTACTCAATTCACATGAATTAGCACAATCACCACAATTATCAATATGTTAGCACATTTAGTAACTAAAATCTTCATAATTACTAATCACTATTATCTTTAGTATTTACAACATAATACTACAATGTAAACAACATGATATTTAACTCGATCAAGTGTTCTAATTAGTAACCAATACCAATTTCATCATATAACTCATCAAATCATCATAATCTCTATAATTCTCAAGAACACTTTAATTAATTTATAACTTTTAACTTAAATAATGGTTATCATCATCATTAATCAACACTTATCAATGTATACATCATTATTCCAAGCTTTAAACCCATTATTCATGAATAATCACTCAAACCACTAACTTTCTTCATGAACAGATATCAAATTCTTCATTTCTATGTTAGGGCTTTACCTATAATCATGGATTAACTATCAACTAACAACTATATCATAATTTCAAGCTTCAATTTCACATCAATCATACTAATTTTATCTAATACACAAAAACCCAATTTCTAGGGTTTACATTAAATTCAAGAATTAACAATTACAACATGTTTATAATGATGATGGAATGATTAATACATGTTATTGAAGCTTAACTAACATCAATTTAATCATTTGAAACCCTAATTTCGGATTTAAGTTCAAGAACATCAAAACCCCAAATTCTAGGTTTTAGAAATCAAGAAATTAAGACTTACAACTTGATTAGGATGATCAAGGAAGCTTGAATTCGATTTCTGGAGCTTCAATTTGATGATTGTATGAATTGATTCAAAGTTTTCTTCATGTATGTATGTATGTCGTGTATATGTATGGCGTACGTATGTATGTAGATAAGAACTAATAAACCGACTCACTTCTGTGAGAGTGCAATATAATTGATTTAATTTCATTCCCCGTACTTATCATTGCCTGGAACTTAAAAACCATTTGCGGGGAAATATTATTTTATTTTACTGTCAACTGAATTAAATTAAAACAATCAATAATTTATTAGTCACAATAGATTATTCAACTATTTTCGCCTTTTATTTTGAATTAACACAACACACTTATTTTCTGACACATTAAATAATAGTTCACTATCAGAAAATATTAAAATACTTCTAGACCCGAGGAGTGGATGTTACAGGTTCCATTAGTCTCACACAAAATTTTAGTCTCATTTGAACCTCACCCTATATAGTTAATCTTGGTTACAAGAGTGTATCATGAATGATCTAAATGGTGAAAATGGTTAAATTATGTTTCGAGTCAATTTTAAAAGTAGTATGTATATTAATAGTATTGCTAGTCGATTTTGGATTGAAGTTGACCATTGGATAGGTCAAAACAGTCCTAGGGACTCAAATGGGTCAGGGTGTCAAATTGGGTCATTAATGCTCAAATGGGTAAAGTGAGCTAGACTAAGGGCATGAACATTGGATTGTGTTCCTTAGGTTTGTTTTAGTATGTTTGAAAAGTGACCAAAAGTCCAAGACTTGAAATAATGTGAATTGTGAATTGGTTAAAACGGTCCATTTTGTAAAATTTGAAAAAGTTTCAAAGGGAAAGGTTTTATATAGTTATAGTGGATGTGTATGCAAAATTTCATGAGTTAACGATGTGTCATCTTTGAGTTATGTGCGTTTAAGTTTCAAAATTTTGCAAAACAAATGCAGACCTGCAGGTCTGCAGAATTTCCTGACTACCCGACGGGTAGATATAATACCCGGCGGGTACTAGTGTCCAATCTTTGACAGAAATCAAAGAGAGTACCCGATGCGTACTCAAATACCCGGGGCGTATACTCGTTACGCACGGGTAATTGGGCTACCCGACGGGTACTAATGCATTTTCAACTTTTCTTGTTTTAGTTATTTTTTGCATTTCTAATAAAATATCAATAATTAGGATGGATAAATGAGACCTTATGATTATAGCTTAAAAAAAATTAAAAAATTTTTGGACGTTTCACGTGATAATCAAATTATATACGTAGTATTACAGAGGTTCGATCAAATTAATACAAATAATAACATAGATCGACTTTAATGTGTAAAACCACGATGAATTTAAAGATTAAATTTCTCACGAACATAACAAACTTAATGTCAACGAACACGTTGAAGATTGTACAAGTACATTAAAAAAAGATGATGATATATCCAAACATGTTTTTTTGATAAATCTAGCACAGTCCAGCATTATATGTATGTACATTACAAACAGTTAATACATAATCAGTTAATACATAATGTTAGTGAATTTATCAAACTCTAAGCTAAAAATATTAACACCCTTAAAATTATATATGAAGAATTGCATTGCATTTTTATATACCACACAGGAGAACAATATATAAAAAACTTGACAAATATTTAAACCACAATATATCATATATCTCAAACGGAATATATATTCATATACAACCATACAATCACACATCATCAAATATAAAATCTCATAAAATACTGATTACTCAAATTAACTAACATACATAATCAAGTCAGTTATTATTATTATCATTCATTATTACTCACAAGTCATAATTATAACTACATGATCAGGAATAATACATGCGTTACAATATACATAGAATATAGAAACTAAATAAAAGGTTACAGGATAGTACAACATCCTTGACGATCATAGGGCGGCGGTGGTGGAGGGCGGTGATGAACTACCGGTGGTGGCGGTGGAGGGTGGTGATGAACCGGTGGCGGGGGAGGTCGGTGGTGAACTACTGGCGGTGGTGGTGGAGGGTGGCCGTGATGTGGTGGTGGTGGTGGCGGGTGGCCGTGATGTGGTGGCGGTGGGTGGTGTGGCCCTGGTCCGTGCATCTTCTTATATTTATTTAATTTTTCACTTGGCTAGATCTTAATTTATTTATTTTTTGTGAAGTTTGTGAGATTTGTGGAGGTAAAATGAAGAGGTAGGTATGGAAATGAAGCAAAGGACTTAATAAGAATTTATGCGGTGGATAGTGGGGAAGGTGTAGGTGACTATGACACGATTTATTTTTCCTTAATGTGGTGGTTTTATACTTTTATTTCTTATTTATTATTATATTTAATTTATAATTAATATACAAGACAAAAATTAGAATATGTTGAAAACTACAAAATGTACAAGTATTTTATTAAGTACACGCGTTGAATAATTATTGAAGATATGGCCATTTTTAATCTTTATTTAGTTTTCTTTTGGGTAGATTGAGATACGTGCTCTACATTTGTACTCGCACATGGCTGTGGCACGTGTGTCCACGTGGCTCTAGAATACTGGAGTATGTTTTAAGTGTGTCGACTTATTTTTGTGGTGGAAATTAAATACTCATAGGTCTAGTTGTATTTTTTATAAAAAATTGTATTTTTTTTAATTTTTATAGATAAGTCTAATTGGGTAATTAAAATAAGACTCAATTATATCATTATTATCTATTGGATCATAATGAGTAATAATGATACACTTGAGCATTTTTTTAATTACCCAACTAGACTCATCTATAAAAATTAAAAAAATCTAACTAGACTCATAGGTCTTAAATTGTCACCTAAAACTTATTTTATGATGATGAAGAAGCTGAACTTAATCCAATAAAGGGGAGAATTGCATATATGCCTTTCTTAAGTAGTAAAATATCATATTTGCTCACTATAATTTTAAAAAATATCAAAAACGTCATTTCTAAATGGATGGTGATTTGTGTGTCATTAGTCATCACTTTTTTGCAATACACCACTAAAATATATTATTAGACTCTTTTACCCCTTGCAACTAAATTTTTTCAAAAACTCATTCACAACTTCAAAAGCAAAAATGTCCAAAACATAATTTTGATGACAAAAAATGGTGATATACAAATCACCACCCTTTCTAAATTTGAAAAATATCATATATGCCTAAATGTATAATTTAAAATTTTGTAATTATTAAAAAGTTTTAAAATCTGAATACACTAAGAGATGGACCATAATGCCCTTCGTGTTCCTACAACACCTCTCATAAAAAACTGTTATTTTGGAAAAATTAGCTCTCCAAAGATAACTACTAAAATACCACAGTGGGGGAATTATATCTCAACTAGAGTAAGGTTTAAATAAGTACAAAAATTTTGAGTAAAAATAGAGGAATCAATGTCAACCACCCATTTTCATCAAATACTCATTCCCCTCACATTATTAAAACTTAAATATCTCATAAACAGTAAGTTAAAAAATCATGAATATTATACCATAAAAATCAACGTTTTCTCCTTTTCGATTTACATTCCTTCAAAGCATACTTTTGACAACTTTATTTTTCCATATTTTTTGAATTTTACAAATTAGTAACACGTGTGTTAGTGATGTGTGATACATTTGATTTGTGGTTAGAGTTAGGGTTTAGCAGGGTTTAGGGTTTGGGTTTAGGTTTTAGCAGGGTTTAGGGTTTATGATTTTTAAAGCGTTTAGGGGTTAGTGTTTAGGGTTTGGGGTTTAAGGTTTGACCCAAAACCCTAAACCCGAAACTCTTAACCCTAGCACTAAACCCTAAACCA
The DNA here is from genome assembly GCA_963422505.1 of Pseudognaphalium luteoalbum. NCBI lineage: Eukaryota > Viridiplantae > Streptophyta > Magnoliopsida > Asterales > Asteraceae > Pseudognaphalium > Pseudognaphalium luteoalbum. Next base: position 20,397,225 of record OY730192.1, read on the forward strand.
TAAACGCAACACTTTAACACATGTGCTAGTAATTTGTAAAACCCATCAAAAATTAATAAAAAAAACTCATCGAAAGTATGCGTTAAGGACGGCAAATCAAAGAAGAAAAACGCTGAATTTTATGGAGCAATTTTCATGATTTTTCGATATTGTCATTTGTGAGATATTTTAATTTTAAAAAGAAGAGAAAGTGGTTATTTGATGAAAATAAGTGACTGAGATTGATTTCTTTCATTCTCACACAAATTATCATTCTCATTTAAACCCCACCCATTTCAACTATTCTCATGCATGTGTCCCACTTCTATTTTCTTGTCTTTGAATTTTCGAATACAGTAATCAATTAGATAATGACATTGTTTTGCAGCAATTTAAAGCTATTCCAACAAGGGCGGTTCATTTTAAAATCCTGATTTCAACAATCCCTTTTATTCACTAACGACTTCATCATTCTTTTCATTTGATTACTACTGTATCTAATTTTGATTCAAACGATAGATATATAGATACAATAAACGTATATAAATATATAATGGCCCATTCAAAGAAGATGGGTATGATGGTTCATTCACGATCTACTTTTAACATTGTCAGTTTTTTTAATGAGTGAAAATATACATTTGCATATATATGATATTCTTCAAGTTTATAAGTCACATATTTGATATTTAAAAACTTGAGTGGTAAAATAAGATATTTTATCTTTTAGTGATGGCATATACGCAATTCCCCCTTAATAAAATTGCTCTATGCATAATGGGATAACTGATTTTCTATAATGAATAGTTGTTCACTTACAAAATATTATACTTCATAGATTATCTTTTATGACCCAAGTTAGATTAGGAACTTAGAGTCCGTTAGAATTTAATTATGTTCTCATTACCGGCAACCTAATTAATCAACTATATATTTCCTATGTGTCTCTGTCTCACTTCAAGTGTCCTTCTTACTCTTTTGTGTTGTCCTAAATAAGTGTTAACTTCCATATTTCGACCAATCAAAATAGATTTTAGTGGGTAGATATATTATTTATTGGTGAAAAGTAAACTGAGTGGAGAATTCTAAAATTGTGTGCAAAATCAAAGTGGACACTTTAGTGGGCAAAACTTATAAAATATCCTAAATACCTTTAAATTATTTTTTTACGTGATTGGAAATTTTTTCCCGGGCTACTTATATTAGCCACTTTCAACGATCCAAAATGCCAGTTTTACCCTCTTTTTTAATTTACTACAACTTTACACGATAATATAAATTTCACAAAATGGATGGATACTAAGCAATAAGCATTATACCCACCAGCATAGTGTCCGCCCATAATAGCGAGGGATTAATTTTGCTATGATTTTGATTCAGTTATTAGGTTTTCAATATTGTTTGATTCGCGTGAAAGGGTTTGTAAGTATAAATACATGAATCAAGTGTTACTCAATTGAATGTGAATACGATGACGACGTTAATTTTAATACAAAAATCATATACATGTTAATTTGGAATTAAAATTATTTAGGCTTTTAGAGTTTAAATTAAAAATGGTAAGATAATGGGATATATAGATTTGAATTGATTTTTTTTCTTTTAAATCATTTGAATTAGTGATTACACAATATGAACTAATTGATTTTTATGAATAGTACGTTCTTGAAAGGGTAAATTAGACAATAGATATTATTGAATTGAAACTAAACAAAAACAAGAGGTAGAAATGCTTTATATATGATTGTCATATAAATCAAGACGCTGTCATTAAACCTTTATAACAGATAAAATAAAAATGTTATACAATACTCAAATGAAATATATATGGCTCAAACATAATAATTCGACCACAATGTGAAATACTATTCGTTACATGTAATAATTCTCACTAAATATGAATAAAAGGAAGACATCACATTACAAATACAAATAGATACATACATATAATCATATATAGAAAAAAACAAAAAAAAAAAGTCTACATAATAGTACATGGGTGGTGTTTAGGGTGTGGTTTGTGGTGTGGTGGAGGTGGATGGTGGTGACGAACATGAGGTGGCGGTGGTGGCGGATGATGATGATGAGTTGGTGGATGGTGGTGGTGGTTATGTGACGGTGGTGGTTGATGGTGGTGTCCTGGCATCTCTATATATCTTAAATTGGTTAACTTCTTTTTTGTAGTGTATATTTTGTGAATGAAGTTGAAATGGAATGATTAAATTTAGCGAAGGAGTTTGGAGTTTTATAGGGTGGATAGTGAGACAGGGGATTGGGACACAAGACACATTTCCTTAGCGTAGTGGTTCATCATTTTTATTCGTTTATTTATTAGTAACAAGAAAAATAAAAAAATTGGAGAGGAACACCATGGCGTGTACAAAAATTATGTCAACACGCGTTGATCATTTATTGTTGTTATTATTAATTTGAATAAATTGACCGGTTGTGAAATAAAAGCCTCATATTTGAGTACTTAATATTTTTTTCATAAATGTATAAGGAATGATGTCGCAAATTTAGTATCGACATAATGAAAGAATGATTATGTACATAATTGGTTCACTATTGAATATTGATCCCTCTTTTAAAGCTAACGACACCTAACTCTAGGTGTTGTTAATTGATGCACGTACATACATTTTTCCCATAATAGTATTCTATGCTTAGTGACGTTATTGGTATAAAAAAAAAAATCTTTATTCGCATAACCAGTTTCCATTATTCCGAGTTATGTTGAAAAACCATTTATTGGTCCAAGCGTCCAACATGCAATTGTGTTACCAAAGAGGCAAAGACGACGCATGAGATCGTGTTACCAAACACTTCGACCAAGCGGTATGTATTACATGGGTAATTCGATTGTATGATTTCGGTGATCAATTGATATCAACATAACACCAACGCACAATTTAACAATATAGTAATTTGCCTATATAGGCTGATGAGGACACTATTCATATTGTTGACGATTGATTTGTTGTTAATTGATAAAATCTTTAACACTAGAATGCAAGATGTTCTCTATTTTATAAATAGTATACTTATCCATCACCCTTAGGGTGATGTTTATCAAAATCCTTATTATTTATACGTTTGGTCTTGCTTATATGTTTATGAAAGATTGGTACTCAAGCTAGTCATGCTTGCATTAGATTTTAGTTAAGACCTAGATAATCTTTGGGTTGTATAATATGCATATGTACATTTTAGGAAACGTTGTTTATTTGCGGTAATATATAGTTCCCTTCACATTCTATAATGACGTGAAGGCTTAAATTTTACGGTTTCAAGACTTAAATTGGTTGTTTAAATCAAAATCGACACAACAACGATCGAAAGTAGTCTCGAAGATCAAACAAAATGAAATTTTACCAAAACTAAACTTAATTAGTGATAGAAAGAGAAAGCTTTCCATTTATGTAGAGAACTTATAAAATTCAATTTCTTACTCAATAATAAGGGTTAGTGTCTGAGAATGTATTTAATTTGCAAGTTACGTTTGTTATTTTTAATGCATCTAACTTTTAAGATACGTGTTTTAGTGTATTTTAGTGACGTTTTGATGATGTGTCAAACTCTCTGAACGCCACGTGACACCTTCAACGAACGACACGTCACTAAAATACATTAAAACACCATTTTTAAAAATTGGATGCATTAAAATAGCAAACGTAAGTTTGGTACACACAATAGATATCAAGTAAAATTTAGATGCATTCCCACTAGAGGCGGTCCCACTGTGGAGGCACTATGGGCCACTGCGTACACTAGATTTTAGAAAACAAAAAATAATTTTTTATTTTAGGGTTACTTTTTGAATAGTTTAATGGTTTAACCGTCTGCCCTTAGACCCAAAGTAAATGAGACAACAAACTCAAGCCCAATTTGGGCCCGTGCTAAATGAAAGACATTGTTGTGTATGCATCTACATATGAATTTTGTATGCGCATGTCTTTTGTTACAAGATTAACAGTATACTTTAAAAATAATATTTGAGTTAAAGTAATTCTAGTGTTTTGTTAACAACTCTATGAGCGGTAGCAATTAAGAATTTAAAATTGAGATTGAATGATCGAATTGAAAGAAAACTCTATTGATTGATTAAGAATCATACAAGAAATGAAAACCTAGCTACACTTATATACATCAACAACTGATTAACAAACTTTTAACTACCTAATACACCATTTAACCAACTTCTAACTGCCTAACTATATAAAGTTACACTTTGTATCCCTGTACTTGTGTTATTTACAAAATTGAATATAAATATATCATATATTCCATATCCTCCCCTCAAGTTGGAGGATTTGAAAAACCCAACTTGCTAGAAAGAAAAGAATGTTGAGCAGGTCCTAAAGCTTTAGTCATAAGATCTGCAAGTTGTAGATGAGTTAGAATATAAGCAGTTTGAATGAACCCATCTTGAACTTTCTCCCGAATGAAATGGCAGTCAATATCCAGATGCTTAGTACGATCATGGTAACATGGGTTAGCAACTATCTGTTGTACAACTTTGTTATCACAGAAAAGTGTTAAAGGAATTTGAACTGGAATGTGTAAGTCCTTTAACAAATAAGCTAACCAAACCAATTCACAAGTTGTAGCTATCATGCTCCTATACTCTGCCTTAGTAGATGACCTTGACACAGTAGGTTGCTTTTTGGTTTTCCAAGAAACTAATGCATGCCCCAGAAAAATGCAATAGCCTGTCAATGACTTTCTAGTCATCAAACATGATGCCCAATCCGCATCAGAAAAACCAGTCACTTTTAAATGAGGTTGAATTGGATAAAACAATCCTTTTGCAACTGTGCCTTTTAGATATTTCAAAAGATGTAAGGCAGCCTGCATATGTGGTTCCTTAGGACTAGAAACAAATTGACTAAGGTGTTGAACTGCATAGGATATATCTGGGCGAGTCATTGTCAAATAAAGCAATCTACAAATTAACCTCCTATAAGAATCTGGAGCAGAAAGAAGAGGACCTTTGTTGAGAGATAACTTGAGATTAGGGGGTAGTGGACAATTGACAGGCTTAGCTCCAGTCAGACCAGCATCAAGTAATAGATCAGGGATATACTTTCTTTGGTTTAGATAAGTACTAGTAGGAGTAGTACAAAGCTCAATTCCTAAGAAATATTTAGCTAACCCCAGATCTTTAATAGTGAATTTCTTATCAAGAGCAGTCTTAACTAACTTGATATCATCATCAGAATTCCCAGTTATCAAAACATCATCAACATACACCAATGCAGCAGTAAAAGTATCACCAACACTCTTAACAAATAGAGAGTAATCATGCTTAGACTGAGTAAATCCCAAATGAATAAGAAATTTTGAAAGTTGCAAGTTCCACTGTCTTGAAGCTTGTTTAAGACCATATAATGACCTTTTTAACTTGCATACCTGACCAGGTTTAGTAGCAGTGTATCCCTTAGGTGGTTTCATGTATATTTCTTCATCAATGAAACCATGCAAAAAGGCATTATTAATGTCTAATTGGTGTAATGGCCAACACTTTGCAGTGGCAATGGCTACCATGATTCTAACAGTGGCCAATTTAGCCACTGGAGAAAAGGTGTGTTTATAATCTTTACCTTCTTGTTGATTAAAACCCCTTATAACAAGACTGGCCTTTAACCTTTCTACATTGCCATCAGGTTTAAACTTGGTTTTGTAAACCCATTTAGAAGTAATAGCCTTATGCCCAACAGGTAATGTAGTTAATTCCCAAGTATTATTGGTTTCTAAAGCATCTAATTCTTTATTCATGGCTTCAATCCACCCCTGATCTTGACTATCTTGAGAATAAGTAGTTGGATCGGAAGTACTACATACATTGGCTAGAAAAGCCACATAATCCTTGAGAATATTCACAAAATTGGATTGATTAAACACTGAATAAACAGGAGATTTGGAAACACAAGAAGCTACATGAGAATTACTTGGAGAAGGAACAATAAAGTCCTTAAACCAAGCAGGAGGAACAGTGGTTCTATTAGATTTCCTTATAGGAACAGGATTAGGTGGTGTAGGAATAGAAGTAGGAGAAGATGAAGATTCAGAATTAACAGGCAATGAAGAAGCATTTGATGATGGTGAATCAAAAGAATCAGCGGTAAAAGGAGTAGAAGGAGGTGAAATAGATGAATCATGAATGAAATCTTCTTCATTAGAACAAGGAATAGAAGGTGAAACAATAGAAGTATGATTAGAAGATGTAGGTAAACCAGTCTGTTTAAAAGGAAATATATTCTCTTTAAAAATAAAATCTCTACTTAGAAAAACTTCTTTAATATCAATGTTATAAAGTTTATATCCCTTTTAACCTGGTGAGTAACATAAAAAGACACATCTTGAAGACCTGGAACTGAACTTATCTTGTGATGGTTTTGTTATTGCAGCATAACACAAACATCTAATAGTTCTTAAGTGATCATAAGTTGGTAGAACACCATGGAGAGTTTCTGAAGGAGATTTCCAAGACAAGGTGGGCATAGGCATTTTGTTTATGAGAAATGTGGCTGCAAGAATACAATCTCCCAAAAAAGAAGCAGGAAGATTAGCATGTAATTTGAGAGCTCTGGCAGTATCCAAAAGATGCCTATGTTTTCTCTCCACAACACCATTTTGTTGTGGAGTATAAGGCATGGATTTTTGATGAATAATCCCTTTTGATTGAAACAAATGGAGACATTTATGATTCACAATTTCAGTTCCATTTTCAGATCTTACATATTTAGGAACACTGTGAAAATGATTTTGAATGTATTGTAGGAAATTAGATAAAATTAGGAAAACTTGATCTTTAGTGTGAACTAAATATGTCCAAGTTGTTCTAGTTTTATCATCTATAATAGTGAAAAAGTAATGAGCCCCGTTTAAAGCAGGAACTTTATAGGACCCCACAAATCAATATGCAAAAGCTCAAAAGGAGTTGTAGAAGTAATATGACTTCTTGGAAATGGTAACCTATGATGCTTAGCCAACATGCAAGTTTCACAAAAGAAATCATTGGCATTCACAGATTTAAAACCATCTATATGATGAAGTTTAGACAAAGAAGTATGCCCAAGTCTAGCATGAAAGAGATCCACATTGGTAAGTACAACACTTACAGAGTTGCTATTTGCAACTTTATTGACAAAACTAGAAATTGGTGAAAAATTACAATGACTGGGAGAATGAGAAGAAGAATGACAAGTGTACAACCCATTGCTTTCCCTTCCAACTGCAACAGTTTGCCTAGTTGAAAGGTCCTGAAAAGCAAAATGAGATGGATAAAACAAAGCAACAAGCTGTTGAGATTTGACTAATCTGCTTACTGAAAGCAAATTAAACTTGAAATCGGGAACATGGAAAACATTATAAAGAGTGAGCATTGGGGTCAATGTGACTTGTCCCACAGTAGTCACTCTTTTCCTTGTCCCATTAGGAAGTTTAACAAGTATAGGAAATCTAAGTGTTCTAATGTTATGAAGCATAGTTAAGTGAGGTGACATATGATCAGAAGCTCTAGTGTCAACAATCCATTCATTGTGTAAATCCATGCTTTCATCACAAGACAAAGCATAAGCATAGGTACAAAAGGATATACCTGAATGACTTATTTGAGGACCAGATTGCTAGTTGAAGCTGCAGTATCCTGTCCACCTTTACCTTTGAACATCTTTAGCATTTCCTGACACACTGCAGCCACTAACTTTTGATCAACATTGACCGATCTTCACCACATTCATTTTCATAACCCAAATCAAAAGGTGTGTCAAATCCAGTGTATGCCTGTGCAGCCATTCCACCACCTTTGGACAACCCTTTGTTTTTCTTACCTTTATACCAATCTGGGTATCCTATTCTCTCAAAACATTGATCATAAACATGACCATCAACTTTACAATAACTGCACCTTTTCTTCTCATTTTTATCATCAGATTTAGGCAACCTATTGTCTTTTCTAGTATAGTTGACCTTCTTACTACTGGTCAAGTTAGCAAAAAATGCAGATGGATCATCAACATGATGAGTGACCTGTTTTTGCCTTTCTACTTGCTGCACAATATAGTAAGCCCTGTTCACATTTGGTAAAGGATCCATAGACAATATTTGTCCTCTCACAGTTTCATAATCATCATTTAACCTCTTAAGAAACTGCATCAACTTATTCCTACTATCAAGTTCTGCAACTTCTCAGCAATACCACAAACACATTCCTTAATTTTTCCACAAGAACATGTAGGTATACCATTTAAATTGTGCAATTCATCCCAGTGATGTTGCATCTTGTTAAAATAAGCAGCTATTGAGAGATTACCTTGAGTAGTTTTGTTCAGTTCTTGTTCAATTTGATAGATCAATGGTCCATTGCTTTGGCCATATCGTTCTGCTATTTCCTTCCATAGCTCTTATGCAGACTGTGAGTAGAGGAATGCTTCAGATAACTCATTAACCATTGAGTTTAAAATCCAGCAAGTAACCATGTAATCACATCTAATACATCATTGATAGCTTTCATCTTCAATAGCAGGCCTTTGACAAGTTCCATCAATGAATCCGAGCTTAAGTTTTGCTCCTAAAGCCATTTTAATGGTACGGCTCCATCCAAGAAAATTAGTACCATTAAACGGTGTATTAGTGAGAATCATCCCTGGATGATCGGAACTGGCTATGTGTAGAGGATCATTAATCGAATTAGCATTTGCAGTAGCATTCGATTGCGCATCAGACGCATTTCTTCCAGATGGAATCGCCATTAATCAAATCAGATTTTGACCTAATTCTTCAATTAGACAATATTATCAACAAACGAACAATTGATCAACAAACTTTGCAAATCAATTCCAATCGTAATCAAGAAACGATGCCAGTATAGCAATTGATTCAATCAATCAAGTTTCAATCGATCAATTTCAACTAAAATGTGTGAATCTCATGAGCCTTGAGCTCTGATACCATATGAGCGGAAGCAATTAAGAACTTAAAATTGAGATTGAATGATCGAATTGAAAGAAAACTCTATTGATTGATTAAGAATCATACAAGAAATGAAAACCTAGCTATACTTATATACAGCAACTGATTAACAAACTTTTAACTACCTAATACACCATTTAACCAACTTCTAACTGCCTAACTATATAAAGTTACACTTTGTATCCCTGTACTTGTGTTATTTACAAAATTGGATATAAATATATTATATATTCCATAAACTCGGATGACTGCTAAAACCATATAAAATATTGATTTTTGTAACAAATATTTATAAAAAGTTCCTGTCTTCCAGAAGTTTTGATGAATTAATTATTTGTGTTATTGTGCCTGACTCCGTGCATATATATAACTTACTACTTGTGTGCATATTAAAGTGTTCATATACGATTAGCTATCGAAACCGTCTGCATATTATGTAGTAGCACAACAACAAATTTTGTAACCCATGGAGTCGGTAACCGGGTGAGACCCAAAGGCATCAGAACTGAACCGGTTTCAGACCCGTCTGGTTTAAAGTCCATATTTCTAAGACCATTCGCAATGGGGCATTCTGGAGCCCATTTTCGACTGAGAACGCCCACAAGGCCCGCAATGGGGGCGTTCTGGCGGGGCGTTGTGTAGAAAACAACGGGAACAAAACGGGCGTTTTGGTGGTGTTATGCATTAAAAACTTGTACATTGTGCTTTGGCAATTGTAGTTATACCCAAAAAAATTTTATTTAGTTTGTTAAAGGGGCGTTCTGATGTTACCATTGCACGTGTTAAAAATGGTGTTGTGGTGTTATGCTGATGTGTCACCTAAAAAATAGGCGTTCTGGTGTTACGATTGCAAATAGTCTAAGTAATTCGGGTTTAGGTTCGGTTTGGTTCTTAGCCTGTGAATAGCCCTTGAAACGTCCCCTTATGACAGTTTTTCTGGTACTGCCCTAACCCCTATTAATAATAATAGTTAGCCTTGAATGCTTAAATGTTTTGGTTAACAATATAATAATGCTGAATAAATATAAATATTTGGTTCTAACCGTCAACTGCTTTGCCATTTGGTTTGAGAAAATATGAGATCGTAGTTATTGATTTGGGCAAACTTTAGGAACCAATTAAATTGACCAAATCAGACCATGAAGTTCCCAACATTTCTTGAAAATGATGCATCTTTCCTGATTGTTCGTCTTTGAAGTTTGAAACCTTGGGTAGTATGATATTAAAATATCTTGTGTTTATAATATTATATGCTTAAAAACTACAACCACACACATTAATCTTTTGATCGATAGGTTAACTTCGTTTCTTAAAGATGATACATGGGAACATAGGTGACATTGGGGATGCAACCAAAGTTAAATACTAATTATTCCACTCAACACAATCAAACAATCAATAGAATCATCATTCAAACAAGACTATGAATATGAATGTATCTCATTATTTGAGATGGTCGATCAAAACATATACTAAGAACATTGGTACATGACTAATAATTTCAAACTTATACTCATAGACATATATTAAATTCTTGTACCTCAAAAACATCGGATCGATCGGTTATATACACTAAATTATAAAGGGATATATAGATCGATCTCAAATGAAATAATTTAATTATATACTCCGATTAATAAACAGAAACAGACTATATATTAATTATCAAACGTCAAAAATATCTGGGTACAACTTAAATACTCACCAATAATATCATTCATTCATATCAAATTACAAATGAATAAATATACATATGCATAGAAATTAAAATGAAGTAGTTACAGAATCATACAACAGCCTATGGGATCGTAGTAACGAGGGTACTGATGATAAATTACTGGTGGTGGTGGTGGGTGATGATGATGGGGTGGCGGAGGGTGGTGGTGGTGATGAGGTGGCGGATGGTGGTGGTGGTGTTGTGGTGGTTGATGGTGGTGATGCTGCTGGTGGTGGTGATGTCCTGGCATTATAATTTAGTTTTGATGTCAATCTTCTTTATTTTTGCAAGAGATGTTGTAAAAATGTGGTAGGTATGAAACTGAATGAAGTCTTTTGGGTATTTATTTATATTTATATATGTATTGAAATTAAAATTATAAAAAAAATCATTTACTTAACCTAGTAGCTTACCTGTTTTATTTTATCTTATTAATTTATTTAATAATTTTTTTAATTGGAAGGATACGTTGTGATACCGTGTACAAATATTAGATCTGGACCGTACGTGATCGTTTTGATTTTTGAAAGCTGCATTTTTATATTCTGTACTAATACGTGTGTTGTGGATATGATCTACACACTACACGGATGATATTTTTCATTTCACACCAAATAAAAGTCAAACAACGTTTTATTATTTAAGTAATCACTTTTTTTGTGTATAGTTTCAAGTTACTTAAATAAAACAAAATTAATACTTTTAATGGCTTTATGTATTTTGATTGAACAAAAATCATTGTTCTATTAACGAAAGCCTTAACTGCTTTAATTAAGATGTTTGGACATACATAAATCATTATTACCTTAAAATTTAGAGAGAGAATATGTTATCTTCAAAATATATATTTTTATATACGTGTTCCAACATATTAACGGGAGTTTTTTTTTACTCTCGTTATCAATTTTCTAAAAATTATTATAGACACTGGATTCTAATGTGGACCCAGTCACTTACATTACGGAGGCCCAAATATGACGACCTTAAGTTTTCCTCTGATAGCAAAGTTTAAATTATAATTTTATTTATAGTGTATCTAAAACTTTTCTTAAAAAATAAAGTTAATAAGGAGATGATTATTAATTTATTATTTTTATTTTTCTTTTGTACAAATGGTCTATTTTAAAGGAATCTGTTCACATGTTAGCTTGAGCCCCGTTTGAAAATTACACATACTTCCACTAAGCCCACCTTGATGGGGGCCGGTCTATACCCCGTTTCTTAATGGGCTGGATCCACCGGATCCATTCTACTTAAGCTGTTTGAAATATAAGCCATGGTGAAAATGTGAAATTGGCAAGTCTAAAATGATGAAGAGCAAGACTATTGTTACATAGCAAGACTATTTAGTATTTAATAACTACTTATGTAACAGAGAAAATGAAGCAAACAATTTAAAGACTTCCCCTTCATAAACCACATAATTTGATACGCCCATGACCGAATCAAAATACAAGCCTCAAAGTATACCGATGAACCCGGAAAAAAGAAAAAAATAAAACGTAACCCCTTGTCAAAGCCGACTCTCAGATCTTGCTCATCGCCGTCTTCACTTGGAGACCAGGGTAATGTTGTACTTGGTTACGATCTGCACATTAGCGGTTGTATTATCTTATATGATTGTGAGATTGTCTGAACCTAAACCTCTACTACATATCTAGTGGGCCACAGTGATACACCATTCTTCTTAAACAGTTACGTTTGTGGATCTGGTTCAAATGTATGTTATAGACTCGAATCCTTAGAAATTTACCAGTCCAATAGTCGATAACTGACAACCCACGAGTTAAGCAAATAAGTAGAACCTTTCTGACACTAAAACAAAAGGGTTGACGCCCCGAATAATCCTCTGATTAACAACAAAACGAACAGGCATAATGTTTACCTTATCTTTTTTCAAAACGCTAATATAAATCTTTCAGCAATTGCTCCAAAGTTTGTAAGCATTATAATGACATTTCATACGCTTTACTCACTTCTATATCAGTAAAAATACTAAATTGCCCATCACCTTTAACCACGTCGACAAGTTTCGACTACCTATACATACAACATTAGGGGCAAGAATGACATTTACTAACATGCTTTGTGACACCTTTTCCTTCAAAACTTCTATGATATATACTTTTACCACTTCAAATCATCAGCTTTTCAAGAGTTTTGAAGGCCAGATTCTTGGAATCCAATTAGAGTCTGCAAATTTGATCTCAATGAAACTTCTCTTACCTTTACTTGGTATGTCCTTGTACATCTTTTCAGCCTCGGTGGGTTCCACAAAAACTTTCTCGGGCTCGATGGGTTCAACAGAAGGAGCCACATGGACTGGACTCTTTTGAGGTGTTCTTGGGCTGGTTTCTTCTGATGTAGCCCCAACGAGCTGGTTAACCATATCCAAAACCTCACTCATTTTTGGTCTTGCTTTCGGGTTCTTAGCCAAACATTTGTTGGCTATAATGGACAACTTTTGTGCTGTTTTCATCGAGTATTTACCTTGTAGCCGGGTGTCAACAATTAGCCGAAACTTTCTAGAGTCAAGATATGGTTTCACCCATTCTAGTAGCTTCTGCTCGTTTTTGGGCCGGTTCCGGTCCAATGGACGCCTACCCGTGATTAGTTCATAGAGAAAGACCCCGTAACTCCACACGTCACTTTGGGATCTAAGACGCCCTGTTTGAATGTACTCTGGAGCCGCATATCCCATGGTGCCTACAACCTGATCATATGAAGGTGATGGAGAAAATTAACAAATATGGCATGAAGATTATGGATAACTTTTTTTTTAGGAAAAAAAAAGATAAACAAACAAAATAAACACTAAAGAATAAATTTAATGAACTTACCGCTGTGGAGACATGGGTTAGTCCTTCTTCAGGACCTAACCGAGCCAAGCCGAAATCTGAAAGCTTGGCATTCCATTCATCATCAAGTAGTATGTTTGACGATTTAAAATCTCGGAAAATAATCTACAAACATGACACATCTGTTGGTGATGATGTATGCTTTGAAAGTGAACTTATGATGTGCCTCATCAATTAAAGTATTATGAACACTAAGAGCGATAGTAAATAGTGATTAATCAGATAATTAGTTTTGTAACAAAAAATAAACCACCCCATTATTGAACACCAACTCTATAAATTTCCATAAGAAAGATTGATACGAAATGGAAATGGTAAAATGACCTGGAAGCCCATTTCTTCGTGCAGGTATGCCAAACCACGAGCAGCATCTTGAGCTACTTTAAGTCTCATGGTCCATGAAAGAGGTTTTTCATTCTTAGCCGATAGATGATCTTCAACACTTCTATTAGGCATATATTCATACACCAGAAGCCGTTGGATACCCCTTTCATCATCCTCCGCACAATACCCGACTAGCTTCACAAGGTTCGGGTGCTCAACCACCCCAAGAACATTCACCTCTGTCACCCACTCCTTGTGCCCCTAATGTACCAAACATTCACAATTTAGCAAAGGATCAGACTTCAGAGGTGGTATTTATTAGAAATAGTTATATAATACTATGTCAATAGTAGGTGTGAATCACACGCACACTTGTCCTCAAAGATTACAGAAATATGTATAAAAAAGAACTTTTATATTGTGCATACTTACAAACCCGTTAAAAATCTTTACATTATTACAGTAGATAGAAAAGCTTGCCTGTAAACCACGTCTACTGAGCTGCTTGACAGCCACTTGAATCTTTTTAGTTGGGTCATGAGGGGACTTGATCGAACCAATGTAGACACACCCGAACCCTCCCTCACCAATCTTTGCAGACCGGCTAAAGCCATTTGTAGCCGCTTTAAGCTCACCAAAAGTGAACACTCTAAGATTACTTGGCCTCTGTGAAAAACTAGGAACATTAGCCCTTCCTAAAGACTCTGTGCTAATATCAGACACACATTGAGAATTTAATCCTGTCCATGATCTTCCTGTGAATAAAGAAGTAAAAGACTGAACTGATATTGATTTTGTTGGCGGTTTTGGTACTTCATCCTTTTCTTCACAGACAGAAAAATGAAAACACTTCATTGCCTCTCAAAACTGACTGTCTGTAGAAGAAATTGATCACAGATTTTAAGTCAAACATTGTGTTCACATTCACAAGATATCCACAAATACATACTTTGAACATATATACTAGGAACACTTCAACTATGCATATAGGAAAGTTTTGAGCTAAAAGTGACTTATTTGACCTTTTAACACAAATGTGAAGATATTGACTAAGCAAAAATATAATTATTTGTCCATTTTTATTGATTATTTACGATAAGTTTTACTGATATTAAAAAGGCACATATGCAGATTGTGCACAATAACATGATACTTGATCAAAATATTAGCATAGCCTATTATCACAAAAACTCAAAATTTGTAGAAATATGGGGGGGGATCCAGAATCAATCAATCATATTAAAAAAGACATCACCTTTAATCAGCTATGAATTCAATCTGACTGCAAAAACTCAGCTCTTTCAAAATCTTGATCTTTTTATCTAAATTCTGCAAAATAAAATGACATAAGCAAGAAATTTATGGATAATAAACACAAGATTCACTGAATTACGTCACTGAAGTTATAAGATTGAACATAAAAACACACCTGAGGCTGAAGGTTGAATCAGATACAAAATTTGATATGAATTCTCAAAAGAGAAGCAAGGACATGATGAGAAGGAGAGAGAAAGTGAGAAGAGAGAGTATTAAGCAAAGGACAGCTGGGACAACAAGTACTTGCTAACCAATATGAATAAAGAAAATTCAAAGACTTAAACAAACAGGATAAGTAGAATGATTGTTTTTTTTTTCTTTTATGAATTACTCCATTATTATTTAGTCCAATTTTAAACTAAACAATTGCAATAAACAATATTAGGAGGTTGAACCAATCATGGTCTTACTCTATCCGATATGTATTTTATTTAATTGTCTTGTAGAATTGATCATGAAACGTTTGATATAAATAAACTCCTTAGTTAATTGATCTTAGCAAAAAAAAATTAAGGGAATTAAGTATTGAATTCCAAACAACTTGATATCGAATCTCAACGTTCATCATCGGTGTTCTGGGTAGAATGTTGATTTTCAGTATCTTTTTTTCCTTTTTCCTGATTTGTTTAAAACAATTTTAGGATTCACTTAAACATTAAATTGAACATTGAACTACTCCCATCAAAATCGTATCCAATACCAAATATAATGTCAACCATTTCTTGTGCTCTAACAAACAAAAGAATATGGGAATAAAGATATATGCTTTAGCTTAGTGGTAGCACGTCCTCATAGTAGTAAAATTGAGGCTTTTGAGAAATAGATCATGGACTGAATCTTAACTCTCTTGAGATTTCATAAGAAATATCTAAACATTACCTAAATTGTTATCGTTGAGGAAGGATCACATCGGATTTTTTTTCAAACAATCTTTTGGGAAATCAATTACTGTAGTAGTTTAGTACCATCCATTCATTCATATTCATATTTCATATTATTAATAATAAATATAAATAATCTATAAGTTGTCTATGTTATTTTTGGTCATCTGCCTGCTCATGCATAGGTAAGCAGAAACGATATTTTGTATTCCGGATATATACGGAATTACCAGAAAATATGTCTTTATAAGATATTTTTAACAACCATAGTGGAGGTATGGTTTTATTATTAGGATAAAAAATAGAAAAAAAAAAATAGAAAATTAGAAAAGGCCTTATCTTACCACATGTTAGGAAAAAAAAAAAAATCCCAGTAAAGACGAGATGTAGAGGCCCGATGGGCGAGTGGGGCCAAGTCAATGAAAAGGAAATTTGGTGGCCCAAAAGATCCACAATCTTTCTTATACACTTTTCTTTTTGGTAAACGATGGATTTGAAAAAAAAAAAAAAAATCGAATGTACCAAGTTGCCCTTCCCAGTAAAATTTTGATGATTTACTCCATCCAGACCAAGTTGCAAGCTGCCACTTGCAACCCACCGCTTGCGTCTTGCGATCAGACTACCTAGGCAACCATGATCGAGATCGTTACCGTGAACGTGCTTTTTGTATAGGGAAGCCGGAGCAAGTCGCAAATAGGCGAAGCCCATCACCAACCCGACCCGTTCATATCTTGCACTAGTTTTCGCGTGTAACCTGGTCGCAACACTTGGGTCACAAGTCGCAGCTTGCGACTTGCTTCCGGTGGGGTAAATCCTCAACTTTTTTTGAAAGGGAAAATCGTTATGTTCATTTTTTTTAAGGGCAAAACCATCAATTTCCCACTTTTTTATTCTAATTGTATGAGTATATAGAGTTTAGATTTATGGATAAATAAGTGAGTATAATCGGTAAAGCTTTTCTAGTTAATAGACTCGATTGATAAACATTCCACTAGTTTAATACAGTGGCTGGTATATTTAAACTAGCTGTTATATGTAATCCGGTTGACTCGGTGGTTGAACCAGACCCGAACCTATGACGGAGTTAACTAAATAATCGGGCTTTACAACATTGTGTAATATTATTTCTAATTCAAAAATAATATAAGAAACATCTTTGTAATATCATAAATTAAAATCAAATTGAATTAATTAATTAGATCCTTCTACTTTATAAAATTGAAATTTAGACATCACAACACGTATTTTTATTAAACAATCAACAACCCGTATATATACACAAGATTATGATTTAGTATTAGAGTAATAAATGTTAATAACGTGAAATTTGTGATTTCCAATTGACCCAATTAGCTACTAGTCTACTAGTACAAAGGTTGTTGGCGGGAGCGTTTGGACATTAATTCTTAGTGGCCACCCTCCTCTCTCCTTCTCCATATTTTCCAAGAAATTACTCAGTTTCATTTTGATGGTTTTTGGATTATTATATTAATATTATCATTATTTGATTTTTAAAAAGCTGTATCAGAATAAATAGAAAATATAGACAACAAAAGTACCTCTTTTATATGTCTCACGTTAGAAGAAGATAAATACAAATGGAATAGTACAATGATAACGTTTATTATTCTATCTATTCGGTCTCGAACATAATAGTTGAAAAATAATGTTCGGTTTGACTCGACAAGTAAAGGAATGTACGATTATAGTGATAAACAATTAAACATGATCATATGATTTTATGCAAGTATTCTGTTATTTTTAAAGTATGAATACAATAAACATATGACCTTATTTCATACAATTAATTAAAGCGCGTAATTTAAGATAATATTAAATAGGGATATTGTGCACCTAATATTTATGTGATGATGACGATCCCACAGAAGTTGTTAACGGGGAAAGAATCTTTGAGTTGTTATCAACTTATTACTGCTGATTAATTAAATCAATGAAAATGTTTTCAATTTTAATAAAACCAAATCAGTCAAACTTAGATTAATCTTTTTATATAAAGATGATGAAAAGGTCTTTTCCTAGAACTTGCATAATGTTATTTTAGCCCCTCTTTCTTTTCAAATTTATATATTTGAACATCTAAGATCATGTTACATCAATTTTTTTCCACTTTTATTACATGCTCAAAGCAAATAACAGAACTATCAGTACTTCTTTTTGTTCAAAAGGCCAAAAATTCCTATCAACAACAAAATCTTGAAAGTTAAGCATTATAAAGATAGAGGCTAACCCGCGCTCTTAGGCCCCCACCGATCGACGAACATGCATCATAGTTAAGGAGACATGAAGTGAGTTATTGAACTCGTGACCACTGCTTTAGTAGTGTATGTCCCATAACAGGACCATTTGGTAGAAACAATAAATTATACTCTGTAGATATAACCTTTTCCCATGTTAAGTAATAAGGAGTAACATGTTTGTATAAACACTCAATTTCTATGTATAGATACCATATACACCATACAAGTACCAGTATTTTTCGACCAGTCATTCGGAGTTTCTCTATAACGATTTACAGACTGGTTTTGACAACTCAAAAAAATAATCGACACAACCTTAGCACAATTATGCAGATAAGAAAGTATCGCGAGTCCAATGGAAAAACATTCTTCGATATATATCTTTTAATTTCCTTATATATCACAGGTATTCAGAATTCCCGAGTCTTATAACTTGCCACTATTCAGAGATTGTTGATGTTCCAAAACTATAGCCACATTGACCATATCCAGTACCTCCTTCATCGTTGGCCTCAACTTTGGATCCATGAGCAAGCAACTATTGGCTATAGCAGATACCTTTAGCATTGATTTCTCAGAGTAGTTACCTTCAAGCCTCGGGTCAACTATTGGCTTTGACTTTCCCACACCTGCATAGCAACATACCCACCTCATGCATTTAGAATTATTTTCGGAGTTTTTTTGGGCGACTGGACGTTGACCTGTGATCAGCTCCATAAGAAAGATGCCGTAGCTCCATACATCGATCTTGGACGTTAGACGTCCCGTATGGACGTATTCTGGAGCTGTGTATCCCTTTGTTCCTACTACCTGAATATATGCTCATTATATCAGAAGAACAGTAAGTGTACCCAAAAAAAAAAAAGTATACTTTAGTAGACTCAATTAATTCACAAATAATCAAATATCATGGAAAAAGATGGAATGATTGCATAAAAATACAACCAACTTTTTGTATAAACTTATTTTGGAGAGAAAATTTTTTTCTTCTGATAAAAAAATACAAAAGATATTTTTAATTATATTTTAAGTTAAGATATTAAAAATATTTCTGGTTTTGGGTATCCAACTTTCAATTGTTTCTATATTGGGTAGGTGGGTGGGTGTTGCCGAAAATGCTCATTTACAAATTACAAATCTAAGTCCCATATGGCATATGCTACTTATTTGCAACACATTCACCGGTTATCAGAAAAAGGACAATTGGAATTGAACCTTTTTAGGAATGAGAAAATAGTGCATTACCCAAAATAAGAACTTTAAGAAAAAGGTTACCTTTTTTTTTGTAAGGCAGCATTTGGATCACAGAAAGGCATATTAGCCAACCCGATCATCTCCAAAGAAGGTTACCTTTTGATGTAATTAGCAAAAAGAGTACCATAAATACTAGTGATACTTAAATGGTCCAGTTATGCTTTGAGCTCATAATCAAAGATTAAAATGCAGCCTAAAGATCCATAAGACACATACAACCAAGATAACAGGATCTACCTAACTGTGAAATCCATTCATTAATCTGCAAGACCTTGGTTGGTTATAATCGGGTATAAATATCCTCTATTTGTTCCATATCATTAAAAAGGAAAATTCGAAGTGTTCTGCCAAACATGTATGTCACTTAAAGGAACTAATGACACACGGCCCAAAGGATTGATGGCTAGGCCAGCCTTTGGGTTTATAATGACTTCTTGTAATACAAACAGATGGCTTAATAAATATCGAAGTACTACAGTTGCTATGTACCTAACTAACCTTATTCATGACTCTAAATATCACCATAACTCATTTCTGGTAGTTATAAATTTAGGCCTTCTCTCATCATTAAAGAAAAGATGAGTGGTAATTCAATGGGAGCAATAAATTCTATCTCATATATGTGACTTTAACATATAGAGAAATGCTACACCTAAATATATTTTACAAAAGGTTTTTTTTAAATGATAAGGCATAAGAAGTGGATCAATTACACTAACCACTATTATCTTTCTCCTAATGCTCCTTTTTCATAGTTTTTACAGAATTTGTAACAAACTTTTTGTAAAAGATCTGAATGTGTAGTGTAGCATATATCTTAGACAAATCTATTCGCAAATAGACAAAAAAACAAAATTCTCTTTCTTGAAATGATCATACCGATGTTGAGACATGGGTCTTTCCATCCTGAGGGCCTTCTCTAGCAAATCCAAAATCCGAAAGCTTAGCATTCCATTCATCATCCAAAAGAATATTGGAAGGTTTAAAATCTCTAAATATGATCTACACCAATAATTCAGATTATGTTATTTAGTAATGAAAAATTATTTCTATCAAACAGAGAAAACACGTGAAAAAGTTGGTAACAGTAGTGTCAAAACACCTGCCGTTTCGCTCCCAGTCCCTCGTGTAGATATGTTAAACCAATTGCAGCGTCTCGAGCTATGTTTAGTCTCCTGGCCCACGAGAGAGTTGTACTTGACTTAGGTGATAAATGATCATCTAAGCTTCTATTAGGCATATATTCATAAACCAGAAACCAGTTACTTTCGTTTCCATTATCTTCATTACAGTAGCCAATTAGTTTCACAAGGTTTTGATGCTTAATCTCCCCAAGAATATTCACTTCTGTCTCCCACTGCCTGTATCCCTGTCAACCAAAACATATTCTTCAAATGTTTCTTTTATGGCAAATGTGTTTAAGCAGTAACTAAGCTTCATAATTATCCCACCTACGTCAGTATAAACTTTTTATACGGAGTAATAGTTTCAACCACTCAAGTTTTAATTTTGAAATTTTATTTTACCTGCAAACACGTATTACTAGTTACATACACAGATGTGGAGTCCCAATTATGTATAACTGGTAATGTGGCTTAAATGGTCTCAAATATACTTGATAACGTGCCACATCATCAATTTTACATCATTAGCATGTTACATCAGCATAATATGTTTGGCAAAACTAACTAGAAAATTAAAACCTGGAGCTTTTGTTTAGGCTGGAATTTGGAGCTCTAATATTTAAGAAGTGCTTGGCAAAGTAGCCGAAGCTGATTTAATTATTAAAAAGCCGAAAGATGCACCAATAAAATCCAAAATAGGAGAAAGGGTTGGGTATTTAAATAAAATTATCTTCCCCTCAAATTCTTTAATAAATGCTACTATTTTAAGAAACTTGTAAACTCTTTGTCAACCAAACATGGTGACAAATTGAGATTTTTTAAAGCATAAGCTTAAGCTACGCGCAAAACATAACCCTCAATATGTTGCTAGTTAATTTCTAAATAAAAAGCTGACTACGAAACAAAATATTAACTTGAGTGGTTGGACACTTGGATGTATTAGAAAAAGTGTGAGTAACCTAGGGGCAACAATTGTGAAACTTACAGAAGACTTACAATTTGTCCCCTTTTACCCTGCTTCACTGCCACACAGATATCATCGAACGGATGTTCTAACCTTTTAATATGGCCCATATGAACACTTCCATATCCACCTTCCCCGATTTTAGAAGACTCGCCAAAGTTTTTAGTGGCTTTTCTAAGTTCAGCAAGAGTGAAAACTCTAAGACTGCCTGATCTCACATTTAAATTTGGGATATACTCTTTTTGAGAAGTGGGTCCAGACCCTGCTGGTCTAAGGTCAAAATCTGAAGGTGCCGTATAATAGTTTTCAATTGACAGAGGAGGCGCTTCATCTTGGATTTCTTCAATAGAGAAACATCGAAAATGGAAAACCATTGTTCAATTTTTTACTAGCATTAGAGAGAAATGAATACCCTCCCTTGACTCTTGTTGACTATCTATCCATATCCACAATAGCGTCACACATTTGACTGTAAGAAAGGAACTACAAATTATCAATTACATAACCAATCACGTTATCATTAATGTCTACATTGAAAACACTTCAAACTGTTAATTTTCATATACAAATAACTTAAGCTTCAACCAATCATATAATCATCCTCGATACTCTATATTCCAGGGTTCCCATTATCATATCTTCCCACTTCATACAAGTGTGACACACATATGATGAAAATGTCAAAATGAACAACGACTTGCTTTTTTGGTCTCAAAATGCTCAAATTCACAATCAATGAAAACCAAAATTCAGTAAGTGCTCTACATGGAATCAGGATCAAGTTCTGCAGTGCAAAATACATCTACAACTTATGTAAGTTCGTAAAGAGGATGCCCCAAATTTGAGTTTTGACACATATTCTGCTGACAAAATCAGAAAAGTTCATAAAGCACCAAACTTTTCACATCCCTTCTAATTAAATACATTTTCTTTAGATAGAAACATATTTTATTACATCTCAAAGTTTATCCTTAACCAAATTATCAATAACAACAAGGCTTCACAAAGTCAACAAGTCAAATAGGCAATTCAACTGTTAATGCAAAATAAAAAGACAGACAATCAATCAAGCACGCACTAAAACTATTGCTTAGATTAAATTACTAAAACAGATTCTGACCTAATTATATGTAACTTTTTGAAGAAGCGGAATCAAAGTCAAAACATACTCAATATAAACACAAACTGAAATGGATATATAATACAATTCAAGAACCCCACAAAAACCCATATCTGATTTCGAAAAGGAAGCTCGAAAAACATGAAAATTTTTACCTTTTAATCTAGAATGACCATGATTTGCAGAGCACTTCCACCGTCGGAAAATGAGAGAAGCAAAAAACAAAATACTCTTTGCAACGGGTTAGATATGAAAGTCCACCCGAAATAACAAAAACAAGTAGACAAAAAAGATATAATGAATTTTAACACTCAAAGTTAAACAATTAAATAAAGCCTCATCATGCCCGTCGACATGCATAAACTAGTTGCACTATAATTGATATTTACAAAGTCAAGTTAAATTTAAGAGGTTAAAGAGTTTATATGATATGAATACAAGTATTTATTCGTGTTTAAATTCTTATTGACAACTCGTTATCACTTTCCTTTTAAAAATTTATTTTTTATATATATTTCTATAAACGGTATTTATGAATAATGACTCGAGTATGGAATATGGATAGTATGAAATTTAAAATGTGAGCTATTATTTAGCATCTTTGGCTTGTAAAATCAATGCGCAAACCAAAAATCAATAAATGGATATTTCTGACATACCAAATCTTCTAATTATATTCCGTAATTTGAATCGGATCATATGGCTTGGGTTATCGACTTGGTTTGGACCACACCGAAATCATTATTTTGGGAATAGTTTTTGTTATCGCATTTCAAGCCAAATGACTAAAACAAATCGAATAAGTATAATTATTTTCAGAGATATATAGACACACAAAGCAGTCTGCTACTCCGTATTAACTATTAACTTACAATACACTAATAATAAATAAATAAATAAAGTATATATAAGAATAGGGTCATGATATTGCCACAGGTGGATTTTCTTTGAGCACATGCACTTAAGACGAATTGACAAGTTTACCCTTTATATTACACAGGTTTCATTGCACTAGTTCCAAACTTTCAAAATAGTTTGAACTTTGTACTCCTGCAGTCATACATACACCAAAGTTTCAAAATCATTTCCTCCATCATGCCACAGACCAATTAAAGTGGATACACTAAAAAAATTGAATTCAAAACAATTGAAATGGATTAAGACGAACAAGAATTTAAAGAAATAAGTCAACTAATTTCATCATATAAACATCAAATCAAATCGGATAACATATGAATAAACTTTTTAGAAGTCATCATAG
The DNA here is from genome assembly GCA_963422505.1 of Pseudognaphalium luteoalbum. Classification (NCBI taxonomy): domain Eukaryota; kingdom Viridiplantae; phylum Streptophyta; class Magnoliopsida; order Asterales; family Asteraceae; genus Pseudognaphalium; species Pseudognaphalium luteoalbum. The sequence continues at coordinate 20,421,258 of OY730192.1, forward strand.
AAATAAGGGAAGTAAAAGCTATGATTTTTATTTGTTTTCATCCACTAAATCGTTGCGGCAACTGTCAAGCTTAATTGATGCAGGATTGCAGTCCGAGGCTGGTACATAAAGTCATCAAGCGACCGGAAATGAGTGGGGAAGGGGATGTTTAGATGTGGGATTTTTTTTTGTTCTTTTTGTGATCATATGAAATTGGGGTTGTGTTAATACTCTTGATACATAATTTTGATGGTATTTTAAACTTGTCATGTTTATGTTTATTATGAAGCATTTAATTTATGGGTGTTGGAGGTATGTTTACCAGTTATTTAGAAGATAGAAGGTTGGAGAAAAGAATATAAAAGAAGGTGAAGTTGGATGGGGTTAAAGGGTATAAATGTTAATTCGTAGAAAATGTCTGTGTACATAGTAAATGGGCCTCTGAAAAAATCAGGACCCACAAGAATAGTACTAACGTATTCGTATTCTTAATTTTCCTTTAATAAATATTGTTGTAATTTACTATTTGAACTTGATAATTCAAACTCAATATTATCTACATTGTATTTTTTTTATGATAGCTTATGTTTATAGATAATGAAAAACAAAATCAGTGTACAATGAATTTGGATGGATCGGATTCATATATTTGAAACCGAAATTCAATCCGATTCATGTATATGGATCGGATAAATCTAATCCATCCATTTGGATACCTCTAGGTTCAGAACATTAGTCGGTTTGGGTCATGGTTAAGTACTTTTGACCCCACAACCTGTTCATCAGATCATGTTGGATTCAATCCAATGGATTGGGTTGAATCTCAACATGACAACTTGAACCCGCTAGCAGGCCTGAATTGCCACCCCCAATTACGGTGATACAAACATATAGGTTTAGACATTGTATTTCTCCTATGTTATTGCAGGACTGATATGAAAAGGTTGTTGTATTTAACGGCTGATTACAGAAGAAAAGAATATGAAGGGGCAGAAGTGTTTTTTTGGAGATTTTAAGAATGAAGCGCTTAACAATTGAAAGTAGAGGATCTGCTGTGTACATGTCAAAACTGATACAGTATCAGCTGCTCTTGGTAAAATCACGACTTCTTGGGTTGTTTGCTAATTGCTACTACAAAATCTGTTTACAGTAGATTTTTTCTCCATTTAACTTTACAGAATTGTTGTTTGACCTAGAATATCATCGGAAGGTTAGTATTCGATAGTGAAAGCATCTGGTGATACATATATTATTTGCTGTCTTTATCACATTTGTGTTCTAAGTGATCAACCGATAACTGGGGACTTTAAGACCATTGAATTCGAACTTTCACTTGTGAGTTGTGATAAATCCTCCAGCAATTTCTGTAAATTCAGAGAACTGCTTTTTGTTATGTGGGGATCATAAAGCTTTTCTAATCTTATAAGACGAAGTTATAAAATAAAAAGAAACATAAAGACACGAATATCTCTTGGACAGTTGGTCATATAAAAACACCTTCATTCCTACGAAGCTATCGCCATACAAACAAAAACTATAAATATGTAACATTTGTCCTAAGAAGAAGCAATAGTGGCTAAAACATGTAGCTTGCGCTTCGTTTCTAGTATACTATACGCAAAAATAAATTAAAGAATCTAGCAAAGCAAGGTGAGATTTTTATTATGGTAGCGAACATCTTGGATTCCATTCTTCTATGATTGGTATGCATGCAGCCTGGAGAAACGTCGAGCCTTCTAACCAGCAGGCATGGTCCACAAAGTTGTTGGACAATCAAATCTGGGACTCCTGCTTCTTGAACCACCATGGTCGAATGATTGACCACAAAGTCAACCACTGGATTACAATTCTCCACTACTTAGATCTCGAAATCAAACATATGAAAGCTATAATACGACAACCTACTCCTGTTGCCAGAAGATAGCAAAGACATTTCTTTGAGTTATGAATATCAAAATTAAATTTCTTCAATGCAGCACATCGTGTCATCAGCCAAACTCCTGTGTACCTAGAAAAACTCAAACTGATTATCATATTTATATGCTCTTAATAATGATAACTATTTGTTGCGGAATTCACGATTGTTGTTCAAGAACAAGAACATACTCTTTGGCATTAGCGATAATGAAGGCTTCCAAAGCCCACCTTGGGAAGACAAATTGTGATACTAAAGAAATAGCTGAACTTTTGTCTTGATTTGCAATGAGGGTCAAAACAACAGGAAAAAGCACCGACCACTGAGCAGAGTGAAAGACGAGTATGAGATGACAATATATACAGACTCTAGACATATATGATCATCGATTCAACTTATATGCTTGTCCATGCGTGCAGGTCATGTTAGCCATATCGTCCGGCAAGGGTGGCAATTAGGATTGGGTTGGCAGGTTAATATACCCAACCCAAACATTGCATGATCACATAAATGGGGTAGGTGATTTCAAGTATATCTATGGTGGCAATTTAGGTCGGGTGGGGCTTGTTTAGTTAGGTCAAACGTACTTAACCCATACATATCTCGTTTAGGTAAATGGGTTGATGAGTTAGTTGTGGTTCAAATTTGATGGGTAGGTTTTGGATTGACCCACTAACCCCAACCCAAACTTACAAATAAGGCGGGAGGTTGAAAATCCCAACCCTAACCCAATTAACTTTGTGTCGGCTTTAGGGTCGGGTCATGTCGAGAATTGCCACCCCTAATTTCAACCCTAATCCAAATACTATTTTACCCATACGCAACCCAAGTAAGCCATTTTGTTAAGTGGGTCATACAGGTTGCAGGGTTGGTTTCGGATTGGCCTAATCAATTGATTGTTTAACACATGACATAGGCAATCACTCATTCCTCGTGTATACCATAGATTTTACAATGCTTCTTAATTCTATTATCAGGTTGATTATTAGACCTACCAATTTAGGCCTATCAATATCACTAGCTTATTTTATATATATAAAAAAACCTTTGGAAACTTAATTGGGTTGATAAGTTGACCCATTTACCTGATTATCAACTTGCACACAACCTGATAACTAAAACATGTTGGAAGGTTGGGATTATCCAACTCTTACCAATGTAGTTTTGTGTCCGGTTTCAGGTCACCTAGACAATTGCCACCAAGTTAGTGTTAAATAGATTTGTGGGACTAACTTTTTATAATAGAATAGAAAGAGTGGGAAAAGAGGGTGTTATTTGACATGACACGAGCTGGATGAATGCCCGTATGGCATATGACCTACAAGCATGGACAGACGTAAAAGTTGAATCTTCTAATTATATTAGTATATATGATTGGCTGTCAGTACTACTCTTAAAAGTGACATACCAATTGAGCTTGGCTGAACTCGAGTGAGATGGCTAGCGTATAAGATATGCCCGTCACACAATAAACCAGGCACAACAAAATTAAATAATTCGACTCGAAGCTCGATCTCGGATAGCTGAAAAAATAGAACATGCATAGATAAACCAATGGCTTCATGACTACGTTCAAAAGGTCCATTGTATCTTTGGCCAGAAAATACGATAGACTGTTCATGCCGCTAGCACTTTCCCTTCTGTATTGTAATTTATCCTGAGAAAATGTCCTTAAAGCTCCAATCATGCATAACAAAGCTGAAATCATACATCATGAAATAAAATTACTATAGGATAAAAATTATAGTTCTTAATACATGTCGCAATATGCACACCCTAGTACCCTACTTAGAAAAGAACTGGTATAATTTTCTCCTTTTTGCACTTACAGACAGCAATGACGGTATATTGATAACCAGTATATCCAAATGACACATCACTCACTTCAGCCATGGTTCCTAAGCAGGCTCCAGCAAGTAAAAGGATTAGATAGTCTGCAGCTTGTGCTCTAGCGTCTCGCAAACGTTGCTTAGCAACCCTGTAATACATGAATCACACTTTATGTTATACACATAAATAAATAAAATTCACGTATTGATATTGAGCAAACTGCAAGAAAATACAATGTGCTATTCATTTGATTTATTTATTTTTGGATAAAGGGGATGCAGAATGCCCCGGCAAACTTTGTGCTATTCATTTTTAATCCATCTACAAAATATTTTTCTAACCAATTAATGCAAACATACTTACTACTCTGTATTTCTTACCAAAATATGCAACTTGCTGAATTAAATGGTTACAAATTGTATACTTTGGTAAGAAAAGGTAAGTATGTTGACATTACCCAATACCGTCTTCCACGGTGTATGGGGGAGGTGAGATGTAGACAGCCTTACACCTACCATAGGTAGAGAGGCTGCTTCCAGAAATGGACCTCCGGCCTGCTGGAGGTGAGGATCGAACCCTTGACCTCTGTCTCCAAAGGCAATGGGCTTAACCACTTGATCCAACCCAGGAAGTTAATTAAAAACATGTATGTTGCATTATATAGTTTAAAACAAGTATGTTGTTTATAGTGGGTGGGTTACAACTTTCAAGAGAGGAGTTCTTATGGAGAGTGTAGAGAGATGTCTGCAAATTTCTTACACTATGATGCACCGAAAAAACGCGTTCATAATTTTAAAATAATGGTGCATAAGCGGTAAGACATGATTTATCAGACATGTGTCAGCAACACAATACTCACTATGATATTCTCCGTAAGAGATGTTTTTACGTGATCCTTCCATGCATATAGTATATCGCATTCTTTACGAGTTTTCCCTATTAAATTACCTTCCAATGAAATATCTGTACTGCCTAAAAACTCCAGGAGTTACACGACCCGATAAATCTGGGGTGGTGAAGTGATTATACTTTTCAACTTCCCGTTGGCCGTCAACAATCTTATTAGATATAGACGATGACGTTGATGATGATGATGAGCCATTTTGATCACATAAATGTAGCATATCAGGGGGTACCCTGTAACCATTATGAAGCATCCATCTAACGGGGAGCTGCTGAGCTGTTACATTTCCTCCTGGTTTAGTTATACCCTCCAGAATGTCAATTAAGTGATCAGGAGTATTTACACGGTCAGGTATCGTTATTCCTAGGCCCGCAAAGTACTCCTCAACCTTCTCTACTGGCCCATGGTACACGGTTAGACCACCTTTTGCTAGAAGTATGAAATCGTCAAACATTTTGTACAACGAGTAGCTGCGGAAATAAATAAAGTTCAGTTTCAAGACAAAATAAAACCATGATATATAAACTTTGTTATATACCTTGGTTGGTGTACAACCATGCTGATGTTAACACCTTCGAGAGCTTCACGTCGAAGAGCTCTAAGAAGTAAACTAGAAGATGCACTGTCTAAACCGGATGTGGGCTCGTCTAAGATCAAGAGTGACGGTTCCATGACCATCTCAAGCCCAACATTGACCCGTTTTCTTTGACCTCCAGAAATCCCCCGTTTTTCAACGGTCCCAACTTTTGAATCTCTCACTCCCTGAAGTCCCAACGCCTCGATAACTCGTTCCATTATAAGAACTTTATCTGCTTTTGGCAAATCAGCAGACAATCTTCACTTGCACGATTTTAGAAATCATACAAGACAATAAGTCAGTATCATAGTATCAGTACATGATAGTATAATAGAACTAATTGTGTGAGAAAAGTGACCAACTTTGGACCGATTTTTAGTGTAGGTAATCAACTATATTTAGGCCAAAGAAAGCCATCGAGTTCAACTGTTTATATTCAAGAACGCCAACATTTAACTATGGAGTATGACCTGTAATGGATCAAAATGACGGTGTGCATGTCGGTCACTCTTGACCGTGTTGACTCCATGAAAAAACAGTTATCTTAGTTAATCACCATTTGAAGCCTTGCTGGTTTTTCCTCGCTAAAAATAAGTTTAATCCCTGAGGGGGAAACATAGTGGTTGGAGGCTATGAAACATAGTGCTGTAACTTTTGGGTAGACCCTCATGCGCATAGCTGAGTAGGCTCTAAAGAGGAAGACCTTGCACCAATGATCACATTTCTTAATATAGATGGACACTCTTCTTAGTGGGTGTCAGCTTGAACATTGGTACATTGCCTTCCATTTATTGTCCTTCGGGCGGGACGGGTATGGATTGGTACCGTTGTCGGGTTATCAACATTTGGCGAAAACATAAGTTGGATTACCCAAAACACAAATCACACCAAAGTTGGTTACCAGGAATAAGTAGACATACCTGCATCGTGCACTGAACCGCAGGTTTTCTTCTACAGTCAAATCTCCATGAACAATATCATCCTGAGGTACAAACCCAACAATCTTTTTATACGAGTGAATTGATTCATTCTTCCCATTGATTAAGATATCCCCGGACATAGTACACCCGGTTATCTTTCCAGTCAGAGCAGATAAAAACGTCGTCTTTCCAGCCCCAGAAGGACCCATAACAGCTGATATTCTTCCTGGTAAAATCTTTCCACTAACACACCTCATTATATTTTTACGCTTTCCTTTTAAGGTTAGTGTTAGCTCCTTAAACGCAATCTCAATCCGAGGCCTTTTCCTTAAAACAACATCATCACCATACATTTCCATGTTCATGTTCATCTCATCCATTGCTTTCTCTTTCTCAATTTGACCATATGCATACTTAAATATTTGGCTTCTTGTATGCAATTCTTTTGAAGCTCTACGTGCGTGTTTTGTATTTTTATCACCATTTTCCAAATTGGAACCTTTATCATTCTCCAAATTATCGGCAACCGAAGGTGATTCCTTTCTGTTCCCTTGTGGACTTGAGAAACCCGAAATTTGGCTTGAGCCTTTGGTTTTTGTTCTGGAGAATTTTCGCGACAGTGTGTCTTGCAACCCTTGTAATCCCGACGGTTTCCAAGCGTCTTTTGAAGCTCTTGACTTTTGCCTTGCTTGTGCTGTTTCTCGTGCATACTTTGCTGCTGCTTCCCTGGATTTTGCTTGTTTCTCATAACGAGTTGAGATTACTTGATCCGAGCAATTGTATACTACGATCAGTATAGCCGTCAACAAAGCCTACAAAAAGAATTGCATTCCATCAGAACCGAAATAGTCCACCAAAAACCCCAAAAAAAAGAGGCAATACCGATGGATTGGTTATTGACAATGCAATAACTGACATGTTTTACTTTGGTTCACGTTAGAACAAAAAACCAACCCTTTAATAGCCAAACAAGCTAGATATTTGGTTATTGATTAATTATTTGACGCACTTCTATGATTTCCTCTAATTATGGACCAACGGTCATTAGGAGTAAATGTGTGATCTACTACTCTCTTTTCTTTTCTTTTCTTAATTATGCACTAACTAGTTTCTACAGGTATAATAATGAATTGGTGTTGGATTATGTTTGTTAAAGTCTGATTTAAATATTTCAAATCATGCTATGTTGTATTATATAATAATAATGCTTACGTTGGTGAATATGGGTTGTTGAAAGAACGATTTTTTCATAATATTGCGGCCCAAAAGTTTTACTTGGCTGAAAGCTCAAAATTGGGTTATAAACCATAATAACCGATATGAAACCAAACTATAATGATACCGAAACAAACAGTTTTGATGATAGAAAAGAAAACAATAATATTTAGTTATGGTTCGGTTTTGGTCAATAACCGAACCATGAACACCTTATAGAATTGTTTGGATGCGAATTTTAAATGTGATTAGATTTTTCAACTTCTGAATTTTTTAGCAATCAAATCCAAACACCTCCTAAGAATATAGACATGGGTAAAAAACAAATACAGGAGAGACGCAAGACATAATCTTTAGCAGATTAATAACTACTTACAATGAGCAAGATTCCATAAACCTGCATACTTGGAAGTTCTGTTCCCTTGTCGCACTTAGTGCCAGTGAAGCACCCTGCATATCACATTAAACGTTAATCTTCATGAGTCCATCCTGTTATAATCGATTGTGTTAAGGTTATTAACAAAAAGTACTGTTCACAAAGACATTAAAAACAACTTACTGTATTTAACCCTGGAGCCCATCCTGCAATAGCATCTGCAATCAAACCAAAAATTATGCATGAGTAAACACATATTGAAAGGATCAACTAACAAAACATTAAAGCACCTCCAAGGAAATGTAGTAATATATAATTACCCTGGAGGGCATTCGATCTTCTTGATAGTTGTTGGACAATAGTATCCTGGATCGCAGAGTATCTCAGTACCCAAATGTACAGGAACCCACATATCAGCTGCACCACAAGTATGATTCTGTTTGCCTGAAGGTAATTGGTAATGGTATCTGCAAAAAGATTTCTAAGAATACATGTCTTAATAATGAGGTATATAATAATCTAAGCCCCAAAGAGTATCAATAAGAATAAAAATCTATATTACTTACGGTAAACAAATCCCACTAGTTGGATTGAGCTTTGCAACAGGGCAGTGTGCACCCAATGGGCATGCTGCAAGCACAAAATAGCAATAAAAATCTACAAGTAATTGGCAATGAAGTTGACAACTGTCATGTGGATTTGGGTAGTTTAGACTCACGTATCATGCAAGTGAGACCTTGAGGGCAGAAAAACCCCTCGCAACATGGTTTGCTATTACTTGTCCGGAAAGGCATCTTTTTTGGGTCAGTTTCATTATAGTCATATTTTTGGCCTGGATTGACTGCACTTGCCCAGCCTGCCTCACATCCAGCAGACCATGATGTCAGGTTACAGTTTCGGGTCGGTTCTAAGAAGTGAGATTGAGAAACGCTTTTCTTGTCGCCACTATGCTTCAAGAAACTGGTGAAGTATACTTTAAGTTCTGACACGGTACATAATCGAATTGGCAGGTCTGAAAGAATTTAGTACAATGTTTAGAGTTAGAAATCTTTAACGGGTGTTCTGTCATTATTTTTTACTAGTGATTAACATCGATTGATCACATTGCTTGAATTTTTGGTTTGGAATGAAATAATATTGACTATTTGAAGTACTATGTTTGAAAAAAAAACATAATTATATAGTCTCATTTAGTAAGTTTGTTAGCATGTCAGCGACTTTACTTTTATCATTTATTTCATGTATTATTTTTTTAAGATAACAATATGGATATCAACTTTTGATGTATAAAATTACATTTAAGTTAAAACATATTTGACCTCCTGATAAAATAGTTGAAGCTGCGTCCCTGTGCCCAGATCCCACATATAGACCGACAAGTCAGGGGTTTGAATTCGTGCCAAAGCAGATGTAGGTGATTTGTGGACAGGTGATTTGCCCGGCATTGATACTCCTTGCGGGTGGAGCGGACACAAACTATTGAAATATGGAACAGGGGTCAAAGGTACCCAAATTACCCTCTACAACTTATCATCATCTAATTATAGGATTCTGATTATTCCCATGTATGACATAATCATTTTTTAATGCAATGCCAAACTTCCCACATTAACTTAACAAATAACAATAGTAAATAAAAAATTACAAAACACACAAAGAAAGCTGGGTTCTTGGAGTGCATATCACCTTGTAACTTTTTATGACACCTTTCGAAGAATTCTTCTCTGCCTTGAAAGTCGAAAGCTCCATTAAAATCTTTTTTCCTAAAATACGATACATAAATAAATATAACAATATAAATAAGCCAAGGATTAGCAAGCAACTTATATACATTTATATAATATAATGGTAATAAGTTAGTGAATTACTCACACATCTTCGGTGCAAAATCCGATCTCTTTTTCGATATCGGGTTGATATTGCTCGATGGTTTTATTAAACCTTCCAAGAAAAAGATTTGAAAGCAATGGTGACAATCTAGATTTCGGCTTCCGTGATGCTGCACCTTTACTTTGAGACCTCACATTTTGTGGGAATTCACCCACAAAAAGAACTAAAATTATAATGATCAAGTATCTAAATCCATTCATCTTCTCATTGAACTTGCAATACAGTCATGATTCTTTTTCACCGTTTGAATGAACCAAGAATCCAATTTCATAATCTGCACAAAAATGACGGAAGTGAGGGTGAATTCAAGAAAGATTGAAAAGTGGGTAGTGCGTAATTCGATGAATCTTGACGAAAGTCGAATGCTTTATGAGAAATTGTAGGTGAAAATTAAGAGTTTGAAAAAAGGGGATTTAGGTCAAAGGTGGGATTGTGTTGGGGTGAAGGAATTGGGGTTAGAGCGGAGGCCCGTGGTTTTCGGATGAAGAAATGGCGGGGAACAGTTAATGGAAATTGGAAACCATGTAGGAATTGATGATTTGTATCCCCCGCAAAACCTGTGAGTTACCTCTTTGAAGAAATTTGATCATTTTATTTTATATTGAACTCTAGGTTTCCATTATAATTTTCTATTTTGGTTTGGATGTTTCATTATAAATGTCTACTTTAATATTTAACCAATAAAATGATTTTAGTGGGTGGATATAGTATTTAATCGGTGAAAAGTATAGATAGTGGAGAATCCTAAAATTACATGCAAAGTCAAAGTGAACATTTGTAATGTGACGGAGGAAGTAGGTTTTAACTATGGCTGAATCATCGAGTATTCGGGTTTACTAACAGAAAATTTAGCTTCCACTTGGTTTTTAGATTATTCGATTTTAGTTCGGATGAATCTCAACAAAAATTTATGATTGTTTTCAAGCCGGAGCTCGAGCATAAACATTGATGAGTGTTCGAGGTTAAGTTCTTGCTCAATGTTCGTAAGTTATTTAGTTTAAGTTTTTAAGCAAACTAGGTTCAAACTTGAAAAAAACTGATTGTATAAATTTTAAGTTGGATAAACTTGAATAAGTTTTGTTATAGCTCACTGTTTCTTCTTGTATAGCAAAAAATATTCAAATTTAGGAGTTTGATTTAACAGACTGGACACCTATATTAATAGATGAGAGTAAGGTTCAAATGAGTTCATGATTTTTGAGTGAGACTAAGAGAACCAATGATATTATGTCACATGTACAAAGAGAATGTTCCATACTACAAAACCCATTTACCCCAATCATCAATTATCTCACAAACGAAAAATCGAAAAATCATGAAACTTGTACCATATTTTTCAGCGTTTTATCTTCTTTGATTTGTCGTCCCTCAAGGCATACTTTCGATAAAAAAAATCGGTTTTTTGGTGGTTTTATAAATTAGTAAGACATGTGTTAGTGATTGATTGTACATTTTATTTACGGTTATGGTTAGGGTTAGGATTTAGCAGGGTTCATGGTTTAGAGTTTAGATTTTATGTTTTAGTAGGGTTTAGGGTTTATTAGGGTTTAGGGTTTAGTATGATATAGGGTTTAGAATTTTATAAAGCGTTTAGGGTTTAGGGTTTGGGGTTTAGGGGTTAGGGTTTAGGGTTTGGGTTTTAGGGTTTCGGGGAGAAACCCCAAAACCCTAACCCTAACCCCTAAACCCTAAACGCAACACTCTAACACATGTGTTAGTAACATATGAAACCCACCAAAAAAATGAAGAAAAAAAATTCGTCGGAAGTATGCCTTGAGGGACGGAAAATCGAAGAGGATAAAACGCTGAAAATTATGATGCAAGTTTCATGATTTTTTGATTTGTCGTTTGTGAGATAATTGATGTTTGGGGTAAATGAGTTTTGTAGTGTGAAACATTTTCTTTGTATATGTGGCATAATATCATTAGTTTCCTTAGTCTCACACAAATTTTTAGTCTCATTTGAACCTCACCCTAATAGATGATATATTTGAAATTTATGGTGACATTGTTATTTAGGATTTCAAGGAGTGGTTGAGTTATAATTTGTACATGATATTTCCCCTAACATCAATTTGCCCCTAACTATGAATAGTAATATGATAAAAAAAATTAATTATCATCCTTTAACTTTCAAACATTCTTTATTTTCTACCCTTTAACTTTTAACTCTTTTCCATTTCACCCCCTAATGTTTTAAAACTTTTTTATTTTCTATCCTCTAATTTATAAATTTATACCCCTTATCTTTTAGAATATTTTCACTTTTTACCCTTTAACTTTTAACTACTTTTCATTTTCTTTGTTTCAACTATTAACACTCTTTCATTTTCTACTCTTTAGGTTTTAACATTTTCCATTTTCACCCTTTATATTTTAACTTTAATTTTTTTTCCCTTTTTTTTTTACTAATAGCTTATACAATTTTTTTCCCTTTGCTTACAAAATATTTATTATTTACTAAAAATTTTTATTTTTATATTACTTATTATTATAGGTTGCCTTTGTTGTTATTAGTATTTTATTTCTAAACCAATTTATAAGATCGAATACAGTTTAAAGCAAATTTATATGTTTATGGAAAGCAATAATTTGTTTTATCAAATATTGATGTAACTAAAAAACGTTAAAATACGGTTTATTAGTATGTCAGGAAACACCAACGAAATCAAATACTTTCGATCCCGGTTTTGTTTTTTTGGTAAACTTAATATTGTAGATAAATTATATGCATATCAAAATGTTAATAATTAAATGAGTACATTAGGTGGTTAGTCATAAATGCATTATAGCATGTCATGCAAGTTCAACGCATGTAGTTGCCATTTTTATTTCTTTCATTATTTTTTTTTGTTTTTAAACATGTCAATGTTACATTTTTAATATTTCTTTCATTAGTTTTTTTTAAACATGTTATTATATTTTGTCTATATTGTTATTGGTATTTTATTTGTAAACAGACATATAAGATTGGAGCTAACAAATTTATATTTGTTTATTATTACCGGCGACTGATATAAGTGAAAAAATGTTAAAACTTGCTTCAGTACGTAACGAAACATACCAACGAAATCGAATCTGAAAATTAAAAAAACAGACTTTCATCCCGTCGCAACGCGCGGGCAAACAAAACACTTGTTCAATTCAATGTTTAATCAAACATCGAAGGTTAACATGCATATGATTTTGAAGAGCAGGGTCCAATATTCAAACTTAGAATTCAAATAGGTCTAAAATAATGGTTTTTAACCATAAATAATAATAATTGAAAGCAACGTTCCGGGCAACGTATTGATCTTGAACGTCAGTCTAGTATGGTGAATAGCAAATCCCAACGTTCAAGTTGGTGAACATCGATAGTTTGTCATTCCCACTCCTTGTGCTCTAAGATTTGCTTTTGTAGTGAATTTGTTTCATCTACAGTGTGAAATGTAATTTATTATTTTATCACACACATCTTTTAATGCTATAAATAATGGATGAAGTCTAACGTACAAATATTCATACTAGTATAAAAGGGTGTTGATAAACGTAACCCTTAAACCATTATTTAAGAATTCCAATATTAATTTAAATTATCAATTAAACATCAAAATTTAACTATGGAGTAATGCATTCACTCCATAATCAATCACACTCATAGTAATATTAATTAAACATGTGTTATATGTATAGAAACTTAATAAATAGTTTGAATTAAATTTTTGAAAGGTTAAAGAATGTCCTAAGAGCTAGGTTTATTAAAACCCCTAATATAATTACAAAAATTACAAGGACAATGTTAATAAGTTGTGTCAATAAGGCGTTTGAATACGCATAATATATGTATACTTAGAAAACAAAACACGCTATAATACCTTGAATGTTGGTTAATGTACAATCATCATGTTTGTAGATGGATTATATTTTCACCCTACAATTTGATAAATTCACCACTATTATGTGTTAACAGATTTTAATATACAATTTGTTAATACATAATAGTGGTGGATTTATCAAATCACCACCAATCCAATCCAATATAATAACCTAACACTTTAATTGGGATATGGAAGTAACTAAGAAGATATTTATAATTTTGATATGGATAAATTAATTAAAGATATTAATAATTTTAATACGGATAAATCAATTAACATCGTTTATATATTTGAACTCATCGCGAATATTTTTTATAGTTGTACAAATGTTCGGTTAGTGAACAAAAAATTTTATTATCCCACTGCTTAGTTTCTTTAATAAAAATTTCGCAACATCAAACATTGTATAATTTTGTAGCTAAAAGCCTAAAATGTTCAATATTATTGATATTATCTATTTATCTTGTTTCGATTTCAGTTTTGTTCAAACAAAATTGTGTACCGTTGGATATCAAAGACGAATTAGGAAGAATAAAGAACAAATAAGCGGAAGCTTTATCTAACTGCAAATCATAAAACGAACGTACAAAATATTACTCCTAAGTGTTTATAAGCAAAATCAACAGACCCTAAATAGTTTCCTAATCCTAATCAAACTCAAACTAGTGAGATACCCGCGCAATGCTGCGAACGTTCCGCATTTTAGTGGTGTGTGTTGAAACATTATTTTAAACTATGACTATTATGAATATGAACAAATAAAAAAACATAACATGTCAATTATATATGGACACATTACAACTAAAATGTTCATTTTTACCTGATTAAAAAAAAAAGTTTCACTACAAAAGATTATATATAAAGGTAACTGTAAAAAGTAAATATACATGAATATGTATGATCTCTAAAATCCTTTGTTATATAGAATACGTGTATAAACATAAGTTGATAGATAATAATTGTGTACCTAAGAAAGAACTTAATTTCAAAATCATAATTGTATATTGAATTAAAAAATACTGGGCAATTAAAGAGTATCGACTTTCCTTCATAATATATAAAAATAAATATGTGCATGAATTAAGAAAATTGTATTTGTATTGTTTACTTAGATGATATTTTGGAATGATTAGTGTGTTGAAAGACTTGCCAAAATGATTTTGAATTGAGAAGGGTAGAATAGGTATTTCCGATCTTTCAAATACTAAACTTTAAGCTAATAGGAAATGTTTTATAAGGGGTATTGATAATATGTGCATAAATTAAGAAAATTGTATTTATATTGTTTACTTAGATGATATTTTGGAATGATTAGTGTGTTGAAAGACTTGCCAAAATAATTTTGAATTGAGAAGGGTAGAATAGGTATTTCCGATCTTTCAAATATTAAACTTTAAGCCAATAATAGGAAATGTTTTATAAGGGGTATTGATAATATGTGCATGAATTAAGAAAATTGTATTTATATTGTTTACTTAGATGATATTTGGGAATGATTAGTGTGTTGAAAGACTTGCCAAAATGATTTTGAATTGAGAAGGGTAGAATAGGTATTTCTGATCTTTCAAATACTAAACTTTAAGCCAATAATAGGAAATGCTTTATAAGGGGTATTGATAATATGTGCATGAATTAAGAAAATTGTATTTATATTGTTTACTTAGATGATATTTTGGAATGATTAGTGTGTTGAAAGACTTGCCAAAATAATTTTGAATTGAGAAGGGTAGAATAGGTATTTCCGATCTTTCAAACATTAAACTTTAAGCCAATAATAGGAAATGCTTTATAAGGGGTATTGATAAGTGATACTACTAATCAAACTCAAAGAACTAAAACTAATATAAAACGTAAAAACCTCAATCCTACTACCCTTAAAAGTTATAATCAGTGAACAGTTAAATTGAATGAAGTAATATACATCAAACGTTAGATTTGGAACATACTTAAATGTCAACACGAAACCTGATTAATCAAACCCCATCCTAAACGAAGCACCATGTTTAATTGGGCCTTCTAGTCTTCCAAAAGATCAAGAAGTTACATAAAAAGAAATGGGCTTTTTTGTTCATCCTCATTCCTCGTGGTTGGTATTGGGCTGACAAGTAGGGGTGGTCAAAAAACCGGGTTGTAAAACCGACCCGGTTTGTACCCGGAAATCCGACCCGATCAATACCCGGGTTGGCCATACCCGATTCGGGTTTTACTAGTACCCGTCGAGTATCAAACCGGGTACACCCCCAGACGCTGCAAATCGGGTTGTACCCGGGTTGTACCCGAACCGGTTCTAAAAACCGGTTTTTAAACCCGGTTTGAACCCGGTTTTTTCACTATCCGTTGTGTTTGACCTCCTAGCCGTTTTATATCCATTTTTTTGTTTTTTTTTTACCATTTTACCATCCTAAAACTAGTATAAATAGATACCCTGGGTTTGAGTTAGTTACAACACTCAAACTCACTTATTCTAGTGAAAAAACACTCAAAACGCTTACGATTTACATACGAAACTCTCAAAACATTACTCCCATCCTCTAAAAACGTTCTCAAAATGGCAACTCAAAGTTCCTCAACTAACGATTTTGTTGGTTCGTCAAATGCACCAACTATTGTTCAAGTTCAGCAAACAAAAACTAATCCGGAGATTTGGTGTAACTTTGACAAAGTGTTGTTGTCGGATGGTTCGACTAAGGCACATTGTAAAAGCCGACTCCAACTCAACGTTGAGCAAACATACTTTAAAGTATTGTATTTCAAACAAAACTGGAGGAGGGTCAAGCAACCATGTCACGGGATGGAGGTATTTTCACATACTAAGCGGAGCGGTGTTGACAAACATTTGTCGGCTTTGTGATTCAAGAAGCTTTGCCGTTCAACCACTTCGACAACCCTCGGTTTACTAAGGTTATTCAAAATACTCTTCAACCCCGATATAATCATGTAAGTCGTCTTATGTAACACCCCCATATTTACTGTTTAGCGGAAGCAAGCTTTGGGGTGCTACTAATCAATAATCAAAACACACAAGGCATATAATGAACGACTCTATATGCGTCGTTTTACAGATACATTGATAATATAAAGTTTTACAATGTATAAATGTTTACAAAAGCCCAATAATTACAATGTTTAGAGATTAATCGGCATAACTTAGTTACAAAATGTAGTAATGCAAAATAATTTCCCGATGTGTATGCTGATTCGAGCTATGGGCATCCTGAGTGAACAGGTCCTACTGATGTTGGGTACCTGAGAACACATGCTAAAAAGGTCAGCTAATGCCGGTGAGCTCACAGGTTTGCATAATAAATATGTAAGTGTGAACCACAAGATTTAATGGTAACCGTTTGCAATGAATCAAATGATGTATATGTCTGCCATGAGGTCATAGTATGCGCTTAACGTGGGTGTCAGGATCACAATAAAGTGCCTGATCGTGGGTGCCTCCAGGCGAGTGTCTAATCCACACTCGTATGAACAAAAGTTAATGCGTCTGTTTAACCAGTCAGTGCTTGCTGACCCGGACGAGGATGGTCAGTCCTATATGGTACCATACACTAACATTCGCGCTACATAAAGTATTACCAGAACTATGATCGTAGAGGACTTAAAAGTGATTAGAAAACAGCTCATGCAGAATATAGCGAGTTTCGTACTCGTGTTCACGTGTAAAACAGTTAGAGCATGTATTCCTACCCCGGGAGTAAAAACAGTAAAAAGTCGAGGCTATGAGACTTACTTGAGCCTGAAGAGTTGCAATGAAGCAAATGTGGTGAAGTAAAATGGGGTGTCCGAAGACTGTAACCTGTCGGGCGTTTATGACGCGCAAGTTTAAATAAAATAAGTAGGTATCTTAAAAGATAACCTATGCTAGTTGTTCATCCAACTAGCAATGTCCAATAATTTGATATGATTGATAAGTCTGAGTTTTGAAACCGTGTACGGCCTGTTGGTGACTGGTTGTAATAATAATCTTATTAATATTGTTATAATTTTTGGAGTGTTATACTTAAAAGTATTTACAAATTCTAGGTGATGGGGGTTCGGGGGCAGCGCCCCTGGCTAGCGGGGTTTCAGGGGTGGTAACCCCTAGCGGGGTCCACCCGGCACTTACTAGTAATATTTTAAAGTTACAATTTTACTAGTAATTTTTATTTCTACTATACTGATTTAATGGAAGACGTATCTAAAATTTGAATTTGGGTGAAATCGAGTGATAAAATTTTAAGTCTCGACACTTGGTAAAAATCTGGGTTCTGTTTCATGCGACACTTATAACGACACTTAGGGTCTATGCGACACTCAGGAAGTGTCGCATAAAATGAGAAATTCTGAGGTACTAGCGTCACTTGAGGAAGTGACGCATGAGATGCGACACTTAAGCAAGTGTCGGGTGTGAGTGTCGGGTAAAGGTGTTAAGCGTCACTAGGCAAGTGACGGTACAAATCAGATCTAGGTTATAGGCGTCACTTAGGCAAGTGACGCTAGAAGTGTCGGTAAGTAGTGTTAGGCGTCACTGGACAAGTGACGGATGTAAGTGTCACGAAAAAAGGGGTTTTATGCGGCACTTAGGCAAGTGACGCAAATTTAGGGTTTTATGCGTCATTTAATGCGGCACTTAAGTGACGCACGAAGTGACGCTATACTGGTCTGGCCTATGCGACACTTATGTCTGTTCGACGGATTTTGAGCCAAAAATGAGTTTTTCGGTTTCCGTTTGGTCCGATTCTTTTACCCAACCCTTAGATGGACATTTCAAGTTATTACAAACAACAAACAAGTGAAAATAATGGAATCGGAGTGTTTCGGGATTTGTCGGGAACTTACACACTTTGCGCCAGAGAATTTCGAAAGGATGAAAACGTAGATCCTGACGCGGTGGTTCTTTTTTTCCAAATACACTCCGAGATTTAAGGTTGTTTAGTGGTGGTTTTGGGTGGATTTAGGTGGTTGTAGGGTGGTGGTGATTTTGAAAGAAAATGGAAGAAAGAGAGAAAAGTGAGAGGGTGATGATGATGAAAATGAGAAAATGAGGTGGGGTTTTCCCCCCTTTCTTTCTCCTTTGGGCCGGCTTGGTGGGGTCCACAGTGTGGGCTTCACCAAGTTTTTGTTTCTTCCGTGTTTGTGCTTCGTGCGGTGTTCGTTTTCCCGGTCGTTTAAATAATTATTCGTACATTTAATTATAGGTTTTGAAATATGAATATTTATTCGATATTTTAATTGAAGTATTTCATCAAATACTTAATAATTGAGTTATAAATTGTAACTTTAACTTATTTCGTTTTGTTTTACGCGTTCAACATTTTAATCGCGTAGTCGTTATTTGTAAGGTACAAATTTGAGTTGAAATATTATCAAAATAATATTTTGGATATAATAGTTTCATTAAATAATGTTATATTATTTAATAAAATTGTTCACCAACATCCGTATTAATTGAATCGAATTACCTTCGATTTGAAACGTGCGCGATTTAACCAAATCGTGTAATTGTATATATTCAACAATATATATTATTCGATACACAAATTAGCCTAACACAATACTAATTACATGTATTAAAAATGATTAGGACCTAATGACGAGCCCAAATTTGGCGTATGTTACATCTTACCCTTAGACGTGATGCACTTAAGTTGTGAAAAAACGCTAAAATTCAACTAATAATCGGTTTTGAAAACTTAACTACAAGTGTATCATTAACAACTGATGTTTGGTTGGCTCCTCATGGTTTGCCCGGTTCGTACCTTTGTGTAACCGCGCATTGGGTTGATCCCACAACTTGGAAAATGATAAAACGTACCATTGCTTTTGAAAACTTTGACTATCCTCACACGGGTCAAAATCTATTTTGCATGTTACGAGATGTAATGAAAATGTTTAAATTAGAACAAAAGGTTTTTTCAATCTCGTTTGATAACGCGAGTAATAACACAAATGTCATTCAAAAGTTAATACTAAAATACGCACCACCTTTGAAAGGAATTTTCTACCATAGTAGATGTGTTGCACACATCATTAACTTGGTTGTGCAAGACGGATTAGCGGTTCCACAAATAAGTGTAGTAAAAGACGCGTATAAAACTATGTTACAAGATATATTTTGCAAGGGTAAGGCTAGATACAAACATTACATGAGATTGTGTAAGGAAACGGATTCCATTTTTTTAACCCTTAATTGGGACATGCCCGTAAGATGGAATTCGACTTACAATATGTTTGTATGTGGTTTACGCCAACGTGAGACTTTACAAGCTTTTCATTTTCAACTTGTCCAAAGGGGTTATGCTAACGAATTTCCAATCGAATATTGGGACATTATTCAAAAGATAACCGAATTGCTCAAACTTTTTAAAACCGCCACTACTTTGTTATCGGGTGTTTATTATCCCACGATTCATTTGGTATTTAACCAATTTTTTTTAATGTGTTCAAAGCTAAGCGAATCGAATTTGTTGGGAATGCATACGCAATAATGGTCTCTCCCATGAAAGAAAAACTAAGAAAATATTTTAAAGAAATGCCACCGGTAATTAGTTATGTCGCCGCATTAAACCCATGTTTGAACGTTTCCGGGGTGGAATTGCTTATCGATAACATTTGTCAAGATTTGGAATTGAATGACGAGGACCCTTTTTTTGCACAAAATACAAAAGACCATTTTAACAAATGTTTTAAAGATTTATTGGGTCATTATTTTTAAAAATATGGTTCAACAAATGCTTGTTCTAGTTCGGCTTCAACAATGTTTGGTTCATCTTCCTCTCGCGATCCAATGATTAACTTATATAATAGTTTAAGACAAGAAAACCAAAAGCGGACAAGGGGTGATGGTAATCAAACAAACACTAGTGAGTATGGGAGATATACCGAAACTGATTTTTTAAACACTATACAACCCGATGAATTTGCAAAATTCGATATTTTGGCTTGGTGGAAAGGGAGGGAACCTCAATTTCCCGTTCTAACCATCATGGCCCGAGATTTACTAACCGTCCAACCTTCTACGGTAGCTTCGGAATCCGCTTTTTCACTTAGTGGCAGGGTACTATCTATACGAAGAACAAGACTCACACCGGCCTCATTAGAGATGTGCATTTGCTTGAAGGATCACCTAGACTCCGCGGAACGTATACAACACATTTCAAGTCTTGAAGGTGAAATGGAATACGAAGGAGATATACACGATGTCAAGGTGGAAGCGGGTATGGTAATATCACTTTCCGATGAAGAAATTGCTCTCGATGAAGCTTCACGGGAGATCATCACCGATGAAGATTTCGACCTTTGAAGAATGAAGACTACGCATTCGAAGATATTAATAATCCTTGAAGATTTTGAAGAATTTAGAAGACTTATTTGTTTCAAGAATATCGTTATGGTCAAAAATGTTGGATTATGGCACTTGTACCCGGCTGGGACTCTGGATACCCGGCGGATACTCTATGGAGATTGGAAACATAAGTGATTCATGCCTGTGTACCCGGATGGAACTACTGATACCCGGCGGGTACTGTCACACCCCACCAAACGGTAATTTCAATTAGTTATGATTAGTTTGCGGAAGCTTAAATGACGTGGCGGGGCTGCGAACAGTATTTTCAACCAACAAATACATACATACTCAAAGCATATGGTTATCGTACAACTTTATTTATCAAGGATGCCAAGTTTAACAGTTATTACAAAAGTAGTACGACTATGTAAGTCGTAACAGTAGTAGTAAAGTTTAAAACATTTGAGTTTTAACAACAATACATAAGTTTAAAACAAGATTTCATAAGTATGACTGCAATGTCTGCAGTTATACGAAGGAAATCCCCAAAAGCGGTCCCAACAGTATGTGACATCCTAAGTAGTACAGGGTTGTCCATCCTGAATGCATGCGATTACTTACCCAGCTAATTTCCTGAAAAACATAGAGAAAGTCATCAACAAATATGTTGAGTGAATTTACAGGTTTGTATATGTATGTGGTTAGTTAAACCAAGTTTGTAGAAATGAATTGTTATTCATTTATAAAATACAAGTTATGTAGGGTCGTTACCCTAAAGTATAGTTTTATGTGGGATGTTATCCCAAAATATCATCCCAAAATATATTATTGGTTGTTTACCAGTATAAAATAAGTTACTGGTATGTTTTCCGGTGTTTAACAGTTATAGGATTCGTTCTTCCTAAAAGTATGTGGGAATTTACTTAGACCATGATCCCCTGAAAGGTGAGCTAAACCTCGCAGGTTAAAGTAACGCGACCTAACCCTATAACCAAACCACAACTAGAACTTATGTTGTTTGCCTGAACGGATATTTAAGTATATGCTTCACCGTAGGAGGGTCGTCACGGCAATAGTACTATCCGTATACTCAGTGGCTAGAGTCACCTAGCTAATGGTTACAGTAGCATGTCATGAAGTCTTTTCATGCACACATTCCAAGTATGGGTCCGTACTAGGTTACTTTGTCTAATCCCCAAAACAATAGTGAGTATGTAATATCACAAATCAACAGTTGTATAAAAGCAATACGACGTTTATAGTTTGATTGCGTGTGTTGGCATGCAATTTTCTATGTTTAACACCCCTGTGTTTAAAAGCAGAAAACATTTAAAAGTAGGGGCTGTAAACTCACTGTGGTTTGCTCGGTATGAATGCTAGCAGCCGACAGGTAATCGTCCAAGGTATTTTAACCTATATACAGTTGATGTATTAACATAAGTACGTTTGATTTGTTTAATCAACTTATGTTAACAGTTTGTTTGTTTGAAGAACTTGTTGATTTCTTAATAATGTAATTCGTTGAATTCGTTGGTGACATTGTATTGACATATTGTTATTATTTCTCACCTCGTATACTTTGTCAAGTGTATATACCCGTATGTAGCCGTATATATAATTGGATGTCGTTTTGTTCCCTTTGTACATATACTTGTTCTATATATGCATACTTGTGCAAATATACTTGTTGTATATTATTAAGCCACACGTTTGTTAAACGATTTATCTCTTTGTATATATATGTGATTATATGATTACAATTGTCGTGTACGTGTATATCACCAACATACCTAATTGTAAGTATTGTATGCATATATATATATATATATATATAAGTTTTAATTACGATGTTTACGTTTAAAAATATATAGGTTTCCATTTGTTAAGAAAACGTATAATCGTGAACATAATTCACGTGTCGTTTGTGTCAATATATAACATACTTGCTCATATATATTTATATATATTGCAATACGTAGTTTACGCATTTAAAATGTTATAAGTTTTATTTGTTGTAAAAACTCATTGGTATATTTATTCCGTTTATGAAATACATATGTGTTATCGTTTCGAAATTTGTCATTTGTATGTGTATATGAAATATACATATAAGTTTGTCGTTTGTTATTAATTATGTATATGTATATATATAGAGTCATAAACGTTCGTTATTATATATAAGGTTTATGAGTTCCGTTTTATAAATACTCGTTCCGTTAAATGAATCGGGTCACGTTTTATGTTTGGAATGTTTTGAAGTTTATTGGGCTCGGTCCAAATTGTCGGCCCAATTATGCAAGTTTTGATCCAATGGTCCGTATAGGTATATCCCGGCCCAATTAATTAAACATACGTTCCATTACACGCCCGGCCCAGTTTGTGATCCGGCCCAGCTCAGTCCACGGCCCAACCGTTCGGGTAAAACATTGCGAACCGTTCGGCTCAAACAAACTAGCCGATCGGCTCAGTTTGTTGAGCCGTTCGGCTCACTCATTCTAGCCGATCGGCTGGCCCAAGCCAACCCATCGGTTTGGTCCGTCCCTGTCATTTTGCACTCTGTTCGTGGTCTGTGTGATATATACATACATATACATGCTTTGTGTCGAATGTTTAGCTCATTTTTACACCATTCTAACATCATAACATCACCTATATTTCATTTAAACTACTTATCATCACATATAATCATACATCCATATGTGTATTTTAAATTTTTAAGTTTTGGTTTTCATAACACATTTCAAGAACGATCGCATATAATCATTAAATTGTTGTGATATATGTATAGATTATGATATATAAACATGTTAGAATACGAAATTGAAGTGTAGGAATCAAAGAATCAAAAGTTTCTTACAATGAGATGAAAGTGGTGAAGATGATGATGAGGCCGAGAGGTGATGATGATAGAACGATGATGATGGTGTTGCTGCTTGTTGCTTCTGCTCTTGTTGAGTTCTTCCAGATCAAAGAAAAAATGAAGATGGTAGATGATTTTGATATGTTGTGTGTGTGTAGAAAGATCACAGAAGAAATGGGAGGGAGTAAATAAATCAAACGAGCATGGCTCGTATACAGGGGGCTGCCCCTCAATCATTGAGGTTTGGTGCCAAATTTTTGGCCCGTTAACTTCAAGTACGGGTATAATTAGTACAATATAAAATTTAACATTTTATATTTTTATTCTGTAGATGTTCTCCTGATTCGTTATTTAAATTTAGAATAATGAAATTTTCATTATTTTTGACTGTTGTACAAAAGTGTACATTGGACTGCGCGTATCCAATTGGGTGCCGAATTTCGGTCGAATTTCGATTTCATATTTTGAGGAAATGTTCCAAATGTTTTCAAATGAATGAGAAAATTTAAACTTTTCTCATTTTGACCTTTGGGTGCATTTTAAAATTGTTTCTGTTCAAATTATAATACGTTTTATGTAAAACGTATAATTTAATCATTTTATCTATATGTTATAGATATATTAATACTTGTAATTAATAATTGAATTATTAATAATTTTTGTGTCACCAAGTTTTGTTATCTATTTCTGTCGGGTTTGTTCCGATACGTTTGTACGCGATTATTATTATTAATCACATAATATGTAATACTTTTTGTTTTAAAAGTGTCGGGCTTGCTAGGCTTACATCATATTAATAAGTTTTGTTTAAACTTAACCAGGAAATTAGCGTAAGAATGCACATGCTTAAAGGTAAATCAGTACCTAATTTGGAGTGTTGTCACAGGTACATCGTACCCGGTTTGGAATCGGGTATTGGACCCGAACCGGTTCCTACCCGGTACAAACCGGATACTATAGGGTTGGATTTTCCCCCACCCAAAACCGGGTCGGGTTCTGAAGGAACCGGTTTTTTGACTTTGACCAAAAACCGGTTCGGGTTTTCGGGTCGGTCCAAAAACCGACTTTGTTCACGGCTACTGACAAGTAAGATAGAGACCATAGAGTGAATATAGTATTGCAGAACTTTACACTTATATATATCTTGATTTATTGATTATTGATTCGGTAGATTTTATTACGTTTTTAATCATGTTTTGTATTTTTGGGTGTTATTATTTTGTAACCTTTTCCGGAACGAAAAGATACATGAAAATCTACAGTTAAGGGTAAGTATGATAAGAAATAGCTCGAGTTAGAGGTTGTGACTTATAAAATGTAGTTGTACAGTTTTTTAAAAGGTTACTTAAAAGAACCTTTTATTTTAAAGTTATGAAATGACCAAAAACTAAATCACTTGCACAACATGTGTGACACTTATTGTTCTAGATAGATGGCATAAATACTTATCTATATCTATAATCTATAAGTTGAGTCTTAAACTTCTTAAATTATATAATATAATATGTGTCTTAAGTTGAGTCTTAAACTTCTTAAATTATTTTTGCCAATTTTACCCATATGCATTTCAGGTAATCATCCTTTAATTAAATTAACATACAAAAAATGGCAACTAAATAATTACATAAATACATGATATTATATATCGATGCCTCATATAAGAGCTATGTACAAAACGGATAACTGAATTATTGATTTAAGCGTAATCCAAAGTTAAATACGATTTATGAAAAAATTAAAATTAATTAGTTGTCACCACCGTATTACGCGGGCAATGTACTAGTACATATAAAGCATATCCACAATGTTGAATTTTAATACTTAAATGATAATCAAAATTACACATACACCCTATACACTCATAAATTAAGATCACTTTAATTAGGAAAGTGTTTATCCCAAAATTACTTATTTGTATTTTTATTTTGTAACAAGATATATATTATTGTTGTTTTAAAGTTATATTATCTAATTACAAATTAATAACATTATGTTTTATACAAAAAAAAACATTAAACGATCATTGACTTAATTATATATAATCGGTGAGACCATTCTATAATTATGTATGAAGCATTTGACATGTTATACAACTATTCAAATATGATACCCCGTATTGTATTTAACGAACTTACTATTGTACGTAACTAAAATATATAAAATAATTGTTACTGCTGAATTGCGCGAGTAATGTTCTAGTAGAAAGTATGAACACGCTTTTTAGGATCAAAAGGGAAGAGGACAACCTCTTGTTCCGGCTCCTATATAATAATTCCCCATACTAACAAGTCCGTAGCTTCGTGCTTTCTAAAAGCGTTTATTCAATATTTAATGGAGCAAATCCAAAAGGTTTATATTCGATGTAAAAACGAGCAATGGTCTTATTACGAAGTGGTATCCTGTATAGGGCTACAAACAAGTCGAGCTTTTATCGAGCAATTCGGGCTCGGCTCGAGCTTGATCGAGTCGAGCTTTTATCGAGTTTGAGCCCGAGCTCGAGCTTAAAAATCAAGCTTGAAATATATATCGAGCCGAGCTCGAGCTGTCATCGAGCTTTCGAGCCTTAATTAATATTTATATATGTATGTAAATATATACGTAATTTTTTTATATGTAAATGATATTATTATTATTTTAGAAAATTTTATACTATATTACATAGTTTTTGACTTGTTTTCGCGGTGTATTTTAATTATAAATATTTGAAATGATTTTTATCATTGATTTTTATTTTTTAAATAAATACAAAATAATTTTGAATATTAAAAATATTTTTTTAAAAAAATTTGAGCTTTTCGAGCCGAGCTCAAGTCATCTAAAAACATTTTTGAACCGAGCTCGAGCCTGCATCGTTAAAGCTCGTTGAGCTTTCGAGCCGAGCTTCAGCTTACCCTAAATGAGTTGAGCTCGGCTCGAATCGATTACAACCCTAATCCTGTAGATATTCAACAAACGATCTCACAAATCTGGCAATTGAAATAATATTTCGATTTTATTATTGCAATTATTTATTTTAATTTTTTATGCATGTTCCTACTTGCTGGGGCTGTTCATGGTCCAAGACCGGACCGAACCGACCCGAGAATCAAACAATTAGGAAAAAAAGGACCGAGGACCAGACCAACTACATATGATTCGGTTTCGGTTCGGTTCCACTTTGGTCCATTCGGTTCTGGTCATAAAATCGACCCGAAAATATGTCTACCAAATATTGAAATTCATTATATTTAATCGTTTGCAATACAATATACAAACATTAACACATATGACACATACAATAACTTTGACATACATAACCGCATAACCACATGATCACATGATCAATCCACCTGTACGAATATAATGTATCTACACACTACTACATTATACATACATATATTGACACACACAAATAGCAAAGACACAAATTTGACCGCTTATAATCAACTTATTTTTTGACGTAATCCCATACTTTCATAATATCTAAGATATCAATACAAAAGACAAAATAATCAAGGCATAACTCTCAGTGATGTAACTATTTTTAGGAATCTATGAATCAATTTTCGGTTCGGTTCTTTTTTCATTTTCTACCCGAGATCCAAAAATGTACAAATTGAAGGACCGAAGACCGGACCAAATATTATCGGTTATTTCGGGTTCGATTCTGGTCCGATTCAGTTCCCGGGTATTTTCGATTCTTCCCGAAATTTGCACACCCCTACTACTTCCTATATCAATTGCACAATTAATTAATTAATTAATTAATGATATGATACTAGTAAATAACCCGCGCAAAGCGACGGATAGATGTAAGCGATTGAACATGTATCGATTTAGGTTATTTGATATTCTCATGGTTGAATTTTATACATCTCACTAAATACCTAGAATTACCTATAATGTTCATGTGTTGTAAATTAGTTGAAAGTTGATTTTATATATTAAGAAATCTTCTTGATTATGGAATGTGCAATAAATAATTGAGGGGCATGAAAGTCATTTCTGATCTTACTTTTTGTAAGGCATTAAGCAAAATACCTAAATGCTTTATAATGGGGTATAGGTATAGATTATATCATGAAGCTACCCATGTTTGAAATTGTGAGACCAAAATGAAAAAATTGCACAAATTAATATTTATTTAATTCTAAATATAAATTATAGAGTTGCCATTGTATATGTATGTGTACGTCTGTAAACACTGAACGCGATCAATTAATCTCATCTGATCTGATACGGTACTTGTTAATTTTATAGAGATTTGTACATTCTGCATTATATTTTGGTACCATAACTATGATTGTAGTGTGATGTCAGAAGATTTGAGATTGGAGATTCGGAAGGATGGCGTTTTGAGCGCCCCAATCACCAACATTCAATTATCAAAAAAAAATTCTCTCTCCTTTCTAAAGCTAACCAAGTTGTTACTTTCGAATTATCGAGAACAAAAATATTGGTAGACCTAATTGTATAAGATTAAATAGAGGCTTACAAATGTGATTGATGAGTTTCAAAAATTATTTGGATGAGATTAAGAGATAGAAAAAATCCAACAAATCAAAAACTTAAGCCTACTTATAAATCTGTGTAATTAGATTTATTTAACATTACTCTATCAATAATTCAATATCATCATATAACACATAAAACTATAATAAGATGATATAGTCTGTTTTGTTACTGATCGGTCAATAGTATCTAATATTCGGGCTGTTAATAGAAAGAAAAAAAAAATACTATCTTGATATACATTTTGGAGTACATACACTATAATTATTTTAGGTTTAGTGCGCACAAATGTAACAAACTATAGTTTGACATTCATAATATGTAGCGAACTATTCAAAGTTATATTGTATGTAATGAACTTATAATTAATTTACATTGTATGTATTTTTGTCAGATTTACGATTTTAAGGGACGCCACGTGACAACGACACGTGAAAAAAGTACCATAAATTACATAAAATGTAAAGAATTTACATATTCGTTACATACTATGAATGTCAGCCTATAATTTGTTACATTTACGCACTAAACCCAATTATTTTCATACTCTCTCAAAAAAAGCATTTGAACAAGTTTTCGACTACTAAACAAATCGTTATTGATTGGAGGACTATTTAAGTTAGGACATAGACATTATAAAAATATTAGTATGATCAAAAAGTAATCTTAAATTTATAGAGTTCCAGATTTAACAAACATTCAAGTTAATAAAACATACTACAAATGTAATTAGAAATCAAACAAAAATTTATTAGATTACAAATCAAACTTTATAATTCTTAAAATACAGAATTCCTGTATCAACATTTAATATTTTATATTTAATTAATTAATACAATACAATAAATTAAACAAGTCCAGTGGGTTGTTTATATAGCCAGGAACCCTGGACTTGAAGGGATGCATCGCACTTGTATGGTATCTATCTCTATCACCATATAACAAAATATGGTATCTAATACTACCTGCTTTCACAATATAATACTATATAACACATGAATCATAACAAAAATCATTCAAAAAAGATCTAAAATTGTTATGCTATCATTGCTAATGAATTTATAAGTAGATTTACATCAAACTCTAATATATAAATTAAAACAGAGTGTTTAATCATATGAATGGTATGAGTTACTTCCACACAAACAACATACCATTTCGACGTCTTAATCAGTTATGCGGCCTTTGACTCACGAAAGTAAAGTATCATGTGGCGTATTAGTTGATAGCGAGATAAAGTTTTGACAACAGAAGAAAACACGAAATATCTCAAATGGATGTACGAAAGTAGGTAATATTTGTATCTCACCTTTTCAAGGGTTACTTTAGGATATCGTACAATGCAAATGAAACGTGCATTTGACACTTAGGGTGTGTGTTCATTCCGTCACCTTGTAGAAGTTCTTTTAATCATGCGCCATACATGTTCTTCCTACAAAAATTTAGAAATTTATTCAAACACGAAAAGCGAAAGGTCACTTAAAATCAAATTCAAAGTAGCACCCAAGTACCAAATCCCTTAAAAAGCCCATGCTTTATATTTATGGTTGTCGGTATATATATGTATATATAATTAAACATATAAGTTCTTTAGCACACTATATATAAATCTTTCCTACTTGACAACCATCAACACATTCTCTGCTTTCTTTCTCACCCAGCTAGAAGAACATCTACATATAACATATATATATATATATATATATATATATAAAGATGATGCAAGTGAGGATAGTGAAAGCATGGCTTAAGAAAGGGAGAAATACAAATGGAGTTGTAGCTTGGTTAAACTGTGAGAAGTGGTGTCCATGGACATATAACAAGAAATCATCTTTCATGCATGAAGATGATGAAGAAGACTACATTCCAAGAGATGTACCAAAGGGTCACTTGGTAGTCTATGTAGGTAAAAACCAAACAAGGTTTGTTATCAATGTGAAATTACTAAAAAGCCCTTTGTTCAATGCGTTGCTGGATCAAGCTCGAGAAGAATACGACTTCACTGCTGATTCTAGACTCTATATCCCATGTCATGAAGATGTGTTTCTAAGCGTGGTACGTTGTGCCACACCATCAAAGGAAGGGAAGTTCACTTTCTGCATTTAAATTTAGAGGGGATCTTTCTTACAAGATTGGAAATTTAGTGTAAGGTATTTAGCTTCTATTCAAGATAAAGGAATCCCATTTTTTTTAGGGATTCTAAATGGATGAATGAGTCACTGATGATTCCTAACTTAACGTAAAATGAACTTTTAACCATCTACATTACCTTAAGTAGCATGCTAATATCAAGTAAAGACAAGTAGATGTAAATACATTGTTGATAGTGCATTAAACTTCAATGCTTTTGAACTGTCATTGTATGTATAATGGACAATTTTCAACAGCTTTTTTCATCTACATCAATTGAAGTCAGCAGAGTTAATTATTGAATAAATATTTTATGTGCACAAATGGGCCCGGGTCAAGAACAGCCCAAAAGGACCG
This sequence comes from Pseudognaphalium luteoalbum, assembly GCA_963422505.1. Taxonomy (NCBI): domain Eukaryota; kingdom Viridiplantae; phylum Streptophyta; class Magnoliopsida; order Asterales; family Asteraceae; genus Pseudognaphalium; species Pseudognaphalium luteoalbum. The sequence continues at coordinate 20,451,835 of OY730192.1, forward strand.
AGTCACCTCAATTCTCAAAATCAGCATTTGATACCAGCCCAAAAGGCCTGTTCATCTCAAATCATAGTTTCAGGCTTGGTTAAGCCCAAAATGAGTTGCCGATGTGACATAGTTATGTTTGACAAGTTATATTTGACAGGTATTGATAGGGAACAAAAACCACACCCTATAATTACTTACTTTTTAATGAACAGAGCATTGACATGTTTATATCGTTTCAATTTTCAAACCCACAACCAGATTGACACTATATATGCTATACATATTTCACATATATATTGTCACTTCATGATTCTCTCTTTTTTACTTTTATTTATCTCAAACAATAAGCATACATCTCATTTCATAGGAGTAATATGTAATAATCACATGTGTGTAAGCTAAACGGTCTTCTAATGAGACTTATGCTTATAACTTTTGGTAAGAGACTATGTATACTCCGTATTAGTTTCAGAAGTACGTACATAAAACTGTCTGGGCTGTGCACATCCATATTAAACATCCTAGTAGTTTAACATGAAAGTCGTACTACAATATGGCTATAATTACCTCATTTTTTCCGGATAGCAGAGCTGAGAATTCCCTTTGCGAGTAACATTTGCCCTTAGTATTTGCATCCATTAACTTCAGAGAAAAGTATGACATCACTAATGACATCTTAAAGAACACTTCTATGGAACACTCAATTACACAACCAAACCACCGTCCAAAGAAGAATCTTGAAACCCACCCACAAATGATGTCAAATATCTTCATGTTTGTGGCAAAAACGACGTATAGAGATAGCATATAAGTCAGACGTCTGAAACCGTGCGACCTTGGTTTTGCTGAACTGATAATAAGCGAATACGATCGCATAGCGAACACAGCCGATATGAACAGTTGTAGGAGCCAGAAGCATGCGTGTAGTTCACCCTCTTCAACACCTTCTAACTGAGGGAACTTGACTAAAATTGGCGTAATAAAGACGAACACCTTCTGACCAGTAAATTGAAACTCAATGAACTCGAGCAAAGAAGAAGCCAGAAATTGAGTCAAGGCCTCATTAAGAATACATTTTACTACACTTTCGGCAGACAACTTCTTTAATCCCAATTGGGCACCTTTATCAAAAGTTGCCAGAACTGAATTGCCGGTCTTCAAGAATACAAGAACGGATGATCACGATCCCAATAAGTGGAGGTACATACATTGTTATCATGTTGCACAGAATGAATAACCAGGTCAAGATTTGATCATTATTGTTAATCTTGAATAAACCGTACTTCTTTTTAATTTTCTTGAATTTATCGGTTGATATTTCTTTCACTTTTGCAAACCCCAGTTGGGGAATGTATGAATCAGGTGTCGTTGGGGTTGGGTTTCAGTAGGCGGGGTGACTGAAAAAATCACCGGTGAGGTGGGCAGTGTTGGTGGGTGTTACGTCGTCAACGGAAGGATCGACAAGATCAGTTATCACGTGGGTTTCTATTTTCTGAGAAAGTATAAAGAAAGATAGAAGGAGGATGATGAGGAAGCGGTGGCGCGTGGAAAACACGGCCGTAGTTGTTTCGGAGAGGATTTGGATGGGGGTGGAGTAACGGTGGATGATTTTGGTGGTTCATGGTGATGGAATCTTGTTTTGAGTGATTTACATAATGATTTTGCTTTTAATGGATTCTGGATTACTAGTGTCTTCTTCTTATCTTATACTCCGTATGATGATGATCGATGATGATGTTCACATCTATTCTACTTTAAGATCAAATTTTGGGGCACTCCAATAAATTTGTTACGGGTGTATAACAGAAAATATGGTGAGCGCTCGAAAACTTTGAAAGATATTGAACCTTTGATATATTTTCCAAAGAATAACTTCAATTTCAATCCTCTAATTTTTTTGTAGAAAAATAATAACGAGAGACCTTAGAAGTTCTCAATGAAAATGAATTTGATTAATTAACATGTACTAGTACCTTACGACATTTGATTATCATCGAAAACTTGGCATTTATCGTAGAGAAAACTACAAAAAAAATTACTATATTTTGCACATATTTGAATTTAAGGTACACAACTTAAAAAATTACAATTTGCAGTATTGAACTACTTTTAATTTGTAATGAAGTTAGAGACATGGAATTAAACAATTGCCGAGTTGTCACCAAAATTTCTAATATATAATTAACATATCAACTTGATTGATTAGTATTGCTCGATCAAATTAGAAAAATATTGAGTGAGAAGAGATAAAATAACAAAAACTTATCGCACTTTCAACTTTAATTTATCTTTTCTCATTCAATATTTTTTCAAAGTTTATCGAAAAAATGTTAATCGATTAGGTAGATATGTTACTTATCTATCAAATAATAATAATAATAATGGAAATTCTACGGGTTGTCCATATGTCATAACTTAATGCATAATGCATACAAATGTTGAGGTTTAAAGTCACATGTCATTATAATTAAGGATAGTAATCCACAAGAATTCTTATTAAAAAGCTCTAAAAGCTCGTTAACAACACCTTTATTGTATAATAACTAGTTACTAGCTTACTAATGACAAGATTAGAGTACACTCTTTTTTGGCTAATCTATATTTACTGTGTATTATATATAATTCACTTACACTTTGTGTATCTAAATTTATATAAAAGGTATATTTTGATTTAGTTATCATCAATGCGACATAAATAAATGTGGATGATTTCAAATCAAGTTTGAACATTAAGATACTATAACTCAATATGAATAGTCTAATAGTAACAAGTTTGATTATTACTTAAAAATATGTAATACTGTTGTTGTGTAAGGTTTTGAGGGAATGTCTCGAATGAGGGGATGATCGAATTCGAGGGGAAGATCGAATTCACTGCATTTTAGAATATAATTATCATCCAGATTCACTGTATTTTAGAATAAAATTGTCGCTCAAATTAACTACATCTTACCAATGGAACACTGTATTTTAACAGCACTGCATAGACAATTAACAAATTTTAATGCATTTTAACAACGATGCATTTTACACCTACAATTTTTTTTCATAAAATGCAATAAATTCGACTTTCTTATCCTCCTCTCATTTGAGGTATTCTCCTTGATCCTTTACCATTGTTACATCTGAAATAAATATTACAAATTGTCATCTCTTACATATCTATACTCCCTTATTACGGAGTATTTATTTTCTATTCATCCTTAAAAGTTTAAAGATGAAAGATTGGAAATTACTAATCAACCCTTAAACTTATTAATCACATTACTAATGATCTTTTTCAAACTTTGAATCTAAACGTGGAAACAAAAGTGACTATATAATATGCATTACATACAGATGACGCTAATAAATACGTAACCAAAATATATAAATAAAAAATAAAAAATCAATAATCCAATAATCAACTTCAATTTTGATGTACCATATACATATTTTAAATGAGGATAGAAGTTTATGTCAAAATAAATGAACCAATAATTGTACAACGAGAATGCACTACATGTATTAAAGTCATTTATCCGCAACATCAATTATCTCACAAACGATAAATCAAAAAATTATGAAAATTGCACCATTAAATTCAGTGTTTTCTCCTCTTCGATTTGCCGTCCCTCAAAGCATACTTTAGACGAAATTTTTCCCACCATCTTTTTTGGTGGGTTTCACACTTACTAACAAATGTGTTAAAGTGTTGTGTTTAGGGTTTGGGGTTTAGGGTTGGGGTTTCGGGGCGAAACCCCCAACCCTAACCCATAAAACCATAAACCCTAAACGCTTTACAAAACTCTAAACCTTAAATCATACTAAACCCTGCTAAATCCTAACTCTAAACCCTAACCCTAAACCATAGCCCTAAACCCTAACCACAAATCAAATGTACAACTAACCACTAACACATGTGTTACTAATTTGTAAAACCCACCAAAAATGAATTTTTTTTTGTCAAAAGTATTTCTTGAGAGAGACAAATCAAATAGAAGAAAACGTTGAATTTTATGGTGCAATTTTCATGATTTTTCGACTTACCGTTTGTGAGATATTTTAGTTTCAAAAATGTGGGGGAAATGATTATTTGACAAAAATAAGTTGTTGAAATTGATTCCCCTATTCCAACTCTAAATTGATGTACTCAATTGAACTCTACTCTTAATACATTATATAATATTCACCATGGATACAATACTAAATATTTTAACTTTCCTCAACCACTATTTTTTAACTCAATTTAACACGTAAAACTATCATAATGATTGTAGTTAATTATTCTTTATAACATGCTATTCTCATTAGACTCCTCCCAACAGTAACTATCTACTGACTGGTCAGTTTGTGTCATATCTGCGTCATGTCAGCTTTTTTCAAAACTGATACAAACTGACATTTCACTCCCTACAATAACATCATTTCTCTTCTTTTCGGGCCCCGCACACTAATTTCTTTAATTATTTAATACACAAACTTAAATAAAACATTTTCATTATAAATAAAAAATATTACATTGATATAAAATAAAAGAGTAGAATTCCTAAAAAAAATAATACATTTATTGAAAATTAAAACATTTACTAAAAAGAAAATACAACTAGCTAACACGTTCGGAAATTTGGTGGGAGGCCCGTAATGTGTTCGATGAGAGCTTCGCGAAGTCGATGATGCATGACACGGTCACGTAATTCTTATTCATACGTATGTGCGTTGCAACCCTTTCTTCCCACGATCGTTGAGGCATATTATCCGGGTTTTCCAAATAGTCTTCCTCATTCGAACACATATTGCGTCCATTGTCTTCGGTTACCATGTTGTGTATATATTGTGGGTGAAATGATAATGGATTGTGTATGAAAATGGATTTGGAAATGGGTATATATATTGTATGGAAAAGGGTGAGAAAAAAAATAATATATATACTTTTATATCCGTTGCCATCCATCGGTTGGAATTTTTTTTTGTTACTGCTATAGTGTAAAAAAAACCACCGAAGTGAGGCCCGCTCACACTCCTCTCCCATCGTCTAACCGAAGTTGCCTACCGACGGTTGTCAACCGATAGACCGTGCCTATAATGTCGGTTCCGTCGGTGCCAAACCGACGGTGGCCGACGACACCGTTGAGACGCGTCTTATAATGATGTCGTGATAACATCAAACTTACATATGTATTTCTTTTATATTACGAGTGAAATACATTTAACATACTTTTTGATTCGGTTAAATAAACAAATTATGATTGGATGTGTTTTGTACACCAAAATATAATCATATTACTTTTTATAGAAATTAATCGATTTATCACTTTTTCTAACAAGTCGTTTTGCCCACGCAATATTTTTTTTAAAGTTATGACTTATCCAATCGTAAATATCGTGCACGTGAAGGAAACACATGATGTCTAGGACCACTAAACCTGCATCGAGCAACTAGTCTTTGACATGGAAAGCATAAATACAATCAAAAAAGTGGAGAAGGGGAACATTTAGACACATGGTGTTGTCTTGTCATTAAATTACATTATCTTCTAGCAAATTTTCTACTCAAAACCCTACTTTTCATGAATGATTGAATGCATTCTTCTAAATGTTTATCTCATCTAAACCCTATTCCACTTTTTTAAAGGCTTCTTGCCCAACCCTCAACTTCCGAACAAAACATTGAATCCGACATTCAAAAGCTTGAAGAAGAAGATGATAAAACCGGAGCTGATTAGGCCAGATGATCATGATAATGGAGAATGGAGTAATCGAACTTCCATTGCCATGGATTTCGCTCTCGATAACGAGGTAATTATAAATATATCTGTTATTTTTGTTTAATTTAGGGTTATTGTTTAGTGCAATTTCAATTGAATTCTATGATGTTTTTCAATAACTTAGTTTATCATTAACATTTGTTATGGTCGCCAAATGAAATGGAAGGAGCTTTTGGAATTGGAACGAGTAAATTGGGCAGAAGAATAAACTAAAGGACAATACATGGCCTAAAAAATGAGATCTCTTACTTATGTAAGCATTATTTTTAGTAAAATTATTGTGTTTCTTTGCAAGGGTTAATCCGATTATTTGGTTTTGGTCTTCGTTTTTTAGTTTTACGTGCAATGCTTTGAGTGATGCGTTTTACTTCGCTTTAAGATTCCGAATATCATTGTTTATTTGTTCATAGTTGAGTTTTTTGATGTAGAAAGGTTAGGGAGCAATAGCTTTAAATTAACTAAGTTTAGTCAATGTTGTTTTCATGAACAGTCTGTTGTTGAAGGCTAATCTCCTCTGTTTATTTTGGTCATTCTCTTTGTAATTTTAATATGCAGTGGTTAGATCAAACTGTGAACCAATTGGCCTAGAAATTTTGAAGTGTTATTTGGAGCTACGTAAATAATGCTTAACGCCAGGTTTAGCGATAAATTCTCTTCTTTAATAAACATGTTCTTTTTGGAATAGTTTTGTAGTGTTTAATTTTAATAGTGACCAAAAAGCCTGTTCGATTGATTTGGGACAAAATGAGTTGGGAGGTATTGAACATTGTTATTGGCAGCCTGCTCTTTTTACTCATGAATTTGCATGATGGTGTATGTGATAAACTAATGACGAAACAATATGGGCCTGGCTCCTTCTCCTATGGATCTCATATATGTTAGGCTATATTCATTTGAATTTTTGTTGTTTATTCACAGTAGTACATGCTGCACGCTTTAAATATATTTACCATTTTTTATGTATGCTAAAATTGAAATACTCCCAACTAAGCTTTGTGGAATCATGCAAGATAGCTGACTCATAGGTATAAGAAAAATCATGTAATTTCCAATATGTCAATGTTCCTTTATCCATTTTAGTTAGGTAACTTTCGTTTACTCATAATATTTATACTTATGAGAGAATTAATCTAACCAAAAGTTTTCTACATTGAGAAGGTATCCTTTCGAAATCCTATACTTGATATTGGAAACTTTTCTTTATATAACTGAGAGGTATTGACCTTTAGTTTTCTGATATAAGAAAGCTAACGAAACTATGCAAAGTTATACATTTTTTTCACTTGAGGTATAAATGTTCACAACTTTATGGTGTTTTTGTGAAGGTGTATAGTAATGGGGATGTTTATGGTGGTTTTTCATCATCATCAAGGGTCCAGAATTCCTTACTATGTAGTTCGGTGAGAGGAGTCTCGCTATTCTTTGACGAACTTAACTCTATTGCTACCAGGTCTGCTATATGTTTCTCTATTAATTTGATTTTCATGATTTTTATATAATTATAATATTCGATGACTGAAACTCATTTTCTTTTTATCTACAGAGAGGGAGCAATCAAGGAGATGCTGGGGGAGCAGCCGATAGAGTTTTGAATCAACTTTTAACTGAGATGGATGGTATGTCAGTTCAAAAGACTATTTTCATTATTGGTGCTAATGTACAAATAAAATATAACAAATTTATATGATTGCAAAATTATGTTATTGAGTATTACATTATCAAAAGTTTGTAAAAGTATACTTTTTCATTTTGTTCCATGTTGTAATGAATTTGAAAAATTTCCCGTGGTCATGGAATGAAAATCAACCAATTGTGAGGAATCGCGTTCTTTCAGCAATGGTTCATCTGAATAAATTAGACAAAACAGTAAAATTAATTTCATTCCATCACAAACGTTTTTATTGTAACATATAATGAATATACAGCAGGACCAACTCGCCTCGACCTTTCAACCAATACTAATAAGTAACCCAATTTCACCCATGAGTGATGAGTTATGTGTGGGCTTATTGAGTATACATGAAAATTTGAAAGGAAACAAAATCTGTACCAAAAATGTATAATTTTATAGCTATGGGTTTCACAGTATTGCTAAAGGGATTCATATGGATGTATGGTTTGCAACATATGTCTTTTAGCATGACGTTCATAACTCATGATTGTGTAACAGAACTTAAGCTGGTGTAATAGGAGGTTACATCTTATAGTGGTTGAGCAAAAGTTCAAGGTTGCAATACTCCCGTTGCAATCTATCTGCGTTTGGAAGAATGCGTTGATAAGGTAATTTTTTTCCACATAATTATGTGTTGTGTTTAGGTGTACCTGAAGTCCAAGCAAGTACAAGATCAGACCATGAGAGCAGGTTGGCATTCCTTTGAAGTTATTTCTTTTTTTATTAATGTTTATATAATTATATTACTAAATTAATATATACTATAGTTACATCTTTTTTAAAAGTATATATACAAGTTTAAGAATATAATCCACTTGAAAATCGGATTATTTAATTGATTTCTGTTTAGTCATATACACTAGTTTTGTAAACTGTTGAGTTGCTTCAAATATTAACCGAAGAAATGCAACTGTTGACGGTTGGCAGGTTATCAGCACAAATGAAGCTGTTAGATATGTTGGGGTTGATTTTGCTGCGAAACTAACTGGATTACATGTGTAATTTATTTTTTTGCTGTAACCAATTTTCTTGAGTTTGCAGCATATCCAGTTGTAAGGAGCGTTAAATGAGTAAAATATGTTACCTTCAATAAGATCGAGGATTTGATATCTGACCTCCATGGTGTAATCAAATAATAAGTGGGGCTGTAAGTTCATAAGATACATTAAGATGTTTACATTAATCATTCTCATGCCATTACTTTATGCTATTGCTTCATATCATACTTAACATTAGGTTGCTTGATTCTTATAGGAAATGCATATTAAGGATTGAAACTTTCCCAAATTATATGTTTATTAAATAAAACCTCTTTAAACATACAGATGTTTCCTGTTAGTTAACTCTTTCTCTAAAGTGTTATTTTTACTAATTTTTGTGTTCCGAAAATTTGAAAGCCATGAAACTAGTTATAATCTCTCCACAAGTATACAGTCGAAAACCGAACATGTTCTCTGAAGTTGAATGGTAACATGTGTTTGTTTGAACGATGGAAGGTAAGCATTTCAATTAAGTATATTCATATAATACTGCTATATGTTTCTCTTATGTACTTATTATTGATATATTGGACCGGGATGGTTAAGCAAGCTTCTATAATTAATATAGTTGATATTTATTTGGCAGCATGTAATATCTTTTTCAACAAAGATAATCTTAGGTCTCCTTTTACCTGAATATCTATGAGTATGTGTAATATTCGGAGAGTAAGAAGTTTCAAACTTTATGTTACATCTCCGAATATGTGGGTGTTTTTGCTTGAGCTGTACGATATGAAAGTCTATACTTGTGGTACCTGTACTGTCCTAATTACTTGGAGGCCCCAGTTGCGCCTAATTATTGTGTTAACCATAATTGAGGTGGAATCAATGACTGCGTTATTTCCCAACCAGGTTTTCATCAATTTTTAATAATTCTTATTAGTGATCAAGCGCTTAAATTTATCATTTTACTACTATGGGGTCATATGATCAGATTTATACTTGCTGCCACTAAATCTATAGTTTATCGAATATTAACATTACTTATTTATCCTTATTTTTAATGAAAATAAGCTACACATGTAATTTATTATGCCATGAACTATGAAACTATTATTAGTAAGTACATAGTGGTTTGCTCCGATGTTGATGAAGATGCTAAGTTTTTAAATGGTAACTTATTGTAATGTACATTAGTACCCATTTTATAATTGATTCTGTCCGTTGCAAATTAGCACTAGGAGTCAAGTGAAATCATAACGAATTAGTCTCTGATGGGCAGTCCCAAAATTATTAGACATTTTTTTGTTGATATTTATTAAACTGTGTATTGTAGTATGTTGTGCAATGTAAGCTCTAAAGTCGCATTCTTTTTTATCATTATAGGTGATGATGGTGCCACTAAGCCTAAAATTTTGACAAAAGTGGAAGCTTGAAATCATGGCCTTATTGGATTCAATGGGAGTAAATTGCACTTATGTTAGATGGTTTTACATCTATCGCCCATTGAACTACAACCCCTTTGGAGAGTGCTCTTCATTAGATTGAAAGCCGCCCAATTCCATTCTGGGCTTGGGGTTTACAAGTAACACAAGTTCGTCATGTAAAGGTTAGTAGTTCAATTGTATCTTCTAGAAAGAACATGTTGAGTAAGAAATTCTTATGAACGTTTTTGCAAATTGTAGAATAAATATGTGGATGTCTTTTATTGTGTTTGTTTCCAATTTTGCACGCTAGCACACCAAATTGTTTGTATGTACTTTTATGTAATCTATCTATACTTATAAAACAAAGATTTTTTCTTGATTTTTAAACATGCCACATTATAATATTTTCTTTTCTTTAAAGCCTCCTAACTTGACACGTCATTATTTTATTTTTTTCTTCAAAACCTTAATTATTAATTACTAAGACTATTATTTATCAATTATACTTTATTATAATACCCTTTAAAATTCCTATATTATATTTAATATATAACGATTTTTACAACATAAAAAAAGATTCATTTTCTAATCCATATCTTATACATTGCATTTAACAAATATTATTATCAACTAACATGTTTTAAGAAAATTGATTTTTTAAAGATATTTGAACTTGATTATTTTCCGTAGATTTTGGTATATATTGCTCCTAGATAAAAGACCCGTGGCAACGCGGGCTATGTTTAAATGGTTCGGTTATATATTTTTAATTGTAAATTTACCAATTAATTTTGTATATGATATAATTTGTTGTATTAAATTAATTAAATTAAATGTTTAAAATAAGAGTATATCAATTGTTGTATTGATTACTTGATTGTAGAATTAGAATTAACATGTCAAATGATAATAAAACAATTATCGAACTAAAGTGGTGAAAGTAATTCGTTAAGAAAAAATTAAAAACAAATCATTACCATTACCAAAGGTGCAAGTGTTTTGTACTAACTTAGAAAGCAGCATTACTAACTGTGGTGCAACCTCAAACTAATCCAAATGATTTATAAATTGAGATGCTAATATCTGGGCAAATATTGATTTATCAAAAATAGGAAACATGTCAACTCAGTTGGAAGACACATGCACACCAAAAAGTTGAGACGTAGCAAAAACATTAAATATAACAGCATATATGTCTCATGCAAAAATCTACACTTACAAAAAGCTACATATGCAATCAAAGGTTAAATTACATACGTATAGAAGAGACTAATTTCTGTTCAATATAGTGTTTCACATTACACTTTTGAAACAGTTGGTGTAGAAGACATCAACAATAGTTGGTAATAATAAAGACATACACAATAATTTTCCTATATACACGTGCAAGATCATCAAAGCTATTGATAGTTAACCACTTATAAAAATAACCTAACATACCATTAGCCAACCAAGAATTGCAAAACATGTAGCCAAAAAACTTGCCCATCTTTGAAATCTAGCACATGCTACTGCATGTACCCAAACAGCTTTACCTTTGAAATTTCTCATGATCAAAATATGAGTTATGAAACTTACCTAACAATGATTTCGAAGCTACCGAAAACATCCATAAGATCTTCAACGCATTGACCCAAAAACCAAATCATGACCCCACAAATATAATTGCGCCTCCCCAAAATCTGCACCCAACCCAATCAAGTTATGAACCATGAAACAAAACTCAAGTTAAATAGAGATACAAAGAAATAAAGCATGACTAAGTATATATGATTCTATTTTTTTTCTTCATATAATAGTTTGAGTTAAATGATTATATTATTTCATCTATACCGTGTTAGGCTGAAATTTCCATTGGTATTTGGATCTAATCATCTCCCAAGAAGAAAAAATTATTTTTCGTTTATTTTGATTTTATAGTACACGTCTCAAAGTATTCTCTAATTGTTTACGCATACCTCTTTTGCTTACTTTGCCCACATGCCACTTGCAACCAGCATGGTTGATCTCCTGCAAGACTAAACACAATTAAGAAAGGGTTCAAAAACGTAATCAGTGCAGGTAAACAAAATAGTTAAACATTATAAATGATATACCAATACACATATAATGAAAAATGCATATAATGCCACTGTAGGAATGCATATTGGTGTGAACCACTAATTTAAGTTTCAAATATTCATTGCTAATAGAACGTAAGTTTCATCATTTGGATGATTAATCAGGCAATTGATTAAAAACTAAGAGTGTGATATTTTTTCAGTTATTCACGAGACTTAATGTTTCACATTTATGTCAAATTTTAGTTTGTGAAATACACCTCTCATAGTCAGATATCAGTATCTAACTTCGTCTACTATGTAATTAATCGATCTTGAGGACCCTACTCTTGATCGACTTACGGAATTTGTAATGAAGCTAGTCCCAAATACCTAAATAAAGAGAACGAATTAAATAACAATTGGGCTTGAATATATAAACAGGTAAAGCATACCTCCTCATCGTGTAAGTGTAACGTCCATTGCTAATCATGAATGTTATGTATTTTTTCATCAATAGTAATCATTAATGTTCTTGATCTTTTCATTGTGAGGGAAAATCTGCAGTTCTGTACATAATGAGAATCCTGCAAAATTTAAAAACAATATAACAAAACAAAATAAAGCAGTCAAAATTTATACTTAGAAGATAATAGCCAAGATAGAGATAAATTTATAATTGGGAAAAACTACATCCTATTTGACTCAATGGTAGAGGAGGAGTTGCACAAAAAGCAGCAGCTGCTCATTGTACAAATTAATTTTCAAGTAATAGTTTTCATATATTTCATTATATTTTCTTTCACCCACTCTGTGATGAGAGTAAATTCATTATTAGAGTAAATTCATTATTCCCTCATTTGCAACTTATAATTGATATGAAACTTCACTCGAGATTTAGCTTGTGCATAGGACCATCCACAAGATCTGTAGAAGCCGCATTTGACTTGCAGATTAGCCTTAATTCCCTAAATAACTAATTGCTAACAAAAATATAATCCAAAAATAATTTTCAATATCTGCATACAGTTTGGTGATTGTATCACACAATCAACAATCTCTTATTACCTGCTAACTTTGAGGAAAATTTATGAGGCAATAAACCAACAAAGTAAAAGTAATACACGCAAAGTCATAAACCCATTGTTCACCTATAAATCACGAACTAAGCAAAACATTAGTCCAATGCCCATGATTGTAATTGCAAAGAGAGCACACCAGCTTGAGCTGGATCAGGTTTGCGTTGGAGATGCATGAATTATGCAAGTGTGTTGATAAAAAGAAACAACTAGGTAGCTAGTGGAATCAAGTCATGTGGAAATCATGCACTTTACTAGAAATCATCAGTCAATATATAAGTGTATAGATATATATATTTACGCATCCAAAGTTGACGCCTTTTCAAAGTCTAATTTATAATCAACTTATAATCACATCACTATTCACAGGTGGAGACATGGTGGCGGCAGCGTAGTCAACCGTCCTCACTAGAATTTTCAAATTGCGTAAAAAAGAAATTTTTCTAATGTGTTAATGACATTTTAAAATTTTCGCCGACACTAAACTACAAAATAAATAAAAAAAGTTTATTTCGCTCCCTCTACTTATATTTCTTGCCTCCGCTCCTGACTATTCACAAACTTCTTCAAACGGAAAACGTGTCCCCTGCCAAGCCCGATACGATTGTGGTTCGACGTGCAGTGTACAACATCGACTTAATGTATTTTGCTATAAATCCTCTAAATACTAAACACTAATACTAATAAGCTACAAATACTTTAAAGATTACAACACGTACTATTTATGTTGGATGGAAAACATACTACTACTTACTCCAGTTTGAAAATGCATTTCATTTTCAACAATGCCCACTAATTACACCTATTCCTACTACTCAAAAATATAATTATCCCGATCTACCAGTAAATTAAAGTCTCTTTTAATTTGTTAAAACAGAGAGTTGTCACTTGACAATGTACAATAGAATCCACTACAATAGAGGGAGTACGATACTCTACACGTATTATTTAATTTATTAATATAAATATGTGTTAAAAAAATGGACCGAGTTGTGTGAATCATCATGAGTCATAGAGCAACATCCCACACCTGTATCAAATTCAAATCCAAATGTATGTATGTATGCACGAGTATTATACTATTATACGGAGTATTACAGTATTCTGTACGGTCAGTCTTAGTTTTAGCAATCTTATCTTAATATAAATATTCATGTTCTGTTTTTTTAAATACGTTATGTGTAGCCTTTTCAACATTATACTTTGATACGTATGTTATAACAAATTAATTAATCCTCTTTTAATTAATTAATTAAGGTCTCTGACTCTCTGTCGCGGCTAATGAGCATAGTTGTTAAACTCTTACGATTCACGGGTCGATTCTTACAAGTCGAGTCAAAAATGCAAAAAACGAGGCGACTCGAACCCCGACTCTTAAATGACTTTGACTCTTACAAGTCGTTTATTGACTCTTCCGAGTCGTGTGTAATGTAATATAAAAGATGAAAGGACAATGACTATAATCGGTTTAAAATTAGGCATTTATGCCAACGGCTTAATTATCGACTTTTACCATGTTTTACTTCACTTAAAAACAAAAAAAGTTAAACAATAATATACATATAAAAACACATACATATTGTAAAATAGTGACTCTTACGAGTCGAACCGAGTCACGAGTTAAAAATTAAAATCCCGAATTGCATATCGAATTACGAGTTAACAACTATGCTAATGAGACATATACAAAACTAAACTTCCCTAGAAATTCTATCCTTAAACATGGCTAACCCACTTTATTTGTTTTCTACAACTACATGAATTGTCATTGCTCATGTTCCTTAACGTTCATTAATAACAATTTTCTTCAACTTAAACACATTAAAAACGGCGTTTAGAATTTCTTTTTCTTGCAAACTACAATATACATATACTTACTAATATCAAAACAAATATTAGCAATCTGCAGACATCGAAATAGTCAATTCCGCAATTGTAATTGTTACTTTTTAAAAATAGTTATACAATCAATGGATCAATATATATAATTGACTAGAATTTGAAACAACATTTTTATTGCATAAATTCATGGTCACGTTCAAGACGTGCCATGGTTTCGGGAGCTAAAACAACCTCAAGATCGACACTAGCATCAGCATCACGTCCCGGAAATCTTTCCATC
This sequence comes from Pseudognaphalium luteoalbum, assembly GCA_963422505.1. Classification (NCBI taxonomy): domain Eukaryota; kingdom Viridiplantae; phylum Streptophyta; class Magnoliopsida; order Asterales; family Asteraceae; genus Pseudognaphalium; species Pseudognaphalium luteoalbum. Next base: position 20,466,883 of record OY730192.1, read on the forward strand.
AAACTTATTAGCTTTACCGCTACGAACCGTAACCAAAATCGTTATTGTACATCGGAAACCTAGGAGAAGTTGCCATGGTGATCATCGCACCATCAAAATTCCCTAAAGGAAACAACTTTGGATTATTCTCCCAATCCTTAACACCCCTGTGTACGGTGGCATTATCATGCGCCACCACATTTCGGTGAAGCTCATTGGCTGCCCACGACAGATGATGTGATAACAACTCCCCAACTGAAGCAACGGTCGGGATGCTTTGGATCAAGTTCCCGAAATAAAGTTTGTCCACCTTTGGGTCTAGCCTATGCCTACAATTCACCGCCATTCGAAACGTCGTCGTTTTCTCAGGGTGACGAAATCTGACTTCTCGGTTTAAACCCCCCGTTAACGTCGTTGCACACTTTCCCGTAAATCTCTGGATCCTAATTTTGTGGTTGCCATAAAGGATTGTTACCTCTGAATTTCATCTTCAGAATCGCTCATCACCTGAGAACGTCGCCGACGGGCCGCCGGACGGAAGAGGCAAGACAACCGGAGAAATGAAAACGTTTTCCCGGCTAAAATCCGGCAAGTTGGTTACTTTCTGACACCCTCGGCGTATGTATTAAAAAAGTTCCAGAAAGAAGTCCCGTCAACGACAGCATGATTGACAGTGCACCCAATAAAGAGTCCATCGGCGAGCTCCGTGACTTGCACGGCGGCGAGTGGTTGGTGGTGGCCGGCGTAACTCAGTCTTATCAAAAGCAAACAAGGTTTTAAAGCATGGGTGAACGTCGGAATTGATGGGTAAGATTTGGTGGGTGTGGAGGTGGGTAGCGGTGGCATGAACGAATTCGACGCCGGAATCGTTGCAGATGATGTAGACGTGGCCCTGAGAGTCGGTGGAAAGACGGCCGGCGAGAGGTGGGAAGTGCGAGAGGGTTATAGAGAGAGAGAGTTTCAAGAGGGAAATGATGTTGTTGTTGTCATTGGGTGGCGGTTGAGAAAGCAAGACACCTTTTTGTATGTATTGACATGAAAGCATTGGGAGATCAGAAACAGAGAGCTGCAAGGATTTTGGTTTTGGTGTTGAGTTTTTCATATGTGGGTAGACCCTGCATTTTGAGATTATGGTAACTGAATCAGTTGTTGAAGAAGAAGAAGATGATGATGAAGGCGTAGTGTACAGTTTGATGATGGTGGTGGTAAGCCAATGGAGTCTATATATAACAGTGTTGGAACTTGAAAGTGGGTGGTGTTTTAATTTGTGAAAGGAAATGTTAGATTTGATTAGATATTTATAGAGATTTCAAATTCTTGGGGGATATGGTGAATGGTCCTTTTATGTGCCAGATAACTGTTATAGTACATTTTATGTGTGCGATAACGTTACATGCAACTAATAATACGGATTTGTATAGCCTGATTGATATTATAAGTTGATTTTTCCAAACAATATTACATGTAAGTTTCGTGCTGTTAATTAGCTCACTATAAGATTGCCCCTTTATATTCGATCAACCAATGCAATTTTTGCTTCATACTAGCCAGCGTGATTATGATTATGTATTTTTGCTCCATACTAGCCAGTAGTGTACTGGGCAGCATCTTACATGTTTTTGGTTAGAATTACTTAAGCGAGCAGTCGATTGATTGAATTGGATGGGAAATGAATGTGCACATGGGTAGGTCTTTTAAATGTGATTATATTAAACTAAATACTACTCCAATAACTAGTAGTAGGCTTATAAACGACAAATGACATTATTGAATAGGAAATGTATAGATCGATACTAGAAAAGTTGGTAACTCTTTGGTTGTTTAGGTTCATGAACCTTGGCAAGAACTTTCCATAGTTGGTTTTGATATGATGAAGGAAGGGTACCTTTAATTTTATCTATAACAACAATTAAACCACTCCATATATATCTTAAATTTAAAAATATCTACACTTGTGTATTCTAAAAAGAAAATGACAAACACTAATCATTGATTTGACCTTTTGAATGACAAACCAAAACATCATAATTCCATAATTATCTATTCTCTAAAACAGGAATGCCTAGCTAATAAGTTGTTCTGTAGTTAAATTTGATATTTTTGTTAAAACTCGGTATATTACTTAACAGCTAGCTAGTTGTAGTGAGTGACCTGATATTGGAATGAAAGAGACCTGAAATATATAACTAAATTTGGGACCACAGATGGATTTTGCTTAACTTCAGAATCGATACAATTAACAGAGTTCAGATCGATCTCCTTGAAAGGTAACTTTAAATGACATATAAAGTGCGCTGCGGCATTGGTGATGTATATATGTGGATCGGATCTTCTAGCTTGTTTGGTACACATGGGTTGTCATTCAGTTGTCACCACTTATACCAAAACCCTATAACTTCGTAAGTCGTAACTAGTGCTAATTAGTGTGTGGTCTTATAAGCTGGGACCAAATAACAGATAACAACTTTAGAGATATTGGAAGATTGATCGATTCCATGATTTGAGGTGATGCTCCATTTTTAAGATGCAATCGGATATTTTTTTTGTCATGACTCATATGTTGTCAAGCATCACAAATAATAAACCACGGATATTTTTGCTGTATGGTATGTGTTCCTAAAACATGCATGTTGATCAAGTCAGTGTTTATGATATATAGCTCTTGAAAAGTAGAATCAATACTTGGAAGATTTAAGTAATATATATATATATATGGTTCCTGCTTGTTGATGATGGTTGGCCTTAAGCAACACATATATTTTGTGTGCATATCCTTCAATGCTTGATACGGAGTCATGATCTATCAAGTGGCCGGTAATTGAGTAGCTAGTCGATCTGGTTAAAAGTGCAGAGACATAACGACTACCTCACATTCCACGAACAGTTATTAATTACATATATATAACTTTTATAACACGAGAATTGAAGGTATGTACGTACACACCATAAAGTAGATTACTCAGATATTTGTTTCCGTCATGGATCAAGCTAGACTGCTAGAGTTGACACCATAAATATCTATATCTATCGTATTAATTCTATATGAATTACGGTCAACTAATGGCACCAAGTGTTTTGTAGTGGAGAAAGATGTGATATTATGATAGAACTTATCCAACTTAGAGAGGATATGATGGGCCGGCCATGTTTCTTTTCTACGTACTGTTATATAAATAGATCCAATTTTTTTTCATGTCATGAAAGGTACGGTATAGACTTTGACACGTTTCTAAGCAAACACAAATCGTAGTACTACTACTAAGAATCTGTATTTTCTTTATTCTAGTTAAAATTTAAAAAAAAAAAAAAAAAAACACTAGTGTACTGTATGTATTTTTGTGAGGCATTTCAGAAATAACAACTCCCACTGCACTCTAACCAAAGGTAATAGTGCAATTTTAGAAGAAGAAGCTCTTCAACAGGCCGGTTTGAGGAGATCAAAATTGTTACATGCATATTCATGTCGGCCAAATAAAGTTAGTTTGTGACACATGCATGATGAAACCAACAGTAAGGATGAGCAAGTAGCAAAATATCTTATATATATAATATATGTGCATCAAATTAATGATAAATTGACTGAAGGAAATTTCTGTTCAAAATATTCAAAACAAAGTATAATTCCTCCCATGGATTGTTTGTTTTTCAATCTCTCTTGTGCTAGAAGTAAACCAAATTGTCACGGATTTCTGCTAGACTACTGCAAGTATGAATCATCGATTCCTTCTCAACTACTGTGCAGTCTAATTGCTTATTAAACACATTCCATTCCATTCCATTCCATTCCGTTAGTATATTATATCAGTTCAAATTTGATATCAAGACTCAAGAGGGTGTCTGAAGCAGATAAACAAATTTACATAATCATCCATTATAAAAAAAATATATCTTAAGTATCCTAAAAACTACCAGAACTTGCATAACTGCTTTTAGTATGTAATAATTTATATTTATGTACACAATGTAGAAGTAGTCCATATCTAAAAACCAAAAGACACTAACAATTGCACATAAAAGAATACATGATGCTATCATCGTACGTACGTGTTTCAATATACTATAAACAATACAACAATACCTAATATTCTATCAACCCCTCCCTACAACCAAATCAATATATCACAATTGCAATTACATTTGAAATATGGCAAACATGAAGATCATAACAATCCATATTATACAAGTCACCCGTCTCGGGTCTGAACCTATGGAGTAGGCGCCGAAGTTAACTTTCGGGGGGTGTCGGTAGGAAGAAAACACTGTGCAAGCCAATACAAGGGTTTCATTAGTTCTTCTTTTTTCTTTCTCCAGAACCAAATCGCAGCATTGTACTGTTGGTTTCTAATCACTCGTGTGGCTGCCCTCCAATCAAATTTCTCCATCTCCGCTCGGGCATCCTGCCCAGCTTTTTCACGTAATTTTATGTCGTGTAATAATGGGACTAGTTTGCTTAGGCAGTCATCAAGATCTCCAGGTGAGAAGAGGTACCCTGTTTTGCCCTCTTGATCAGAAGGGATAATATCGGGTACCCCACCGGCACGGGCAGCCACAACTGGCAGTCCTGATGACATGGCTTCCAAGACTACTTGCCCAAGGGTTTCAGATTCAGAAGGCATTAAGAATACATCTCCACTAGCATATGCTTGAGATAACTCTTCACCTTGTAACATCCCTGTGAACACTGCTGGCATGCCTTCAAATAACTTTTCAAGATCCTCCCTGCCAAAACACACGCAATTTTATTTTTATTTTTTGTATTAGACCTGAAATATAACAGTTTATAGATGTGGCAAGATAGACAGCGCGGGTGGGTTGGGTAACCGGTCACAACAGGTTCCCGTTCAAATGGGTCATTTCAAGTAAAGGTCAAACAAGCCAGGCCAGGCCAGGCGAGACGGAGTAAACCCACAATCATTTGGTATTGTCCATTTCTCAACCAAAACTTTCATAAATAGCTGATGTTTTAATTATGCATAAAACACATCAAGATAAAGCACAACCCAAATTGACCCGTAAATATGTAAATGGAGCATATTGAAAATTCTAAAACAGTGCTTTGTTAGGCTTTGAGAAGTTGTTTCCAATTTGTGGTTGCACAATTGATTCGAAGATGTTGTCTTTAATAAGTTCAACTGCTTACCTGTATGGACCATCACCAACGAAAGCTATCCTTGCCTCAGGGATCTTTTCCATGACACTGCAAAATTCAGAAATATATTAAGAGTAACACAATAGTAATCCATAAATGCAGATGCATGATAGGTAGCAGAGGTACCTCTTAAGGAAATCCAAATTTTTCTCCACTCCAATTCGGCCAACATGTACGATTAACGGTCTCTCAGGTTCACCATTGCTGTTTGATAGAAAAATAGAGATACAAGGAAATTAAAACAGAGCGGATAAAAAGAAGCAAAATCCTACAGTAATCAATTCTTAAGGTAGTGAACAACTTTCCAACCATCATACTTAGCTTTTCTTTTCTTTTTTTGAAAAAAATAAACCAGCAGTCTAGCAAGTATATAAAGCACTGCACTTTGCAAGTACAAGCAATTTTATACAAATTTACCTACTGCGATCGTTTTTTCAAAATTATATCCCACATATCATGAAAACCACTCATATCTAAGAGTCTTGATTGCTTTTTTTAAAGATGGATGTGTATTTTAATAACAAGCTAACAAAATATAACTTAGTTAGTCAAAGGAGAAGCATACGATAGTTTAACTCGCATTTCATGAGAATGAAATCTTGGATGGAAGCTATCCGAATCCACACCCTTATTCCATAGACGGATTGTGTTAGCTGAAAAGACAAAGCAAAAAATGTTGTAGTTTTTAAATTCATAAACTAACCAACAACACTTCTGTTGATACTAAGGTAAGCAAAAACTTATATCCCCGAGACATGGGAAGGATTCACCTTTAAAAAATCAATTATATCAACAGAACATAAATTAATTACCTGCTGCTACTTTGTATTGTTGAAGATCCTTTGCAATAGCAGCTGATGGCACCAACGTAAGATCAGCAGCTCGGTGAAGAAACTCTGAGCACATGAGAAAAATGTATCAATTACTAGCACCAACTTATAAGCATAACAACCTCAAAGTATATATAAATAAAAGCAGAGAGGAAGGATCATCGCATACTTATCACTAACCACATTGGTTGGACCAGCCAGCTAGACGTGTATCTTGGTATGTATCTGCGTCAGAGGACATTTATATTCAATTTAAATCACCTAATATATACTCAAAGTTTTTGCAGGTACATATATGTATACTCATGGCTTACACGGGCACATGTGTATGATATGACATCACTATAGGGACAGACAACATTTTTGCAATTGCAAGAGCTCCAAAAACCTAATAATTGACAGTAAAAATCTCAGTAATTAATTAATTATAAACCAATTCCAATTTCAAAAGAATATACACATACATCCACGCATACCATAATTCCAGGAGATGACGCATGAATGATGTCTGGCTTGAACTGCTTAACCTCATTGATGATTCTGGGGCTCAGAGCAAGGGAAAGTGGCACCTGCTGGTACCATGGGAAAGGAAAACTGCAAGAAGGAGAAGAATTAAGAAACCATTGGTATAGTAATGTATGCATTTAGCACCATGAATAACGTAAATGTAATGAACCTTCGTTAGTCGACCAATATAGCGCCATGAAATTCTTCAGGCACCCCTTCATGAGTTGTTACAACCATAACCTACAACAGCAACCAAATAGTTTATGATGAGCTATTAATACTACGTAGCAACTAATAAGTGATATCCATATATAGTGTACAGAAAAAGTATACTTCATCCCCCATCTCGCGCAAATATTTAATGAAGTTTTGGAAGCGGTTCTTGTATCCAGAAACGTACCTGTGATAAACATCAGATAGTAGAAAATAAGTCTTATTTATTTCAAACTTATATGATGTATCAAAGGCATAACCTTACTTAGCTTAGAAGAGGTCACTGATACAAAATGGACACATAAGTATCATGCCGAAAAGATAACATACATTCACCTTATTCAAGAAGGCAATGACACCATTGCGAAAAGGGGGAATAAGTCTTTTCGAATATGGAATACCATCATCACTATAAGAAGCCCCTAAAGATTGGTAACTAATATGAAGTGCGCAAACAGAAATACTAAGCAAGTGATCAGCTTCAGCGTTGCGTATTATGTAAATAGGTTACCGCAAGTACACACGAACATTACTTATGTAACAAGATGCTTTTAAAGACATAGAGAAGAGGTATTGTGCGTGGAAAAAGGTTCTTTTCATTTGCAAGGATAATACTGCGGTAGCTCTTGATACAGATATTTTGTGTTACCCCATACCGTTGGAAATGCTCATGTTGCCAAAAAGCAAACATCTAAAACGAGATGAGTGGTTGTAACCAATGTTATGCCATTATAACATATGTACATTATAAGTTACTATTGGCAGTAAGTAACAAGTTGGGAATAGCAAACAACTGATAATGACATCATTGGTATGATAACATGAACATCAGAATCAGAATCAGAATATATACATATATACATGTATCAGATTAATATCTGATACATCAGTTGACTTTCTAACCAATAAGTTTTGACAATATCTGGATACAATTATCATCCATCAATTAAGCAGTAGCTTCCTTTTGTACGAAAACCAAAACAGATTGCAAGAATCACAAACATAAAGATGACAGAGGTTGGATTATTACAATGGAAGAGCGATTGCAAAATCTTGATGAGCTAAGAGTTATAAATGAACGATTATGCATACAGAGAAAGGGGGATTGAATTAATAAGGAAAGGGAAGACTCACGCAAAGGGAGAAGGCTCAACAAAGAGAGCAATTCGGCGTGGCTTGGTAGTAATCTCGTATTCAACTTGAAAAGGAGGACCCCCTTCTTCTTCTCTCAATTCTTCAATCGTCATACTACTGGTTTCTTAACTCTTAGTAATAAATTAGGACCCAAAAAAAGAAAAGGATGAAACTTGTGAGAAATGGGTTTTAACTTGTTGTTTCTAAGAACGCAAAAACAATAAGATCGTGAAGCACAAGTTAGCACGAGACCGGGATATATAATGCTGGCATTATGATTGGTCTGGTGGTGACTTGCAAGCAAGTATAAAAGTTAATCAATAAGAGGGATTTTAAATTAGTGGGCAAAAGAAAATAGAAAAATACAGGAGGAATCGAAAAGAAAGAATTACGGATATTCGATGAAGGAAACTGGGAATCAACAGAAGCATATGCTTCTTCTGATTGTAATTGTGAATGCATTGAGAGATGTCGATCAAGTTGAAGATGTAATTGTGTGTCCGGTGGGGTCGGGTGTTTTTGACAGTGAGGTTTGTGTTTTTTATTCAACTCTGGGGAGGGGGAGGACCAATGTTTTGAAAACCGGTTGCACCGGACCGGTTCAACCGGTTTGATCGGATTTTTGAGGTTTTTCGGCCGGTTGAAAATCGGTTTTGATCAAGAGTTGACCGGTCAATGAACTGAACAGTTCGGTCAAAACCGAGCGGTTCAACCGGGAATTGGACCGGTCCGACTGTTTTTTGATTTTTTTTGTTTGTTTAAAAGTGATTTTGGGCCCGTTTTGGGAGTCCGGTTCAACCGGTTCGATCGGAAATTGAAGGATTCCGGTCCGATTTAATTTTCGATTTTCAAAACATTGGAAGGACCGAAACGTGCTCAACCCTCTCACTTAAACTCCTATCTATTTCCACACCATGATTCATTAACTTATTATTTTTATTTTTTGCCTTTCAAAAAAACTTTTTATTTTTTTATTTTTTATTTATAAAAAAAAATCCTCCTCCTCAAATGAGGTCTTCCCCTCGGAATCTCGGATCCTCTGTCTTTTTCTAAAGAAAACAAAATAAAAGTTTTAGAAAACTAGGGAAGGATGCATTTCGTTGGACCGGGCCAACTGTACCTTGTGTTTTTTTATAATCGTAGCTTGGGCCTTGTTGCACCGGGCTTTTTTGCCATATTCTTTTTTCCGTACCGACCGACCGACCAAAGCAGAGGGCACTGAATTAAAAACGAAGTTTGGTCGACCGACGACTATCTCCGGGATCTCTGATCTTGTGGTTTTCAGTTGAACACGAATACTACAATTTACAAATACTTGCAGCAGAAGGTGAGCAGATACCGTCCGTCTCTCATAATTTATTACTATTCGATTTCATTAATTTCACTCTATTCATATTTATATTTCGCACTTTACTTTACTTCTTCTTCTTGTTGTTCATGATTAATGATTAATATTAATACAGTAGGTAGACATTAGAGATTTCCCTGCATTAATATATTTTGTAAAAGTATTTATGTATTGGAATCTCTCATTTTCAGAACACGAGCTATGTATTAGCTTCAAATGTTGTAAACATTTATTACATTAATATATTATGTTAAAACGACGCATATAGAGTCACATACTATATATCTTTGTGTTGTTGATTGACCGACGATTCGCACCCAAAGTATACTTCCGCTAATCATAAATTTGGGGATGCGACATTACTCTTTAATCACACATAATTGTTACTTCAACAATTAATCATATGCGAATGCAAATGTAATTACGTGCATTTCAACTATATGTTTTCAAATAAAAATATTTCCATGTAATATTTTAACTTATAATGATAATGCGATTATTTACATGTAAATATAATTAGTTATTTTAATTTAAACTTTGATTTTAAATCAATGTTAAATTACATGTGACCTCAATTCACGAATTTTAAATGCCTATAGATGATGATAAAAGAATCCGTCAAAAATAGACCATGTGAAATCTTTTGATAAAAGAGAAAAAAACGTTGATTTTAATGGTGTAACATTTATAAGTTATTGATATAAGGTTTGTACCATATTTTTTTTAAAGGTAAAAATGACTACTTAAATATATAGCAACTCTATTGGTTCATCAATTATTAAAATATTTAACCTTTTACATTGAACTTTTATCAAATTATGAATGATATTCAATTATATTAATATCCACATGCTTCACATGCTTGTTCTAAAACTTTAATTATTTATTATTTTTTTATAGGTTTTATAGCGATTTTTAAATTTAATTTTAAGTTATCATTGAAATAAAAATAAAATAGAGAATAAAAAATGAAACACAAAAATATATTTGTCAATGCTATATAAATTCTTTTTCACCATACGATAATTGCTTACTTTTTGTAAACTACACATATTTTACAAAAATAAATCGATCATGTTTATGTTCATTGAGATAGCGGTTATAAACATTATGAAAAGTTGTATTTATTGAGGTTGTGATTCAAAATTATAACAAATTTGAGTGCTAAGGATGTAAAATTGCATTAAGTAATGGAAAATGATAGACTTACAAAATGTTAGAAAAGAATTTGTACAAAATAAGGTGGCATAATATGTAGACCAAGATGTAGTATTGGAGTGGTCAAGATGGCTAAATGACGCAAAGTCGTGTTGCGATGATCATTTGTTGTCGGACGAGTGAAGTTGATAAGCAATTGGGATGAGCTTGAAGACTGATTTGTTTTGTAGCAGTGTGGACTGTGGACTGAGCAACAGAACGATTTATTTGTTAGGACAATTTGAATTGGGTCAGTAGCCTTTGAGATGTGTTGGTTTGTATTTACTATATAAATAAATATATATAATCTTCATGCATGGCTTTTAGGAAAGTAGCATATTTGTACAAGCATGCATGATAGTGTTGTACAGGGGCGGAGCTAGGATATATAAATTGAGGGGGTAAAAAAAAATTGTTTGTTAATTCTTCTTACTTTTAAGGGGGCAAAAATTTAAAATTGTCATTAATACCTTAGAAAATTTTATTTTTTACGTAATTTCAAACCTTTTGTGGGGGCAGCTGCCCCCACTGCCCCCATTCTAGCTCCGCCCCTGGTGTTGTATAGAGTGAAATTTGATCAATGATATTTACCTTTTTCTAAGGGTAAGTGTAAAGAAAGCTAGAATCAACAAGAATATATCAACGATTGAAAGAAATACTGCACTCGATTAACCAAACCGGGTATAAACCCAAATACAAGACCAAATAATCCTCACTTACAAGAAAAACACTCAATGAATCATTCACCAACAGGTGATGATCATTTACACTCAAAACAACTTGTTTATCAAGTTGATTAAACAAGATCAGTTTATGAAATCAAAGAACAAATGAAAGAATACAACAAAGGAATAGTTTTCTGAATGAATTTACATACGGCCGTGTGACACCCGACGATTTAGGGTTACTGATTATCCATCTAGAAACCCTAATTACGTGTGTTTAGTTTTGTATTAGGCTAAATACTTGTAATTACTTGAAACTATTTGTATATTTATGTGAATATACACCTCCGTAATTGATTTATACTACGCTACGTAATTAGTTGAAATTACGCTTACGCAATTTGGTAAAATTGTGCAAAACAACCAGACGGAGTCCGACAGAAAATACGACGTTGGTGAAAACATTTCTATAAATAACTTAAATCAATTTTTAGAAGTTATTTATCATATATTTTTATTTTAATATAATAATACCCGAAAACCTAGACGTTTCGATTAAAACGTCTCAAACGCAACGAAAATGCGCAGAACGCGCCCGACAGTTGAACGAAACTCGATTATGCACTTTTGAATCTAAAATATATTAATTAGTGAAAAGCTATCAATTAATATATCGTGTCTTTAAACGATAACGAAAAACGTCCAAATAAAACGTCACGCGATTTAGAATCCGTACAATGAACGCGCAAATCGAGATCACTAAATTAACGAATCATTTTATAAATGTTTTTCAAGTATCTTAGAATGAATACTTCAAATGGAAATATTGAAATTAAAATCGATACTTAAAAACGCGTATTAAACGTTTAACACCAAACCGAACGAGAAAACGAACACCGCGCGAAGCACAAATCGGATAAATGAGAAAATGATCAAAATACCCTTGGGTGGGGCCCCCTTGTCCGGCCCCCTCTTTCGCCCATGGCTTCCCCATCCTTTCCCCTCTCTTTGACCATGCAAATCCCAATCATGAGGATTTCTTTTATCCTTACACTCCACCAACATGCAAGATTTACTTCTCACATCCACACTCTTCCATTTGAAATTTCACACACTTCTCCTCTCAAAATTCCTCTCATCTCTCTCTCATTTTTGACTGAAAACTCAGTCTTTACACCACCACAAACAACCACCATAATCCACCATAGCTCCACCACCTTAAAAATCATCATTTTTCAAAGGGAACTAGCTCTACAACAATTTCTTCATTTCCTCATCTCATCTTCATCAAAATCCTTGTAAGGAACACTTTCTATCTCCACAAATCTACTTTCATGCTACTGACTTTGATGTTATTTAGTTCATCTATCATATTTATGTCCAAAACCATTGATAAAAATCATTTTTATAAATTATATTCAAACTTACATAATCTGTCTCATAAAAATCAGTTTACTAAAACACTCATAACTTGAGTTCTACAAAGAATTAGAAGATGAATTTTTTTTTAAAGTTGCGTATTGAAAAGATCTACAAAAAGTTCTTCTATGGCTCCTTCCAGATATCTACGGATTTTCATATAAACACGAATCTATGCGACTGGTCTGCATGTACTTGAAAACCGAGTGTGGTTCTATTCATAAATTTTATACCTATCAAGATGGACACTATAATTACTGGAAAAATTAAGTTAACAACAAGACACATGGTAGAACAACTGGTAAAAATTGTGGACTCTAACTCGGAACATAACTAGTTAAGAAAAATAGAGGAAGTGAACCGACAAAATCGAGAAATATATATTGGGACTGTTTTGGGATTTTTATAAAAACCGACACTTTTGGTGAACTCCGGCATGAACCGACAACATATTTAGACATTATAAACTGATATTTGGGTTAGGTGAAAGTTTCGGGTCAAACCGAGTAAGTTTGACCAAGTCAACAAAAGTGGCTCGTTTTCGAAAAACTTACTATATTTGGAAAGTGGTAACAAAAATGGATTTGGTTGACTTAGTTAGTAACTTGGACCAAAAAAAAAAACTAAATTTAGAAAGTTTCCCGAATGAAAAACCGACACTTAGAACACTTGGATTAAAAATTGAAATCTGATCAGGCATAAGTGCCGCCCTACCAGTGGCACTTACCCAAGTGACGCCTATAGCGTTACTTACCTTTAGTGACGCCTGAACCAAGTGCCGCATATAGCGTCACTACCCCAAGTGACGCTGCCAATTTAAAAATCACATTTAACGTCACTTGACCTAGTGCCGTTAACCAACCGAGTGCCGCCTATAGCGACACTTACTTGAGTGACGCCCTAAGTGACGCCTAAAACAGAAACTTTAAAACTAGATTTCACACTAAGTGTTGAACCTCATGGAACATCTAAACTTATACGATATAACTCAGTAACACTTAAAACATGCTTTGTAAGCACACGATACAACATCATAATGATAATGTCTTAACGAATTATTATTACAATCTTTCACCAACGGGTCGTACGCGTTTTTGATAAACGAACTTGAACAACTTATTTGGACATACTAGTTGATGAACTAGCTTTAGGTGGACATAAAACCCCCACCTACCCGATTGGCTTAAGTGGACATTAACCCCCACTTATACAATCGCTATAGATGGTCTTTTGAGACATCTACTTATACAACCTCATACGTTTAGGGCGTTAGGAGGTTGCACACGGGAACGAGAACACCCACTACTTGCTAATACTTGATATTGCTTGCTACCTGCTTATCTCTGGTGAGTTTCATAGCCCCTTTTTACTGTTTTTCACTGGGGTGAGAATACATACAACTGTTTTATAAACTGCTTTATGATCACAAGTACTGAAAACAACTTTTTATACGGATTGCATGAGACCTGAATAATCCACTAAAGTCCTCTACTTATCATAGTCATTAAAATTTGTGCGTGAGTATTATTGGGTGGTACCATCAGGGTTTGACAAACCTCGTCCGGGCTAGTCGCGCTAGCCAACCCACGGGCGCAGTATTACTTGTGATTTAGAAGTGTATCGGATTAGTACACTTACCGGAGGCAAACAACGTTAAGCTTGACTATGAGACTCATGGCAAATGGTATACTTATATTGCTGTATGCAATACTTTTACTTGTCGTTGGCTAACGATACTTTTACTTATCATTGTTGAATGATACGAACTTATGAAATCTTGTGGATCATTTAGCAACTGATTACTTAACAAACCTATGAACTCACCAACTTTATGTTGACCTTTTAGTATGTATTTCTCAGGTAACCCGCCGCAATACGAAGCTTATGGATAGCTTAGCTCGAGTCGCATCGTTTTCAAAACATCAAGAGATTAGATTGCATTTAGCTACATTTTGTATACCCTATAATGTAATATAAATCTCTTAACAGTTTATGCGAACTCCGGATATTTTGTAACATTTAAATTACTGTAATGTAATTACTTTTCAAACGTCTTATATAGAGGTCGTTTGCTTTGATTTTTGTGTTGTGATATCGGATTTGGTCGACGCCCCCATGACACCTCCTACTTCCACTGCCATGTGTTTTGGGGGTGCGACAGATTGGTATCAGAGCCAAAGGTTATAGCGAACTAGGATTGCATTAGTGACCTAGACTATAACCATTAGGTTAGTATTCCTTGTTTAGTATGACTGGTTCAGCGATTGCATCATTTGAATATAACTTAACATAGCATGATCAACTATGTACAATTAAAGGAGAATTGATGCAAGACCTGAAATGGTTATAGTGAATGGGAATGCATTAGAAGACTTTGGCCAAGGATAGAAACGGGACCAACCCTATACGTGTTTATGTGCTAGGTTACTATATTTCTATATATGACCTTAACCTCTCGTATGCTAAACTCCTTGCCACAGAAATGTCCGACTCCTCTAACGTATCATCAACCGACTTGAACAACGAAACTCAAACGCGGTCCACTACTAGGGGTACCACTCCCTTACCTATTCCTACAACACCAAACTTTCCCGAACCTCTTTACTACATGACCGGCGAAGATCGGGTAGTACGAAGACGCCGAGGGAATGCTGGATCATCCCGAGCAAACCCTTACTCAAACTCTAATGCCAACGCCTCAAATTATAACCGCCGTTTGGCATACGCCCGTATGTGGGAATGGCTCCCTACAACCCTAAACACTTGGAGGTCTGAGGGGGCAATACAGATTCCTGCTGACCCCATGGACATCTCCCCGTACACACAAGAACCAATACACCAATGGTACCGGTGTTAGCAGCCCGACTTCATCGTCATGAAGAAAGGCTCGAAACCTTAGAACGAGATCATTATATAGTAGAAAACTACCTATTGTACCGAACCGATGATCGCATAACACAACTTCTTCAAGAACAGGAAAGCACGAACCGTACTCTAGAAATGATTCATCAACAAGTTATAGACGACATGAGCGTTACCGACATCCTACAAGCAAGGTTGGAAGAAAGTGAACAATGTTCACAGGAAGCTGAGGAGTATGCTCGTGCACTCGAGCAACGACTAACCTTATCCGAAGAAGGTGCCAGGAAAACAAGCAGACTTGCGGATACCATAAATCGCCTTGTCACTCTAATGTCACGAGTAAACCTGCGTCAGGACTAGATCTATTCCTCCTATTGCAACCTATTGAGGCAGGATGTACTCAAACTTATTATCCTTTATTATGTTCTGTAAACTTTCGAATTCAGACCGGATGTAACATTCCCGGTATCTTTTGTAATCCTTGTGATTGTTGTCTTTTGGAACTCGTACTCTGTATTCAACATTTCTGTTTAATGAAATACGGTTATCATTCTGAGTTGTTGTATGTTATCTCATTCTATATACACATATGATATATCATAACCTCGCGCAAACCTCTTATATATGTATCATTTCATTGTTGTTCAGCATCATGCCTCCAAGACGACATACTTACACCGACACCAAAATCGCTCAAGTCATTGCACAGAGCGTAGCTCAAGTCCTGGCTGCTCAACAAAATACGGGCAGCGGAGGCGCACCTGCTAATACGTCTACTTCAAAACCCTGTACCTATAAGGACTTCTTGAACTGTAAACCCCTATATTTCAAAGGATCTGAAGGAGCTATCGGTCTAATACATTGGATCGAAAAGACCGAATCTGCAACTGTGCTGAGGAGGACAAAGTCAAATTCTCCACCTGCACCTTATCTGAAGGTGCACTCACCTGGTGGAACTCTTACTCCTAGACTCAGGGAATTGATGTCGCCTATCAACTTCCATGGGAAGACTTCAAAACAATGCTCAGGGAAGAGTACTGTCCCCGTGAGCAACTGCAACAACTTGAAGAAGAATTCTGGAAACTTACTGTTCAGGGAAACGACATCACCACCTACACCACCCGATTCCACCAGCTATCTGTCCTATGCCCATCCATGGTGGACCCCGAATACAAACGTATCGAGAGATACATTTGGGGGCTACCAGAATCACTCCAAGGTAACGTCATCTCATCAAGACCCGGGACCATCCAAAGTGTTGTCCGCATGGCACATGAACTCATGGCTCAGATTGTCCGCCGAGGGACAACCACTGAGAAAGTCATCGGGGACAACAAAAGGAAATGGTCCGGCAACAACCACAATCAACAGCAACAACCAAACAAAAAGGCCGAAACTGTTAAGGCCTACACCTCTGGTTCAGGGTCGGGGGACAAGAGAGGGTACGTTGGGAACAAACCTTACTGTTCCAAGTGTACGCGACACCATGATGGCACTTGTACCTGTACCAAGTGCAAACAACAGGGGCATCTAGCCAAAGATTGCAGAACCCCCAACCCAAACACTAACCCTAACGCACCAAAAGCTTGTTTCGAGTGCAGTAACACCGGGCATTTCCGAAATGTCTGCCCAAAACTGAAAAGCAACAACAACAACAACCGGAACAACAACAACCCTCGTGGTCGAGCTTTTGTACTCAATGCAGGAGAGGCCCGTCAAGATCCCAACTTTTTCACTGGTATGTTCCACCTCAATGATCTAACCGTTTCAGTTTTATTAGATACCGGTGCTGATAAAAGTTTCATATCCGATAAATTCTGTCCATTACTAAACATCACACCCATTGTCTTAGATGCTAAGTACACTATAGAATTAGCGAATGACAAACTGATCGAGGCCAATAGTGTAATACCAAATTGCACTTTAAACCTCGCCAACGAACTATTCCCTATAGACCTCATCCCCTTGGAAATCGGAAGCTTCGATATCATCGTAGGCATGGACTGGTTGTCCAAACGTTGTGCCGAAATCATTTGTTTCGAGAAGATCGTACGTATACCTCTCACTGCCGGTGGAACCTTGATCATATAGGGGGAGACTGGTAGGCGAAACCTGAACATCATATCCTGTATGAAAACTCAAACGTACCTGAGAAAAGGGTACTCGGCAATCCTCGCACATGTAACCAAAAAGAAGTCGGCTGAAAAGCGACTTGAGTATGTGTCCATCGTCCAAGACTACCCGGAAGTCTTTCCCGAAGACTTGCCAGGCCTACCTCCGCCTAGACAAGTCGAATTCCAAATTGACCTTATGCCTGGTGCTGCACCTGTGGCACGAGCCCCATACAGATTAGCCCCATCCGAGTTGCAGGAGTTATCCACCCAATTACAGGAACTCCTGGACAAGGGATTCATTCGAACGACTTCTTCACCTTGGGGAGCTCCGGTCCTATTCGTTAAAAAGAAGGATGGATCCTTTAGAATGTGTATTGACTACCGCGAATTGTACAAACTTACCATCAAGAACCGATACCCACTTCCAAGAATTGATGACCTGTTTGACCAACTTCAAGGTTCGAGCTTCTACTCGAAAATTGACCTACGGTCGGGTTATCATCAACTTCGAGTTCGAGACTCCGACATCCCAAAAACAGCTTTCAGAACCCGCTATGGGCATTACGAATTTCAAGTGATGCCTTTTGGCTTAACCAACGCACCGGCTGTATTCATGGACCTTATGAATCGGGTGTGCAAACCCTATTTAGATAAGTTTGTCATCGTATTCATTGATGACATCTTGATCTACTCTGGCAATGAAACCGAACATTGCCAACACCTGAAAACCATCTTGGAATTACTCAGACATGAGGAGTTATACGCCAAGTTCTCCAAGTGTGAGTTCTGGATGCGAACAGTACAATTCCTAGGGCATGTTATTGACAGTCAAGGGATACGTGTTGATCCAACCAAGATCGAGGCCATTAAGTGTTGGGAAGCACCAACCACACCAACTGAGGTACGACAATTCTTAGGTCTCGCCGGATACTATCGGCGATTCATTGAGAATTTCTCCAAGATTGCCTTACCTTTAACCTCACTGACTCAGAAAGACAAGAAATTCGACTGGACCGATAAATAGGAATCAGCCTTCCAACTTCTAAAATAGAAACTCTGCAGTGCACCAATCCTGTCCTTACCCGAAGGCACCGATGATTTCGTAGTTTACTGCGATGCCTCACACCAAGGACTAGGTTGTGTGTTAACGCAACGTGAAAAAGTCATTGCTTACGCCTCTCGACAGCTCAAAATCCACGAAAAGAATTATACCACTCATGACCTTGAACTCGGAGCTGTCGTCTTTGCTCTCAAAATCTGGAGACATTACCTTTATGGCACTAAGTGCACCATCTTTACCGATCACAAAAGTCTCCAACACATATTTGATCAAAAGGATCTCAACATGAGGCAACGTCGCTGGGTCAAGTTGCTTACCGATTATGACTGCGAAATCAAATACCATCCTGGCAAAGCAAATGTTGTTGCTGATGCCCTAAGCCGAAAAGAACGTTCAAAACCACTTCGTGTTCGAGCACTTGGTTTAATCATCCACAATGATCTCATCACTCAAATCCACACCGCTCAACTCGAAGCACTCAAAAACGAGAACATCAAAAACGAGGCCTTGCGAGGCATGGAAAAACGATTAGAAATCAAACCCAACGGAACCCGATACTTCTCCAACCGAATCTAGTTACCAAACTTTGAAAACCTACGAAATTTGGTGATGGATGAAGCTCACAAATCTCGATACTCTATACATCCTGATTCCGGCAAGATGTATCACGACATTAAACAACGGTATTGGTGGCCCAACATGAAAGCTGACATCGCCACCTACGTTAGCAAATGTTTAACCTGCACTAAGGTTAAGGCTGAATACCAGAAACCCTCCGGATTACTAGAACAACCCGAGATACCTCAATGGAAATGGGAAAACATAACCATGGACTTCATTATGAAACTACCGAAAACGAGAGGTTGCGATACCATTTGGGTGATCGTCGATCGTCTCACGAAATCTGCCCATTTCCTAGCTATCAAAGAAAACGACAAGATGGAGTTCTGGCTCGCATCTACATCAAAGAGGTTGTGGCACGACATGGTATTCCCATTTCAATCATCTCAGATAGAGATAGCCGCTTCACCTCTCGATTCTGGCAAACACTTCAACGAGCTCTCGGTACTCGCCTTGATTTGAGTACTGCTTATCATCCACAAACCGATGGTCAGAGTGAACGGACCATTCAAACCTTAGAAGACATGCTACGAGCTTGCGTAGTTGACTTCGGAAACACATGGGAAAACCACCTACCTTTGTGTGAATTTTCCAACAACAACAGTTACCACACCAGCATTGATGTTGCACCGTTCGAGGCACTTTATGGGAGAAAGTGCCGATCACCCTTATGTTGGACCGAAATCGGCGATAGCCAACTCACTGGTCCTGAAATCATCCATGAAACAACCGAGAAAATCGTGACCATACAAAACCGGCTGAAAGCCGCACGTAATCGTCAGAAAAGCTATGCTGACGTGAGACGCAAACCACTCAAGTTACAGGTTGGGGATCGAGTACTCTTAAAAGTATCACCTTGGAAAGGTGTTATTCGTTTTGGCAAACGCGGCAAACTAAACCCTAGGTACATCGGACCTTTTGAGATTCTTGAAAGAATTGGTCCGGTGGCATATCGACTGCAGCTACCACCACAACTTAGTAGCGTGCACAACACGTTCCACATTTCTAACCTAAAGAAATGTTTGTCTGATGAGACACTTGTGATCCCGCTCGACGAAATCCACATTGATGACAAACTCCATTTCGTCGAGGAACCTATTGAAATCATGGACCGTGAGGTCAAACGCTTGAAACAGAGTCGTATTCCCATCGTTAAAGTCCGGTTGAATTCTAGGCGCGGTCCAGAATTCACTTGGGAATGGGAAGACCAAATTCGACTGAAACATCCACATCTATTTTTAGATACCTCACAGACCACAACAGCAAGCTAATTTTGGGACGAAATTCTCCTAACAGGGGAAGAATGTGACACCCGACGATTTAGGGTTACTGATTAACCCTCTAGAAACCCTAATTATGTGTGTTTAGTTTTGTATTAGGCTAAATACTTGTAATTACTTGAAACTATTTGTATATTTATGTGAATATACACCTCCGTAATTGATTTATACTACGCTACGTAATTAGTTGAAATTACGCTTACGCAATTTGGTAAAATTGTGCAAAACAACCAGACGGAGTCCGACAGAAAATACGACGTTGGTGAAAACATTTCTATAAATAACTTAAATCAATTTTTAGAAGTTATTTATCATATATTTTTATTTTAATATAATAATACCCGAAAACCTAGACGTTTCGATTAAAACGTCTCAAACGCAACGAAAATGCGCAGAACGCGCCCGACAGTCGAACGAAACTCGATTATGCACTTTTGAATCTAAAATATATTAATTAGTGAAAAGCTATCAATTAATATATCGTGTCTTTAAACGATAACGAAAAACGTCCAAATAAAACGTCACGCGATTTAGAATCCGTACAATGAACGCGCAAATCGAGATCACTAAATTAACGAATCATTTTATAAATGTTTTTCAAGTATCTTAGAATGAATACTTCAAATGGAAATATTGAAATTAAAATCGATACTTAAAAACGCGTATTAAACGTTTAACACCAAACCGAACGAGAAAACGAACACCGCGCGAAGCACAAATCGGATAAATGAGAAAATGATCAAAATACCCTTGGGTGGGGCCCCCTTGTCCGGCCCCCTCTTTCGCCCATGGCTTCCCCATCCTTTCCCCTCTCTTTGACCATGCAAATCCCAATCATGAGGATTTCTTTTATCCTTACACTCCACCAACATGCAAGATTTACTTCTCACATCCACACTCTTCCATTTGAAATTTCACACACTTCTCCTCTCAAAATTCCTCTCATCTCTCTCTCATTTTTGACTGAAAACTCAGTCTTTACACCACCACAAACAACCACCATAATCCACCATAGCTCCACCACCTTAAAAATCATCATTTTTCAAAGGGAACTAGCTCTACAACAATTTCTTCATTTCCTCATCTCATCTTCATCAAAATCCTTGTAAGGAACACTTTCTATCTCCACAAATCTACTTTCATGCTACTGACTTTGATGTTATTTAGTTCATCTATCATATTTATGTCCAAAACCATTGATAAAAATCATTTTTATAAATTATATTCAAACTTACATAATCTGTCTCAGAAAAATCAGTTTACTAAAACACTCATAACTTGAGTTCTACAAAGAATTAGAAGATGAATTTTTTTTTAAAGTTGCGTATTGAAAAGATCTACAAAAAGTTCTTCTATGGCTCCTTCCAGATATCTACGGATTTTCATATAAACACGAATCTATGCGACTGGTCTGCATGTACTTGAAAACCGAGTGTGGTTCTATTCATAAATTTTATACCTATCAAGATGGACACTATAATTACTGGAAAAATTAAGTTAACAACAAGACACATGGTAGAACAACTGGTAAAAATTGTGGACTCTAACTCGGAACATAACTAGTTAAGAAAAATAGAGGAAGTGAACCGACAAAATCGAGAAATATATATTGGGACTGTTTTGGGATTTTTATAAAAACCGACACTTTTGGTGAACTCCGGCATGAACCGACAACATATTTAGACATTATAAACTGATATTTGGGTTAGGTGAAAGTTTCGGGTCAAACCGAGTAAGTTTGACCAAGTCAACAAAAGTGGCTCGTTTTCGAAAAACTTACTATATTTGGAAAGTGGTAACAAAAATGGATTTGGTTGACTTAGTTAGTAACTTGGACCAAAAAAAAAAACTAAATTTAGAAAGTTTCCCGAATGAAAAACCGACACTTAGAACACTTGGATTAAAAATTGAAATCTGATCAGGCATAAGTGCCGCCCTACCAGTGGCACTTACCCAAGTGACGCCTATAGCGTTACTTACCTTTAGTGACGCCTGAACCAAGTGCCGCATATAGCGTCACTACCCCAAGTGACGCTGCCAATTTAAAAATCACATTTAACGTCACTTGACCTAGTGCCGTTAACCAACCGAGTGCCGCCTATAGCGACACTTACTTGAGTGACGCCCTAAGTGACGCCTAAAACAGAAACTTTAAAACTAGATTTCACACTAAGTGTTGAACCTCATGGAACATCTAAACTTATACGATATAACTCAGTAACACTTAAAACATGCTTTGTAAGCACACGATACAACATCATAATGATAATGTCTTAACGAATTATTATTACAATCTTTCACCAACGGGTTGTACGCGTTTTTGATAAACGAACTTGAACAACTTATTTGGACATACTAGTTGATGAACTAGCTTTAGGTGGACATAAAACCCCCACCTACCCGATTGGCTTAAGTGGACATTAACCCCCACTTATACAATCGCTATAGATGGTCTTTTGAGACATCTACTTATACAACCTCATACGTTTAGGGCGTTAGGAGGTTGCACACGGGAACGAGAACACCCACTACTTGCTAATACTTGATATTGCTTGCTACCTGCTTATCTCTGGTGAGTTTCATAGCCCCTTTTTACTGTTTTTCACTGGGGTGAGAATACATACAACTGTTTTATAAACTGCTTTATGATCACAAGTACTGAAAACAACTTTTTATACGGATTGCATGAGACCTGAATAATCCACTAAAGTCCTCTACTTATCATAGTCATTAAAATTTGTGCGTGAGTATTATTGGGTGGTACCATCAAGGTTTGACAAACCTCGTCCGGGCTAGTCGCGCTAGCCAACCCACGGGCGCAGTATTACTTGTGATTTAGAAGTGTATCGGATTAATACACTTACCGGAGGCAAACAACGTTAAGCTTGACTATGAGACTCATGGCAAATGGTATACTTATATTGTTGTATGCAATACTTTTACTTGTCGTTGGCTAACGATACTTTTACTTATCATTGTTGAATGATACGAACTTATGAAATCTTGTGGATCATTTTAGCAACTGATTACTTAACAAACCTATGAACTCACCAACTTTATGTTGACTTTTTAGTATGTATTTCTCACGTAACCCTCCGCAATACGAAGCTTATGGATAGCTTAGCTCAAGTCGCATCGTTTTCAAAACATCAAGAGATTAGATTGCATTTAGCTACATTTTGTATACCCTATAAGGTAATAGAAATCTCTTAACAGTTTATGCGAACTCTGTATATTTTGTAACATTTAAATTACTGTAATGTAATTACTTTTCAAACGTCTCATATAGAGGTCGTTTGCTTTGATTTTTGTGTTGTGATATCGGATTTGGTCGACGCCCCCATGACACCTCCTACTTCCGCTGCCATGTGTTTTGGGGGTGCGACAGGCCGGTATACTACACATATAACAACCCTAATACCAGTATTTACACAAAGCACCCTTGAACTTCAGCATCCTTTGCAATAAGATCAACAAGTCTTTATTTACAAATATAACCCTGCATTATTAAACTTATACAAATACAAAAAAAATACATATTTACCAAAATAAGACTTGGTTAAATATTATCATTTTAATACTCCCCCTCAATCTTATTTTGGAATAAATCTATCATTCCCAATTTTTTACAAAAAATATTATGCTGAGATGTACTCAACCCTTTTGTAAACAAATCTGCAGTTTGATCATTTGAAGAAATTTTAACGGTTTGAACAGTACCTATAGCAACCTTCTCTCTAATAAAGTGAACATCTAATTCAAGATGTTTTATCCTCTCATGAAACACTGGATTAGCAGCAAGTTGTATAGCAGATTTATTATCACAATGAATAGGAAGAGGTAATTTTGTTCTAATGTTCAAATCATCAAGTAATTTCAAAATCCACATAATTTCACAAGTAACAATGCTCAATGCTCTATATTCAGATTCAGCAGAGGACCTAGAAACAACATTTTGTTTTTTACTTTTCCATGAAATAAGAGAATTACCCAAATAAACACAATATCCAGTCACAGATCTCTTAGATGCAGCACACTTAGCCCAATCAGCATCAACAAATGCATTTAAATCAAGTGAATTTGACTTGGTAATAGAAAAACCTTTTCCAGGTGACAACTTTAAATATCTAAGCACATGAAATGCAAGTTTTTGATGTGATTCTAAAGGAGCATGCATATATAGACTAAGACATTGTACTGCATATGATATATCTGGTCTGGTCATAGTCAAGTATATAAGCTTACCAACAAGTTGTTGAAATTTGGTAATATTTACCAAATTTTTTTCTTTTCAGTTTCATCACAAGCAATAGAAATATTTTGTTCTATTGGTGTAGACAAAGGTTTACTTCCTAATAAACCATACTCATGTAACAACTCAATACAATACTTTCTTTGAGACAAACATAATCCATTTGAAGTATTTAAAACTTCTATACCCAGAAAATATTTAAGTTTCCCAAGATCTTTGATTAAAAACTTTGAGCTTAAGAAACTTTTAAGACTTTCAACTTCAAGATTATTATTTCCAGTTACAATAATATCATCAACATATACCAACACAGCAAGAAAAATATCACCAGATTGTTTTACATATAGAGAATAATCATTAAGACTTTGTTCAAAACCATTATCTTTAAGAACAGAAGACAACTTTGCATTCCATTATCTTGGTGCTTGTTTAAGACCATATAATGATTTAACAAGTTTGCATACTTTTTTCTCATTAGAAGAATAATACCCTTGGGGTGGTGTCATATAAACATCTTCAACAAGATCACCATATAAGAAAGCATTATTTACATCTAACTGATACAAAGGCCAACTATTGTTAATAGCTAAAGCAATTAGACATCTAACAGTAACCATTTTCACAACAGGAGAGAAAATCTCTTCATAATCAAGACCTTCTCTTTGACTAAAACCTTTTGCAACTAATCTAGCTTTATATCTTTCTATTTCACCATTTGATTTGTATTTTATTTTATATATCCATTTACATCCTATTGGTTTTCTTCCAGGAGGAAGATCAACTAGAATCCAAGTCCTATTTCTATTAAGAGCCTCCATTTCTAAATTCATAGCATCTACCCAATGTTTATCTTTAGAGGCTTCCCAATAATTTGAAGGTTCAACACTTTTATTAAGACTAGTAGTAAAACAGAGATTATCTGAATCAAGAAAAGAATAATTCATAACCTTTTCAATACCATATTTAACCTTTCCCTCTATCACATAATCATTAAACTTATTAGGTACAACAGAAGTTCTACTACTAGTTCTTCTAGTATGTAAAACCTCATGAATTGGTGCAGACTGTGGTACACACTGTGCAGACTCAAGATTTCCCTCAGAATGTAATATATTATGATCATTCAATGTTGCACTTGGTTCATTTATATAAACATTTGAACCACTGCCATCATTTCCCAATGTTGCATGAGTTTCATTTGTTGAACCACTGCCATCATTATTAAATGTTACATGTGGTTCAAGTGTTTGATCATTTGAACCAATGCCATCACTGTTATCAACTTTATCTCCCCCTTCATCATTGGGATTTTTAAAACTTTCTTTTGTAAAATCAAAAAAATTCAAATGATTAACATTTAAATCACCATACTCAGAAACATTTTTATTCTTGAGTTTTAAAGGAAAAACAGTCTCATAAAACTTGACATCTCTAGAATAAAAAATATTTTTGTTTTCTAAATTTAACAACTTATATCCCTTTTTTACAGTTGAGAAACCAATCAAAATACATTTCTCAGCTCTACTTTCAAATTTATCAGAACTATTTAAAACAGTAGAGAAACATAAACACCCAAAAGATCTAATATGGGAGAGATTTGGTTTTAATCCATACACCAATTCATAAGGAGACTTACCATACAGAACAGAAGAAGGTAACCTATTTATTAAATAAGTAGCAGTTAGTATGCAATCAGTTCACATATTTAGACTAATGCCACTTTGAAACATCAAAGACCTAGCAATATTAAGTAAGTGTCTATGCTTTCTTTCAGCCACTCCATTTTGTTGTGAAGTATAAACACAAGTTGTTTGATGTATAATTCTAGAATTTTTACAATATAACTCAAAATTAGAATTAACAAATTCTGTCCCATTATCACTTCTAAAAACTTTAATATTAACATCAAACTGATTTTTGAGTAATTTTGAAAAACTTACAATGTTTTCATAAGTTTCATGTTTTGATTTTAAAAGATATACCCAAACAGCCCTTGTATAGTCATCCACAACAGTCAAAAAATATCTAAACCCTTCTCTACTTTGAATTTTGTAAGGTCCTCACACATCAAGATGAACTAAATCACCCAAAACCTTAGTTTTGTGATCACTAAGAGGAAAAGGTTCTCTAGTTTGTTTAGCTTTATGACATATTTCACAAGGTGTAGTAATTGGTTTATTATTAATTTGCAAACTATCTTTTAAAAAATATAAAACTTGATCAGCAGGATGACCCATTCTACTATGCCACAACTGTTTAGACACATAACATGCATAAGAACAATTCAACATATTAATCCTACCTGACAAATTACTATTGAACATGTATAGACCATCAGATTCATCAACAATCCCCAACACCTTTTTTGAATTCAAATCCTGTATATAACATTTTTCATCATCAAACCCAACAAACAATTTACTATCTCTTGACAGTTTGTATACAAATAACAAATTCACACAATACTCAGGAACATACAACACTCCAAATAATCTAATTGAATTATTAATTTGATAATTACCAATTTTTCTAACAAGTGCTTTAGTTCCATTAGGATGACCAACTGTTAATCCTAAGTTTGTAACATCCACATCATCTATTAAACAAGACTCATTACATATCATGTGTTGATTTGCTCCTGAGTCAATGATCTATTGTTTATCAAATACTTTAGTTTTTGTTTGACTATTAAAACAATTTTTTTTTGTCAAAATTAAGATTAAAAATCACATTTGAGTTCATATAATCACCTGCCATTTTTGCATTCATACCAGATCCAAATTCTGACTTATCATTAATAAGATTCATCAATTTCACAATCTGCTCACTTGTAAATGGCATATTAGAATCATTTGAAACACATACATCAGACACAGAATTATTATTATTAGCCACAAACTTAGGTGCATTTTGATTAAATGGTTTCTTTTTATACCCAGGTGGATATCCCACAACCTCATAACACCTATCAACAGTGTGTCCCAACATTCCCAATTTGTACATTTAAAGTTAGGGTTAGGTCCTCTCATTATTCTTCTATTATTATTATTATTATTATTATTATTATTATTATTATTATTATTATTATTATTATTATTATTATTATTATTATTATTATTATTATTATTATTATTATTATTATTATTATTATTATTATTATTATTATTAGTTTGAGTAAAAGACTTAGCCATGAAAGCAGTGTTTTGAGACTTAGAAGTTGAAACTTCATTAGAACCAATACCCCTATGAGATTCTTCTCTAGAAATCAAAGCAAATGCTGTTTTGACACTAGGAAGAGGATATCTAGAAAGAATATTACTTCTAATAGGTTGATAGATATCATCTAACCCCATTAAAAACTACATAAGTTTTATCAATTGATTATGATCAGAAAACTGTTGAGAGCCTTTACAAGTACAGGTTGGTAGTTTAATAAGAGCATCATATTGTTTCCAAAGTGAATTTAGTTTGTGATAATACTCAGAAACACTGCTTCCTTTCTGAGTCAAAGAATTAATTTTATGATGTAAATTAAATGTAACTGACCCATCTATTTTATCATAAGTTTCTTTCAATTCTTGCCATACAGTAGCAGCATTATTAGAAAAAATTTGTTCAAGATACAATTCATCAGATACAGCGGTTAATATCCAATTTAACACCACAGAATTACATCTATCCCATTGACCAGATAAAACTGCATCATTTTCATAATCATTTTTTAAACATGTTCCTTCAATAAAACCAATTTTATTCTTAGTAGCAAGAGCAAGTGTCATTGCTCTGCTCCACACATTGTAATTTTCTGTACCTTTTAATTTTATTGATATTAATGCAGTTCCAGTAGTATCACTAGCATGGAGATATAGAGGATCTCCAAAATCAAGTTTATTAATCAATGTGATAGATGTACCAGAAACATCATCCCCAGACATTTTAGAAACTTGATTACCTATGTTGACACAGATAATCAACAATCAACTAAGCACAACACAAATATACACAGATGTCAAAACAAAACAAAACAATCATAAACCAACCCTAGAAGGTTAGTCTAAGCAGGGATCCTTACAGGTGGACTCTCAAAGGGATTCCACCCTAGGTCTTACTTAGAGACCTCTCTTCTACCACAAGAAATAAAGGTTAGTCAACTTCAATAATCACACACAACAAATACAACACAATTTAACACAGATTGCAATTATCAAGTACCTCAAATAACAACCAACTCTAACATGTATGAATTAAAATATGAGATAGAGTTAGAAATTCCTCACAAAGTACTCCGAGCAAGCAATAAAAGAAAGAAACCAGAAGAAACCGCAGCGGAAGTAGAAGAAACTCTGGAACAGCCAAGAGTATCACAAACCCTAATTTTGTAAATTAGGGTTTCCAGTAACAAATCAACTATTGTTGATAATATTTCAACCAGATGTTGAGAATAGACCAAATCCAGTATCAATCGAACGAAAGATGAGATTTCTAAGAAAAAACCCCAAACCTGACGAATCAAAGAAACCCTAGATCTTCAGATCTAAGAAATCAATAGAAGAATATGTCGATCTAACTATAATCTCTCTGATACCATGTAAAGAAAGGTAGAATCAACAAGAATATATCAACGATTGAAAGAAATACTGCACTCGATTAACCAAACCGGGTATAAACCCAAATACAAGACCAAATAATCCTCACTTACAAGAAAAACATTCAATGAATCAATTACCAACAGGTGATGATCATTTACATTCAAAACAACTTGTTTATCAAGTTGATTAAACAAGATCAGTTTATGAAATCAAAGAACAAATGAAAGAATACAACAAAGGAATAGTTTTCTGAATGAATTTACATACGGCCGGTATACTACACATATAACAACCCTAATACCAGTATTTACACAAAGCACCCTTGAACTTCAACATCCTTTGCAATAAGATCAACAAGTCTTTATTTACAAATATAACCCTGCATTATTAAACTTATACAACTACAACAAAAATACATATTTACCAAAATAAGACTTGGTTAAATATTATCATTTTAATAGTAAGGTTCAGAGGAGAAGATCTTATATGAGAAGAAGGAGAAGAAGACTTATTTTACTGCATTTTAGGACAAAAATATAATAGTTAAAATGCAGTGATTTTTGATATGTATAAAATGCAGTAGAGTGATGTTAAAATGGAGTAACTTTCATTAATTACAATATTTTAGCCTTAAAATGCAGTAAAAATAGGTCTTCTCCTCCTTCTCCTCAAATGAGGTCTTCCCCTCGGAATCTCGGATCCTCTGGCTTTTTCTAAAGAAAACAAAATAAAAGTTTTAGAAAACTAGGGAAGGATGCATTTCGTTGGACCGGGCCAACTGTACCTTGTGTTTTTTTATAATCGTAGCTTGGGCCTTGTTGCACCGGGCTTTTTTGCCATATTCTTTTTTCCGTACCGACCGACCGACCAAAGCAGAGGGTAGACGTGCAACATGATAACCGGTTTTTAAAAAACCGATCGATTAAACCGAAACCGGTTATTACAAAAATCAGTTTTTAAAAAACCTAAACCGGTTTTAGAAAACCGAACCGCTTTTAGAAAACCGAACCGGTTTTGACCGGTTATACATTTGCCCAAAAACCGGTTTTTTATCGGTTTGAAAACCGGTTTTAACCGGTTTTTTTAAAAAAACGCTTTTAACCGGTTTTTTTTCAAAAAATGCCAAAAATGGCTAATAGCCGTTGGGAGGAGCGGGGGTCATGTTTTTTGGCCGTTTTTTGAATTTTTGGGGGTGTTTTTGCCCCCTCACTCACCCTATAAATACATATGGTTGGTTTAGGTTCAAATCACACTATTTTCTATCATATTCTTTCATATTATATCAAATTCTATCATATTCTCTCAAAAACTCTCTCTATATATATACACTTTTATTTTCCGAAATGGAAAACACATATTCTCAAGCTTCCGGTTCCGTTGCTAGCAATGCACGAAAAAAAGGTTACACAAATGAAGATGTCGTGCATGTTAAAAAAACGACCCGGAACCAAGAAATTTGGGTGAATTTCGATTTATGCGTTATGAATGATGGGATAAGTAAGGCTCGTTGCAAGAGATCTGGGAACTTTTATAACGCCACATCAAACTCCACATTACGAGCTCACATGACCACAGCTTGTAGATCGATTAGTCAAGATCCATCACAAGCGACACTTGGTTCGGATGGTGGGGTTTTTATATACGACAATGATGCGCTTCGAGAAGATTTTACCAAGTTTGTCATCCAAGAGGCGCTTCCATTCAACCACTTTGACAACCAACGACTTACGAGTATCATCAAAAAGAGACTACAACCGCGATACCAACAAGTAGGTCGTACTACCCTTAGAAACGATGCGTTTAAATTATGGAAAAATGCTAAAAAAGATATAATTGATGGTTTTCTAAACTATAAACATGGCGTTTCTATTACTTGTGATGTTTGGACCGCACCACATGGTACGGCAAATTCTTATTTAGCCGTTACGGCCCATTGGTTTCATCCCGAGTCTTGGTTACTAATGAAATGAACAATTGCTTTTAAATTGTTTGGTTATCCACATACG
Organism: Pseudognaphalium luteoalbum; assembly: GCA_963422505.1. Classification (NCBI taxonomy): domain Eukaryota; kingdom Viridiplantae; phylum Streptophyta; class Magnoliopsida; order Asterales; family Asteraceae; genus Pseudognaphalium; species Pseudognaphalium luteoalbum. Next base: position 20,498,108 of record OY730192.1, read on the forward strand.
GGATGTAACTTGCGGAAAATTATAAATGACACTTTAATTGAATATAATTTAGACGATAAGGTTTTTACAATTTCACTAGATAATGCGTCAAATAATACAAGAGCTATGAATTTACTAAAATTACGTTTTAAACCATGTTTAAATGGCGCTTTTTTCCATTCTCGCTGTGTTGCTCATATTATTAATTTGGTCGTGCAAGCGGCATTAAAAATATGCGATAATTTACGTCAAAAATTTAAGAGTTTATTAGTAACTATATATAGTTTAAGTAACGAACGTCAAGCTAATTATAGACGTTTTCGTGTACAATGTGGTGAAACTCCCCCAGACCCATGCTATGATAATAATACTAGGTGGAATTCTACTCACACTATGTTTGAAAATATTTTAAGACAACGTGATACTTTAAATGCTTTTAATATGTTGTTAGTTGATAGAGGTAAGTCCGTGGAAGTAACCGATTTTGAATGGGATCAACTTTATGATTTGACTAATTTTTTAGTAGTTTTTAAAGATGCTACTACTATCCTTTCGGGTGTATATTACCCAACTAGCTCCTTAGTTCTAAACCAAGTTTTTATAATGACCGAAAAATTAAAAGAATTAGAACTTTCGTCATTTCCAATTTTTAGAAAAATGGTTAGAGCTATTAAAAGGAAATTTATAAAATATTTCGGTAGCATGCCTTTGGTTTTTACTTGTGCCGCCGCACTAAATCCAACTATAAATGTTGGCGGCGTACAACGTTTACTCACAACTATTTTGGAAAATTTAGATTTAAACTTAACCGACGACCCAAACTTTATTACAAATGAAATTACTAAATTTGACAATGGTTTTACACAACTATTTGAGATTTATGCAACAAAAATTGGTTACCAACCAAACCCAATTGTTGATTCCATGCGGGCGGGAACATCTCGGGCATCACCGAGTGACATAAACATAAACCTTTATAACACTTTACTTGAAGACGCTACAAAGCGTCAACAAACATCGGCTCCAACAAGCGAGTTGGGACACTATAAGTCTACAAACTTTTTAACCACTTTAAGTCCCGAGGCTTTTCGTAATTTTGATATTTTGAGTTGGTGGAACGAAAGAGAAGTACAATTTCCAATTTTATCCGCTATGGCTCGGGATTTATTAGCCGTCCAAGCTTTGACGGTAGCTTCCGAATCGGCTTTTTCTACTAGCGGTAGAATCATATCGGAAAGAAGATCAAGAGTAACCGCTGAATCCGTGGAAGTATGTGTATGTTTGAAAGATTACTTGGATAGGGTAGATAGGATACAAAATGTAACAATGTTGGAAGGCCCACTATTAGGTAATGTTGAAGAGATTATCCAAGATGAAGAAGTCGCATTAGGAATATCACCTCCAACGACCGAATTAGATGAAGGTGAATTTGAACCATTTGAAGTTGAATCCGTAGATGAGGATGAATTTTGGGATGAACTAAGTGGTTAAGTGTATCCAGGTGATGGCCATGCCGAAGCTCGATATACTTTACCACACGATTACGTTTCCGGGTGATGGCCATGCCGAAGCTCGAATGTATTCGTATTTGTATTTTATATTTTTAGTTGTAATTGTATCATTCAAATAAAAGTTATGTTTATATGTTTCCATTTTTAGTTGTAATTGCATTATTTACATTTCCAAGTTATTGTTCAATTATATAAGACTTATATAAGACTTTTGTTTAAGTTATTGTTCAATTATGTTTCCATTACTAATGTTCTACGAATTCAATAAAAAAAATTAGACTCAAACATTGATTTTCCTTAAAACGCCTTACGCTATTTCGGTAAATTCTTTTATAGACTTTTCTGACAAAACATTTTTTTTAGGAAGATTGGTAAGACTTTTGGAGTAGTTCTTGATCAATTATGTTTCCATTACTAATGTACTAACATTTCAATCAAAAAGATTTGGCCCAAACGTTGATTTTCCCGAAAACGCCTTACGCTATTTCGGTAAATCCTTTTATAGACTTTTCTGACAAAACATTTTTTTTAGGAAGATTGGTAAGACCTTTGGAGTAGTTTGTAACACCCCCAAATTTCGGGTTGCGGAAGCGGTCGGGTCGAGTGTTACCAAATCAAATATCACAGCATAAGATACATAATGAACGACTCTAAATGAGACGTTTGAAAATAATTATACATTTTCCAAATAGAACATTTCCAACGTTGCGAGTTTAACAGAAGTTTCAAATTACATAATTTGAAAATACAAAAGCAAATGCAAAGTGGTCCCCATTGTTTGAAAGTATGCAACTCGAGCTAGTTTATCTTGTAGAGATCCTAATCCTGCTGGGCACCTGAGAACACATGCTAAAACGAGTCAGCTATAAAGCTGGTGAGTTCATAGGATTAATAGTAAAAACATAAAGTATAAAACCTTTTATGTTTGAAAAGTAGTTCAGAATCTGCGATTCTGAAATGTATTGTGTTAAAGTTGTAACACCAATGTGTATACGTCAAATGAGGTATCTAATACCCATGAATAGTGGTGTGTACCTAAGTACATAATGAAATGTGGCAATCCATGCCTAGATACCTATCAGGTAATAATGAGTCTATAAATGTGAGGCAGTACATGCCTAATAGCTATAGAGTAATGGTATGACCACGTCATATGATAACAGGTAGTTGTAGTTACGCAGAACTATGATTGAGTGTATATATTGCGTTGCATCCAGCATCAGTTAATTGTAGTTCCCGCAGAACTATGTTTGATTGTTCAGTGTGTTGCATCCAACAACGGTTAATTGTAGTTCCCGCAGAACTATGTTTGTTTGTGTTCGTTTACCCGGCTAGCATAAGCTAACCCGAACATGATTGAGCTAACGGCCTCGCGTGAAAACTTCACCGACCCGTTAACTAGTGCGGATCACGAGCATAAGCTCGCCCATCCGTGTATATCGCGAGTGATCAACTCGTATGTTTGTTTGTGTTTTGTATCGCTTTACCACGATATCATTTTAAATCACTTTACCGTGATCTCGTTTTGTATCACTTTAACCGTGATATCGTTTTGTGCCCACTTTACCATGGCATCGTTTAGGGTTTCTTGCAAGCAGTGTATGTATCCGAGAGTCGACAGTACTACGATGTGCCCGACTAAGAAATCGCAATTGTAAGTATGTATGTATATCATTATACATAAGTAAATAGTAGATAGCACCACGTGCTCGAGTTGAAGTACAAGCATGTATGTATATATATATACCTATATATAAGTAGAATTAACAACTACCTCAGATAGTGTATCATGTAGCACCTGAAATTGATTTATTGTAGCTAATTATGTATATACAGTACTCAACTATTTTGTTGGGTTGCAATAAGCCCAGGTATGATTAATCATCACCTAGTTATTTTGGTATTAGTATATGAAATCCATACTAACGTATAGTTCTAAGGTATCCTCCTAGTCTCAGCCTAGCAAATATATAGTGAGGTCTTTGGTTGTTGTAGTACTCGAGTTCAATTCAGATATGCGAAGTCCTGAAACGTGTGTGCAGTATTTGTTCCTAAAAAGGAAACTAATCATGTATTGGTAGAACTAACCAGTCCTATTGTAGTCGATAAGGTTGTCCCGTGACAATAAGATCAATGTATAATAGCGACTTAACTAAGTCGGGTGATAGTGATTGTTGGTTAACAATCTAATGGTGTACAATGGTAACCTAACTAGGTTAAACGGTGATATTGTTCCACAACAATATATTGGGTGTAATTCCTAAGTATTACACATTCGTATTGCCAAACAGTATTATAGAAATACGTGAATTATAAAAGATTAGCATTATAATTCGAAAACAGTATTTGAGCATGCGTCTCACCCCGAAAATAGTAAAACAGTTGAAAGAGTTGGGCTATGAAACTCACTTGAGAGTTGTTAGCGATCCTACGATACGCGCGTCGTCCGATAGTTAACCTCCTAGTGTCCTAAACACGTGAGGTCATATGAGTATGAGACAATTCAGTTTGTCTAAGCGAGTTGTGTAATTGTTTATTTGTCGTTCAGGTTTGGAAACCGTGTACGGGGGTTCGGGGGCAGCGCCCCTGATAGCGGGGTCCAAGGGGTGGCAACCCCTGGCGGGGTCCAAGGGGCAGAGCCCCTGGCTAGGGTCGAGCTGCCAGGTCAGCATGGAAAATTTTTATTTCTACTATATTGCTTTAGTGAAAACGCTCCAAAATTTCATTTTGGAGTAATATTAGGAGGTAAAATTTGAGTTCCGACACTTAGTGAACAATGTGTATTTTCTGTTTTAGGCGACACTAGGCAAGTGACGCTAAGGGCGTCACTAAGGGCGTCACTTGGGAAGTGACGCTAAGGGCGTCACTAAGGGCGTCACAGGGGAAGTGACGCTACGGGCGTCACTTAAGGGCGACACTGGGGAAGTGACGCTACGGGCGTCACTTAAGGGCGACACTTACATGCGTCACTTAGGGTGCGTCACTAGCATGCGTCACTTACATGCGTCACTTAGGCAAGTGACGCTATACTGCAAGTCTGTGGGCGACACTTGCGACTGTTCAACGGGTTTTCACCCAAAAACGCAATCTAACCCATTTCTAGGCCGGATCTTGTTGTTATAATGTTAATACATGATATATTAAGTGTTTTTAACAAGAAATCATAAGAAAAAGTTAAGAAATCCTTACGATTTGAAGATTGGGGTTTTGAAAATGGTGATGATGAACTTTGAAGATGAAGAGGATGAAGATGATGATGATGGAGACTTGTTGTTGCTCTTGTTGATGATGATTCCGAAAATACTAGTGATGGTGATGATGTTGTTGTTAGTTATTGTTGTTGTTGTTGGTATGAAGGAAAGGAGAAAGAGATGGAGATATAGTTGTGTGTGTTTGTGTATAATGAAGAAAATAGGGGAATTGGTGGGGGTTTGGGGTGTTGGCCGACCAAAGGGAGTGGGGAGGGAGTTTTCCCCCACTCCGTCTCCAATTTGCAGTGAAAAATACCCGTGTTTATTTACCCGATCGTATTTTTAAAATAACATTATAAATTCTAAAATTTATTATATTCTTTCGAAATGTTTTCGAACCAAAAATATTTTATAAAAATATTATTTTGGAATTTAAGGTTTAATACGTTGTTTTCTCGCGGTTTCAGAAAATTAAGATGCGTTTTAAATTTAAAACGACTTACATTTTTGAACACTTTGTTATAATCGCATATTAAAATACCATTATTTAAAGTTTAAATTTGACGTGAAAATTGACTTTTTGACCGGGTGTTACATAGTTCTTGATCAATTATGTTTCCATTACTAATGTACTAACATTCCAATCAAAAAGATTTGGCTCAAACGTTGGTTTTCCCGAAAACGCCTTACGCTATTTCGGTAAATCCTTTTATAGACTTTTCTGACAAAATATTTTTTTTAGGAAGATTGGTAAGATTTTTGGAGTAGTTCTTGATCAATTATGTTTCCATTACTAATGTACTAACATTTCAATTGTAAGTCCCTAGTTCTAGGATCGATAACTTCGTTATCTGTAGTATTAAGGTGCGGAATTCCTCAATACGGTGTTATCTTACTAATAACGATATAGTTCACGTTTAGGTTAATCAATTGCTTTACTTTATACGAATAAACGTCAAAGCCTAGCTGTTAGTTTGTGTTTCTCCGAAAATACTGAGTTCGCTGGAATTGCAAAGATTCTGATCTCCAAAAGTTATGCAAAAGTATGTTTTGTTTTTCACGTACAAAAACATTTATATATCTCGTCTCAACTCGCAGCCACTGGGCCTGCGAGTTGACTCGACTCGCTACGCAGCCCAAGCCCATAAAGAACTCGACTCGTTTGTCTTTTGTTGAGTTCTGCGAGTTCAGATCTCATCTCGCATCGCAGAGCCTTGCGACTTGAGATCTCGACTCGCAGCAAATGTCTCAAACAAATAACTGGACTCGCAACATATGTATATATATTGTTAAAATCTATATTCGTCTAACACTTTATCATAATAATATATTTAACGAATATTAATATCAATTTACAAATCTAAACCAATATATCAACATGATAACAATTACACTAGTCATATCGCAAGCTAGATCTGTTGTCACAAACTATGTCTCAACATCAATCAAAAAGATTTGGCCCAAACGTTGGTTTTCCCGAAAACGCCTTACGCTATTTCGGTAAATCCTTTTATAGACTTTTCTGACAAAACATTTTTTTTAGGAAGATTGGTAAGACTTTTGGAGTAGTTCTTGATCAATTATGTTTCCATTACTAATGTACTAACATTCCAATCAAAAAGATTTGGCCCAAATGTTGGTTTTCCCGAAAACGCCTTACGTTATTTCGGTAAATCCTTTTATAGACTTTTCAGATAAAACATTTTTTTTAGGAAGATTGGTAAGACTTTTGGAGTAGTTCTTGATCAATTATGTTTCCATTACTAATGTACTAACATTCCAATAAAAAAGATTTGGCCCAAACGTTGGTTTTCCCGAAAACGCCTTACACTATTTCGGTAAATTCTTTTATAGACTTTTCTGACAAAACATTTTTTTAAGGAAGATTGGTAAGACTTTTGGAGTAGTTCTTGATCAATTATGTTTCTATTACTAATGTACTAACATTCAAATTAAAAAGATTTGGCTCAAACGTTGGTTTTCCCGAAAACGCTCAACGCTCGGAAAAAAACTCAATTATATAAAAAACCGGGTTGGATCCGGGTTTACAACCCGAACCGGTTTGAAACATTTATACCGAATTCGGATCCGAAAAAAAAACGAAAAAAATAACCGATTAAAACCGGTTCAAAACCGAAAAAAACCGATTCCGAACATTTAAAACCGAAAAAAACCGATTCCGAAAAACCGAAACCGATAAAAAACCGGTTTTTTAAAAACCGGTTTTTTAAAAACCGGTTTTTAAAAAACCGAAAACCGAAAAAAACCGATTTTTTTGCACCTCTAAGTTGGAGTACCATGTGACTAACTTCATGTTCACACTATTCCATCGTTATTGCTGTGTAAGTATGTAATCCACATATTAATCATAATTAGTGAAAACTTCGGTTATGCACTTCTGAAATAATAATGGATACTATTACACGAGTAATGTTAAACAGATTTAATTAGACAGACATAAAAATAGATCTACTATCTTTATTGGTTGAATTTTTTTTCTCTTTTCTAATATCATCCAATCAACTGTTTCATGGCTACCAATTACAGGTTTAGGTTTAGGTTTAGAATTATAATTAAAATTAGAATTAGAATGAGTTCTACCATTCATTTTCCCTATTACACAATTCATGCTCATAGCATTCCATAATTAGATAGTTGATGACATGTTGCATGTCATTAAACTTTTGTCACATAAGCGTGTAATATAATGCTAGTATTGCTTTTTTTACACCGTGTAAAAAATCCACAAATTCATATGACTACATAAAGATTCTTACTCTATTATAATATATTAAAGTATTTTATTGCTATTATTATACGAATACAAATACAATATATAAAAGTATGTAAACAACTGTCATCTGAAACATAAAGTTCCTCAAATAGTTCGAGATTTCAGGATTTATTAGTTCGAGATTTCAGAATTTATTGTGAAATAAATCCATTGTCTCTTCAAATACAACCATTTAGCCTGCTTTTTCTATATATAATAATATAATATATGTAATCTCTTGTAAATGTCATCAATCTTTTATGTTAATTTAGATATCAAATAAGCACCGTTCTTATCATGAATCGTTCAAGGAGACCAAAATACAAGGTATGTATATTTTTGTTATGCTTATACATGTCTCGAATTCTTATTGCAATCCATACTTACGTTTATATATGTTCTTCGATTTACAACCGAATTCTACCACAGTCGCATTTTCAACCGACAACATATTTCAAAATTAATGCTTATTAATAGCTTCATAAAAACAAATTCGATATCAAAAACTTTCCATAAGTATCAAATGGGACTTGTTTTCAAAGTTGTTGACATGATTCAATCAACGTGAGATTTTTCAATGTTCAACGATCGTTTTGAAATCCTACTTAAACATAATCGATGAAATTAATGTCTAGGATTGTCTTGCTTTAAACAGTGAACCAATCTAAACTTTCCATAATCGTTTTGAAATTCGTGTATTACATCGATCAATGACGACTAACACATAAGATTGAGTTAATTAAGAGGATATAATCGACTTACTATATCGAGATCGTTTTGAAACCCTAATTATTCATTGACGGATTAAAATCGATGCCAAGGTTTAACCATTTCGAGCCACACACCCTTCGTGGACCGTTGATCTTATTAAAAGTTTGAAACAACCCACAATTTTTGTCTTTTTGTCACCTTTGTCCACTGTGGATATCTCAATTAATCACAAACTGCCACCTCATATTTGTGCTCTTTCTTTGAAACGCACCATCACAAATGACAGACCCCATATTACACTTGTTGATACATATTAGGTGTCTGTCAGTTGGTCTATCGAGTTGTAATAAGTGTCGTTAGTTACTTAATAGAAATATAGTTTTTATTATATGCGACACTCGTGTTTTAGGTTAGGCGTCACTTGCCTTAGTGACGCATAGCGTCACTTAGGTAAGTGACGCATGAAGGCGGCCACATGCGACACTTCCACAAGTGACGCATGTCGGCTGACTTTTTAGTATAAATAGAAACCTACGGGTTTTCGGCTAGGGTTGACGAAACCCTAGCACCATTTGTCGACTAAACCTTATTGTAATCGTTCCCAATCAGTTATACAAGCTAATATACACGTTTACATTGTTAAACTTCTTGTGTTCGGTTTGTGTTTTGTTAGCCATACAAGCAATTGTTTGATTCCGCCTTACGATTGCTGTCAATTGACATCTAGGTCCACGACAAGGGACACTCTCAACTGGTATCAGAGCCTCTAGGTGAATACATTGACGTTTAGATTTGATTTTGGGTTGATTTCGGCTTTGTTCGAATAATTAATTGAGATTACATACGGTTTTTGGAGTAGCTAAGGTGATTTACAGTCAAGATTCTTCATAATCTACAGGTTTCGTCCATTAGGGTTCAAGGAATTTTCGTTTGGCTTACGAAAATTCGACATTTTTAGGGTTTTGGGATTTCTCAGCCGTTTTGCGTCACTCGATCCGTCACTTGGACGCGTCACTTATAGCGGCACTAGCTAATCCCAGAATTAGGGTTTTACCGTCACTTAGACGCGTCACTTAAAGCGTCACTTGAGGTTATACGACACTTAACTTAAGTGTCGTCTACCCTAATACACCGACACTCAAGTGCGTCACTGTTGCACGTCACTTGATCCTTAAGCGTCACTTCTGTTAGTGACGCCTGTTTGATTTATAGCGTCACTTTTACTAGTGACGCCTATTCGATTTCGCACGACACTCAAGTACGACACTTGAGTGCGTCACTTGCTTTACTGACCGACACTTACGTATAGTGTCATCCGTCATTTCGTACGTCACTCGATAGCGTCACTTGCTAAGTGTCGCTAGTCGCTGCGACACTTGAGTGCGTCACTTACCTAGTGACGCCTTTGTTACTAATTTGTTTGCAAGTTCTTGTTTTTGCGTATAATTTCAGGTATATCTTCAATGGCTTCTATTGCTGACAAGGAAGATATTAGAGGTATTAGGGAGATGCTAAAGCAAGGAAATGATATTGGTTCAAATAATAAACCTCCACTGTTCACTGCTGACATGGACTATGCTTATTGGAGGGATAGATTTGAACAGTTTGTTGACTTTCATTGTCCAGAATTGTGGGGCCCATTAAAACAAAGATATGAGGCTCCAGTAGCTGAAGGAGATTATCGTCAAGTTCCTCCACCAAAATCTTTCATTGCGATGACGCCTCAAGAAAAGAAGGACTATCAAATAGAACGAAAAGCACACTCAGCTATCTGTATGTGCTTAACAAAGGATGTCATGAGACTTTTTAAAAATCATGACACAACCTATGACCTATGGAAGGCTATAGAAACGAGGTGTGGAGGAAATGCGAAATACAAGGAGGCTAAGCTGGAATTGATAAAGAAACAGTACGATCTGTTTGACTCCTTACCTAATGAGACTACCTCTGGACTGTTTACCCGGTACTCACAATTGGTGAGTGAGTTAACGGAGGGTGGATATAATCTCACAGCACTTGAGATAAATAAGAAACTGCTAGATGTTCTACCAAGTGCATGGGATGTAAAAGTCCAATTCTTGAAGGAGAGTGAAGGATTGGATGGTATGACATTGGATAAGCTGATAGGAGTTCTTCAAGCACACGCTATGGAGTTAAAGAAGAAAGAGTGCAAGTCAACTGGTTTTGCACAAAATCCTTCACTTTATGGAGGCCAAGTTAACTCTGGTAAGAGTTATGGAGGAATGGCATTCATCTCGGATACCAATTCTCCATCTTATTCCGCTGGAGCATCACATGCTGCCTATGTCTCTGGCACACCCTCCATTACTCAAGGATCACAACAGCAGGTTACATCTTCACCAGCCATTCAAAAGCAAGCGGCGATTTATACAGCTTTCCTTAGTTCTTACAAAGATTTGGTTACTCAACCAAATACTACTTTGGAAATGACCAAAGAAGATTATGCTCAGTTGGATGATGATGACTTGGAGCAGATGGATTTAAACTGGAAAATAGCTATGATTTCCAGAAGGGTTCAAAAATTTCTGCAGAGAACGGGACGGAAGAGTTTGGAAGGTAATGGGAAGACTGGGTTTGGGTTCGATAAAAGCAAAGTTCGATGTTACAACTGTCAGAACCTTGGTCACTTCGCAAGGGAATGTGAGAAACCCAGGATGCCATCGTCGGGTCTTACTAAACCGGATCCACCCAAGGCAATTGAGAAGGAAGAAGCTAAATCATTGGCTGTGGATAATGCATTGATTGTTTTTGAGCCAACAGCTTCTGATTGGAGTGCTCAGGCTGCACAGTTTCAATGCCTGATGGCTCATATTACTCCTGAGTCTGAACGTATAAAAGATAGCGAATGGTTCATGGATAGTGGCTGCTCGCGACACATGACAGGTGATGTGTCTCTCCTAGTGAATATTAAACCATACAGAGGGACGCTAACCAATGGAAAGGTTAGCTTTGAGAATGTAAATTATGTGGCTGAACTTCAACATAACTTGCTAAGTGTCTCACAAGTTTGTGATAAGGACTATACCACATCATTTACAAAGACTGAGTGTGTCATATTGAAGCCGGGGTATGTCATTCCAGAGGAATGGGTTGTAATGCGTGCACCTAGAAGAAATGACACCTATGTGATGAACATGCGAACCGTGGAGACATCCAGCGAATACACTTGTCTCCTTTCAAAGGCTTCAGAAAAGGAATTACTCCTTTGGCACAGACGAATGGGACACATTCATTTCCGAAAAATGAATTTCCTAGTCAACAATGACTTGGTTCGTGAAGTTCCGAAACAGTCCTTCGCCTTGAAGGATGACTGTGCTTCTTGCCACAAGGGCAAACTCCATAAGAAGTCTCATAAGTCTAAGGTTGTGAACTCAATTAATGCTCCGTTGGAATTACTGCATATGGATCTTTTTGGTCCTGTTTCCACAAAGAGCATCGGTGGTCGCTCTTACTGTTTAGTAGTGACAGATGACTACTCACGGTTTTCGTGGGTATATTTTCTTGCAACGAAGGACGAAACAGCAGGTATTTTAGTTTATTTGTTGGATAAGTTGGCAAATCTATGCAACTTAAAGGTAAAGAGACTGCGAAGCGATAACGGAACTGAATTCAAAAACTCAACTCTCGAGCTATTTTGTGCTTCTAGGGGTATTGAACATCAATTCAGTGCTCCGAGAACTCCTCAACAAAATGGAGTTGCTGAACGGAAGAATAGGACCATCATTGAAACCGCTCGCACTATGCTAGCGGATTCTAAATTACCTATTATCTTCTGGGCCGAGGCAGTTAATACTGCTTGCTACGTTTTGAATCGGGTTCTTTCGGTTAAAAAGAAGAATAAAACGTGTTATGAACTCTTCAACAATCGCAAGCCGAATCTGCAGTTTCTGGAGCCATTTGGGTGTCCTTGTTTGATAATGATAACCAAAGAACGTGTTCCTAAGTTTGGTGATAAAGCTGTTGAAGGGATCTTTCTCGGATACTCAGTCAATTCTCCAAACAAACGGGTATACAACAAATCAACAAACGAGATCGAGGAACACTTTGAGGTAAAATGCTTACGGTATACAGAACCACCTCAAGGAACGGGTCCGGATTGGTTCTTTAATTATGGGAAACTCTTCAGTTCCTTCAATGTACCGGAGGACGACGACACTGAAGAGTTAATCACAATGCTTCATGGACTTGATATTTTTCAACAAACATCCGATTCTCTCCCTACAACACCAAATCCAATTCCCGATACGACATCCACTCCAGCACCTATTCCAACACAACAAATGCCTGCACCTACATCCACCACTTCTTCTGCATCTGGTCCTACACCCTCACCACCAACAACAACCATTCCGTCTTCTTCAAATACTGTAAATGCCGCGGATTTTCCGGACGATCCTGATATGCCTCTCTTAGAGGATGAAGCAGACATAGATTATTCTCGTTTCTTCATTAATGAAGAGAACGAAGATGCTTCGGCCACTGAAGGTGACTTGAACAACTTGGAATTAAATCTTGTGCCAGATGCCATTCCAGTGACTCGGATACATAGGAATCACCCAGTTGAAAACATTATTGGTGATCCCCATTCTGCTGTTCAAACGAGACATCAGGCGAAGCAATCTGCTGAAGATAAGGATACTTCAGCTGATCAGATTTTGGGATTTATGGCGACTGTTAATTCATGCCATCTTTCCCAAACCGAACCGAAGAAAGTTTCGGAGGCCTTACAAGATCCATCTTGGGTCGAGGCCATGCAAGATGAACTGCAACAATTTCACAAGTTGCAGGTATGGACTTTAGTTCCATTACCCAAGGGTGCTGATCCAAAAGGCACTCGATGGGTATATCGAGTAAAGAAGGATGATTGAGGGGTTGTTACAAGAAACAAAGCTCGATTAGTGGTTCAAGGGTATACTCAGGTTGAAGGACTGGATTATGATGAGGTTTTTGCCCCTGTCGCCAGATTGGAGTCTGTCCGTATCTTCTTAGCTTTTGCTTCTTTTAAAGGGATTCGTGTCAAGCAACTTGACGTCAAGAGTGCATTCCTTTATGGTAAGATTGATACGGAGGTTTATGTTCAACAGCCTCCAGGTTTTGAAGATTCGTTGAATCCAAATTATGTCTACAAGCTAAATAAGGCATTGTATGGACTTCATCAATCTCCTCGACTATGGTATGAGAGGCTTGCTACTCATCTGGTAGGCAACGGTTTTTCACGGGGCACCATCGACAGTACCCTTTTCACAAAAGGGAAAGGGGATGATTTGTTACTCGTTCAAGTATACGTCGATGATATCATTTTTGGATCATTGAATGAGGCTTTATGCAAAGAATTTGAAGAGGTCATGAAGTCAGCTTTCGAGATGAGTGCAATGGGAGATCTAACTTTCTTCCTAGGAGTGCAAGTTGAACAATCATCCAAAGGGATGTATATTCATCAGTCGAAGTATGTCAATGACATGTTGACACGGTATGATATGCTCACTTGTAAGCCTTATGGAACTCCTATTGAACTCAACCATAATCTTGGACCTGCTGATGATGATGAGGACTGCAAAGAAAAGGATTATCGTTCGATGATAGGTTCTCTAATGTACCTTACTGCCTCAAGGCCTGATATAGTATTCGCGGTTTCAATTTGTTCAAGATATCAGGCACGTCCCAAGGTTTCTCATATGAAGGCGGTGAAGCGGATTTTTGGCTATCTTAAATATAGACCCACTCTTGGTCTATGGTATTCCAATGAGAAGAACTTCACGCTCTCTGCTTATTCTGATTCAGATTATGGCGGTTGCAATATGAATAAGAAGTCAACAACAGGAGGATGTCAGTTTCTAGGATCCCGGTTGGTGTCATGGCAATGCAAAAAGCAAACAACAGTTTCTACTTCAACAGCGGAGGCTGAATACATTGCTGCTGCAAGCTGCTGCTCTCAAGTTCTTTGGATTCAGCACCAATTGCGCGACTACGGGTTACTCTTCACTTTAACTCCTATACATATTGATAATACTGCTGCCATATCAATCACACGCAATCCCGTACAACATTCTAAAACCAAACACATAGAAATTAGGTTTCATTTCATACGGGATTGCTATGAGAAACATCTTATTGACCTTGTCCATATAGATACCCTCAAACAAAATGCTGACTTATTCACTAAGGCTTTTTCTAGAGCCCGATTTGATGAATTAGTCAACATGATCGGTCTAAGATTCTTTACTACGAAAAAGTAATTTGTGACTTGGATTAGCTTTAAAGTAATGTTAAAAAACAAAACAAAAAAAAAAAAAAATGCAACCTACGCAACTGCCACTCATTATACTTTCTAGTATTAATGAAAAGCTAGGTTGCTACATTTTAAAATAGACGTTGAAGTTGTGTCTGTAAACAACTTGGGATATGATAGTACATTGGGTGACATGCATAAAAATAGAAATTTAAGGTTTATCTTGGATGTGTCAGTAGATTTATTTGACGTATTGAAAACAGTTTTTATAAACATTGTCTTCATCATACGATGTATTAGTAGGCATGATATACAAAACTCTTAGAGAAGTTTTAAGAAGCCTAATCATTAACTGTCTATTTCAAGTGGTATAACACCATTAGATGTATGACAAAAGTCTTAAATTTCTTACTTATACTAGACATGCTTTCGTGAAAGATGTTTATTTGATATCATTTGGGGGTATATATTGATAGTTTCCTCTGTTATACGTAAGTATAGACCTGGCTTCTATTAATATATACTTTAAACTTAAGCAAACACAAGTCAAAGAACTTGAAAAGTCTTTCAAAGTAAGGTACCTTACAAGGTCGCCAAAATGGTTTGACCAAGTCTGGTTTTGCTTAAACCTGAGTCAAGCTATGTCGCTCTGTTGTACGTCAGTACAGACCTGTCACCGCTGACTTGATTCTTAAAATTGATTTTCTTATATTTCATCTGTAAATGGAAACATGGTCTATGTCTTAAGTTAAGATGTATATCTATGGTGGAAACTACAGCGAAATGCACATACCAATAATAATAAAATACTTCCTAGATGTGAGTATAACATGTTTAAGTGGATAAAAATACCAATAATTGTTTTGAAATAATTTTTATAAAAAGTGCTTTTAGTATGTCAAGTAAATTTAAAGAGGACAAATATACTGATGATCGAAATAACACTTATTGTTCCTAATAAATGCATGTTACTCCAATATGATCCCTAACCAGACTTTATCAACTCCGTCACCAAAAAGAATGTATTAATTCTCTAATTGTCAACTTTACATTTTTTGTATAAGTTTTATTTTCTCTAAGTTAGTGTAATTTTCGTTCTTATCCAAGTTACAGTTACATATTCAAATTTGAGTACCGAAATCACAACGCGAAAATATCGAAGAAATTGCAATTTTTCACTAAAAGTGAACTGTGCGTCACTTTCATAAGTGACGCTACTAGTGACGCATACGATATTGCGTCACTCACTAAAGTGACGCAGTAAGTGCCGGGATAAGTTTCGCTATAAGTGTCGGGTTGAGTGACGCATACTAGGGTCGGTGTATAAATACCCCTTCCCCACGACACTCAACCTCACCACATTTCAAAATACTATAGCGTCACTTGCACTGACACACCGACACTTATACTGTCTCTGCGTCACTTCCCTCTGTGCGTTCTTTTCGATCGATTCGTGCTTGCTGCGGCTTTCTCGTTCACTTCTGTGATTTCTCTCTTGTTCCTCTCATCCACACGAACCTTTTGGTACTTCTTTTAACCATTATACTTCGATATATATGCTGTTATTTAATTTAGGGTTACGGGTTTGGGTTTAACTTTGAAATCGATCGATTGAACCTTTGATTTGTTTATGTTTTCGTGTAATAAAGGGTGTGTAATACTCGTTTTTATCATGCGCACACCCTGGTAACTTCGATTTCGAAAACCCCTAAATTTGAATTCTGGGCATGAACAGTGACACGATGATCTTCATCGTTGCGTCACTTCGTGCGTCACTTATCTCAAGTGACGCTACTTGGTAATTTTGAAACCCTTACCATCACTTAATAAGTGACGCTTGATTCTGCGTCACTTCTTAAGTGACTCGTGTAGTGACGCATACAATTGCTTTACTTGTTCAGACCGTCACTCCTCCCAGTGACGCCTTTACATGCGTCACTATCCCAAGTGACTGTCTAAGTGACGCTTATTTCTACACGCCACTTATACTGTCACTTCTTAAGTGACTGTCTTAGGATACCGTCACTACGGTAAATGTCGCATGTTCTTCACCCGTCACTTTGAAAGTGTCGTATAAATTAAATTACACAATACAAACGTCACTTACATCAGTGACGCATGATAGCGTCACTTCCAGCAAGTGACGCTATAATTTGATTTTAATTTTAACTACTGTTCAATACGACACTCAGTAAGTGACGGTAGTGGACATGCGTCACTTATCATAAGTGACGCCTAAAGTAAAATTTCGTTCTCTAACCCTTCTGTGTTCGGGCTAACGCTATAACGCTTTCGGTTATTTTTCTTTGTAATTTTTAGCTTACAGATGGCTGAACTTCAGAATTATTACCGCCGTACAAATACTCGACACAATATCACGGCGTTTCTGGAATCCACGCATGCGAATTCGGCGCCCTTTAGGCCGATGATCGACTTTCTTCGCCGATCAAGGATTTATTACGCCATCACCGCATCGACTCCTGTGTACATGAACCAAATAGAGGAATTCTATGATCATGCTGTGATCAGGGTTCAGGGTGACGTTCCTCGGATTGTTTCGAATATGTTTGGGGAGGAAATCGAGATTACCGAGAACTCGATTAGACGGGTTTTACAGTTCACCGACAACGACACGATGCCCACCATCTTCCCCACAACGTTTATCTATGGGGGACTTCAACGAATGGGGTATCCGGCAAACCAACTCTCGGACTTCAGGAAACAGTACCTCTGCAGAGTATGGAGGTATCTGTGTCATATTATCATTGTTTGCTTATCTCCGAGAAAGGGAGGTTATGATGCTGCGAGCCATCTTACTCTGTCTCTCATGTTGGCCCTGATATACAATAAACCGTATAACTTCAGCGGTTATATTTTTGGCAACATGGTGAAGAATATCCGCGCTGGTAAGGATAAATGGCTTCAGTATCCAAGGTTCGTGCAGCTATTGTTGAATGATTTGAACCTTGAGATTGCACCAGATCAGCGATCTCTTCTTGTGCCGACACCGATGCTACTGCGAGTCTTCAACGATTGCAAGCTCGCGCCAAAGGGCGAGCCGGTGTTGGCTGATCGTGAACTCTTCGGGCACATAGTGAACGTGAACTATGTTGCGCCACATGATCACGGTTTTTTGGATGACGTCGTGCCTCCGGTTAATGAGGAGGACTTAGTGGATACCGATATCGCTCAAGACTTAGAGGATATCGATTGTGTTGTTCAGGTTGAGGCTGAGACGGATGACGGTGGGCCCACTCCTCTAGATTCTGAGGGTGACGTGCCACCACAATCTGCTTTTGACGGTATTCAGCTTGCCGATCCTCAACGCTTTAAGCGTATTTTGCGCAGGATTTCTGCTGGTCGGGTACATATCCCGAGGAATCCTGGAAAACGTCCTGCTGGGTCTTCACCCTCCTATGCTGATCTACCTCTTCGTAGACGCCAGCGGACGACAGTGGTTATTGAGGAACCAACTTCCCAACGACAACAACCACCGCCAACGTCTGACACGCCTTCTCTTCAAGTGGTTTTGGCTAAAATGGAGCTTTTGGCGAAGCGTTTTGATGATCAGAAGGCTATAATTGAAGCTCAAGCCTCTCAGATCAGGGAATTGGAAGCTCGAGCTGCTACGGTTGACTCTCTACAGCTTCAAGTGACGAATCTGTCATCTAGGTTGTTAGAGTTGGAATCCGTTACAAATGTTTCGGGGGAGGTAGGTCCTAGTGAGTTAGAAACAAATGTAACTCCTTCCCCGGAACCAGAAAATGTACTTCCTTCGACTATTAATGAAAACATATCTTTGGATTACTTCGTTGAGGTTCAAGGTCAGGCAAGACCGATTGCGGTTGATTATTCATTCGTAGATCTCACATATTTGCAAAACTTGATGAATGATAATAACGCGATGCCTGAGGAAGAGGTAATGAATGATCCTGTAGCAGAGGATTATTTCTTTGAAGAAAATGACGAAGTTGAGGTTGAGGGGGAGAAATTGCACAGTGATGAATGTTATGATGATGCTCCCATTATAGAATCGGATTCGTCTGAAGATGAATCGGAAAAAGAGACGAATGAGCCATCAGCTTCTACAACTAAACCGGATATTGTGCTTAAACCGATTATCGAGGTACCGGTTACGTGTAAATGCTACAAAGTTAGATCTAATTACACGGGGTTGATTAAGAGTTGGAAATTTGATGAGAACAACTCTGTTTTTATGATAAAGAGAAGTGACGGCATTCAGTACTTCAATATGAAGTTTTATAAAATAAGTACTTTGCCGAAGTGTGAGCTTCAAAGGTTAGCTCAGATACCCTTGATCAACCGATCACGAGATTCAAGAGCAGATTTCTTTCAGGTGATCATACGTCGTGAGATGAATAGTAAAAAGTATAACTTGATAAAGCCGACGTTGGGTATGAGGTATAAATTTAAGAAGAAGCTAGATCCGGTTACCCGACAACCTATTGTGAAAATGATCTATCCACCAGCAAAGTGTCTTCAGAAGATACCTTTGGAGATCATTCCGCTAGATTTTTTGAATAGGTTGGTTTATTGGGAATATGATGATGTTACGGGTGAAGCTGTGATTGTATTCATTCCAAATTCTGAACCAGCTACAGACTCGGAGTCTTCTATTGCAGATACAGGAAATAACGAGATAACAGCTTGGGATGCTGTTCAACCTATTAAGAGGTCGTTATGGGGTCTCAAAAGGAAAATGTTTTGTGTTTTTGACCCATTAAGTTTGATCAATCTTTCTGCTCAAGATATGAAAAGGCTACATGAAAATAGAATTGAGTTCAAGACGAAAGATAGAGCTGAAGCGTTAAAATTTCAGAAGATCGTGGATATCTGCGTCGCCAATGGAGTACACGCTGGTGGTGTATTTCCAGCTGGCTGGAAGTGAAGACTTGAAGGTTTTTGAAGACCAAGCTGAAGACACGGGGGAGTTTGTTGATACATATTAGGTGTCTGTCAGTTGGTCTATCGAGTTGTAATAAGTGTCGTTAGTTACTTAATAGAAATATAGTTTTTATTATATGCGACACTCGTGTTTTAGGTTAGGCGTCACTTGCCTTAGTGACGCATAGCGTCACTTAGGTAAGTGACGCATGAAGGCGGCCACATGCGACACTTCCACAAGTGACGCATGTCGGCTGACTTTTTAGTATAAATAGAAACCTACGGGTTTTCAGCTTGGGTTGACGAAACCCTAGCACCATTTGTCGACTAAACCTTATTGTAATCGTTCCCAATCAGTTATACAAGCTAATATACACGTTTACATTGTTAAACTTCTTGTGTTCGGTTTGTGTTTTGTTAGCCATACAAGCAATTGTTTGATTATGCCTTACGATTTCTGTCAATTGACATCTAGGTCCACGACAAGGGACACTCTCAACACTCGCCCAAAATAGTAGTACAAACACCGCAAGATTCATCGGATATGTAAATTGGTATTCAATTAAAACTGAAATTTAGCATTTTATAAATTGTTCCATTGAATCGACAAAAACCCTAGAAACAATTTTGGGGATCTATTCATTTTCCCTTTAAATTCATCTGAAATTTTGTGACGAACTCAGAGAAATCCACGTGGATGTAAGCAAGTTTGGAGACCGGTTCAACGCGAAGCAGCAGCTGTTCCGGTCGATCTCACGGTTCCCACCATGGTATCGACATTTCCCCCTTTTGTAGCTCTTATAATTTTAGGTATATATATGTATATATATTATTGTAGGTCTGCATAATGTGAAATTGGAGTATAGTTTTGGTTTAATTTGATGTAAGGATGATTAATCAATGGATCTATCTTGTACTGATTGTAATTATGGTTAGAATTTGTAAATTTTGATTTGATGCTGTATGCTCAACCTAATTTTAAAATTAGGGTTTACTTTCTGGGATTGGTGAGCGTTAAGGATGTAAATTGCTGTTCGTACATTTGATTTTTGTTGCTGTGTGATTGTTTTTAATTTTTACTGTTTTTGAAACCACTTGCCACTAATAACCGTGTTGTTAAAGAAAGAACTGCGTTTATCTTTGTACAATCTCTTAGTTAGAAGATACAGTATTTTGCAATGTGTTATTAGATGCTTAAGCTTGAAAACTAGTCATAATATCACTTGAAAGTGGTTACATTACTTTGTTGTTTGTAGCTCGATTCACATTACTTTGTTGTTTGTAGCTTGATTGTAAGGTAGCATGATGTCAAGTGTTTTAGCAGGAAGCCCTAAAAAACCATCAGAAAGTGAGTGTTTATTGAGCATCTATTTTGAATTGTTATCAATGATCTTATAGTAAGTAAACGGATATAACGACAGTTAGGATCACAATTTTTTTTGGTTGTTTTTTATTTATTTGTGAATTGTTGGTGCTAAAATAGTGCCAATTGCCAACCTTTCTTATGAATATTGAAATTTTCAGGACTTATATAATCTGTCCATGGAAGGAGGAGCTTCATGGTCGGATGATGAGCCTGATATTAGCCGAAACGGAACTGGTGTATTCATTCCAAATTTGGAACTAATTGAGACTGATAGCAATCAAGAAGAGAACCCACTCTCAATTGATATCCTTCCACAGACGACATGCATGAGAAAATTCTAGCCCGGCTCCCTTTATCAACAATATTCAAAGCATCTTGCGTGTGTAAAAAGTAGAATGGAATCATACACTCAAAGAAATTCACTTTAAATATTATCAGATAAAACATGGTACTTCATGTTCACAAGCTCAGTTGAACATGTGGGCTATCTTTACGACTCGGGTATGCGAAAATGGTACAACTTTGAGCTGCTAATTATGGTACACCATACGTGGAAAATTGCCCCATCGAGTGGTCTTGTATGCTTCATGGACGATGAAACCAGCAAAGAAATGTACATTTGTAATCCCATAACTAGAGAATACGAAAGTCTTAAGAGTCTATCGAGGCCAGGTTTCCCGGTATACAGCGCGCTGGCATTCTCCGTTGACCAGTCAAACTCAAAATACACCATATCGGTCATCCGGTCAATGCAAGCTTCTGAGGATTTCTTTTTGTGGAACATTTCTATTCATGTTTACAACTCAAAGGAAAAGACATGGTTACCTCCCGTGATGGGAGCTATGCAAGGGTGGAGACCAGGAGATGTAAGCTTGATCTGTGATAACGTTTTACACATTTTGGTCTTTTGCACGAGGCCAAATGAGGTTCAGAATTTACATGGGTTGGTTACTTACGATATTGATAGTACCCAATCTTCAATTGGAATGTTGAAGGAGGAGTCGGTGATTTTAGCACCTTAAGCTCGTACTTGTTGGGGGCATAGGGAGACCCGACAAAGCAGGGGTGATTAAGGGAATTGGCATATGGGTTCTTGATGGGAATGTGTGGACGGAAATTACTAAAATGCCTCATAAGTTTGTGCAGGGTTTTGGCGAGTTGGATGATGTTTTTGCGAGCAGTGGGGGTGGCGATCTGATATATATACAGAGTTACGGAGGAACAACTTTGCTTGTATATGATATAGATAAAAGACAGTGGTTTTGGTCACAGAAATGCCTCATGCATAAGAAGTTTCCCCTTGAAATCTTTTCTGGATTTTGCTTTGAACCCCGACTCCAGTTCATTTAGTAATTGAGGTTTGTGTAAAAGATGATTTTTTTTGTTGTTAGTTAGAAATGGTATTGTGTTAGGTTCGGGTTTTTTTTCTTCATGAAATCTTAAATTTTGCATCCATCTGAAATTCTGAATCTATACATGATCTTATGTTCTGTGTTATGGAAATGTGTTATGGAAAGACAAATGCGTTTTTGTTGGTTCTAATGCTAAGAAACCTTTTATCATCTTTTTCTTCTGGTAGAGACTCATTTTTATTAAAATCTGTGGTTAAAGTGTTGAACAAAACATTAAAATGTGGCAGGCATGTCCCAGCAGACTTGCCCTGTTCCAAGCTTCAAGACTAGTCGAACCTGATCTTTGCGGGTCAGGTCATGAGCCATTGGCATGGTCCTTGTAAGCTAAAAGTGAGACCCACCCAAGCCTTTCAAAACTAACTTAATGTGTTGTTGGGTATATGTACTTGGATGCTATATGTTGGCAATTGGGATGATAAGTTTTGTTTGCATACCAACTTTAAAAAAATAAAAAATAAAAAATAATAACAACACATGTGTGTAATGATAGTTATGATTCCACTTGGTAAAGAACGTTATTTCATGCCTCAACTCGCACATCCTATTGAAAAATCAGCGACTATAAAAAGGTTTTGATTGAAGTTCAAACACACCAAAATCAAATAATTCATGACTCTTCTCCTTATCTATCTGGCAAGACTTACAAAGTTAGTTTCAGTCTGTATATATTTTTTTCACATATCTTTCGCCACCTAATTATATAAGTTGTCTCGACCTTTGATTTTAATACGGGTCCACCATTTCATTGTATGTTCTTATTTCTTGAAGCTACTATTCTCCGCTTTTTGACTTTGGATTGTGTTCAACTTTAAAACGGCTAGCTAGAGATCGAAGTTTCATTAATAAATTTACATTCTTATTGGAAACTCGTGTTCAAATGATTATCTGGAACTACATTGTTTAATCATAAATATTATTATATCACTAGTACACCGGTAAACTAAGAACATCATACAAATCTAAGATAATTACATTGGTTTAATTATTAGCTAATTTTAAGACCCGCCGGGTGCAAATCTATTGTTCTTCTTACTTAAGCTATAAACACGTACCATAACAGACTGATAATTTTATAGCTCAAATTGGTGGTACACGGTGGTTTTGGATGGTGATTTTTTGATTGAAATTGGAAGGATGGGATTAAGTTATTTGAGAGACTTTTGAGGAGAAAAAGGTGGATCTTATTCTTTCTTCATGACACAAGAATAGATTACCTAATGTGATTATTGGCATAAAAGCATTACCTAATTTATCACTCCTATTCAACAAGCTAACCACACTCTTTCAACCTGACTTTTGCCGTCACTTAGAAGATATACACAAAAGTATTAGAAGAACAAACAGTAATGATGTTGCAAGTAATCAAAACTACATATCAACCATGACCACTTGACTCGGTTTTTGAACTAAAAACGACAATGAATTTGCAATTGAAGAAACGCAAGCAACTAGGACAGACATCATATTTGAGTATCAACACTTTTGGTTGCTGGCTCCTGATATCCCCATGGATTCTGCTTTGCCCAGTTCCATTGATCTCTTCACATCTCTTCGATTCCATATTTTGCCCTGAAAACACAAAAAGATCTTTTAGAAAATAATCTGACAATAACTACGACACCATTATTTGTAAATTAGATATACAATGCTGTCGGGCTAGACTAAAGGTGGTAATATGGGTTGGTCAGTTGAGAATGGTTCAAAATGAGCAACTTTCCGTGATGGAAACCAGCGGTTCCCCCCAAAAGACTTTTTGTCCAATCTTTTTGTTCATTAAGTGATCATCAACGTAACTTTTTGAATATAACAATCTCAAAATTTAAGCATTAATAAAACCCTTTGGGTGAGATTTGACCCGTAAGAGATACCACATAACCTGGATCTACCCATTCAGAAATAGGGCCTGAAATTTCCACCTCTAGAGTCTATATGGACAGGTAATCTTACGGAATTATTGACAAGATACCACAGACATATAATAGTGTTAATGGGAAAATAAGCGATGCTATGGTGATATTTACCACAAAATAACAGAATAGTCAGGTTTACATAGAACAGAATAGGTATGTGATAACGTACTTCCAATCAAGCTCGGCTGCAGCTTTATCAGTGGACGCATAAACTTCTGTTGCATCTCCCGGCCTTCTTGGGCAGAATTTGATGGGGATTTTCTAAAAATAGGAAGTTGTTAGTAATAATACACAATGTACAAGTCAATCACATGGTTAATAGTTGGAGACCTTTCCGGATGCTTTCTCAAACGCAGTAACCATTTCAAGCACAGAGGTCCCACGACCGGGTTGCAAGCAAAACAGCCTAACAAACATGATATATATGTCAGCAAAATAAAACTTAGAATGAAAAACGATTCTATGTAAATGAAAATCGTTGCTGACCTATGTCTTCTTTCGTGAAAAGCTTTTTAAGTGCTGCTACATGACCATCAGCCAGATCCATCACATGGATGTAGTCCCGTACCTGTCAGCAAATGTAAAGAATCATATACTGTCATAAATGAGGTTGTTATCCCCATTTGGCATCATGGAACCACAAAATGGATAGTATCTTACATGAATATATCCAAGATTCTAACTAGCATACCAAATGTATTTTGGAAGCCATCAAATACTTTCAATTGGTCAAATGGAGATAATTTATGCAGTAAGAAAAAAACCCCGGTGCTTTGCAACATATACTTTTAGTTGTCACTAGTCACCAAACCTAAACGGCTATCTAAATCAACATTTAGGCAGCGATCAACCAAGTGTAATAGCTGCTGGTACTTTCCATTATATGAAGGCCAACCTTTTTAGTGGATAGTAAAAATATATAAATAAACAATGCACTAGCAATCCCTACATAATTTTTGTGTAAGAAGTGTTATGCAGTAGCTCTTCATTTGTTAAAGTAGAATCACGATAGATACAACCGCAGTGCCATCATTTGTAGGATAGTCGTCACCATATACATTCAACTCCGGTAATCTTCCAACAGCTACTTGTTGTATGTAAGGCATGAGATTGTTTGGAATGCCCTTTGGATCTTCACCAAGTTTCCCGCTCTCATGAGCTCCAACAGGGTTGAAATACCTCAGCAAAATAATCTTCCACTCTGGATCTGCAGTATGGATATCTCTAGCGATTTCCTCAAGATACAGCTAATCAACCAAAAAATATAGATAAGGAATAGAATGTCAATGAAACCACACCTAGCTTAGATATCCATCAAAACAAGAATCTAATCTAATTATAGCAATGTTGTTCATATGCACATTTAGTATCATCAACATGTAGATGTAGATGCAGATGCAGAAACACACAATGAGCTACCTAGTACAAAAATACTAGTACTATTTACTCAAACTGACAGACATGCTGCACCAAATTCATTCATTCATACATATATACACTATTGTGTGCGGAGATCACAAATTCAGCTTATAAACTAACCCAACTTTTAGGGGTACTCAATCCAAGGCTTCGGCTTAAATAAGTGTGAGCTATTCAACTTTCCAGCCAAACATTAATCTACTTGAGACCCAACCTAAAAATGGGTCATCCGGTTAACCACAAACCGACTAAAACCATTTGGGTTGTTCCAATATCTGGATTCATAATATGGCTCTGGTTATTCGAGCTTTAGCCGGGCGTATTCTAAAAATACCAACCACCAACTGAACCATAGAACCAAGCCAAACCGAAACTGAATAACAAATGAATGGATTTTACAGTTTATATACATGGTTGACCCGATATAGAAACAACGCTAAATAAAAAATGTCGAATTGACATAACAACACGAACCTAACATTTGAGAATTTCAGTACAGTCGGAGCATGTTTCTAGCAATAGAATTTGAGTTGCTAGCCAGCCTACTTTTTGCAATACCACTTCTTCGACTACCTCGTAATGGTGTTAAGTAGAATCGCAGAAGCCCGTTATTCGCATTGTTTGGTGGAGGATGTCTCGCACTTGGATTCCTCTCGAAAACATATTCATCTCCTTCTTGTTGTCTACTCTTACGGTTTTCAATTGAATTTGATTTCTTCATGTTGTATGAAGTGCTTCTCCTCCAACTTACACTTTGGTTGTTTGTGTCTACTTTCCTACTAAGCCCTCGTCTCAATTGACCATTTCCAACTCTTTCATCTCCACGATTCGCATTCTGACGGTTGCTGAAGCCCCATTGTTTCCAGTTCCACCACCGTGATTTCTTCTTCCCCTCCTCTTTATCGAATGAGTCTGAAGCATCATCCCTTAATGAATTTGAGTTTGAATCCCTTTGTAATTCATTTTCGCTACCGATGCTATGAAACTTTGACCTGCCATGGATGTGATTGCAAGGCGAGACTTTGGCATTGGAAACTGAAGGGGCAGCATTGTGATCATCGGGAGCAGCCATTTTGTCAAGGCTCTTCCTTGTCTTGGAAGAATTCAAGTAATATACACGGGTCTGGGTTGATCCACTGGGCTCTTGTTCTGGCTGGTCGAGGGCTTAGGTTGGTGAAGTGAGTCACGTGGTATCCAGGGGTGAATGTCAGCAGATCTCCGGCCGTATCCGTAATCGGCGATTTCCGACTGTGAAATCGGCTTCTCCACAGGCAATGCCGGATAATCGTCAACAAGGAGGGTGTTGTTGTTGTTAGCATTAGTATTAGTGTGTTTGGGTCTCCACTTGATCCATTTTTTGGTGACAACAGAAAAGAGGGTTTCTTTGGATGTGAATCTAAACCTAAATCTAAACTGATGTGATGGTTGACGGACTTCAATTTTTCAGCAATTTTAGCCTCCATATCAAGGATGTCGTTTTCCAATTCGTTCAAATTACTACTACTACTGTTTTCTTCTGAAACCCTAATTTCATCATCAACATTGCTGACTTGTTGTTGGTGGTCAATTGAAAATAATGACAAGAGAGTGTTCCGCGCAGGAACGTCACAGGATTTGCGTTGAGGTTCATGGTTGAAGAAGGTATCGATTGAAGATTTGGTTGATGTTGAGACGCTGAGAGAGGCACGAAGATCAGAAAGCAGTGAGGTTGTGGTTGTGGTGACAGGCTAAGGATGATGGGGGTGGCGGTTGCAGTTGGTTACTTATGGTGGAATTCATAATAACCACCGTTGAGCAGAGGTCATGTTACTCCTCAACTGTTACTAATTTGGGTTAATCAAACACACACTTCTACTTCTACTTCTACATCTACTTGTTGTCTTAACTCAAAAGTCTTGAATATGCAAATGATGTATGTACTCCCTTAATAATATAAATATAAATATAAATATAAATAATATAATAATAATAATTCATTTTCCGTTACTTTGATTCTGCGTTACAATATCAGTGAAATTATTGCTCAATAGAAACATATAAACATAAACATGGTTATAAACATATCAAAGTGTCTTTTCATTTTTTTTATGTTTCGGATGGGAGTGGTGGGGGGTCAAATGTACTGTATAATCCAAACCAAAACTATAGGAACAAAAAAGATCCTAGGATGTAAAACTTTAAAACCAATTCAAATTCATCAATTTAATTATTATCTATCAATTTATGATATGATATGATGTATTACATTCACACAGAGTATAATGTCTCTCAGATGTTGGTATAACAACATGACCAAGTACTATAACACTAGCTACTAGCTACTACTACAACCTTGCTGGCTACCTACCTTGAATGAATTCACAAACCTTTTTGTTCACTGGTATCGATCTACCTACTATTTGACTTGTTGGATCATCTAGGAAACATTTGTGAGATACTGTAAGCATTACTACTACTTACTTTTGGTGAGCTACTGCTAGTTACAAAAGGATTTTTGCCATTTAATGCTCGGGATCTCGTTGTTTCATCTGACTTACCACTGTTAGACCGACTAGAGTGGGAATGTCGCCTGTATACCCCCGGCTCTGTTAACAGTTTCACATTTAGGTTAACTTTTCTTGTAAGCATCTCCACCACTTGCCTCATAGTTGGTCTTTGACTTGAAAGCGCTTGCGTACAAAATAATGCAATTGTAATCAAGTGCATAACCTCGTCATCTGGACAATCCGTTAGGTCCGGGTCAACGACTTCCAGAAGTCTTTCTTCATCTTTGAGCATCCATGCCTAGATAACAGCAATATCTTCTTGTCACGTAAAACTAGAATCAAACTATACCTTTACATATGCCATCTCCATGTAAGCAAAAAGATAGAGTCCAGTATTTGACTTCACGTTAAAGATGGCAAAATGGGTGAGTTGGGTACAGGTAAACATGGGTCATACTGAAACATGTTCAGATTCACTTCTGGTATGGTTGGATCGCCCAAAACTTTGTTTTTTGACCAAATTTAAATAGAACTTATTTGTCACATATGTTTGTTTACAGGAATTATTAGCAAACCAATGATCTAGCTTTTGGATTAAAATGAATGCATTAGGTTAACTACTAAATAAGTAACTGATGCTGTATAAGAAAAGGTTTTCAATCTTTGAAATCTGAAGTGAACTTGTTTCTGGGACAAATGAAGACAAAATATATGGCATCAAGAACCCAACTATAAACTTAAACTGTTTCTATGAAAAAGGTGCTATAAATGGCAACACACTTGTACTTTATTTCTAATAAGTTACTGTAGTGCATTATTATTTATTAGTAGTAGTATCTGTGATTGTGCAGAATTTGCTTGATAGTAGTAAAAGATCATACCCATTCAACTAGACCCAAGAGATCCTCCCCGAAAGCAGCATGACTGCTACTTCTACCACTTATAATTTCTAGCATAAGTACGCCAAAACTATATACGTCCGCTTTCTTTGTAAGTTGTCCTAACATCGCATACTCAGGAGCCAAGTATCCCCTGCCATAGATCAGACTCTACAACTTGAGAAATTATACACGCCGACCTATATCAATGCAAAAACAAGACGAGAAAATATACTTACTGTGTTCCAGCAACACGAGTACTAACATGAGTGACATTATTGGGAAAAAGTTTTGCAAGTCCAAAATCTCCTATTTTGGGATGAAACTCTCCATCAAGAAGTACATTACTCGCTTTTATATCTCGATGGACAATATGAGGTTCAGCTTCCTCGTGAAGATATGCTAGACCCGATGCTGTTCCTTTGCATATGCTAGCTCGTGTAGCCCAATTTAGGTCTACGTGTTTACCTCTCGAACCTACAATTTAATAACTTTGCACTTGGTATCAGGGGTTCATTAAGAAAACTTAACTAGTTAACTGTTAATTGCTAAAGCTTAATATCATAGAGATGGTAATTACAACCCATACTAATCTATATTATTTTTTTAACATCTAATATAGATTTAAAAATTTAGAAGAAAAAAAAACATATTTGGATGGTATATAAAACCTTTTATATCGTTTTATCAATATGTTGTTAGTTTGTACAATTGTACGTTAACAGTTACAAAAACTAAGTAGTTACGTACAGCAATAATTTGAATTTCTTTCAATAAGATCCCAAAAACAATTGGGCAGGAGGTTGTGATAAGAATGAGTATAGAGTTGGTAGATGGAAAAAGAACCGAATACCAAGTAAAGCACTAGCAAGGCTGTTGTTCTTAAGGAACTCATATACCAAGATCCGGTTACCGTCTTCAACACAACAACCAATGAGTTGGACGAGGTTGGGATGCTTAATACTCGATATCATATTTATTTCTGTCAAAAATTCAACTGTCCCTTGCTTGGATTCAGCTGAAAGAGACTTAACCGCAACAAGAGTGTCATCTCTCAGAACACCCTGTAATGTAAATTTGTTGACAATAAAAATACAGCTCCGTATTATATTATATGTACGTACGTACAGTATGTACCTTATAAACAACTCCAAAACCACCTCCACCAATCCTATTTGAGGGATGAAAGTTCCTTGTAGCCGATCTTAATGAATTGTACGAGAATTGTTTAACGTTGTTTGTAGCAATAACTAACCAATCAAAATTTCAACTATCTTAATTAATAACAGTATATAAAATTTAATATAAAGAAGAATAAAAAAACATCATGTGATGGAAATATTTAATTACCATTACCATCTGAAGGAAGATTTGTAGCTGTTGGTTTACACGAATCAAAAGCACCATAACAACAACCCATGCCCATACCCATACCCATTTTCTTTCTGCTTCAATTCCTATTTGTTTATGAATTGAAGAAGGACTTAAAATCTTTAGTTTGCAGCATCATATGATATCACTAGACTAGATGAAGTCACAATCAACAAGACATATTAATTGTATATCAAAAGTCAACGACAATTGAAACTAAACTAATTAAAATCAGGAGACAAGCGCAGAGAATACCTGATTCAAGTTGGAAGAAGAAGCCAGAAGGCCATAGATAGATTAATTAGTGATGATGATGATGATTATACGAGTTGTAAATTATTTATAAGTACGTTGAATTGTTAAATATTAAATAAATGTTCAAATAATTGATGAAAACAAATGGGAAGGAAAAGTTGACAAAGGACACAAAAGGGAGAAATTAACCAAATAGTGTATTAATTTGTTCCAACCCCAATATTTATTTATTTATTTATTATTATTATTATTATTATTATTATTATTATATTATTATTATATTAATTAATTAATATAAGTAAAGTAATGATAAAAACACGGATTCATAGTGATGATGTTGTTGAATTACATCACATAATAACAGTTGGTGGAAAAATACTCACTCATCTTTATATATATTTATTATTATTATTATTATTATTATTATTATTATCTTTCCATAGCATTATAACAGGATATCGATCTACCTGTGCATACAATCTTAATGATTTAGTATATATACTAGGAACACTTTTCAACACACGGCCCAAGGTGATTTATTAATTTCATATGTAATATGTAATTGTTGAGGTAAATTCTTCATATCATTTAATGTCAAAATTATTCGTCAAAATTATTCTAAGTGTTTAGTCTGTTGGAAGTTAATGCTGCTGGGCTATCAAGACTTAGTTCTGCTAGTGGAGTAAGCTCTGTTCATTTATTGAAGACAAAGTCTTCTAGAGTTAGTTCTGCTGGTATATTTGAAGTTAGTTCTGCTGGGCATTTCAACAGTTAGTTCTGCCAAGTGCCAAAGTCTGCAAAGATTAGTTCTGCCAGTGTTAAAAGATAGTTCTGCTCGTCTATCTGTTAGTTCTGCTTAGTGGGATTACTGCACAACAACTCTGCAACAAAAGTACACCTACTACAGACATACTTTTGAGGAACAGTGCACGCTGCAAACAAGAGAAGTCAAATGCATTTAATGCAAGCGTGGTTCTTAGAAAACTTGGTTTCAAGAAAGTAGATTGTATGTAGATTTTATACAAGTTGTTTAGTATATTAGCATGTACTTGCAGTAAAGTGTCTTTCTATATAGAGATCCTCAACACATCAATCCATATCTGCTATCTTGTAATCCTTTAGTCAAGTTGTAACAAGCTTCAAGGTTTCTTGTAACCCTGATATATTTGTGTATCCGTATTATTCAATAATATTGAGGCTTTTGGCTATTGAAATCAAGTGTGTTCTTACATTGTTTACAATTCCATTTTCATACATATTACAAATCACAATATATCTTCCAACTTAACAAGTGTTATTCCGCAAACTACTTGTTAAGAATTCATAGCTTAAGCATTTGTATTTATAAAGTATTATTGTGGGACCTCACAATTGGTATCAGAGCGATAAGACGAGTCTACCCAGATTCGCACAGATCCGCTCCGAGCAAAAGATGGCATATGAAAGAAGATTCAAGAAAACAAGTTTCTATGAGCACATCAGGTCTCATCATAAGCAAACCCCAAGGTTAGCTCAAGTCTAAATCAATATTTACGAAACTTAAAGATAAAGTGTTCAACTAGTATGTTCATACATTTATACTCAGAATATGGGCTACATTTAGTGATTGGTTAGCATACTTATGTCCACTATTCTTAGATGGTTACCATTCTAATGTTCATATTAGTTGAAAACTTTTCTTTTAGTTTTATAAGTGTTGGTGAAGATTTAAGCTTGAAATCTGTTCAAACCATATCATACAAACCTTTATTATTTTTGTGGAATAAAAATAAAAAAGGATGATGTCAAAATAAGGGGGAGAATTATAAAACAATGGGTTGCTGATTTTTAGGGGGAGATAAAAGGCTTCAAAGTTTACAACTTGAATAGGTACTTGTATCATGAAGATACAACTCAAAGATCAAAGATGTTCAAGTTAAAAGACGTATTCTGAAGTTTGTAAAGAAACTTGTTAATATGGGAAAATTATAATCAGTTTACTTATATTTTGTCATCATCAAATAGGGGGAGATTTTTAGGAAAATAATGTGGCAAAAATTTATTTGTCACAATATAGATTTGATGAGACAAAATATAAACCGATTAGGAAACACAAGTTGGAACTCTTACTGCGCAGCGATGAAGAAAAATCCGGTTCTCACTATCTAACCGTTGAATCATCTTGAAATTTGAACTGTAACTTCATAACATATAGATGAACATTCTGACCAGAGGAAATTTCGATCTGAGGTTTCGATTGACAGATATTAAATGTCGAAATTCATTACAGAAAGCTGTTTTAGCTTCTGGAACAGCAGCAGCAAGCAGAAGTAAAACAATCACTGTGTCTTCGTTATCCAACGAATTCTTGTGATTTTTGGATATGTTATAGATGGAATATGTTATTACATTGTGTCAAAATTTCATAGTTATTGGATGTTTCTACAATGAGATATGGAATTACAAATTATCTGCTGATCGATTTTTGCTGCACGAAGTCAGAAAATTACTGCACATTCGTTAACCGTTGGATCGAGCTGAATTTTGGTTATGATGTTAAAGATACTTTGATAGACTTATTGTAAAATTTTCAGCATGATCTGAGCTTTCTAGAGGGAGATACACCCTTCAGAATCTGCTGCAAACATAAGTTAACGCTGCTAGTTATGCATTCAGTGTTGCTTGTCGAGCGTTAATGCTACTCATATAAGGTTAGTGCTGCTCGTACATTAGTGCTGCTATTACACGGTTAGTGCTGCTAGCACAAAGTTAGTACTTTCACAAAGTTAATGCTGCTAGCACAAAGTTAGTGCTTTTACAAAGTTAGTGCTGCTAGCACAAAGTTAGTGTTTTTACATGGTTAGTGCTGCTAGCACAAAGTTAGTGCTTTTACATGGTTAGTGCTGCTAGCACAAAGTTAATGCTTCTAGTGTACTGCAAGTAAAGCAAGTGGGGCAGACAAACTTCCTTAAAAGCAGGGAATGCTTACTATGTGGAAGACCATGCTTGTACTTTAGTTAGGTATGCATTAATTATACTCACATGTAAAAACAACTTTAAATATTATAATATTTAAAGTTGTTTACTTTAGAAGCATGCTTGTAATAGTAAATTGTGTTTCCAATGTAAGTATGTGGGATTCTATAAATAAAGAAATCCATATACATTTAGAAGTGTGTTATCATAGTTATGAATCTGTGATAAACCCGATCTCATAATTTGAGATCGTTACCTCCAAGGTTTCACTGTAAACCCCGATACATAGTAGATGTATCTGTCTTATTAATCTAATTGATTAATAAGATTGGAGGTTATCCCTAAGGTTGTGCACAACCCCGATACAAATTAAGTGTATCCGTCTTGTTAATATTTTTGATTAATAAGATTAGGGAGTTGGTATCAAAAAATCTTCTTTGTGTTCTTCATATTTTTGCTTATATTAATTTCATATGTAATATGTAATAATGTAATTGTAGTACTCTTAAAAATTATTATGTTTGAACATCAAGGGTGAATGGTAGATTGTCAAACAAAATGCAAAGGGATGGAAAACATAAGAAAGAAATGTATGTGATCTCTGTGAGTCCCTAATCACTATTATGTTAGTGATTGTGAATCATTAACAGTGAGTTAATTGTAAAAGGGGGGGTTGAATACAATTAAAAACTTTTCTGTTATAATGTGTTAGCTTGTTTAGCAAGTTTTCAACCGTATTAAAGTGACAACAATATGAACACAAATATATATAAGATAAGCAGTTCAGTTGCTGATGCAATTCTAGCTGAAAGATAAATTCTTTCATTAATAAAATTTATCTCTTGTTGATTGCGGAATAGATTAGCCAAAGCTAATCCAAATCAAACAATACAGCTATTACAAAGGAGATGAGCAGTAGTGGACAAACACGCTAACTTGCTCACTCGCTGAGGTAAGCTAGTAGTGGACAAACACGCTACTAGTTCACTCGCTGGTGTTACTTGTATCTTAGACAAACTAGTCACTGACAAACAAGTGACAATACAAGTAATCGACACAAAATGAAGTACAACATGCTACGCTATTTATAGACGCTGAAATCCTTAATTTCCGGATCTGAAGGACACGTGTCGCTGCTTGATTGGAGAGGTAGTTGAGATGTGATACATCATGGCACGACATTCTGTCTTGGGAAATATCACCTTGTACCATAAACCAATCAAATGCTTCCACGTTACTCTTTTCAAGTTTCGAGGAACACGTGTTGCGCCGTAATAACGTCGAATGTCAACTTCTTATTTAATGCAGCATTTAATGCTGCAGTCACTGATAGAAACATCAATTCTCCTCATTCTCGATGCGAGCTAACATGCTCTAAAGAATGACTTGAACAGCTAATCTTCAGTGACTTCTTTTATTCAGCAGAAGAGAGAACTCAAGAAGACTTGGAGACTCTCGCTGATAGATGAGTATCAGCGACACACATAGTTGAGTCTTTTATCTTGATAAGATCTTCATCTATTGGTTTTAACATATGATCAGCGACCATAAACTTCAGCAACAGGAGCTTGACTTGAATCATTTTCTTCATGGAACATTATTGAGAAGATCAGAGACTGTGAACATATAGCATGATCAGTGACTTCACTTATCAGCGATTAATGACTCAACAATCTCCTATATAATCTCCCCCTTAATCCTTGTGATCAGTGACCACTTGAGTTCAGCGATCAGTGACTCAACAATCTCCCCCTAAATGGTTTAAGTCAAAGCTCCCTTAGACAAACTTGTTGCAGGAAAGTTTTAGTCTCTGATGATGAGTTGGTTGCTCAGAGACTTGTACTTGTAAATTTTTGTTGTTGAAAAGATTTTAGTCTCTGACAGTAGGTTGGTCGCCTAGTGACTTGTACTTGTAGATTTTCTGTGTCAAGCCTCATTTATATCATTGAATAAATATTTACAGAAGCTAACTATTACAAAATATCTAATTTATTTATCTCTCCACATCTCCTCCTCTTTCACTATGCCAAGCTCAGCTTCAAGTTCATACTTTTCTTTGGAGGGCAGGTATCTGAATTTTCTTGCCAAGGCTTCATCGAGAATAGCTTTTCTGATGTTTGAATTTGTAGGAAGCATGCTAGCTGACCTGATTAGGTGTATGAGTTGTTCTTGATCAACCTTCTCAAGTTCAGCTTCTCTCTGAAACCTAAGGGCACCATTTAGGTCCATGTATACCATACCCTTCTCCCCCTCAGTGACTTCATGTCCTTCAAGCTTTGGCACACCAGCAGGGATAGATAGATTTAACCTTGAAGTGTTGGGGATTCGATAGATGCTGCTAGAGCCTGATCTATACCTTGGGCTTGGTGGCTGAACAATCTCTTCACCAAATATGACAGTATCTTCTGGTCTGAGAAGTTACAGGGACACCATCTTTTGATATAGCCTATCAATCTCCTTCAGGACATCAGCTTTAGCTGCACTTGTAGAGTGGCTGATAGCAAGCCTGATTTCATTCCATTCTTCTCTGTGCAGCTTGCATACTTGATCAAGTAGCATGGCTTGAGTCTCTGAACCTCTTTGAATGAGTAGCTGAGGTTGAGATTGATTCTTAGACTTCTTCAATTTAACCTTGGTAATAGGTGCAGGGTTTGATCTCCCTGTCATTCGGGCAGCAAACCTCTTTCTATCTATCTCATCCCATTTCCTATCCACTACTGTTCTGACAGCTCCCCCTTTCTTTTTAGAGCTCTTGCTAGCTGATGTTTTCAGTTTTTGTTGCTCTAGCTCACTCTCTTCTATCTCAGCAAGTACCCTGGCAATTGCAGCATCAGACTCTTCTTGATCTTTCTTTTGTTTAAGCAGTCTGGCCCTTTCATTGGCATCTTTAGAGCTCAATTCCAGTAGGTATGCTCTGTCAGCATCTGATTGCTCTTTCAGCAACCTTTTCCTTTCTTGTTCCTCTCTTAACTCAGCCTGAAAAGTTATTTGCATTATCATCTCCTGCTCCCTGTCCTGTCTTGCCTTTACTTTTCTGGCAACTCTTTGCTCTTTTGTTTCATCAGGACAGGGGGTATCTGAGGCTGAGTAAGAGGAAAAGCATGTTGTAGGGGAAGTATCTGAAGTGGTAGTGTTGGAGGGAGTTATTGTGGAGATTGGTATTATTGTTGCTGGGGTAGGTGTGGTTATTTGGGTTGTTTGGGTAGTTGTAGTTGTAGTTGCTGTGGGTGAGGGTAGGTTTTGGGTTGCTGGTGGAGATGAAGGTACAGTTACCTCAGATATGACAATATGTGGTTGAGGGTCATTGACCTGTTGTTTCTTTGATGGAGGAATAGATGCAGGAGAGGTGTCACTGGTCCTTTTTCTCTTCATGACAGATGATATGGGTTGCTGATCCTCCATATTTACATCATCTTCATCTTCTGAACCCTGACCATTTCCATGACCACCTCCCTGGCCATCATCATTGTTGTCATCATCATTATCATCAGCATCATGCATGATGGTATCATCTTCCTCATCATCAGATACATCATCTACCACCTCCGTATTCATCCATTCCTAGGGAGCCAATTCATAGCTCACTGAGGTACCCTCTAACCTAGCAGCCTCATCCACTGCCCATTGCTGTACCAGCTCATTGTAATTCCTGAGCTCTTCAGCACTGAACTCAGGAAAGCTCTCAGCGACATCCACCATATCAGTGGCTATCTCCATATCCACCCAATACAGTTCAGCAACTGCAAAGGCTTCCAACTCCGGTTGCTCAGCAATCGGACGCAGTGCATAGGTGTTGAGCACAATGTCCCTGTGAGCTTTGTTTGACAGCGGATCAGTCATCTTTCGGGGCATCTCAGGATCAGAGACAATGTCCTCTTCTTCACTCTCCCCCTGACTGGTTCGCTCAAACTGATCAACTGCCCTGAGAATTTGTTCAGTGAAAGCAGCATTTTCCTCTCGCAGGGCAGCGACCTCAGCTCTTGTCTTTGTAAGCTGTGAGACAACCTGTGGAAGTACCTTGATAACTTTGTCAGTGTTATACAGGTAGTTGGATACAGAAATGGCTAAATCATTTTGGTTGGTGGTGAGTTGGGCAATGGCAGTGGCATGAGTGGTAAAGTTGGTGGTGGAGGTGGAGGCTAGCTCAGTGACTGCATGGTTTATTGCAGCACTAGCATCAGCTACTGTTTGTACTCTCTCACTAACAGATGTGCTCCATGGTTCAATGGAGTTGTATATATCAGTGAGAGCAGTAATAGCTTTCTGTAGGACAGAGACATTGCCAATAAGTGCCTCACGATCTTCAGTGAGCATCTTAATTTGGGTTTAGGATTGGGCAATGTACTCCATCAGTAGCTGATTTGATGTGGAGTGGGTGGAGGTGTTTGTGGGAGTAGTTTGGGTAACAATAATGGGGGTAGGTGTAGATAGGGCTACATGATCAGGGGGTGTGGTCTGATCAGCAGCAACTTGGATGTTGTCACTGGAGAAAGAGGTGGGGGTAAGCTCTCTGATAGGAGAGTTGGATGTGGTTAGAAGAATGGGTTGGGTGTCCTCTGAGGTGTCCATGGGCATGATTTCCTCATCATCAGCTTGTGATTTAGCTGGTGGTTCATTGGAAATAGAAGTAGCGACCTGTATCTCACCATGGGTCAGTGGTGAGACATTGACAGCCGGTGCAGTGATAAAGGAGAGATGGCCCGGGTCTGTAGTCAGTGGTGTGACATCAGCTATGAGTGTGTTATCACCCACTGATGTCACTAGCCCTTTGAATGAAATGTCACCCTTTTGTGAGGATGACAAGTGGCTGGGTTGACTCAATCTGAGGGTGTGGGGTGCACCCGAATCACTGCTAACAGTGGTTTGATCCACTGCAGCCGTCTGTAGTTGTCCCTTTATAGAGTCACTGGACTTTCGGGAGTCCAGTGAAGCAGGTAAAGTTGAGGGTTTAGCAGTGGTGCCCTCAGCAACTGAACGTACAGTCACTGATTCACCACTGGCATCCGTAGATGTCTTCTTTTTGCTATGTCCCTGATCCTTTAATGTCAGGGACCCTAATTTGGATTTTTTCTTGGGAGCAGTTGGTGGTTTCTGGAGTGGTGGTTGACCAACAGTAGTCACTGGGGGTGTGGTCAGTGACGTGGTCGATGGGGGGGGCAGCAACTGACATATGTACAGAAGTTACAGGCTGGGGTGCAAGGATCCCCGGGTGTTTCATGAAAGCAGGTAACACCGCAGTCGCTGGTTTAGCAAAGATTTGAGATCCTACCAGGGTCGGCTCAAAACCTTGAAAAGATACCCTATCATAGGCAGCAAAATGATCCCTGAAGATCAGTGAGAGAAACCTAGGGTAGGGTACATATTTGGCCCTGGCAGGCTCAGCGACTTTGGTGATCAGTTCATTAAAGATCACACTTGCATAGTCAACTCGTAGAGAGTTGACCAGTGACCAACTGATCTGGGCCTCCAGGGAGCTGAATTGATCATAGCTCCCTGATTTTGTACCCAAAGATTGGATAAAGTTTGTGAAAATGGCATTCCAAACACCATCCATTTTTGTTTTGTGGACCGTAGAGTACTTACGGTTGCCACTGCCATCGACTGAGTATTTACACTCAATCTCAGTAAGATCGACGAGGCCTTGTTTGGCTACGTCGCTCTCTGGCAGTGACTCGTACGACTCATAGGTCGGAAGTTGTAAAATGGACCGGATGGTGTTGGCAGTTATGGTGATGGGATGGGTACCATTGTCTATAAAACCCTGGAGTTGTGAAACACCAGAGACGACAGAGTGAGTGCAGGTATACCAGAACTCACTAAGCCATTCTGGGTTCATTTCTCTAGGAGACAAGGTAAGAGCAGGGAGGATAAAGTGATTTTTAAGAAAGTTTATCACCTCCGCATACTCAGGTTTAGGGCATGTTACATTTCCCAAATAGTTAGATTTGGGAACTATAACAACAAGCGTATCACTGACCGCAGAGGCTCGAAGAGCTTTAATCTCTGGGGTCGGTGTGTAAGCATTGTTGAAAAATTTTGTTCTTGCCATTTTTAATGAAAGAAAGAAGATTTAAATTTTGAGATATTTGCAGAGAAAATGAAGAAGATGAAGTTTTGAAAAATTAGAAAGCATAAAGAATGAAAAGGAAGGGGTTTCACTGTTTATATACGGTTACTGATGTACAGATTATGTGGTCAAAACGAGTATGTACGTGGTCAAAAAGTGGTGGTTGATGGTAGGGGAGTAGGGTGATGATGGTGATGAGTGGTAACATTAAATGGTGATGTGAGTGGTACGCCGGAAAGGTATACGAGTTGTCAGAAAAAGTGTACCTTTTCGAGTTCCCATGAGATATTTTAATAAGGCATTTATTAGGAATATAAAACGTTAAGAATTAAATACAAAATGTATTAAATGTAAGGAATATATGTCAAAATAAATGCCATATTAAATAAGAACAAACTTCGCTGATACATTACATTTCAGCGAGATGAAAAGAAGTTATATCTTAAAATAAAATAAATATTATATCTCATATTTAATTTCGCTGATCAGATTACAACTTAGAATACTAATCTAATCAGCTAGCCAAATTGTGAATCATAAGACATATTTTATTTATGTGACATAAAGAGTTTTCATGTGTGGTTACAGAGTATATAATTTATTGATCATAACTATGCTAACTTATTGTTCTTGCTGATTATATCAGTGAGAGTAATAGGCCAGCGAGTTAGAATTATAAACCATATATTCTGTAAATACCTTTTATTAAACATTTAGGTTTAATCATTTAAGTTCAACATTCCCAACTCGCTGATGAGAAAGGTGAATCTTTTCTCATCTAAAGGTTTTGTAAATATGTCAGCGAGTTGGTAATCAGTTGGAATGAAATGCAATTCAATGTCACCTTTCATGACGTGGTCCCTGATGAAGTGATATCTGACATCAATGTGCTTTATCCTTGAGTGCATTACAGGATTATTCGCTATGGCAATAGCACTTTGACTGTCACAATAAATTGGAACATTGCCAAAGTCAAAACCATAGTCAGCAAGTTGATTCCTCATCCACAGAATTTGAGCAGTGCAAGCTCCAGCAGCGACATATTCAGCCTCAGCAGTGGAAGTTGAGACAGAATTTTGTTTCTTGCTTGACCAGCTTACAAGCTTTTCTCCAAGAAACTGACAGCTACCAGAGGTACTCTTTCTGTCCATTTTGCATCCAGCATGATCAGAATCTGAATATCCTTTCAGTGAGAAATCTGAACCATATGGGTACCAGAGACCAAGATTTGGTGTACCCTTCAGATATCTGAATATTCTTTTAACAGCGAGCAAATGGGATTCCTTTGGATCAGCTTGATACCTAGCACATAGACATGTAGCAAACATAATGTCTGGTCTACTAGCAGTTAAATACAGCAGTGACCCGATCATTCCTCTGTAAGCAGTGATGTTTACAGATTTACCATCAGGATCAGCATGTAATTTTACTGCCGATGACATTGGTGTAGCAAGGGATGAGCAGTTGGTGAATTCAAATTTCTTTAATAAATCTTTAACATATTTTCCTTGATTTATAAAAATACCAGTCTTGGTTTGCTTTATTTGCAGACCAAGGAAAAATGTTAGTTCACCCATCATGCTCATTTCATAACTTTTAGTCATGAGGTCGCTGAATTCCTTGCACAAGTCATTGTTAGTAGACCCAAAAATAATATCATCAACATAAATTTGGACTAATATAACATCTCTCTTATCCTTTTTGATAAATAGTGTGCTGTCAATTTTACCTCTGACATACCCACATTTAGTTAAGAAAGTAGAGAGAGTGTCATACCAAGCTCTAGGAGCTTGTTTTAGTCCATATAAAGCTTTTTCCAGCTTATAGACATAACCTGGATGCTTGGGATCAGTGAATCCAGGTGGTTGCTTCACATACACTTCTTCCTGCAGCTTTCCATTCAAGAAA
The DNA here is from genome assembly GCA_963422505.1 of Pseudognaphalium luteoalbum. Lineage (NCBI taxonomy): Eukaryota > Viridiplantae > Streptophyta > Magnoliopsida > Asterales > Asteraceae > Pseudognaphalium > Pseudognaphalium luteoalbum. The sequence continues at coordinate 20,539,455 of OY730192.1, forward strand.
GCACTTTTCACATCCATTTGATATACCTTGAACTTCTTGTGAGCTGCATATGCTAAGAACAACCTAATTGCTTCAAGCCTAGCAACTGGTGCAAAGGTTTCATCGTAGTCAATTCCTTCTTGCTGACAGTAAACTTGTGCAACCAGTCTGGCCTTATTTCTTATCACAACACCATCAACATCCATCTTGTTTTTGAACACCCATCTTGTTCCAATCACAGATTTCCCAGATACTTGAGGTACTAACTTCCATACTTTATTCCTTTCAAACTAAGATAGCTCATCTTGCATGGCAGCTATCCAGTGATGATCAGTGAGTGCCTCATCAATTTTCTTGGGCTCAATCAGTGACACAAAGCTTATAAACAAACAAAAGTTAGCAGATGTTGATCTGGTCTGGACCTTGGATTGTGAGTCACCAATAATCAATTGATTATCAATATGTCTAGTCCATTTAGTCACTCGCTGAGGTTCAGCAGTGACTTGATTATCCAGAGATGATCCACCAGACACATCAGCATTAGAAACATGATTATTGTTTAAGCTTTGATTTGGACAGTGAGTGTTATCATTTTGATGCAGATGATGAGATGATGATGATGGGATATTAATAGGCAAAGATGAAGTTCCTGAATCATTCATAGCTAAAGTAGAGCCAGAAGTACCTTCAGAGACATCATCTTCCCTTTCATAATCTGATGAATGAATCTCATGCTTGTCATCACTGATTGTATTAAAAATAAGATTTTCATAGTCTTTTGGATCAGTGAGTGATTTATCATAAGATTCATCAAAGGTAACATCCATTAATTCTTCAATACATTCCCTTCTTTTATTATAAACTCTGAAAGCTTTTGAAATGATTGAGTAACCAACAAATATACCTTCATCAGCTTTGGGATCAAACTTCCCTAAGTGATCTCTTTTGTTTAAGACATAGCAGGTACTGCCAAAAACATGAAGAAAACTTATGTCAGGTTTTCTCCCCCTTAACACCTCATAGGCTGTCTTATCATGTCTCTTGACAATCAGAGACCTATTCTGAGTGTAGCAGGCAGTGTTGACTGCTTCAGCCCAGAAATGGGTCTTAAGACCAGCATCTATGAGCATTGACCTTGCTGATTCAATCAAGGTTCTATTTCTCCTCTCTGCAACACCATTTTGTTGAGGTGTTCTTGGTGCAGAGAAGTTTTGAGAAATACATTTTGAATCACAAAAACTTTCAAGGTCAACATTTCTAAATTTAGTGCCATTATCACTTCTTAAATGTTTAACTGAACAATCATTTAAGTTTTCCATCTTTTTGATAAAGGATATGATTTCCTGTGTTGTATCACTTTTGGCTTTGAGAAAGAATACCCAAGTATATCTAGAATATTCATCCACAATTACCAAGCAGTACCTTTTACCACCAAGACTGGGAGAACTCACTGGACCAAATAGATCCATATGCATCAGTTGAAAACATTCTGTCACTGAAGATGTTTGTTTGCTTTTGAATGAAGAGCTGTGATGTTTTACCTTCTCACACGCTGAACAAAGCTTGTCTTTGTCATAAGTAAGCTTTAGAAGACCATTTACCAAGTCATTCTTGCTGAGCTTGCTGATGGCCTTGAAGTTCAGGTGAGAAAGACGCTTATGCCATAACCATTTTTCTTCTAAAAAGGTTCTGGAATAAAAGCATGTTCCTGATTGTGCTGAGTCCATATTGACTACATATGTATTGCCTTTTCTTTGAGCAGCCAGGACAGCGCTTCCATTCTTGTTGTAAACAACTCCAGCTTCATGATCAAACAGCACTTTATTTTTGGCATGACAGAATTGACTAATGCTTAATAAATTATGCTTCGGTCCTTCAACATATGCCACCTTCTTAAACATAACATTACCATTGGTCAAGACCCCATACCCTCTGGTCTTACCAATGTTGTTATCACCAAACACTACATCAGGACCTCTTTCATCCTGGTATTCACTGAGCAAGGACTTACATCCGGTCATATGTCTGGAACAACCACTATCCAGATACCAAATTGTCTCTCTGAGAATGCCCTGCATCACACACAAACAATTAGTTCAATTGATGAACCCATCCTGAGATGGGTTCATGGTGGTCAGCCTTTGGTTCAGGCTTCCACAGGCTTGCATCAATAGTATCTGAATGCTCACTGATTATTTGAGATTTTGAAAATGATGTAGCTGAACATTCAGATACCACGTGCTGACATACTGATGATGGTTGACTGAGTGAAACTTGTGATGATGAACAATCTGATGACATATGGTGTCTACTTCCACATTTGTAACATTTTTTATTTGTGGACTTAGATTCTTTGACTTATTGTTCATACTGGACAAAGACATAGAAGTTCTCAAGTTTACTACCTCATTTTGCTTCTTTGACTTCAAGTCACTGATAATGAAGTCATCAGTGACTGGAGTGTCAGAAGTGAGGTCACTGATAGATTCTTGGTCATCAGTGATAGTTTTGATAAGAGCAGTGCAAGTAGTTGATTCATAAATTTCTAGTTTCTCTAGTTCATTAATACTTGCAGCAATATCATAACTATTAGTAACCTGTGAGCTTCTTACAAAGTAATTTGGTTTAGGCTCACTGACAATTGACATTGGTTCAAAGACAAATTCTGAGAAAGTTTCATCAGGTTTGAATATTTGATCAACTTTGGTTGCATCAGCGAGAGCAGCAGCAGTTTCATAATCACCTCCCAGAATAGCCTTAACTTGTTTTGGGATTTGATTACTTATGCACTGATTCACTTTTAATGCAGACCTACACCATGACTTCATCACTTCATTGAGTTGTGAAAATTTAGTTTCAAATTTTACTTTTTCTTGAATGCATTTTTGATTTGCATGTATTTGTGCATCAAGATCAAGTGTAAGATTCTTTATTTTTAACAAATTTTCTTCTTGAAGTTGAAGTTTAGATGTTAAGTCACTGATCATACATTCTTGTCTTTTCTGAATGTCATGAGCATTTGATAAGTCAACTATCAAAGTTTCAAAGATTGACTCTTTTTCAGTAGCTGATGCTGACTTAAAACAATGTACCTTGTAGAGAGTCTCTGGATCCCAGCCAGATGCTGAACATTTCTGTGCTACTTCTTTGATGTCTTCATGAAAAGCAGCATCATCAGCCATCAGGCAGTAATCCCTGTCCATACAGATCATAGCTTCCTCTTCATCTGATGATGAAGTTGAGTCAGAGTCGCTGATGGATCCTTCTTCAGCAATGAATCCTTTATTCTTCTTCTTTGACTTGGACAATTCCTTCAGCTTCTTGTACTTTGCTTTGTACTTGTTGTACTTGTCATTTCTGAAGCTGGGTTTTTGATCAGCGAAAGAGTTGACAGCTTTCGACCTGCATTCAGCTGCAAAATGGCCAGGTTTGCCACATTTGTAGCATTCACCTTTTGATTTAGAAACCTCATTTGATGAAGCACTAGCAGATCTGTTGAATCTGCTGTTCTTTCTGAAGTTAGCAACCATCATGGCCATATCTCTCTCTAGCTTCTCAAGTCCTTCGTCATAGCTGACTTCTGACTGATCATCAATGAATTGCCTTCTTCTTCTGCGATCAGCGACTTAGAGCTCATTTTGGTGAGCTTTGCTTTCTGCTTTTGGTCAGCTTCATCAAGCTCAGCTACAAGGGCATTAGAAAACTTTTGTCCTCCTAGTGCAGCACGAATGTGCTCACCTTGATCAGCTAGTTTCTCAGATTGTTCCCAATTAAGCAAAATTCCATAAACTTGAGTTAGATTGAGAAAGTTATAATCGTTTCTTTGTCTTATGCATGTTGCAATGGTTCCCCAGATTTTCCTAGGTAGTAATTCTAGAAACTTTTCAACAACAAATCTCTGGTCCTTTCCTATATTTGCTTTTTCCATTTTATTAATTAAAGCTTGATATCTGGTATAGGTAGATGCCAGTGATTCATTGGGTTCCATTGCAAACATTTCATATTGACGAGTTAGATTAACTTCTCTACAGCGAATTATATCAGGAGTTCCAATATATATGTTTCTAAGAGTATCCCACATATGTTTCGCTGTGTTGCACAATCTAATGGACTCAAACACTTCATCAGGAAGTGCCATGCTTATGTAAATTTTAGCTTGTTTATCTAGCCTTACCATACGTTTATCCTCATCTGACCACTGTTCCTCCCTTTTGGGCATAACCATTTCAGGTATAGCAGGAGTAGTTGCAGTAGCTGCAACTGCAGGAACAATAGTAGTTGGGGTGTATGGACCATCAGTAATTATAGCACAAAGACGATCATCAGCAAGATCTAAAAACATCATCATCCTGAACATCCAGGTTTCAATTCTAGATGGATCAAAAGTCGGTGGTTTGGTAGTGGAGCCATTTCCCTTCTGGTACTCAGAATCAACACAACTGTATTTAACCGATTCCATTGCAGATCTGATTTAATTATATTTAAACCAACTCTGCTCTGATACCAATTGTGAGTCCCTAATCACTATTATGTTAGTGATTGTGAATCGTTAACAGTGAGTTAATTGTAGAAGGGGGGTTGAATACAATTAAAAACTTTTCTGTTATAATGTGTTAGCTTGTTTAGCAAGTTTTCAACCGTATTAAAGTGACAGCAATATGAACACAAATATATATAAGATAAGCAGTTCAGTTGCTGATGCAATTCTAGCTGAAAGATAAATTCTTTTATTAATAAAATTTATCTCTTGTTGATTGCGGAATAGATTAGCCAAAGCTAATCCAAATCAAACAATACAGCTATTACAAAGGAGATGAGCAGTAGTGGACAAACACGCTAACTTGCTCACTCGCTGAGGTAAGCTAGTAGTGGACAAACACGCTACTAGTTCACTCGTTGGTGTTACTTGTATCTTAGACAAACTAGTCACTGACAAACAAGTGACAATACAAGTAATCGACACAAAATGAAGTACAATATGCTACGCTATTTATAGACACTGAAATCCTTAATATTCGGATCTGAAGGACACGTGTCACTGCTTGATTGGAGAGGTAGTTGAGATGTGATACATCATGGCACGACATTCTGTCTTGGGAAATATCACCTTGTACCATAAACCAATCAAATGCTTCCACGTTACTCTTTTCAAGTTTCGAGGAACACGTGCTGCGCCGTAATAACGTCGAATGTCAACTTCTTATTTAATGCGGCATTTAATGCTGTAGTTACTGATAGAAACATCAATTCTCCTCATTCTCGATGCGAGGTAACATGCTCTAAAGAATGACTTGAACAGCTAATCTTCAGTGACTTCTTTTATTCAGCAGAAGAGAGAACTCAAGAAGACTTGAAGACTCTCGCTGATAGATGAGTATCAGCGACACACATAGTCGAGTCTTTTATCTTGATAAGATCTTCATCTACTGGTTTTAACATATGATCAGCGACCACAAACTTCAGCAACAGGAGCTTGACTTGAATCATTTTCTTCATGGAACATTATTGAGAAGATCAGAGACTGTGAACATATAGCATGATCAGTGACTTCACTTATCAGCGATTAATGACTCAACAATCTCCTATATAATCTCCCCCTTAATCCTTGTGATCAGTGACCACTTGAGTTTAGCTATCAGTGACTCAACAATCTCAATGAGATAAGTGTCCCTAATTACAAGTCGTTAATTGTGTATTGAAAAACCTTTTGTCTAAGTAAGAAATAAGTAGGTACCTACGAACTTATTTGTAAAAGTGTGTGTTTGATTATTTTTATTAGACATATTTTTAGAAAGTGTTTTAATCACATGATATATCATTAACTAGTAATATATGCATTTGAAAGAAAATTAACAACTTATGCTACTTTAATTTATGTTTGAAAATAATAATAGTTTCAAATGTTAATTTTTTTAAAAAAAAGCTATGGAAAAGATTATTTGCATTTTGAGTGGATTTTAGAAAATAATTATGATAAATAAAAGTAAGCCATTAAAAAGTTTTAAAGTTATATTCATCAAAAAGTTCTAATGAAAGTATAATATGTATCCATTCCTCTCAAACTTGGTACAAAGAAGATTTTTATGATGTATTAAGCTAATAATTTTATTTTTTTTAATTGTCAATCCATATTTTTTAAAGAACAATGTTACTTGTAGAACAATTTTAAAAAAATATAAGTTGATGAAAAATTGTAATAACTTGTCATAGTAATAAGTATAAGATATGATCGAACTTCAACTCATTCATATATAATTACGATGGTCAAATAATAAAAGTAGGCACCTTAGAACTAAAAACTAATATATATCCCAAGTATTTAGATATTATCTATTTCCATGACTTTAGTGCAATTAAGCTTAGTCATCTTAATGTTAAAGTGTTACATTAATAGAAAGAAAGAAAGAAATAATTATCATATACTATCAAATTTAGACTACTTATAAATAGTAATGTTTTTGTCTCTTTGTATAATTAAGTTTTATCTAAATAGTTAAATAGTATATAATGTATATCTTAACTTAAAAAGCAACATGAATGGAGTGGTAAGTAACTTCCTACTTTAGTAGTATACCTAAGTTCAAGTTTAAAACTTACTCCTACTATTTTTTATTTTACTTGACTTTTTTGAATTTATCCTTTGGTCCCTTAACTTTAATAATTTGATGGATCCTATTTAACTTCTTTTAATTAAATTTTTAGTCCCCTAATTTTAATAACTTGATGGATCCTATTTAACTTTTATAAACAAATATTGTCAGTTTTGATAGTTTATAGGTGAAATAAAAATTATGGTTGTAGAGCTTCCTTAAACACTCAATAGATTATAATTCTTTCATTACTCTTAAATATTACTATCATAAGTTTAACTTTTCTTAAAATTAATGAAAGTCATCCAAAAGATATATAAGCTCTTTAAGTACTTTTAAATTTGATTTATTATAACTTCACTACTCTTTACCATCATCATATACCTATTTATATAATATAGCAATCGCTGTTATATTGTCACTTTAATGCTATTGTTGTTTATTATTATGTTAAATTATTAAATAGCTGAAAAATTGTGTTAACATATTTTATCTATATTTACTTTTAGGTAAATATCTTTCTAATAAGTTTAACCGATATGAGTATAAAGTTGTTGAACTCCCATGAAGAATAAGTTTGTTGTCTTTTTATAAATTACTATAAAAGATCTGTACAATACAGCGTAACACGGAAACTATAAATATTAGTGATCCACGGTAATGTTATGTCATTTTTTCGATAGATTGGCTATGAAATTTGCACGTTTAAAGTGTTGGACTAACTATGTTTAATGTTAAAGAAAGTGAGTCAAATGTTATTTAATTTATTTAATTTAAAAATTATAATAACACAATTTCCTAATAATGAATTTTCAAATGTAAATTTTTAAAATTTGATCTTAATAATTGCTAAAATAGAAGGTTATAATGTTTTATATACGTAGCATATAAATAGCAATAATGCTATATGTAGATATAATGGTTAACATTTTTAATTTATTTTCTTTGCATATTTGAGATGTAGGAATATTAATCTAACTATTTTATCAAGAAAAGAGTTCTTAACCGTTTTTAATTTTAAAGTATTCTCATTTGATCCAAAATCTATATATATGTGTGTGTCGTTTATTAGTTGCATTTTTTTCTGATAAAATAAAAAATAGTAGTTGCATTTTATTTATAATTACACATGAATTATTTGTATATTTATCTTAAGTGAAATGTTATGTTCACTAATTATTTTTATGACTATAGTATATATCTTATCTTACCATTTAATCTTTATCACCCAAAATTATATATAACAAAAGTTGAAATATTGAATTAAAAATTTTATTTTATATACTTTAAATTTATTTTGAAAAGCATTTCTATCTTCGATAGTAAAGGTAAATGGTTATAACAAAAAGAGATGCGCTTATTGAAAAATGTTTAATATATATATTTAAATAAGTGTGAGATGGAAATTGACGGAATAAAAAACATGTTCCCGTTACGAGGTGTGGGCATTATAAACCTTATTAAACATCATATTTTAATGACTATGTAAATTAACAAAATGTTTTGAAGATTATTCTAAAATCTTTTTAATTAGTTGGTTCCACATGTCAATATTAGAGACAACTAATGTGTCAAATTATGAGGCCCTCTAGAACACTTACGTGGCACTATCAGAAGGCATAAGCTTTTGAGGTGCATTTAATAAACATGTAATTTCCTTAAATAACATAATTTGTAATTAATATATAAATAAAAAGGAAAATATTAGATTGAATTAATGAGTATTAAATGTAAATATTAATGTTTAAGGAAATTTCGACTTCATTAAATGTACCTTAACGTGTGACACGAGAGCACACGTTACCAAAACCCTATAAAATAAGTGAAATCATTTTGATAAAAACATGAAAAAGAAAATATGTAAACATAAATGGTGATTTGACTACATATGAAGAGATTGAGTGTTATAATGATACTATGAAATATACTTAATGACTCTTTTTCGTAAATATTAGTGTTATTCTAGCGGTAAAAAAAGTAACATGTCAATTGTTTTTATGTTATCGTGTATATTTTTTAAATATAGGTATGTAGACGTGACCAATTGGGGTTCGAGTTCCACTCAAGTGATACTGCCATCGCAAACACACAGGCTCCACATGTGTGAGCGACAGGTTTGGGGTTCGAGTTCGTGCTTCAGCACATGTAGATGACTTGTGGAAATGTGATTTGCCTGATGTTGATGCTCGTTGTGGGTGCAGTGGACGCGTACCATTGAAATATGGTACGTGATCAAGGTTACCCTCCAAATTACCCTTTAGGTATATAAATGTGTCATTAAAGTGTTTTGTGGAGAAAAGATTGTACTTAAATCCTAATGATGTGTTTAATTTATTTTAAATATGTTTAAATCGTTGACACGTGTCACTTTCTTAAGTGACGACGTGTCAATCTAGGAAGGAGTTGGTTGTAATTGGCACAAGTTTTTTCAACCTTTTTTGTGATCTTAGTAGTTAAAGTCAAATATTTCTAAAAGTTAAATTGTATAATTGTGTTTTTAGCTTTTAGAAATATTTGATGATGTTTCAGTTTTTTTTTATCGTATATATGTTCATAATTAAGCAGTTGAGTTGTATCGTACATAATTTAATAATTTATTAGAAAGTTTATTCGTGACGATGCAAGTGTAAATATAAATAAATACAACACACTATACATACAATGATAGACTTTTTGCAAACAAGTGTCTTCCACCGGCTTTAAAATAAAGTAAAAAGATGAAATATTAATTATTTGTTACCCCACGTCCGGATGTTTTAAACGGATTTTTTTTGCTAAATTTGTACAGTATTAATTTTAGTGACCCAACAAGGATTTTAGGCTTTAATTATTTCGTATGACTTTAACTAATTAACAAATTTTAAAGAGTAGGCTGAAAGGGACCCGTTACTTTCCACACGAGAATACATTAAATTTTCAACAATATATCATTTTCATTTAATTCAACAACAACAATATATATATATATATATATATATATAGTGAACCAGTGTTCCAATACAACTGGCCGACCTTTCCTTTCTTCCTTTTCAAACCATATTTAATGGCAAATGGCTAAAATATGAAGTAATTGTTAAAATTTGATAATAAAATGAATGTAATTTTTGTCGATACTCTAAAACGATCCAAAATTTTTAAATCGTACTATAAAAGGATTTAAGTCAACAAAAAAGTTTAACTAAAAGTAAAACTACCTTTTGATTTTTTAAACTTTTTTCTCTTTTTTATCGGTTTTGAACATAAATATCATATATTCATCTAATACGTGATATTATTGACCCTAACAAACATATATCATCATAATATATATATAGACTAAAGTTCAAATGAGTTCATGATTTTTGAGTGAGACTAAGGGAATCAATAATATCATGCCACATGTACAAAGAGAATGTTCCATACTACAAAACCCATTTACCCCAAACATTAATTATCTCACAAACGACAAATCAAAAAATCATGAAACTTGCACCATATTTTTCAGCGTTTTATCCTCTTCGATTTGCCGTCCCTCAAGGCATACTTTCGATAAAAAAAATTTTTGGTTTTTTGGTAGGTTTTATAAATTAGTAACACATGTGTTAGTGATTGATTGTATATTTTATTTACGGTCATGGTTAGGGTTTAGGGTTAGGATTTAGCTAGGTTCATGGTTTAGGGTTTAGATCTTATGTTTTAGTAGGGTTTAGGGTTTATTAGGGTTTAGGGTTTAGTATGATTTAGGGTTTAGAGTTTTATAAAGCGTTTAGGGTTCAGGGTTTGGGGTTTAGGGGTTAGGATTTAGGGTTTGGGTTTTGAGGTTTCGGGGAGAAACCCCAAAACCCTAACCCTAACCCCTAAACCCCAAACCCTAAACCCTAAACGCAACACTCTAACACATGTGTTAGTAACATATGAAACCCACCAAAAAAATGGAAAAAAATATTTCGTCGGAAGTATGGCTTGAGAGACGGCAAATCGAAGAGGATAAAACGCTGAAAATTATGGTGCAAGTTTCATGATTTTTCGATTTGTCGTTTGTGAGATAATTGATGTTTGGGGTAAATGAGTTTTGTAGTATGGAACATTCTCTTTGTACATGTGGCATGATATCATTGGTTCCCTTAGTCTCACACAAAATTTTAGTCTCATTTGAACCTCACCCTATATATATAATCCTTTCATTTAGTTTGCTCCTTAAGCTCATGTTAATTTACTTTATACAATAACTTGAGTTGCAGGGTCTGCACCATCTACAAAGCAAAATTTGCTACCACTACACCTTCTTTAATCATTATTTACATGTTTAACAACTCACAAACTACATGGCCAAGTAATATATTATATATCAGAAATATTTTTGCAACAACCAACCTGATCCAATCTTTGTAGTCGCATTCTATTAATTCCATACTACTATTTATCAAAACAATAAACAATGATATAAATGCTGCACATACAAACACCATAATACAGTATTATGTATGAATGCATGCATGATCATAACGCCACTCCTTCATGAGAAATTCTTCTATCAACCTTACTCATTCTCTCTGGCGGCCACACGATATGAGTCACCCTTCCCTGAATCAAACCCAATGAAATCTGAAAATAAAAATATATATAAACCATGATTATTTTCATTTCCTCTGTACCTCTCTCTCCCGTTAAACAATTGTTTGACAACTACTCAAAAGTTCAACTACATGTTCTTTATGACAAACATCAATACCATCAACCATATAAATGATATTGATAGGCAATTAGGTAATATCTGAACTATGCAAAACGGCACAGATTAAGGCATCTCATCTTGGAAACGGTTGGAAGTTCATTAAACAAATAGAGCAGGCTTTATGTACTCCAAAAACAGGACCCAGAATAGATGAGGAAGGATCTTCAGATGAATCATGAACAGATCCTAATCGCGTAGAACCTTTCAAGAATTCACTAGTCCCCTAAGTTTCTGTCATTCAGACTTCCCATTCAGAAAACTTAGACATTGTCATTTTTCAGCCTTTGAATTTGATTCATTAAGCTTTAATGTTCTATCAGACTCTTAGACATCCTTATCTCACCCACCATTTTCGGAGTGCCCACAAAAAGAATTTTGAGCCTTTACGCTCCTCTATGCTCTCTTTTATCTTAGTTATGAACTTGGTTTCATTGTAGTACTCCGTGTGTATTGTTGTGTCTAAAATTTAGATATGCGAAAAACGAAGAAGAATGAAAGTTGAGCTCTCTCTTCTCTTCAAGTTATTCAATCTTTTCTCTCTTACAATATAGGCCACTACCTCTGGTTCAACCTTTTGGACCAATGATGTTTATATTCTTAGGCATACATATATGACAAAGGGAGTGTTACATTCATTATTTTCTGCCAACCTGAAAGTTTTGATTTCTTTTTTATCTTCTCCACAGTTTGATTCAAATTAATTATGATTTAAAATGTTATTCCTTTATAAGACCTGATTAGCAGGGTGAATGTTGAGAAAGAGCTAGAGATGACAACCATCTAATAACCTATGGATTCACAGAAAAATGGGCAGGGAGGGTAACAGATCAAAACCAATTGGAGTTGACCCACCATTTTTGTGCATCTTTAAGTCTCATAAAGAAGCGATATTAAATAAGAATCCTCTAATATTATAAGAAGAAATACAGCTATAACGTATAGAGTTGATTTGCCAAAAGGAAACATAAGGAAAGGAGTTAATTACCATGATTGACCACATAAACCTCTCCCATCAATTTAAAAAGGCTCAAAACGAATTATAGGCTTCGTGAAAACGAGTATTTATCTTTGTTAAACAAAAAGTTATCTTTACGCTATTCACTTCAAAGTTATCTTTGAAAACAAGGTTTTCTTTGTTAAATATGTTCTTTGCCAACATAAATGTAGCAACACGAATTAAGAAGACGTTAGCATCAGAAATTAGAATACAGGTACCATACCGGTCCAAATGATCTTGAATCACAGCTAGAAGCTGAATTGTCCCCCTCGACCCAGCAATGTCCATCCGGGACCTTTATAGCACCATTCACGTTGCTGATATACTCACCTTCCATGGCCACTATTCTTTTTACGCATCTTTCTTTAAAATCAGTTGGATCGCTGCAAAATGTTGGGGAATAGGGACTATGTAAATGACATCATTATCCATATTCGAATTTCTATTCAGAAAGAAACTGAGCACTAGAAATGACAATTTTGGCCTATTTACTTAAGAATGGGTCAAGTAATATAATAGCCTCAAAGATTTAGGTCAAATGGATTGCCATACACATTCTCACAAAAACCAAGGGTAAACCCACTGCATTGAGGCTTCTCAGCACCAAATCTTAAATATTAATTCCCTCAACTCTTTATAAGATTACTTTTACAATTTAACCTTTTATCCTTGTTTCTTATAAAGTTGAAAAATTATGCTAGAAGCATTTGTTTTGAGGGTCTACAATGCCAAGTTCACATACATATGAGGATATTGAAACCAGAAAATGTGATACATATATACCTGAAAATGACTACATCACCGTGTGAAAATTTGTATTTGTCAAGGCAAAATTTCTCCAAGAAAGCATAATCATCTGCAGCAGCTAAATTGATGATTAAGAAGCAACACGTAGGAAGCATAATGAAAACTATTTAGATCGGAAAAAGCTACCAGTGAATGATCCCAAGGAAGGATTAAAAGTTGGAGACATAGATGAACCCCGAATACGGCACACTCCACCATAACGGTCAGTTACAGTGATTCCCACAAGGCCCATTGGTATAACCTTCTTAAACACGTTCCAAATGATAGTATGTGTTCCCATATCCGTATGACCAATCCAAAATAAACAAATCCTGAAATGAAAAACGACGATATCTGCACAAGAGGAAACAACAACTTCAAGCACTATATTTTTTTGTAATTTGGAGTGTTGTCACCCTGCATACTACTAATTGGACTTTACGGATACAGTTATACATACAATATCTAATACAAATATCTCAGCTTTGATTGGGTCAAGTATCCAATTTCCATTTGTTTCCGTTAGTTTGTTTTGAATAGTACTTCACTGTGAAGTAGAGGCCGTAGAAACAGGGCAGGTTGAACTAGTTTTTCACTATTTGTTCGCTCTTTATTGTTATCCTTCTATTGTAATGCTCTATCTATAAATAGGGCTGTTTAGCATTAATAATATCATCGAATCAACTTTGACCAGTAAAATCGAGTGTTCTTTTCTGAGTTCTTATGTGAGTTGAAAATCTAATTCAATAATTGGTATCAGAGAAAGGCCATCCACAGGCCTGATTTAGAGATAAATGGATGAACAAGAAGATGGAAGAAAGAAGCACCAGTCCCAATGGTTTTGTAGTTCCTGCAATTCCTAAGTTTGAAGGTCACTACGATCATTGGGCTAGGCTAATGGAGAAATTCATACGTTCAAAAGAATATTGGGATCTCATTGAGAAAGGGATTCCAAGGCAAACAGGAGGCGCGGCAACGGCAGCGCAACAAAAGGAGATTGATAATATGAAGCTGAAAGACCTAAACCCAAGAACTTTCTGTATCAATCAATTGATATGGAGGTCCTTGACACAATCCTTAATACCAACACCGGTAAGCAAATCTGGGACAGCATGAAGCAGATATTTCAAGGGTCGACCAAGGTCAAGAGGGCTCAATTGCAAGCTATGCGTACTGAGTTTCAAACACTACGCATGAAGGAAGGATAATCGATCAATAGCTACTGTGCTAGAGTACTTTCAGTGGCAAAGAGGATGAAGACTTGTGGAGAAAACGTCCTGGAGAGCACCGTCACTCAAATGATTATGAGATCGTTAACTACCAAATTTAACTATGTGGTATGTTCTATAGAGGAGGCTAATAACATAGATAAGCTCACGCTAGACGACCTACAAAGCAGTCTACTTGTTCATGAACAGCGAATGAAGAGGGATTTTGAAGAAGAACAAGTTCTCAAATTATCGGGTGATGAAAGGGCAACTGGAGGAAGAGGACGGGTTCATACGGAGGAGGTTACAGAGGTGTACGTGGTCAAGGCAGAAGCTACAGATCAATGATAGTGTTATAAGTGTCACAAGTTAGGTCACTTTGCTTCAGAATGCCCGAGTTTGGAAAGAAACGCTAATTATGCTGAGATTGATGAAGGGGAGGAACTACTTCTCATGGCATTTCTTGAAGAGAAAGAAGAGAAACTGAGTGATGTTTGGTTCTTAGACTTGGGCTGTTCAAACCACATGACCTACGATAAGAGGTGGTTTGTAACATTTGACGATAGATTTACACGTTCTGTAAAGCTCAGCAACAATACCAGGATGCAAGTAAGTGGAAAGGGAAACGTAAAGCTATCTCTGGAAAGATACTAGGAACTATTGAAGTCTGTTTAGTTTAGTATGAGTTAGTTCAGTGTATTGCTAGTTGAGGTTTTAGTTGTGTAGGTTGGTCAGGGCATCTCCTGATTCAACTACTGACTACTTTGTAATTGTTTATGTTTTTGGTTTAATATATTTTCACCTTTTCAAAAAAAAAAAAAACCTATCTCTGGAAGGAAAAGCCATTGTGGTAAGTGATGTGTACTACGTACCGGATCTAACCACAAATCTCTTCAGTCTAGGCCAACTTTGGGAAAGGAAGTAAGCAATTCTTATTAAAGGTGGATTGTGCAAGATTTATCACGATGATTTGGGTCTGATTGTGTGCTTGAGGATGACTTCTAAGTTCTAACAGAATGTTCGCAATGGTGGCTGAAGCGTTTACACCATCACGCCTACAGACTACAGTATCAAGTGATGAGGCCTCGAGACTTTGGCATCCAAGGTATGGTCATCTGAATCAAGAAAGTTTGTATTGTTTTCTAAGAAGTAAATGGTGAAGGGGCTTCCTCCTATTCAGAAAGTACAGGGAGTATGTGAAACATGTGTTATAGGAAAGCTACATCGGATCACAATTCCCAAGGTTGCTCAATAGAGAGCAACTGAACCACTTCAGCTAGTTCACACGGATCTGTGCGGTCCTATTACCCCGAAATCAGCAGGAGACAAAAGGTATGTGTTAACCTTTATTGATGACTTTAGCCGAAAGACATGGGTTTATTTTCTTGCAGAAAAAAAAATGAAACGTTTACCCATTCTAAGATTTTTAAAGCTATGGTTGAAAATGAAGCTGGTACAAAACTGATTTGTCTGAGAAGTGATCGACTAGATAATAATAATAATAATAATACTGACATCCCCTTCCTCTTCCTCTTAAGGGGAGAAACAATAATATTTCGGTTAGCAGTCACACTAGAAAATCAAATCAAATATACTACTAAAGTAAAGTGCGAAATATAAATTTGAATAGAGTGAAATTAATGAAATCGAATAGTAATAAATTATGAGAGACGGTGGTATCTGCTCACCTTCTGCTGCAAGTATTTGTAAATTGTAGTATTCGTGTTCAACTGAAAACCGCAAGATCAGAGATCCCGGAGATAGTCGCCGGTCGACCAAACTTCGTTTTTAATTTAGTGCCCTCTGCCGACTTTGACACGAACACTTAAGTGGTTGTTTTTATGCATCATAGATTCTAATAGTCCCCGGCCTGATCAAGCCCAAAATGGGCATCTGTTCAAAAAGCCTAATCCAAAAATGTCTTGATAAGCCCAAAGGCCCCAACCCCCTCAACTATTATTATTAAATTATTAATATTAAATATTAATTACAGTATTTATTATTAATTGATTACCCAATGGAGTAGTATATAATTACTAGTTTTAGATCCGTATATACACGGGTCGAGTTCCACCACCTTGCAAGTAAAATTTTGTTTTTTGGATTAAAAACTTGCAAGTAAACTGGGAAATTAAAAATAATGTCCTTTTTTTAAGTATTATTTCGATTTGCCCTCTCGGAAAAAAAATTGACGATATACCCCCTCCGGTCGCAAGAGCAAAAAAATTTTACGACTGGACTCCTTGCGTTTTGCGACCGGACGTATTTTATTCGTGTTTTGCCACTACGACTAGTGTTTTGCTACTACGATACGTGCAGTCGCAAGTTTTTTTTTTTTTTTGCGATTTGCGAATGCTTCTAGGTCCGGTCGCAAATATGTTTAAACATTTGCAACTGGCTTATTTGCCACTACGACTAGTGATTTGCGAATGCATCTAGGTCCAGTCGCAAAATTTTTTAAAAATTTGCGACCGCATGCTTCTTGGCGGTATATGTTTTCTTGAATAATAAACACCACGCCATTCCTTGCGACCGGACCTAACCAAACAATAAACACCCCTCTCGCCACACCAGTTCGGAAATCGCAAAACTCCTTGCGATTTCCGACCACCGACCACCGCCATCCTCCACCAAAGTCCGCACCAACTCCACGCTACTACGACACGGGCCACCACCTCCGCCACACCACAACCACCGCGCCACTTGCATTCGGCCAAATTCGCTACACCACCTTGATTACATGGCCGATTCTCAGGTATTCAACATTTATATGTGTATTATATTGTGTATTATATGCGTCTAAAGCCCGATCTATGAGTTAAAGTCGTTCTTTCGTTTTGGCATTTCATCGAACAGTTGGCGTGCGAGTTTCTTTTTCGGATTTTGATGAATTTGGCTCACAATTACGTTATAAATTATGTTTATGTGCATATGTATGTGTATAGAAGTAAAAGGTTCAATTTTAATGCTTATCCGTGTTAAGTTTTCTTGAAGTTTCATTGTGGCATTTCATCGAACACTTGGTGTGCGGTTTTTTTTTGGATAATCTTATGCTAATGTGTATATAAATTAATATAATGTGTTAGTATATGTGTTAGTATAATGTTTTAGTATATACAATGTAGGTATAATAATATAAGTATATATAATGTGTTAGTATATATGTATATATAAGTATGTATATAATGTGTTAGTATATAAAAATATATAAGTACGTATATAATGTGTTAGTATATAAAAATATATAAGTATGTATATAATGTTTTATATAATGTAGGTATAATAATATAAGTATATATAATGTTGTTAGTATATATGTATATATAAGTATGTATATAATGTGTTAGTATATATGTATATATAAGTATGTATATAATGTGTTAGTATATAAAAATATATAAGTATGTATATAATGTTTTATATAATGTAGGTATAATAATATAAGTATATATAATGTTGTTAGTATATATGTATATATAAGTATGTATATAATGTGTTAGTATATATGTATATATAAGTATGTCTATAATGTGTTAGTATATAAAAATATATAAGTATGTATATAATGTTTTATATAATGTATGTATAATAATATAAGTATATATAATGTGTTAGTATATATGTATATATAAGTATGTATATAATGTGTTAGTATATATGTATATATAAGTATGTATATAATGTGTTAGTATATAAAAATATATAAGTATGTATATAATGTATTAGTATATATAGTATTATATAGTCTTATAAGAAGTATGTATATAATATAAGTATGTATATAATGTATTAGTATATATAGTATTATATTGTCTTATAAGAAGTATCTATATAATATAAGTATGCATATAAGTATGTATATAATGTATTAGTATATATAGTATTACATGTATATACATATATATGTAAGTATAAAGTGTTAGTATATATAGTATTATAGTATTATATATATATATATATATATATATATAATGTGTTAAGTATATATATAAGTATAAAGTATGTATAAGTATAAGTAATAAGTATATATATAAGTATATATATAAATTTGATGTCGTACATATAATTGCGTAATTGGGACACATTGAACTTTAAAAAGATTCTTTTGTTTTGTTTTGATGTCGTACATATAATAGTATATATAGTATTATATATATAATGTGTTAAGTAGATATATATAAGTATAAAGTATGTATAAGTAATAAGTATAAGTAATAAGTATATATATAAGTGTGAGTATATATATAAGTATAAGTGTTATATATATAAGTATATATAATGTTTTGTTTTGTTTTGATGTCGTACATATAATAGTATATATAGTGTTATATATATATAATGTGTTAAATATATATATATATAAGTGTGAGTATATATATAAGTATAATGATGTAATGGATGTGTACGGTCTAAATATATAAGTAAGTATATATATAATTAAGTATATATATATATATATGTGTGTGTGTTTAGTTGATTGATTGTTTATTTTTCAGGACATTTTCAGTGCAAAATTGACTTTGAAAAGTCAACTCACTGTTGCAAGCCATATAAGGGGACGTTTAACAGAGAATCAAGAAAGGATTTTTCAGGATCATTGTTTTGGCCATTGGTTGGATGTTAAGGCTCCGGAAAATGACCCGGGTTTTGTCCATCATATGTTGCAATATCGCAGAAAGGAGCATCCAGGGCTAAAGCACCCTCGCGCGGAGGCAGATGAGTTATGGTTCAGGTGCCCCTTAATGGATGACTATTTTATACGATTCGGTCGCAGAGAGTTTTGTTTGGTGACAGGTTTACGGTTTGGTCCCAATGAAAATATGGCAGATCACATTCCAAATACGGCTCGCGTTAAGACCCCGGCATTTAGAGAGCGTGTATTCCCGAAAATTGTGAAACGCAGTGTTCGTGTATCGGACCTTATGGATAGGTTTGCCGATAAAGGTTTATTTAGTGGGCCGCGGAAATTGAGTGATGATGATTGTGTGCGTCTGTGTGTGCTCATACTGATATATAAAGGATTTTTGGGAAAGCAGGCTGTTCATAATGTTGAGAATGATCATATGCATTTAGTTGAGGATTTTGGTGTTTGTGACGCTTATCCGTGGGGTAATGTTATTTGGCCCAGAACATACGAGCAGCTGGATAAGGGGTTGGAGACTCGGTTGAGTCAAGAAGGGATGAAGTACACATTGAGTGGTTTCGGATGGGCGTGTAAGGTAGTATGACGTTATTTATTTATGTTTGCGTTATTTTATACAATTATCATATGCTGATTTATTTTTTGATTATTGTTTCAAGAGTTGGATTTGGGAGGCCTTTTATCGTCAGGTTGAGAAAGTTGCTACTAGGCCTAGGCGAGACCAAATTCCATGTGGGATATATTGGGTGCGTAAAAAGAAGGTCGTTGAATTTAAATATTTTGATCAGATTTTGAATATTGCGGTAAGTTTTAATTTAACATAGTTGATTATTTTTGGTGATGTTCATAAATATAAAGTTACTGTTAAAATTTTGTTCACTGGAAAAGCTGAAATGTTAGCTGGTTTATCCATTTTTCAAAAAGGACATTTCCAATTTTTTCGAAATATATATATATATATGTATATATATTTATATATTTATATCTATATATATGTGTAGCAATGTATATATATGTACAATGTATTTAAATGTTATCAACATTTGATGTCTCATTTTATGCAGAAGGATACTCCACCAGAGCACCTTCCGAAGATAACTTTGAAGCCAAATAAGCATGAAAAGAAGTGCCAATGGTGGATTGATAGCTGCAAATACTTTGACGACCAGGTACTTGGCGAGAGCCCGATGAAGAAGCCACGTAACAGTCAAAAGGTGGATGTCGAGACATCTAATCCAACTCTTGACGATCAGGCGACTTATGATTCCCTGGGTACAGGTCCCCGTGAGGCCTCTCAGCCAGCATATCAGCCAGGGACTTATGATTCCTTACGAGATGAAGTGCAGACGTTGAAAGAGAGCATTTCCACGTTAGTTCAGCGAGTAGACGAGCAACAACATACTATAAACCGGTTATTGAAGATGGTTGAGACTCGTCTGGTAAAATGTTGATTAATTCTAGCTTTTTATATATTAAGGTGTTTATGTTTTAAGACGTTCCAAATTATTTTATTCAGGCTGCTGGTGATGACGGTGATGTTGATGAGGCTTATGTTGATGACGGTTATGTTGATGAGGGTTATGTTTCTGACACCCAGCTTTTTTCTGCGAGCAAGATCTCGGTTGCACATGGGTTGCGCCGAAGTATGCGAGATCGTCGACGTGCTCCGGCTTGACTGTCGCCGTTTATTACACCGACACATCTGAAACGACCGATGAAGAAACCTTTGAAGGTGCATGAGGAGGAGCATGAGGAACCACCACCAGTTGATTTGGGAGCCGATGATGAGATTGTTGAGCCGGTGGCGCCAGGGGGTGGGGTTGCTGAGAGAGTGCTTACCGAGCCGGTTGAGCCGGTGCTTGTGGGATTGGTTACCGAGCCGGCTGAGCCAGTCGGTGAGAGTGTTGCCCGAGGGATTACCGAGGGGGTTGAGCCGGTTGTTGAGCGAGTGGTTACAGAGCGCGTAAAGAAGTTCAAGCGCCCAACAAGGAAAAAGTCGGTCAAGAAGGAGTTACCCGAGGATACCATATTGGACATGGTTGACAGCTTGGTGAACGAGAATGGTTTTCTCACTCCTCCGCCCCCTGTGATACGTCAGGATAGAGAGATCGACGGACCATCCACAGTTGAGGAGTTGTATACGAGTGGAGGCTTGGTGCGTTGTATGTTTATTCGACCAGGCACGACTTATGTTTGTCTCACAAAGGATTTTTGGGGGCGGTTGTATGGCTATGTCGAGAGTGGTTACTTAGACAACTTTGTAAGTTTACGAGTTTATTTTTTTAACAAAATATGGCATATTACAAATGTGAT
Source organism: Pseudognaphalium luteoalbum (assembly GCA_963422505.1). Lineage (NCBI taxonomy): Eukaryota > Viridiplantae > Streptophyta > Magnoliopsida > Asterales > Asteraceae > Pseudognaphalium > Pseudognaphalium luteoalbum. The sequence continues at coordinate 20,560,684 of OY730192.1, forward strand.
ACTAACCTTGTTTTATCAATTTTTTAGCATATTGACGGTTGGAGCTATCTACTGATGTGGTGAAAATATCGAAATTGGACTCGACCAAGTCAGCTGAAAACAAGCTTGAACTGGACAATTATGCCCGTAGGTTTTATTGGTATGATAGGAGTTTTCAAGAACTACAAGGATGACAAAAAGAAAAGGGAGCTGAAGAGGAAGGGAGATCGTGTGGTTGCCGAACCAGGTACATATGTATGTATTTATATATATATACATATATTATAGTGTCGCTTTTATTATAATGTTGATAATTGTGGAGTACTGATGAAACTTTGATGTTGCGATAAGCTGAAATATTAGCTGGTTTTTCAGTTTTACGAAAAGGACATTTCCAAATTTTTTTATGTATACTAGATTGTAGCTGAATTATTAGTTGTGTATATCAATGCAGCTGAAAAAAATGACAAGGATGCCAAAAAGAAAAAGGAGTTGAAGCCGAAGGTGGATGATGTGATGGCCGAGCCAGGTAAGTATATGTGTATGTATGTATGTATGTACGATTAAACGACAATTCCAATTTTTTAGAATATTATTTTTTTAGAATATATATGTAACTAGTACTTAATATAGTTGTGTCTATTGATGCAGGTGACAAAACTGACACATCATCCGGACCGGACTACAACTTATTGATGGGATATGCTAATGGAAAACGTTGCCCATACCCTCCATGGTGGACCTGCGAAAAAGTAAGTAAACAAGGAACCAGTTAAAAATATAATTTGTCATCGACTACTTGATACATTTACACATTTCCCTATTGAAATCTTAATATGTAGGTACTTATGCCGGTCAACATCGAGAGTAGGGATCATTGGGCTCTTATTGTATTGGATCTCCGTACTTGGGATGTCACGACATATGATAGCTATAAAAAACTGCAAAGCAAACAGCAACTACTGGAAATTGTTGAAGCCTTAGGTGAAAATGTAGTTAGATATTTAGACGTCATTGGCTATTGGAGGCATGTTGATGAAGAAAAGCATTTCAAGGGTGATACCACCGAGTTTTCTACTCACATGATGGAGGATGTGCCTCAGCAGGATGGGTATCTAGGCGATTGTGGGGTATGGGTGTGCAAAAACATGGAGAAGGTTGCATATAAGAAAGATTGCAGGGTGAGTGGGGAGACTGATTTGATTGCTGCGGATTATAGGCGGCGGATGATTGATACTTTCTTTAGTGCACGTTTTGATTGGGAGCCGGCGGAACCACCATTGCCACCGCCACCACCACATACTTCTTAGGCTTATATTGTGATAGACTTGCGTGTAATGTAAAACAATTATGTAGTAGTTAACAACGTTTACTCAGAAGTAAAAGGTTCTTAACAATTATGTACTCAAGTAACTGTAGTAGTTAATAATCTTATTTTCTATATTTATCTATATCTTTTACAATTTATATTGATATATCCATAAAAAACAAAAACCCTCTTCTATGTTAACTTGCGATTTATTTCCATTTTATTGTTATGTGACTTTATTCCTTTTGTAATGAAGCTTTTAAGTAATCTTCAAACACAAATTACAAGTGAACATCAAGCAAAATAATTCAGGATAATATTAATAACAATGCTACCTGGTACACAACACGGGTTTTGATATTAATAACAATGATAATCTTCAAACACGAATTACAAGTGAACATCAAGCAAAAATATAAAGAACAATGCTAACAGGTACACAACATGGGTTTTGACATAATAAATGACCTAAGGGTCACTCAAATGAACACTTGGATAACTCTGAGTCGGCTGAGTCGAGGTTGCAGCTTCATCCTCGATATGGCCTTTCGTTGATTTTGTGGACGTTTTCTGCAAGTAAATAATTCAGGATGATATTAATAATACAATGTAATATGTTAGTTTTTATATGAATATTTTTGAGAACTTACCTTTTTTGATCTTGATTTGGATCTTGATTTTGACCTTGAGTTGGATCTTGTTGTGGTTCTTGATCGGCTTGGCTCATCTGTTCTATCGTATGGAGCCATACAAGTAACTCGACTATGACCCTCTTCCTTGCAACGGCTACATTATTTTGTGTATTTACCTTTCTCCTCTCCTTTAGAAGGAATACGTGCACGGCCAGGTGGGCGACCAGACTGACTCTTCAAAAGTATCGGCGGTAAACAAATCTGCAGATTACCTGGATCGTCCCATTCTGAAGGATGAGGCAGTGGATTTATAGCCTCACTATAGGCCGCTCGATACGTTTCCGTGGTGAAATACCTCTCTGCAAAGCCGGACACGCTGTCAATTTTAAAGTAACGGGTAACTGCCGATACGTGTCCGCAGGGTAAACCAGAGAGTTGCCATTGCATGCAAGTGCATGTTCTCGCTTCCAAGTTGACTATCCCATTCTTCCTTCCATCCACCACCTCACATATCATATTTGTCGATGGCTTGACCCTCCAACGTAGCGATTTGTCAACCCTCTTACCGATTTTGTGCTCCGCGTATGGTGTGACAGGTGTTGTGATAGCTGCGGCAGTATTCCGATGTTTGAAATACCATTGTTGTACTGAAGATCGAAAAAAATCCAATAGCATTGTCACCGGCAGTTTCCTTGCATGCTTGCTCAAGGAGTTTATGGACTCCGCACTGTTAGTTGTGAGGTAAGCATATCTTGTCCTTGTTGAATGATGCCTTGACCATCTTTCTTTCCCCACGTCCATAAGAAACTTGGTTGAAGCCGGTAAATGTCTAGAAATGACATCATAATGGCGATCAAAATCTGACTTACGGTACGCCTTACACATTTTCCAATAATGCTATTCGAAGTGCTTGACTTTTGAAGATTTGCTTTTCAAGTTCATCAACAGATGACGACAACATAGGTCATGAAATGCCTCTGGAAACACAGCAGAGATGCCGGCTGCAATTGCTGGAGCCCTGTCAGAGATGAATGTTAGGTCGCAAATCCCACCGACAGATTCAATGGCGTCACGTAAGTTGCCTAAGAACCACGTCCAAACGTCGGACGTCTCTCCCGCCCCAATTCCATAGGCTAGTGGCAAGATTCCGTTATTCCCGTCCATCGCCACGGCAATCATGTTAGTACCCAAGTAACCCCCTTCAAATGGGCACCATCAACGATGATAATTGGGCGTGTATGGTTAACAAAAGAACGTATCTGCAAGTTCAAATTAAAAAATATATAAGTTATATATGAATGTACGTATGAGAACATAAGATGTAAACCAACAATCATTACTTACAGTTGCACCTATGGACATGTAACACATTACAAATTTATTCTCTTTGTCTGTATGGAGATTTGTAATGCTTCCCGGGTTATGTAGCTTTAGGTTGTGGAGGTAAATGGGAAGTTTTGTAAACGATTCTGCTGGAGTACCTCTCAATAGCTCGATAGCGTAACATTTTTCCCTCCATGCTTGATTGTATGTAAGGCTTATTTTAAAGCGTTCAGTCATATCAACTTTGATCTCTTTGCCTCTGTATACACGTCCTTCCAAACTCATCGCCTCTCTTAAGATGTGACCAAGCACTTTCTTGCTCGCAGAACGGCTATTTGACAATATTTGAGTACGAGAACAAGTGTGAACATCACGTAACTTCCTAACTTGGAAGTTGTTACAATGTTTGATACACGCTGCACTAATCTTCCAATCACAGTTAGGCAAGATACATTTTGCTGTATACCTTTTCTTGTCTGACTTCTTTAGCTTAATCTGAAAACCTTCTTCGAGACACTTTGTATGCAACTGAAGAAGAAATTCCTCTTTAGTTTCAAATGTTTGACCCTCTCGAATTCGACAAGATGCCTCATACATGGTAACTGGTCTTTTTTGAACTTCGTCTTCTTCGTTTCCTAAAGGTGATGACATATTCCAGAAGATGTCCTTTTCTGCTGGTTTTGGTGGGATAGGTTTGTCGTATGTATCTCTTGGATCAGGCTCATCCTCCTCATCATCTTCATCATCAGTAACAATGTGATTACAAAATGGATGGTCATGTTCCTTAGGTGGATTGACATTTTCTTCATCATAATGATCAAAGTCATCAGGATGTGGATCCGGCTCCTTCGGCTCCTCTACATAGTATGCTGAATTAGTATGATCATCGTGAACATCCTCATGATATTTACAATCATCTTGGGTTTCTTCATCTACCTTAAAAGATGTATCTTGGGTGTGTTGTGTGGGATATTTGTTCATCGTCATGTTTTGTGGAGTAGCATGATAATGAAATTCATATTGTGGTTGAAATGAATATGGAAATTGTTGGAATGGAAATTGTTGAAAGGGTTGTTGAAATGACTGATATTGGTGTTGTTGATTATATTCATTAGTTTGTAGTTGTTGAAATTGTCGTTGACATTGTTGTTGAAAACCTGAACTACTACTGCTAGGTTGATTGCTACCCATACTCGAAACATTTCTGACAATATCGACAATGTAAATTTCTATCGGAGCATTGTTTATTGCATGACACAAAAATTCTCTAAAATCATCAGCATCATCATTAATATCAATCACATACTGATCTACCTTATATTTCAGACAAACCCGAGCATCAAGTGGTAGACCAATTTTCTTTAAAACATTTTTCAACAAAACTTTGCATGTCATGGGCTTTTCCGGTGCCACGGGAAGTTTTAATGGCACTCGACTACATTCTATTGGCATATACACTGGCATGTTGTTAATATATTCAAAACGACCTCCATTACAGATATAAATTTTGAACTTCTCCATAATCAACGTAAATAAAACTACGAAGGATCAAAAGTTGTACCTTTACATTATATGGAATCTCAGCCCAAATTCTTTTCAAATACAAATGGATAATACAAAGGGAAAGTGTTTTCAGGATATGATGTGAGGTGTATGTATACTGATGTTATGAGGTTTATTTAAAAGTGAAGTCCATTCAAGATAAAGTTATCCAAAAAAATCTGGAAAATCTTAACAAATGTCAGAAAATCCTACCCAAAAGGTTATCCACAATGGATAAGGCCACCGACAAAATCAATCAAATGTCAGAAAATCTAAGCAAAATTTTTATCCACACTGGATAAGTTAGGTCGCAAATCACAAATCGCAAGTTAGCATACGAGGGTTTTTGTATTTTATGGATATATTTTGAAAAAATTTTTTTGGGACTAAGGCAGTAGCAAGTCGCAAAAATTTAAAAAAATTTGCGACCGGACTTGATCCGGGAGCAAGTCGCAAAAAAAATAATTTGCGAATGCACGAAGGGTAGTAGCAAAACACGAGATCGATCAGAAAAAAAAGATTGGGACTGGGGTAGCAAGTCGCAAAAACAAAAAAAATATTTGCGACCGGACTTGATCCGGGAGCAAATCACAAAAAAAATAAAATTGCGAATGCACTAATCGTAGTAGCAAAACACGAGATCGTGCGGCCAAATGAGGCCAGTCGCAAAAATAAAAAATAATTTGCGACCGGACTTGATCCGGGAGCAAATCGTAAAAAAAAAAAATGCGAATGCACGTATCGTAGTAGCAAAACACGAGATCGTGCGGCCAAATAAGCCAGTCGCAAATTTTTAAAAAATTTTGCGACCGGACCTAGATGCGGTCGCAAATCGCAAAAAAAAAACATTTGCGAATGCACGTATCGTAGTAGCAAAACACGAGATCGTGCGGCCAAATAAGCCAGTCGCAAATTTTTAAAAAAATTTGCGACCAGACCTAGATGCGGTCGCAAATCGCAAAAAAAAAATATTTGCGAATGCACGTATCGTAGTAGCAAAACACTAGTCGAAGTGGCAAAACACGGGTAAAACAAGCCCGGTCGCAAAACGCAAGGCCTCCAGTCGCAAACTTTTTTTGCTCTTGCGAACGGAGGGGGTATATCGTCAATTTTTTTTCGGAAAGGGCAAATCGAAATAATATTTCAAAAATTAGGGCATTATTTTTAATTTCCCTAAAGTTAATGTTAGCATGTGTGAGTAAGTTATTAATTAATGATATGTATGACCAAAAAATTATATTTATAAATTTAGAGCTTAATGCAATATGTAAGTACATTTTTTAGATATAATACGCAAAAAACAGCGTTTAATTGTTTTCTCTTACGTATAAAAAAGTTACTCCCTCCGTCTCAAAATAAGTGTCTCATTTTGACTTTTAAAAGTCATTATTTTTCAACTTTGACCTTAAATATTTTTTATTGTGTTATATAATACTTGATGCAAAATATATGAATGTATTGAGTTTTAAATGTATTTTCATTGGTATAATTTTCAGTAAGAATTATATAACACAAATAAATATATTTAAAGTCAAAGTTGAAAAATAAAGACTTTTAAAAGTCAAAATAAGACACTTGTTTTTGGACGGAGGGAGTATATATTATTTTTCATCGGGTTTCTGTTTATCTTCTCAAATTAATATATATATATATATATATATATATATATATATATATATATATATATATATATATATATATAGTGGCATGAACCAGAGGGAAGTGCATTTTTTGGGGGAAAGGGGGAAGCGTTAGTATGCATCAAGAAGCATATTACCTTCATTCATACAAATCTCGAAAAAAGCAAACTGAAATTTAGTAAATGTTAATCAGAATCGATGCTATGAATGTTAAGTTTCCTTGATAAATTCTTTCTTCAAGTTATAGCGTCGATTTATGAATATTATATTCAAATCCGTTAATATGCATCGCGGTGCATATTAGTTAATATGCATTATGATGCATATTAACAATAAAAATAGTTTTTAAATAATGTAAAGTTTTAATATGCATCACGATGCATATTAGTTAATATGCGTCATACTGCATATTAACAATTTATTAAATAAATATTCATCAATTAATGTTATGATTTAAAAATGAAATTCATTCGTTAAAATATACTTTATAGCATCGATTTTGATTACTATTTACCTATAAAAATAATTTTTTGTTGACGTTTTGATTGATAATTGTAATATGCTTCTTGATGCATACTAACGCTTCCCCCTTCCTCCCAAAAAGGCACTTCCCTCTCGATCACTACCCTATATATATATATATATATATATATATATATAGTGGCATGATCCAGAAGGAACGAGTACTTTTTGGGGGAAAGGGGGAAGCTTTTCATCCACCGTCCACTTTCACGATTTAACTCCCGCACACCATATGTACTGTGTGCCTGCGTTTCAATTAGTTCACATGGAGAAGGTTAGTATAATAATTTCATTTTATTCCTTTTAAATTAAATTAACAGAATTCAATTACGTATGCATATGCATAATCGCTATTAAATTCTCATCTGGTTTTTCAATTAGATCGTTTTCGTTCTCATCAGCAACACAAAATTCGTTCGTGTAATCACTTAATTGATTCTCGTAAGCAGTAAACTGAAATCCGTATACACTCATTCTCTTTGTTTGACTAATTCGTTCTATTTTTCATCCTTCATAATTAGGGCTTAGAACTTGATCGCGTTTGTTTTCCTCGGTATTTACTATGCTTTCTAGTTCCAATTTTTCGGGTGAATTGAATTCAGTTCTTCCTGAATCTACTGGTAAGTGTATACGAATTTCCTATTTCAATCTCTTTTTACATACTGTGTACACGTACACGCTTGTGCCTTTTATAGTGTTTTACCCTTTTATGATAAAATGGGAGAGGGAATGACAGTTTCGATCCCCTTTTTGGAATGAAAAAAGGCTGTTGGTTTTGTCCAATGGAATGAAATGGACTAGTACTGAATGAATGTAATTCATGAAATTTTGCTGATTCTAGTTCTACTTTATAGGATAAATTACACAAAACACATGATAGCCCACTTAAATTATATGACTATAAAAGATTAAAACCGTAGAAATGGTTGATTTTGAATATTTAAAGATTCATATCAGTTGGAAGGTAATAGAAAAATTGGCATAAAAAGATCAGATAAGAGTAGAGAATATCAATTACTTTTAGAGGCGGTCTTGTGATCATTATCTAACAAATTTGGAGTCATAATACCTCATGAAACAATCAGTATACAATGCTTACCCTTTTGAAGTAGGCAAACAGTCTAACATAGACGTAGCTGTTTTCTGCAAACAATTCTCACAAGAATCAGCATCTAATGTAAGCCAGCACTCAGCCACAGTAGTGACCGAGTTATTTGATGTCCCAGAAATAAGTGCCTGTGTTATGGCATGGTAGTTCTTGGTTTTAGGTGCAATTTCTACTGATTCAGACACAACCTTCCATACTGAATGTTGAAAGGCATCGTTTCTTCTTGCATTAGTGGGACATATACGTCTCTCTTCTTGCCCTGTATACTCCCCAAAGAAGCTATAATTCTCATATCGCAGAATGCAACCACTGAGATAAACGTGGCCACCAGTCCTAGCTAAGTAACCAGAAATAGAAGTACATGCTATAGCATAGCATATTTTGCATTCACTGGTAGAAATATGACCGTAACACCGAAAAAGTCCATAAATGTTACTTGAATTTGTTGATTCTATGCCTAAAACTGCTGTCCCAAAATGTGAAGTCTCCATTTTGGTTCCGATTTCTTCCATTGCCTGGATAAAATTTGGAATGGACGAAGCACTGGTAGATTTTTTGTTGTTACAATTTAGTTGAATGAATTTGTTTATGTCATTCATTCCTGAATAATACACAATTAAGTTTCTTTTATTGATTTATGTTAACATTCATGTTGATGTGAACTAATAGTATGTATTGCGATGCATGTTAATTTAAGTTTTAATTCTACTAATATATTGATGTATGTTAACATTCATGTTGATGTGTACTATAGTATGCACTTTGATGCATATTAATTTCAGTGTTAATTCTACCGATGTATGTTAAAATTCATGCTCACGATTACTAAAATAGTATGCACTAGGATGCGTATTAACCTAGGATTACATCCTAGCGGTGTATATTGTTATATTTTAACATTCATTTCTTTGAGTATTAATAGTATGCACTATGCTGCATGTTACATCAATGTGATGTGTATTGACATATGTTACAATTCATATTGACGAGTACTAATAGTATGCATTCTGGTGCATTTTTAATTAGGTTTACATTGTTATGATGTATACTGATGTTTTATTTACATTCATTTGATGATTTTTAATACTAAGCAATGATATGCATAAAACTTGTGAGTTACGATACTGACTTCACGGTGCAATTTCATGACTATGGCGTTTATTCTAAGTAAATGATTCGTACAAAAAATATGTGAATCAGCAACGTATATTTGTGGACACCAACGTATGTTAATATCTTTTTCTGGTTCACATTGCAAGGTTAGAATTAAAGATGAATTGCAAGCATCTGAGGATGGAAATAAAGAATATGATGATGATCAACTTGAAGAAGATGAAAATGTTGATAAAGAAGATCTTGATGATGAAGATTCTGATGAAGAAGATTCTGATGAAGAAGATTCCGATGAATAAGATTCTAACTTTTTTAGTTACTTTCATCTTACTGTATTCTTTTCAATGTTATTTGAATATCTACGTATGACTATATGTTGTAGATCAGATGAAAGGTCCTCTATGAGACTGGCCCATATACATTGTAATACATGGGTTTCTATTAATTTTGAGTAGGCAATTAGCCTATTTAAAAACGAACAATAATCAACATCTTACCAATTATTATTTTTTGTAATCTAATGAGTAATAATAGTGTGCATTATGATGCATTTTAATTTTACATTGTAGTGGTGTATATCAATACATGTTAACATCCATGTGTATGAGTACTAATAGTACGCACTTCGATGCATCGTAACATAGGTTTATATTATAGTGATGTATATCGATAAATGTTAACACCCGTGTACGAGTACTAATAGTACGTACTTCGATGCATGTTAACATAGGTTTACATAATAGCGATATATATGGATACATATCAACACCCATGTGGGTGAGTATTAATAGTATGCACTATGATGCATATTAATAGTTTCTGCTGATCTTCTTGTTTCTGTTGCTCTCTATTTCCTGCTGCTCCAAGTGTTTAACTGCTGGCGATAGTTTCTGTTGATACAAAGCTTCTGCTACCTTCATAGTTTCTGCTGATCTCATCATTCCTGCTATCTTGAGTACTAATAGTATGCATTGCGATGCATCTTAACATTGATTTACAATGTAGTGATGTATTTTGATACATGTTAACATACAAATTGATGAGTGCTAATAGTATGTATTGTGATGCATCTTAACATAAGTTTAATTCGTATTGATGTATATCAATACATGTTAACATCCATATGTACGAGTACTAATAGTACGCATTTCGATGCATCATAACATATGTTTATATTATAGTGATGTATATCGATACATGTTAACACCCGTGTACGAGTACTAATAGTATGCACTTCGATGCATTTTAATGTAGGTTTACATAATAGCGATGTATATGGATACATATTAACACCCATGTGGGTGAGTATTAACAGTATGCACTGCGATGCATATTAATAATTTCTGTTGATCTTCTTGTTTCTGTTGCTCTCTATTTCCTGTTGCTCTAAGTGTTTAACTGCTGGTGATAGTTTCTGCTGATACAAAGTTTCTGTTGCCTTTATAGTTTATGCTTATCTCATTGTTCCTGATGTCTTCAGTACTAATAGTATTCATTGCGATGCATCTTAATATTGATTTACAATGTAGTGATGTATTTCGATACACATACTAGTTGATGAGTGCTAATAGTATGTATTGTGATGGATCTTAACATAAGTTTAATTCATATTGATGTATATCGATACATGTTAACATACAAGCTAATGAATACTGATAGTATGCACTGCGATGCATGTTAACATTGGTTCACATTGTAGTGGTGTATATTGATATATTTTAACATTCATTTCTTTGAGTATTAATAGTATGCACTATGATGCATGTTACATCAATGTGATGTGTATTGACATATGTTACAATTCATATTGACGAGTACTAATAGTATGCATTCTGGTGCATTTTTAATTAGGTTTACATTGTTATGATGTATATTAATGTTTTGTTTACATTCATGCTGATGAGATTTAATATTATGCACTTCTATGCATGATAAATTATGTTTACATCATAGTAATGTATATTTATATACGTTAAACATTCATTTTGAGCACAACTAATATATTCATTAATCAAAATGTAATATAATCTTCCACCACATGTTGTAAACAATCTACTTAAGATTCCAAAACAACATAGTCATGGTACCAACCTACTTAAGATTTATATTGATACATGTTAACATACAAGTTGATGAACACTGATAGTATGCACTGGGATGCATGCTAATATTAGTTCACATTATAGTGATGTATGTTGATACATGTTTACATTCGAGTTAAGGAGTACTAATAATATGCACTGTGATGCATGTTAACATTTGGTTTACCTCGTATTGATATATATTGATATATGGTCACACTAACGTGGATGAGTACTAATAGTATGCATTATGATGCATCTTAACATAAGTTTACATCGTAGTGATGTATATCGATATTTGTTAGTATACGAGATGATGAGTACTAATAGTATGCACTGTAATGTATCTTAACATAAATTTACATCGTATTGATGTATATTGATACATGTTAACATACGAACTGATGCGTATTAATAGTATGCACTGCGGTGCATGTTAACATTGGTTCACATCGTAGTGATGCATATCGATACATGTTAGCATATATTGTGATGGATAGATAAATACTACATATCTTCAAAGAAATTAATCATGAATCTAGATTAACATAAATGGATAGAACATACCAAAGAAGCCATCAATGAAGTACATGTGGAAACATGTTTCTATTTTGATGAATTGCTTCATCTGAATGTCATACATATTAAATTTTAAAATCAAGTGTATAAAAATATACAACATACAAGACATCCCAATTTTATAAGCAGATGGTTGAATAGAAATAGTCTTTTTTTTGGTAAAGGGAACAGTGCCTCGAAAAATTTTTATACCAACCAAAAATAAATAATTACACGTTTACAATGGCCATGTCCGAGGGGATGTTTTTAGTGAACATCCCAAACATTTGCAAAATAACCTATTACTACTATTATACTATTACTAGACTTAAAATGGCCATTTTTACATTCAAACTTAACAAAACTAAAATGGCCATAACTATTATCAAAATTTAAACTAAAATGACCATTTATACAACCATGATCATTTTTACGGTATTTTCTAGAAAACAAAAAATAAAACGTCTTCAGGTGTTCAAGCTTTTCCATCTTTATGTTTTCAAGTCCATAATCACCACCCCAATCCCAAACAGACTTGCACTCAGTCTTCAATACATGTGATCCAACCATTTTCAACATCAAGCCCATGTCTATCAATACCATCAAATTTCTGCCCAATTGCCTTGACTATTAAACTCAAAACAAGGTCAATAGAACAAGGCTCAGTTAACACGCTCAAGCCCATATGACCAAATGAAATAATACAGCCCACACATTTTTGAATTGCTAATCTCCTTACCAATTCATTAAGAAACCGTGAATCAAGAAACATGCAATTGGACTTTTTAAATTGACTCAAAAAGTCAACCTTATCCATCTACAAGTATTCTGATCCAAATGGTATGTATTATGATGCATCTTAACATAAGTTTAATTTATATTGATGTATATTAATACATGTTAACATACAAGCTGATGAACACTGATAGTATGCACTGCGATGCATGTTAACATTGGTTCACATTGTAGTGATGTATATTGATACATGTTTACATTGAAACTGATGAGTACTCATAGTATGCACTGTGATGCATGTTAACAATTGGTTACATCGTAGTGATGTATATCTATATATGTTCACACTCACGCGGATAAGTACTAATAGTATGCATTGTTTCTCACCATAATTATTTAATTCAGTAACAATCGGTAAATATTCACTAATAATCATCAACTTTCAAAATAAAAATAAACTCTAATGAATATTTCATGTTTATTGTTTCTCACCTATTTCTATCTGCTTTGATACTTCTTTATCACTTTATGCAATTCTTTTCCCTTTATCCAATGAACCTGCCGCCATTGATGAATCTCCTTTTTTATAAATTGTTTGAAAATTGACGAGAATTGAAACAATTAGATACTGAAACAAATCACAGAATTCTGAAAACAAGCAAAGATATGGATGAAAAATTACTCGAGTTGCAGCTTCAACTTGAATCCGCACAACAAGCTAAATCAAGCATTCGTTAGTTGGAATGAAACCTCGTCGAATTGATTCAAAAGATTCAACTTCTTCATATCATCGATTTCAATCTTCTTCACACCATTTCCGGCAAAGAATACATCATTCTGTTACATATATATCGTGTTTATGTATTTGATTGTTGTTCGATTGCTTTAATTTTGTTACGTTATGAATCTGTTGTTTCCAGACGCCCACGAGAAATTGAAAACCCTAATTGAGAATTGAAACTGATGTTTTTTCTTGTAGAGGCGCAGAATGATTCATCCGTTCTTTTTCTTTTCTTTTTTTGATTAAGGCATTTGTTAAATGACTAGACTACCCTCCATGTGTTTTTTAAAAAAGATGAAATGGATGGCTCAGATTCACTTCCCCCTTCCTTCTATTTTGCTACTTCCCCTAGATGACTACTCTATATATATATATATATATATATATATATATATATATATATATATATATATATATTGGTGTATATAATTTATAGACTACGTATTTGATGTATAATATATGGGTTTATTAAACTTATTAAAAGTTGTATTTATTTATTAGAGGAGTTCACCAACTACATAGAATTATTATCCAATATATGTACTTATTAAGATGGGTTATATAAATTAATATTATTTAAATTTAATTTTTTCAAATAAATCAATTTTGATATTTAAGCTAAGATATTGAAATTTACATAAAACCACCCCACCTCCGCCACCTCGATCTTCGACGCCATTGATTTTAACTCGTAAATCAATCACACGTGTTCTTTGAAAAAAACACTCACCAAACCCAAATCAGCACCACTCCAATGACACTTGATTCTTACAATCACCAATTGAAGTTTTCCAGTTTAACATAATCGTGTTTCTGACTGATCAATAAACAAGAAAAAGATAAAGATTTATTACAAATTGATAATGAATGTAAATATGATACATATTTGACTTTGTTGTTTCTTGTGATTTGACTTCATTGAAACTTCAATCACAAGAATCAAGATAGTCAAATCTTGATCATCTATACTTTGTTCATCAATTTTAATGCGAGGTAAATAGTCACCACTTTCTTGTTTTTTGATTAATCCGAAAGACAATTCTGATAAACTAGAAGACACCAATTGAGGATTGTAAGAACTAAGTGTAAATGAAGTGGTATTGATTTGGGTTTAGTGTGCGTTTCCAGAGAATCGGTGATTGATTTATAGCATTCTTATTAATTAAAATTTACATACATGAATTCGCTTTATATGTTTAAGCAACTGAACTTTCCGATTAGTTGAGAAGATAATTTTACATGCATGCATGATTGAATTTGCGAAGGACAAGGTAATTTAACTTTAATGTTTTCATACTTGAGATAGTTGTTCTATCAAATCAATCAAAAATTGCAGTCTTGTTAGATTTAATGATCAAAACAATCCTTTTTATTGTAATTTAACGCTCGAGAAAACGTACCTTAATCTCTAGCCTTGAAGTCTTCTGCTCGAACCAATCGCAAAAAAACCTTAAGCTTAAAAAACAGAAAAACAAAGGGAATAGAAAACATAACTAAAATGAAGCGGAAAGTAAAATCAATCAAGGGATACGTCAAAATCCTTTGTATATATAAAAAAAAAATAAAGGGAGCACGTTAATCAGTACCAATGGTTCTTTATAAATAAATTTTGGTAAGATATATATTGATTTAGATCTATGATGAAATATTTATTTTATTATTTACTATTCATTGTTAGGGTAAGGTTCAAATGAGACTAAAATTTTGTGTGAGACTAAGAGAACCAATGATATCATGCCACATGTACAAAGAAAATGTTCCATTCTATAAAACACATTTACCCCAAGCATCAATTATCTCACAAACGACAAATCGAAAAATCATGAAACTTGCACCATAATTTTCAGCATTTTATCCTCTTCGATTTGCCGTCCTTCAAGCCATACTTCTGACGAAATTTTTTTTTTTTCATTTTTTTGGTGGGTTTCATATGTTACCAACACATGTGTTAGAGTGTTGCATTTAGGGTTTGGGGTTTAGGGGTTAGGGTTTGGGTTTTGTGGTTTCTCTCCGAAACCCCAAAATCCAAACCCTAAACCCTAAACGCTTTATAAAACTCTAAACCCTAAATCATACTAAACCCTAAACCCTACTAAAACATAAGATCTAAACCCTAAACCATGAACTCAGCTAAATCCTAACCCTAAACCCTAACCATGACCGTAAATAAAATGTACAATCAATCACTAACACATGTGTTACTAATTTATAAAACCCACCAAAAAACCAAAAAAATTTTTTTTATCTAAAGTATGCCTTGAGGAACGGCAAATCGAAGAGGATAAAACACTGAAAAATATGGTGCAAGTTTCATGATTTTTCGATTTGTCGTTTGTGAGATAATTGATGTTTGGGGTAAATGAGTTTTGTAGTATGAAACATTCTCTTTGTATACAGTGACATGATATTATTGGTTCCCTTAGTCTCACTCAAAAATCATGCACTCATTTGAACCTTACTCTTCATTCTTCATTGTTAATTGTTGACCACGCAATGGAGTAGTAGTATTTACTAGATCCGTGTATACTGATGGGTCGGGTCTCACCGACTTGCAAGTAATTTTTAATGTTAACATGCATATGTGAGTAATTAATGATAATACTACCAAAAAATTATATTTGATAATTTTTAGTTAATTAATTAAATCAATACGATATGTAAGTACATTACTTAGAGATATATTATTTAAAAAAAAACTATATTTTATTATTTTCTATAACATATAAAGAGTAACACACTACTAGAAAAACTAGCAGTACCAACAACCACAATTCGTTGGTAAACATGCAAAATTCATGAGAAATTGATGTCACCCACGAATTTTGTCTGGTTACCAACGAATTTTGGTTATTGGTACTGCCAGTTTTTCTAGTAATGATATATCATTTTTCATTGGATTTCTTTTTATCTTCTTAAATTAAAATATTAATTTTGTTATTATCTATTTGGTGCATATATGTTATTGACTACGTATTTGTTCTCTATAATATTTGAATTTATTCAATTTATTAAAAAGTTGTTTTTTTTATTAGATGAAGTTCAACGACTACATAGCAAATCAGTATCCAATATATATGTATTCTAAAAAAAACGTGTTGTTCCGGACACGCAAACCAACCCACATCAAGCCGCTCCAAGCCCATCATGTGAGAGGTAAATCTAACTCGCCAAGGGCTAAGGTCATGCTGGGGATGTCAACCACAAGGATTGAACACCCAACCTCATGTATTCAAAAGAGGTCTCACATTGGACCAACACTCTCAACCACTTGGGTACATGCCCGGGGGCTTATCCAATATATATGTACTTATGCATTAAGATAAGATTAAGAAAATTCAATGTTTTATTTAAGATAAGGTACGGTTGAAATTTATAATTCAAAATATATAAGCAAATGTGTTTTTAGTAAAAATAATTAAGTTAATTTAACCGGCTTACGGGGGTTTTCCGGGTTTTCAACCGGGTTTTTGACCGGTTTTCCAACCCGGCCCGATTTTAACCCCGGTTCAACCCAATTTTGAATTCTAAAGACCCAACCCGGTTATGTACCCGACGGGTACTCACAAAACCCGAACCGGGTAGGGGCAACCCGGGTTTGACCGGGTCGGGTCTATGGGTTTAACTCGGGTAGGGTTTAAAAACCGGGGGTTTTTTCATGCCTACTTTAGGGTGTATTTACGTGGGGCATTTGTTAAGCCCGGTCACCTCAAATTCTAATAGTCCCAAACTCCCAGGCCTGGTTAAGCCCAAAATGGGCTTGTGTTCAAAAAGCATAATCCAAAAAAGCATTGATAAGCCCAAAGGCTCCAACCCCTCAATTAAACCATGTATAGTATAACTAAAGACTAGTCAATAATAGTAAATACAACACATCATTTGATTCATACACTACATTTTATACATACAAGAGTGGTACTGTACAATACTGCAATGCATGAATTTGATGTATGAATTAAAAAATGTTATATATATCAACACCCTTAACTAAACTGTACAAACAATCAACCTACCAACTACCAAGTAAGAATATAAACCACAGTGACCAAAATTAAAAGGTTGCATTTTGATTTAAACGATCTAAGATAGGTGCAAATAAACTAATGAATCAGATGCATTGCATTGTGATGCTTGAAATGATAAATTTGTGATTATTTACAGTTTTTCTGTGATCAAAGATCGTAGTCACGTACACATTATACAAGATATCGAGTAATTTCATCCGCTCATGATTTCGAACCCTCTTTGACCAAAAGGTTGTCCCTTACTATCAGCATCTATGGACTTCACAAAAAAATTGTACAGTATCAATGCCACCCCAAAGTAATTAAACCTCAACGAAAAATTGGATAGCGAAACCAAACAACTCTCCAAGTATGAATCTTGCAACCAACCCACAAGCAATATCAAAAACATTGAGACTGGTAACCAAAACAATGTTCAATGACAACTTATAGCACTCATACTGAAACCATCCGACCATGTTTTTGTTACATCGACCATAAATGCACAAACACACATAGCAAATACAAATGACACTAACATCTCTAACAACCACTACCAGTTGTTTAAAAATTCACCCTCTTCGAATCATCAACCACAAAAAGTCGATTAAAAAATGGCATAAACCCCAATTGAAGTATTGATCCCCGGTTGCAACCAAAATTGAGTCAATGCCTCACATACATATACATCCTGGTTGCATTCAATGTAATAGAATTTGAGGGTGAATATATAAATCTCAAGGTGTTTGTTCAATTGAGGTTTATGCCATTTTTAATTGATTTCCCTCTGGTTAAAGGTTTGAAAAGGGTGAACAAATGAAAGATTCGTTAGAGTCCATGGCCTTTACAAACGATGTCAAAAATGTTGAGATTTGTAGCAAATAAATGTTTAATGACAGCTAGTAACACCCTTCTCGAAAACCATTCGACCAGTTTCTTGTTGCAATGACCATAAACGCACAAGCACGGACTGAAAACAAAGTCGAGACAACAATCTCAGTTCTGCATATACCTATCAAAAGTTACCAAAACTCAATTGTGAGTCACTAATAATATAATTGACCAATAACACAAAGATAACCCCATGGATACAGTAAAGGGTATCAAGGAATCCAAGATGTGCATACACATATATTGCTATTGCTAATAACAGATCAAACAAAATAAACACCGTAGTGATCAAATTTTGATCATTGGACTTTCGTAATCTTTCTTGAATAAGACATAACTCTTTTTGAGTTCCTTGATCAAATTGATGGACAATTTAATCAAATCCACACTCGATCTTAATTATCTATCAATTTGACCAAGAAAACTAAAAAAGAGTTATGCCTTATCCAAGATATATTATGAAAGTATTAATGATCAAAATTTGACTAGTGTATGTTTCAAGTCATCATTTGTTAGCAATATTTGTGATCTGCACTTCTCGAATTTGTTTGTCGATGGAACAAATTCAAAGATAATAATAAATCACTAGATGAATCATTTTATTAGATAGAATTAATAAACTGAACCATTCATATTTCATATTTTACATAAGCAAATATAGTAGTAGTATCATTATGTAACCAAATAATATACAGATTGAATATTTGGAAAAATCGAAAAAAGTAAGTTGAAATTGTTTTACCTTCAATGGATTTTAGATCTTCCCCATTGTGGATTGTGATTTTTTTAACTTTTGGATGAGAGCCTATTTATAAGTTGACGAAACTAATAAAAAGAATAAAGTTCAAACTTATTCAAATTGAATTAAAAAAATAGTTAGATAATCATTATTTGGAATATATAATCTGAACGCGTTAAAAAGTAGATATTAATGATGATGATAATGATAATAATAATAATAATAATAATAATAATAATAATAATAATAATAATAATAATAATAATAATAATAATAATTAGATACACAAATGTGTTGCTGCTTTAATAATAAAAAATAAATCAAAAAAAGAAAAGAAAAAAACGAATGTGTTAAAAATTAGTTCATATAGACGAAGTGAAAATAAACCAATTTAAAATCTAATATTCCAAAAATATTTGTACTAATGCATACGATATATATAGACTTTAAATTTAAATGATGGCATGCAGACAAATAAACAAGTATATATTGAACAATTTTTAATCTGCATTATTTTAATTCTTGGGTTGGGTGAAGTAGATCTGCACAAACGGGCCCGGGTCAAAGAACAACCCAGAAAGACCGAGTCACCTCAAATCCTAAGTACAAGAATTTGACACCGGCCCAAAAGACCCAATCACCTCAAATTTTTGTTACAGGCTTGAATAACCCCGTAATCAGCATGTGACACTGACTCCAAAAAAAAAAAGCCGATCGTCTCAAATTTGTACATTATCCAAATTTTTGAGCTAAATTCATCTAACAATCGTAACACTAATCGAAGACACTAACAAATCGTTATTACCACTTCATCCTCTAATAGCATGGGTTCAAGCTCTATCTTTAACCACAAGGTAGTCCTTTAATCATAGCATTCATGGCCTTTATGGAAAAGTGGTACATCATTAATACTACCTTAAAGTACAACTCAACGAAACACTCGATAGCAAATCCAAACAACTGTCCAAATACGAATCTAGTAACCCACCCACAAACGACATCAAACATAAAGATTGATAGCAAAAACAATGTCTAATGATAGCTAATAACAACCAACCTTCTTTGAGACCATATGACCATGTTCTGCTCATCAACCATAAACGCACAAGCACACTTATAGCAAACTTAACTGACACAAACATCTCTAACAACCACCACCATTTTGAGGTGTAAGAGATGTTAGTGTCGAGTGTGTTAATTTCCTATGCATCCTTGTGTGTTGATGGTCGATCAACAAGAACATGGTCGGACGGTTCCAAGGATGGGTGTTACAGGCCATTATTAAACATTATTTTCGCTACAAATCTAAAGGTGTTTGACATCGTTTGTGGGTGGGTTAGTAGAATTGTATTTGGAGAGTTCTTTGGTTTTGCTGTCGAGTCCTTCATTGAGTTATATACTTTAGGGTAGCATTGATGATACACTACTTTTCCGTAAAATCCAGAAAAGCAAATATAAGGGGTGAAGCTTGTGGTCGAAGAGAGTTTGCAAACATGCTATTAGAGGATGAAGGGGTAATATCAATCTTTTAGGACTTTGACACGAACACTTAAGTGGTTGTTTTTATTCATCATAGTGTAATACATTATACATGCACTCCATTTGCTAATATCATACATCGGTAAATAAAAAAAGTAAGAAATATATTTTGGTCACTAATTCTGGTTTTATATTGTTCATACACCTAGACGTGAACAAAACACCCGAACCTGAACATGAAAAAAATCCGAAATCGGTTTTTTTAACCCGATTCGAGTTTTGAGAGTACCCGGTGGGTAGGGACCCGGGTTGGGTTTTTTAGACTTCAAAACGGATTGGACCCAGGTTGATACCGGGTCGGGTTGAAAAATCGGTCAAAAACCCGGTTGAAAACCTCGAAAAAACCGGTTTTAACCTTGTTGAATAATTAAAAAAACCTGGTTGGTCAAATACCCGGTTTCAATTATGTTGACTAGAACCCGGTTCGAGTTTTGGGTCGGGTTTGACCCAACCCGATTTTTGTTCACGGCTACTTAAACATCAGGCCCAAGCCCATTTTGTGCACCTCTCCTCCAAAATTCAAATTAGAAGCGTCACAAATAACCACAACCGAATAATCAACTTGAATGAGATATCAAATAACCCAAATCAAAGTATATTCGGCCACCCAAATTTGAAAAACCTGAATTCAAATAATTTGAATCTTATTTGAATTGAATAACGGATAAGTATTTTAAAATTTGGGTAACTCGAATAACCCGAATAACTATAAATATCATTTAATAGACAAATATAATGGTATATATTTTTTTAGAGAATAATATAACGATGTATATGTAAGTTATTTATCATTTATATTTATATATAATATACGTATAAATTATTTACTACGGTTTATATAAATTATTAGTGTTATTTTGTAAAGTTAAAGTTTTGTTTAAGATGTAAAATTTTAAAATAACATCTTATTCGGGTTAAAATACACTACTCAAACCCGACTCGTACCCAGATAATCAACCCTTATTTGAACCCCGACTCAAATAATCCGAAAACAACCTGACCCAATGATACTCCTACTTCAAATAGGAAAAAATATTTATCAATTAGAAGTCATGAAAGAGAAAATAATACCATTGATGAGAACCGAGGTTTGTGATGAATTGAAACCAAAACTCAAAAGTATTCTTCCGATATGATTCAGCCCATTAAAAGTTAACGCCTCTGTACCAAACTACCAATATCTAATTTATACCCTCAAGATTTATACAGTACTATAGTCGGTGTATTTTCTATTATTATTTATTATTATTGGTATGTGTACTTATCTACTTAATCCTAAAAATTAATCATTCGAATTCTTTTTGAAAATAGGTTAATGTAAATCTACTTTTAGTGTATAATATTAGAGTCAAAGTTTAAATGAGAGTAACAAGTGTGAACAGGGGAACCAATAAGAGTTGCACAATGTTTTATAAAACCCATTTTTCCTCACGATTTTAAAAATTAAATATCTCACAAACAGTTTGTTGAAAAATTATAAAAATTACACCATGATAAACATCATTTAATTCCCTTCGATTAGAGATATGACAAAGTATACTTTTGATGAATTTTTTATTTTTTGATTTTATAAATTGTACAAAATTAATACCACATGTGGTACTAGCCGGTACCACATGTGTTACCCGCCAGTACCCGCACTACCACATGCGTTACCTGCCAGTACTACATGTGTTACCCGCCGGTACCACATGTGTTACTCATTTTTCAAAACCCACCAAAAAATTAAAAAAAATCCGTCGAATGTATATCTTGTCACATCTCTAATCGAAGAGAATTAAACAATGATTATTATGGTGCAATTTTTGTGATTCTCACTTAAACATGTTGTACTCATTTAAACTTTATTCTATAATACTTAAAAAAAATATCCTAATTTTAAGCTACAAAGAATTTAATGTCACTTAAGTAACAAATCCAAAAGCTTCAATATATAACTATAAGTATAAGTATATAGATAATAATAAAATAAAAATAAAATATATAGAGAGATGGAGGTTCATACGATTACCAATTAACAGTAGAGAACTATAATTTAAAAGATATATTTCGAATATGATTTAAAAGATAAATACTTCTCGAAGTACGAGCAATAAAAATATTTAATTATCATCTCTTTAACAATTGGATATGGATTACCAATATATCTCAATGATGTTAGATTCATCCCGTTCAACGCAAATATATATAAATATCTTGCTGGATCATTCTTACTAAAATTCCACTAGGTAGCGTCTTATTACTTTATTAGCCAAGGAGTCATCTATTCTGAACTAATCACAGCGACATAAAAATACGCCTAGCAATTAATCGTTTAATACTAAATTTGCACTAACGCTCTTTCCTTACACACAAGCATAAAAATAATTAACAAAAGGAAATTACATTACATTAGTTATTAAAAAAGGATTTTCATTCTTGAAATGTAAAAGTTAAAGAAATGAAAATAAAAAATCGAGAACTTTATTAGTTTAGTGTGGTTTGAAATTTGAAGTGCATAACACAAATGTTTTCTTGATTAAATGAAGAAATTAATACTGCGCTCAAAAAACCATTTTTAATCTATTTATAATATAACGATCATTTGTACTTTTGTGCTTGTACGACAATTGCCAAGTTCAATTTCTCAATATCAAGTGTCCAACATCAATACTTGATCAAGCGTCGGATAGCTTGAGTGCGGGTTTGGGTTATCCGATTCATTACACTTCATGAATTACGTGTTTAACCCTAGTGACCCGTATGGAACGAAGGTGAAGGGTGGTAAGATTGGTTTGTTACCATCTAAGAGATGAGTTTATGGTGATGAGCTTGCTCATCTTGTTGGTGGAGATGAAGGGGAGAAAGGGGGGCTGCCCTTGTTCTGATTATGTTAATGTTGTTTTTTTGAATGTCTTAGGGTTTGACCCTTTCATAAGATTGATGGGCTGGGCCAAGAGTGGAACCCATGGGCCAAGTGAAGTGGGAGCTCAAAGTATGGGGCACACCATTTTTAATCTATTTATAATATAACAATCATTTGTACTTTTGTGCTTGTACGACAATTGCCAAGTTCAGTTTCTCAATATCAAGTGTCCAATATCAATACTCATCTTCAACTATGATCTCACAATTGACTACAACATTTTTATTGATATCAAGTTTCTATATTAACAATTGTGATATGATGTTTGAAGCTTTATTTATCGTATTTCTTTCGCTAACATAACTACCTATTGTCACACAACTTGAGGCAAACTCGGATAAAATAGTTAATAAGATTTGCATAAAATACAATATAAACAACCAACTTCAAACAACCTATTTTTTTCATATATACAAATACATTTGCTCATTAACATTCGTAATTTAGATATTTTTTATGCTCCAGTAGATCTCCAAAGATAATTACAAACCATGCTGCATGATGCATATATAGGTTAAGAGTTATTAAACTAACACAAAATAATAACTACTATACATAACTATATATGTGTAGATAGCAAAAGCAATTTGCAATCATCATCATCTATATAAGACACTACTAACTAATACACCTACATAATCAATAAACACAAAATTAATATTCAAATCTAAAAAATCACTAAAACCAAGATTTAATCATCATTGATCACCATGAACCACCAAAATCCTCCATTGCTCCTGCAGCACATCCAGTCCACCACCCAGATTCTCCACCAAACGACCACCCTCGTGTTCTCCACGCGTCACCGCATCTTCATTTACCTCCTTTTATCTTACCTTTCCTTTTCTTTTAAACTTGGAACACAATTCATGACTGATCTCTTCAATTCTTCCATCGATAATGACCCTTCAATCGAAACCCATTTCGTTCAAATTCAAAACTCCACAAAACCCACCAACACCACCCACCTCCCCGGCGCCGGTGCCGGCGATTTCGACGCAGAAATCAGTTACCAGTTCGTTAAAAACAAACCCACTAAACCCCAACTCAATGCTACTCCATTCACACTTGATTCTTACATTCCCAAATTGGGTTTCTCCAAATTAAAAGAATTGTCTTTGGAATTGTTCAAGAATCATGAAAAAGATGATGCTTTTTCAAAGACTGACGATGAAAGTAAAAAAATTCAAGATTTTATTGGGTCGTATCTTTATCTTAATCTTGATTTCTTGTCAATATATGTGACTGCATTTCTTGGGCTTCTTTTTATTCGTTCTTGTATTCATGGGGTTATATTTGTCTTACTAGTTAATGATCTCTTAAGGATTCATAATTCGATTTTAGCAACTTTTCGAAGAGGCGCGGAATTGGGATTTTCAAGATTGTGTGAATTCATTTCAATAAAATGTGTAGTAAGGGCAGTATTGGCTCACATTTTGGCTCTTTATTTTCATGGTAAAATTGAGGATCCATATACGAATCACAAGGCTTTTGTTCGGTTGAAGTTTATGCCATTTTTACACGATTTCCCTCCAGTTAAAGGGATTGAAGAGGGTATTGATGGATTTATGCTATCATGGTTATCGTTAGAGATGATAATGTCTGTTATTTTTGCTATGAGTGCTTGCGTTTGTATAGTGCATCCGCTAAGAACATGTTGGGGTTGTTTTAGAGAAGGGTGCTATTTGTTGTTACTAAACATTTATCCGGCTATCTGTTTCAAGGTTTTAGATATTGCTTGTGGCTCGGTTGCAAGATTCGTATTTGGAGAGTTGCTTGGTTCTGTTATCCAGTCTTTCGTTGAGGTTTACTTTAGGGTGGCATTGATGATGTACTACTTTTCAGTGAAGTCAATGGATGCTAATAGTAGGGGACAACCCTTTGGTCAAAGAGAGTTCGAAATCATGCTCATTAGATGATAGTTGATGTGAATAGTTGCGAAATGATGTGGTAATATCTTTTAGTGTTTTCCATTTGAATGAGTTACAAGTGTATAGTTAGCATAACGATTGTTAGATGAGATTGGCTCGATACGTTGTGTAATCTGTACATTCTTTGGCCAGTAATTTTTGCAGTTTATGGTAACAAGTTTACATGTGCTTGTATCTTAGGTTAGTAAATCAAACGCCAACAACTGTATTTGGGTCATTGTTGTTCTAGATTCTTATTACTCCTATTAATTTATCTAGTTATTGTTAGTATTTTTATGCAGTTTTGCATGATTTAAACACACTTGAAAACAGGTCTCTATTCACTACTTGCACCATAGTTTCTTGAATCATAACCATGTCTACCTTACCAAGTTGGGAACATTTTTCTTTTACTCACTTTCTTTCTTTCATATCCCAAGATTCTAAGGATTTATCAAAATTCAGATTAACTGTTACAAAATTGACTAAGAAAGCTTATACATACACATAACCAATAGTTCCATTTTCTGTAATGAATAGATAACCAATTTAACCTACGTTGTTATATAGTATCACCTGCTTCTTTGTAGACGATACCATTCACATGATAGCTTAAAATTCAATGGATTGAAGAATGTGAAAGTATCAATCAAAGAGGCAAGTTTTTTGATATAAAGGTTTTCATTTACGGAGTATGATTTACTGCACATTAAAATCTATGTTTGAACTGCGATTAACCTGTTTGATCTACATTAATGCAAGTCAGTAGACTCATAAATGAAGTAGAGGTGCATAAATGGGTCTGAGGCCGAGACCAGTCCTCAACATGACCGAAAAGGCCCGGTTCCTACAACTCCAGTTTCCACACTTAGTTTAGCCTGAAATCGACATTTTCACATTTATCATTTTTCAAAGAGCCTGATCCAGTGACGGGTTAAGCCCAAAAGCCTGGCCCTCTTGATTAAACCGAAAAGGTGTGACATTTATAGTGTGTAACTAATTGTGTATAACAAATTTGTAATTTTATTTTACCCAATAGCTTTTCAGTCGAATGCATAAAGTTATATCCAAGCCTTATCTTTTGATATATAAAATTTGCTGTGTATAAACCCGTTATCCGAAAAGTTATTTTCAAGTCATTGAAAGATTTTTTAATTAGTAAACAAGATTAACAATTGGTAATCAATGTACCAAAGACTTGATATTTCTAAAGCTACTGTGATAATTAAAAAAGCTTTCAAGTCAATATGTCAAATGGTATAAAGTTTTTGTAGTAGCAACTGATTTTTGTGGATGCCCTAACTAAAATGTACAGAATTTCAGCTGAAATAGTTAACTACTAAGAGATCTGACACCCGAATGACCAGAACATAGTTCTTGATGTTGGATTTACCAATGTATGATACAAGCAAAGGTAGTACATGTATTACATTTGGATGCATTGAAGAACCACACAAAATGAACAGAATATACACAGCATCGAGTTCCTATCGAGTTCCTGTCACTCGTAGTCCTAATTGAAAACTTGTAGTTCGGTTAATAAGGAAAACACGTACACTAAGATATTACCACTTCATTTTATTCGTATATATAATCATCTCGTAGCATGACTCTAAAAAATCTTCTACCAAAAGGTTCTCCTCTACGATGAGCATCCATGGACTTCACGCAGAAGTAATACATCGTCCATACCAATAGAAAGTAAACCTCGATGAAAGATTGGATAAAAGAAGCAAAGGAATGTCCAAATATTCGTGCAATCATGTATCTTGTTAACGATCCAAAAAGAATATCTTCTAAACACTTGAGTCTGATAACAGGATGTATGTTTAATGACAACAAATGAAACCCTTCTCTGACAACTGCCCACTCTTCTCTTCCAGGATCCACCATAACCACACAACCAAAAATAGTAAAAACAAGAGACATTAACAACTCTAAGAACCACCACAATACTGAAAAACCGTAACTCCCCTTTTCAAACCCTTCAACCTGAGGGAACCATATAAAAAATGGCACACACGTCAACCTAACGAAAATCTTGAAAATGGTATGTTGATTCTTAATTCTTCTAAAGAAACAACCAATGAAAAGCACAATTATTGTTAATGTCAACCTTACCCAATATCTGATTAATGCAGTAAATCCAGACAACCTTTTGAAGCCCAAAATCGTACCGTTTCTAAAAGTTGTAACGATCGGATTACGTCTCTTTATAAAATGATTAACTACTAATACAAATATAACCCCATGAAGACAAGAATGAGTCGCAATAAACCCAAGACTTGTAAGCACACAAAATGCTACAATTTCAATCCAATTATACGTTGCAATCAAATTTGGATCATATCTCCTCTGATCATCAATCTTTGATAAATCTTGAACCTTTTCTTGTGTATTGGTTAACTTGAAAGACAATTCGGTTTTACTTGAAAACCCCAATTGGGAATTGCAAGAATCAAGTGTAACTGAAGTGGCATTGATTTGGGTTTTCGTGGGTGGATTTCCAATGACATGCAAATTGATATCTGAGTTGAAAATTCTGGTGAGGTGGTGGCCTTGGGTGGTGGTGATGGGTGGTGATCTGCGTTTTTGAAATTGATCTTGAGTGAAATCGAAATGGGTTTTGATTGAAGGGTTGGATATGAAGAAGTGACAGAAGGTTTGGGTTCCAAATTTAGTACAAACCAAAAGGAGGGAAAGAAGTAGGTAAATGAAGAAGTGGTGGTGCGTGGAGAGCACGGCGGTGTTGGTTCGTTTGAGGATTTGGGAGGTGGTCCTGATGTGGAGTAAGGGTGGAGGATTTTGGTGGTTCATGGTGATCAATGATGATGGAAATATGGAATCTTGATTTTAGGAGAGTATTTGTTTCTGAAGAAATTGGTTATGAAATTGCACTAAAAGTAGAAGATTGATGATTTATACAGGAAGCTCCTTTGAAGAATGCCGTTTGAGCGCCAAGATCTGATATGCTTTTAGGGGTCAAATTGTATTGATATGATAGTACAGGTGCGTAAAGTGTAAATAGTCAGAGTTTGGCTCGTTTGAAGAATGCCGTTTGAGCGCCAAAATCTCCCTCAGTCAATGAAAGCAAGCAAATGGTTGTTTTCTGTTCTTGTAACAAGGATATACTTTCAGGAGTCAAATTGTAATGATATGATAGTATAGGGGGATAAAATGTAAGTATTCAGAGTTTGTTATTTAATCAGCCGTTAAAGGTAGTTTGATATGGTTAGTTGATTAACCTTTAAAAAAAATATATCCTTATGGCAATTGGCAAGACAAAAGGGGTATTTTAGACATTTAACCTAAATAGTTAATCATATAAAAGATTTATTATGCATCTTTGTATATATATTCTTTCACAGAAAAGTGTGCAGGTATCAATCCAAGTTACATTTAATAGAGAGATTACTTCTTTACTCATAAGAAGGCTATATCTCATAGTTGTGGACTTGTGGGGTACCTTCTACTAAGCTAACAAGCTTTTTTATATTTGAAAAACATAAAAATTAACAAAATAAATAAATAAAAATCAAACTTTATAAAAAATGAAATTGCTCAGTACAGTTTTTTAGTTAATATTAAACGCTAATTGGGGTAGGAAATGATAAGAGCATCTTCATTGGATGATATCTTATGATAGTTGATTTTGTTTGAGAAAAACATACAACTCCAATTGAAAATCTACACACACATTAACAATAAAGTATTTGAACAAAGTCTCAATTTTCCCAAACCTATTTATAAATAAAAGTTTTGGGCAAAAAAGTCTCTGCAAATTTGGGTAGGGATAATTGAGTCATTTTACAAGATAATGATGCCCCTTTTTATAAGGGATTCTTTCTTATAAGAAAATTTTCACTTGGTAGCATGCAGATAATATTATGTTATGTTATTCAAATTGCATAAAACTTCGACACTTTTGAACTGTCAATATATAGTAAAATGAAATTATGATATTGAACATCTTTTATATATCTACACTAATTCAAGTCAGCATTGTTGATTCTTGAATGTATTATATGTGTACGAATGGGTCCAGTGGTAAGACCCGCCCAAAAGGCCCGGCGACATCAAAATCATAGTCCTAGGCTGCTTAAGCCCAAAAGCCCAGCCCTCTCAATTAAACCATGCAATACTAATATTGTAAAAAAGGCCATAAACTAAACAAGGTTAACTGCTAAAAATCTAAAACTACAATGACCAAAATATAATTGTTGCAATCTGATTTACCAATCTAAAATAGAAGCAGATGAAGTACATGTAAAATATGAATTATATGTGTACATGTAAAATATGAATTTAATTGGAGCATGAGCAGCTTATATAGGTGACGTAGTCACTCGATTTTGGTCAACAAATATGTCTGGCAATTGTTAAATATGAATTATCATTTGAACTTTTAGTTCTTATTCTTCACTATGAGGATCAATATCATATTGTGATAATTCGTGTTTATGCTGCTTATCCCCTCCCCATACATATTTTCAACATTCTTTCACATCTAAACTTTGTGCATTGTGGTGGAACAACTAATATATATATATATATATATATATATATATATATATATATATATATATATATATATATATCGCACAAAGGACTTAAACTCTTAAGATGTGATATATCTCTTATGATCAAAAATCAATTATCACGGGGAGAATCATAATCTTGTTGGCCAGATGCGAATTCATATAATTTCATGTATACTAACATGGCCCCATTAATAGTTTTGCTCTCATCATAATCATATTTTCCCAATCAATTATATACTCTTGAGCATTTGAGCGTTTCAACAAAAGCAATCTATGTATGAACTAAAAGATGTTCAACATTATTACAAAAGCAATCTATGCATAAACTTGTAATTCCTTTTCCTTACCATATAATTGCAAAAATAACCACTCAAAGAATGTACAGGTTACACAGATCATCGAGTCAATCTCATCTAAGAATCATAACGCTAACAACAAACTTGTATTCACCATCTAAACGACCAAACGCCTATTGCAAACAATTTTGTACAATTTTTTTTTACACTATGCTTATAACACGTATCAACAGATATCACCACATCATTCTGCCATTGTTCACGTCAACTATCATTTCACGAGCATGGGTTCGAACCCTTTTTGACCAAAAGGTTGTCCCTTTCTATTAGCATCCATGGACTTCATAGAAAAGTAGTATACCTTCAATGCCACCATAAAGTAGACCTCCATGAAAGACTCGATAACAGAGCCAAACAACTCTCCAAATACTAATCTTGCAACCCACCTACAAACGATATCAAAGAACTTGAGGTCGATAGCACGATCAATGTTTAATGACAACAAAGAACACCCTTCTTTGAAATTATCCCACCATCTTCTTCTCGAATCGACCATAAACGCACAAGATATCATAGCAAAAACAACAGACATTAAATTCTGCAACATCCACCACCATCTTTGGAACTCACCCTCTTCAAACCCGTCGATCGGAGGGAAACCGATCAAAAATGGCATAAACCTCAACTGAACAAAAACCTTATAATTCGTATATTGATCCTCACTTGTTCCAAGAAAATAGAAAGCCACAAGTTGAGTCAATCCCTCCATTACTAAACATTTTATCACAAAGAATCCAAGCAGTCTATCTAATCCCAACTCTTTACCTCTTTGAAAAGTTTCCGAAATCGAATTATGATTCTTTAAAAGATCATTAACTAGGAACACAAATATAACCCCATGAATACAGGAACGAGTAATAACAAACGCCAAAAATACAGGTACATGTATTGTTGCAAGATCAAGCCAAAGAAACAACTGACTCAATTCTTGGTAATTTTTGCTTTCAGGATCAATCTTGAACAAAGCAGCAACTTTTTCAAGTTTCATGATAAACTTGATTAATAGCTTTTCGGTTCTTGGTAACACCATTTGGGGATTGTAAGAATCAAGTGTCTTTGGAGTGGCATTGAGTTGGGGTTCGGTGGGTGTTTCTTCAAAGAAAGGTTGGTTGATTTCTGAGCTGAAATCGCCGGCGCCGGTCAGGTAGGTGGTGTTGGTGGGTGGGGTGAAGTTTTGAAATTGAGCGAAATAGGTTTTGATTGAAGGGTCGTCATCCATGGAAGAATAGTGGAGATCAGTCATGGTTTGGGTTGCAGTTCTATAGAAAAGTAGAAGGAGAGATGCAAGGAGAGAAATGAAGAAATGGTGGCGCGTGGAGAACACGACGGTGGTGGTTCGGTAGAGGATTTGAGTGGTGGACTGGATGTGGAGTAGCGGTGGAGGATTTTGGTGGTTCATGGTGGAATCAATGATGATGGTGGAATCTTGATTTTAGTGATTCCGGATTAGGATATTAACTTTGGCACTGATTATGTGTTAATGGAGACTTATATAGATGATTTTAAAGTAACAAACTTTGGAGCGCTCCAAAATCTGTTATGAAATTGGTAACAGAAATTCGGTTATGAAATTGCGATACAAGTACAAATGATCGTTATAGAAGCTTCCAAAGAATGCATTTTGTACTCCCTCGTTTAATCAATAAAACATTGTGTTACATAATATTTTGGAATTATACTTAAGTTAATATCTTTTTCAATAACTAATATGTGCATTATGTATATCATGTAATATAAATATCAACAATTCTCTTCTAATTAATAGGGAGTTTTTTTTTCCTCCTGACCTATATATAGGCACGGCCCTAAGACCCGTCCCAACGCTACTTCGGTGGAATCCGTCGGTTAGACCGACGCAACCGACGCTGATGGTACGGTCCGTCGGTTGCGGTCCGTCGGTATAAAACTTCGTCAAACCGAAGGAAAATCAAAAAGGATGAGGCCCGCATCAGTTTGTGTAAACGGCTAAAAACATTAAAAATATATATATATGGGATCCGAACGTTGGAGCTAAAAGCAGTAGCCAAAATAAAAAAAAAACCCCTTTCCACCTTTTTTCATTCCACTATATATACACAACATATACTCACATTTTTAACACATCTCATTCTCATTTTCACTCAATATATTTACAATCTTTAACCCATTTCACATACACACTTTTCACCATATTCCACTACCAAAAAATACCATTTTACTTACACAAACTAAATCATATTCCACCACCAAAAAATACCATTTTACTTACACAAACTAAACCATATTCCACCACGAAAAAATACCATTTTACTTACACAAACTAAACCATATTCCACCACCAAAAAATACCATTTTCATACACAAATTAAACCAAATTCTACCACCAAAAAATGATACTCAACCAATCAACCGGCAAAGATATGTGGAACAATTTAATAAACAATCCCATACCGAACACAACCCATAATCCAACTTCACCGACGGCCACATCTTCGGCTCAATCTAGCAACTCGTCACCAAGTCAACCCCCCGATTTTTCACAATACGCTACACAATTTCAAGGTTACCAAAATTACCAAAACTACCAACACTTCTCACCATATGCTCCATTCCAACAAACCCCACCACCATTCCATCAAACTCCACCACCATTTGGAGACCCATGATTTTTAACCCAACCATCTTCCGCTTTCTCTCCATTTCCACCTACTCCAATAAACTATCCACAATTCGGAAACATCCACACTCCACCCGAGCCCGAGTCACCAAGTCAAGCCGAAGCCGAGCCCGAACCCGTGCCGAACCTGAAGCCGAAAAAAGGAAAAGGAAAAGGAAAAGCAAAAGGAGAACAAAAAAGGGTTCAAGTTAGATGGTCCGACGAAGAGGCGCTAATATTATCCGAACGTTAGATTCACCGTTCCGAAATTTCAAAGAAAGGGGTTTCACAAAGCTTCGAAGCTTTTTGGGACAAAGTTTTAAAGGATTATAATACGGTTGCACCACAAGAACGTAGTTTGAGCCAACTTCAAGGAAAGTGGAACAAAATTCGTAGCGACACCAAAATTTTCATTGTCATCTACAAACATCTTACCAATCCTCGTCAAAGCGGGGCAAGTGATACCGACATTTTGAAGGGGTGTCACGAAGCATTTAAGTCTCAACAAAACCGCGCCTTCATATACGAAAAATGTTGGAATGTACTACGACTTTGTCCGAAGTTTATGGAAAATGATGGAGTCATGAGCCGACAACCAAGCCAAGCCGAACTCGAACCGATTAATCTTGGTGACGATATGCCTACTTCCGAGCCTACTTCCGAGCCTCTCACAACTAACATGGAACGCTTGTTTCAAGACGACATTATTCGTCGTCCGCCCGGCCGAGCTAAAGCAAAAAAAAGTCAAAAAAGTTCAGGTTCGAGTGATGCCGCTACTTCTTCGCGTAGTTTGAAAGAAAAGGAACGGCTAGCCAATATACAAGCCGCGCAATCACAACAAGAAACATTGGCCACGATCAAGGGAAATTCGGTAAAAAAAACTATATTAAAATCTTGGAAGATGTTGTATAAAAAAATACCGAGCGGCCTCAAAGACAAGGAAAAAAAGATGCTCGAGGAGGTGCGAAAAACCGTTGTCGATAATTATGAAAATGATTATAAAATGGTTTTTGGTCGCGATTCGGGTTCGGGTTCGGTTCAAGTCAACGATTCGGACGAAGACCGAGCGAGTTCGGACGATTCGAAGTAGACGACTAGTTATCTTTTTAATTTACAAGAAATGTATTTTTTTTTTAGGAATTGTAACATTTTTTTTAAATTTTTAGGAATTGTAACGTTTTATTTTTATTTTAATGTAATGTTTTTAGTTTTAATAAAAATATTTTATTTAAGTTTGTTTTTAAATAATTAAAGAAATTAGTGTGTGGGTCCCAAAAAAGAGAAGTGATGTTAACTGATGTTTTACTGTTAGCAGGATAGTGTCAGTTTGTGTCAGTTTTGGAAAAAGCTGATGTGGCGCTGATGTGGTACCAACTGATGCGTCAGTTGGTGTTCACCATTGGGAGGGGTCTAAGAGGTGCACCATGGGCTGCAGTAAGGCCTAACTTTTTAAGGGGTCCAAATTGTCTATATATAATCTCCATTATATATATGATGAAACCTAAATCATGATATAAATGTTTTACTGGTTTAGCGGTATCAAGGTCATGAGTTCGAGTCATGGTTGTGACCATTTACTTGTTTTTTACAAAACTAAATTAAAAGTTTGAATAAGGGCCTAATTCGAAATTGTAGCACATGGTCAATAAAGTTTGTAGGCCGAGCGTGCTTATAAACGTTGAATCCTGGATAGTTTAAAATGAATGAGAATAAAATGAATGAGAATAAGTGATAATGCAATATTAAATATTCATGGTGAATATTATGTCCTCATGAGTGGAACATCAATAGGTAAAAATCATGGGATGATCATTAAAAGGGTCGCAAAAGTTCATCGGGACACATCAATTAGACCTAGTACATTTTATTAAAACAAATATAAAAAATCGTTATTCCAAATATAATTTAAATAGGAAGACCCATCTACTTACCCGTTAACAAATAAGATATGACAGGTTTCTCTACTCTATATGTATCATATTTTAAAGTTTCTTGTTGTTTTATTTCACCCACCATCACACTTTAATCATGATTGAACATCCTCTACCATCACGCCAAGACCGTTACACGAACACCAAGTTACCGAGATCAAGATCACATTAGTAAAATGATAGCTCTTGCTTTATAACTCGATTATTTTGGTAGTAAGATATCAAATTACCATCTCCTTGCAACACAAATGATATTTTAGTAATATGATGCTAATTTACATAAGACGGTAACCCAATATTAGTCTAGCAATTCACAAACCAATGAATTTGGTCGGGCGCCCAACAGTGGTGGATCCGAAACTTGGGGTAACCAGTAGCAGGAGTATCTAAATTTTTATTAACTCGTAGCACAAAGAAGAAATGCAACAAAAAATATGATTTTTATATGAAATTCACATTGCGTGTAGTGAAAAGACTTGTAGCAACTACTAACCCTACATTCTACATGGTTCTGCCCTAACGCCCGAAGCCTATTAAAAAAAGTTGATTCGGGTTATATAGGTTAGCCAAATTAGGGATAAGTACAATAAAAGGTATTATACTTATCACCTATTCCTGTTAAAGTTACACAACTTTAAAATTTTTAATTTAAGGTATCGAACTTTCAATTTGTAATCAAGTTAGGGACACGAATTTCACAAATGACGAGTTGTCACCGGATTTCTTTTTTATAAATAATATATCTATTTAAATCGATTAATATTCCTCGATCAAATATTAAAAATATTGAGTGAGAAGAAAGAATTTAACAAAAACTCATTACCACTTTCAACTTTAATACCTCTAATTATACTCAATGTTTTTTAAAATTGATTGAGGAATATTAATCGATTAAATGGATATGTTACTTATAAAAAATAAATTCGATGACAACTCGCCGTTTGTGAAATATACGTCTCTAATTTGATTACAGATTGAAAGTTAGATACCTTAAATTAAAAAATTTTAAGTTGTATACAATAAGAATATATGATAAGTATAGTATCTTTTATTGTACTTTTTCCGCCAAATTAACAACCTATATCCATTATTTAACCAAAATAACCGATATGTTTATTGATCAAACCGACCACCTAAGTAATATGAATAAACTCAAAATATCATGTCTAGAAATATGACTTGAATAGATTGATCAACCGCACAAGAAAAATCGCAATAAACCATCATAAAAAAGGCAAATTAAGAACAAGCAGAATTAACATAGTTATATCCAATCATTTGATTAGTTTAAGGGATATACTAACTTGTACTCTAAGGGCGTAAGTTAAACTGCATTAAATTCTTTAAAACATTCCAATTATATCACAAAATTTTATTAGACCGACTAATTTTCTACTGTACATGGACAGTAATTACGATTCATATTATTTATAGAGAATTTACTTCATTTAATGATTTATAACTTGTGCCCTTATGACATTACTTAAATAAACTTCTGGTTTAATCCACGCACAAGAACCTGAATCTTCTTTTTGACAATGACACCAAGAAATTTTGTACTAACTATATAAGATTAGAAAAATATTGAAAATGATTAGAACATCTCCAAATTTGTCGACTGGACAGATTCTCCCAAAATGGCTTCAGATCCTTTGGGAATGGGGAGTTTTGTTACTTTCAGCTATCAGGATTCCTCTGAAATACGAACCATTCCTCAAGATTCATCGACATCCATCAAGAGTCTAAACAATCCTCCAAAAATACGAACCATTCCTCAAGATTCATCGACATCCATCAAGAGTCTAAACAATCCTCCAAAAATCACCGATACAAGTCATCAGATGCGACATATAAGTTATTGTTAGGAATTTGCAGCGGAAACATCCAACTAGCAACAACTAGTTGCTAGTAGGGGTGTTCATAATTATCCGAAACCGACAAACCGAACCGAATATTATAAAACCGTAGCGAATTTTAGGTTAACCGAACCGAAATTTTTTTATTTTTCGGTTTCGGTTAACCGAACCGGTATAATTTCGGTTTTTCGGTTTCGGTTCACGATATTGACTCAACCGGTTAACTGAAAAACCGAAATTTTATTTTACTATTTTAAATATGTGTTTATATATAGATATATGATAATATTACTAAATATTTTATAACTTATAATGCGATTTATATATTTTGTATTTATGTTAGTACGAATGTTCACTTATTTGCATTTTTAGTAGTTAAATATTTAGTTTACGTCTTAATCAACTGCGGCCTTTGACTCGTTATACCACAAAACCATGTGGAACATATGCCGTATTAGTGAATATCATGACAGATGTTTCAACAGGAAGAAAACGAAACGAATATCTGGAACGGACATTGTAAAGGCCACACGTTCACTGCCATGTAGTGTGTCTGTGTGTGTGTTTATTCCGTTACCTTTTAGAAGTTCTTTTTAATCATACAAAATACTTTTTTTGTACAGTATAGTATCGTACAAACTTTTAATTTCAATCAAACACAAAAACTAAACAGTCTCATCAAATCAAATTCGGAATAAAAAAAACTTCCAAAATCCAAATTTCTTAAGTCCATGCGTTCATCTATCTATCTCACACACACATAAACATATATAAGGTATAATCACTTTAGCTTAGCATCTGCACACCATAAACCATACATAAATAATTCTTAATTGCCGACCATCAAACATATTATCTCCTCTCTCTCACACACACACACCCTGCTAAAAGCACATCATATCTATATCATATTAGATGATGCAAGTGAAGATTGTTAAACTGTGAAAAGTGGTGTTTATGGATATTAAATCAGACATCATCATCATCATCATCATCGATGCAGGGAGACTACATTCCAAAGGATGTCCCAAAGGGTCATTTAGTAGTATATGTAGGTGAAAACCAAACAAGGCTTGTCATCAGTCTAAAACTACTGAAAACCCCTTTGTTCAGCTCGTTACTCGATCAAGCTCGAGAAAAGTATGACTTCACTATTGATTCCAGACTCTATATCCCTTGCAATGAGGCGGTTTATCTCAGTGTGGTTCGCTGCTCTGCTCACTACACTACCGAAGATTCATTTTCTGTACTTGAAAGTAGCTTTTGTATATTGATTTTACATCAAGATTTAAAAATTAGTGTAAACCATATAGCTTTAATGCAAGATAAAAGAACCCCACTTTTAAGGGATTCTCAACTAAATGAAAGATTGTTGAAGTTGCATAAAACTTCACAACAAAGTCAGTTTCTAACCTGCCATTAAGACATACAATCACAAAATTTGAACAACATTTATCAACTTACATTTGTTAGAAGTCAGCAGTGTTCGTCAACCGAATTAGCATTTCTCAGGTCAAACCATAATAGCTAGTCTACTAATTCTATCAAATTTTGACAGGCAGTGACCGTAAATGTGCGATGGCACTGTTGTTAACAAAACCATAGCTAAATCATTCAAAAATTTAAGTACAGTGATCAGAAGGTAACGGCCTAAAACAACAATGACCAAAATATAGATTTTTCTTCTGGATTTACCAACCTAAAGTGGAAGTACATTATAGTTTAACAAAAATGTAAGTAAATACACTTCAGTTTATGTAAACACTTTTGGAAAAGCTTTGATTCCTCCACACAACAATTCACTTCTCTTATCCCCATATTAGTATCACGCAACATAAATATTCGATATCTAAATAATTTATAAAATCTAAAATCTATTTGCATCTTGCATCTTTGATAAGGTTGTTTTATACATTTATGTAGCTATGGGCCTGGGCTTCAGGAGATGTATCCACGAGTATGGTATCTCTATCACCAGTTCACCACAACATTATCTTCATTTTGATCAAACAATTGTATAATAACTACTATACGATTGATCCATCTAAAAAGTATTCAAGATATTTTTTACAATCTTCATAAGTATATCAACATATAAAATCTTGTGTAAAGTTTTCAATCACTTTGATGAAATGTGCTACTTTCCACTCACAATATAAACATGATTCCCATTGCCAAACTTAGAAGGGATCAATACTCCTCTAACCAAGTGCTCAAATCATTTTCAAACTACTCCCCTAACCACAACTTTTTGGTTACGTCTTCTACTCTATTACCCCATTTCAACATCTTAATCAGTTACGCAGCCTTTGACTCGCGATACCACAACCCCATGTGGAACACATGGCGTATTTGTGAATATCAAGACAGATGTTTTGACAACTGAAAGAAAACGAACACAAAAGTATTAAACACATGTGAAGGTATACAAAAGCAAAATCCAATTCCCCGGTTTTTACGTGTTCTTTTAGGATATTGTAAAGGCCACAAGTTACCTCACAGAAGTTCTTTTATCGTACGTGGGGATATATGAAATTCACAACTTCTAGTTTCAATTAAACACAAAAACCAAGAAGTCTCTTCAAATCATATTTAAACTAACACAGAAACCTTGAACTTGTTTCTTTTTTTTTTCTTTTGAAATACACAGAAGAAATTTTATTTCACCACAACCATTAGCAAGATGCTAAATAGTCCCAAGAGT
This sequence comes from Pseudognaphalium luteoalbum, assembly GCA_963422505.1. Lineage (NCBI taxonomy): Eukaryota > Viridiplantae > Streptophyta > Magnoliopsida > Asterales > Asteraceae > Pseudognaphalium > Pseudognaphalium luteoalbum. The sequence goes on from OY730192.1 coordinate 20,600,015, forward strand.
ACATAATACATACATGCAAAGTATTAGTACATTGAAACACCAAAAAGAATCAATTGGGTCTAAACTGCGAAGGAGTTAAAAAGGATGGAAAAAACCTGAAACATTCAGGAAAAAATCCCCGAAAACTAGGGGCCGAGCCACCGTTTTCACCCTAGATCGTTATTGATAACTCCCAAACCTTGAATTTCTTTATATGGCCAAGACTTCACGTCTCCATCGGTCAAACACACATAAATTTATGTATGCATATGTATAAGATATATAAGCACTTTAGCATCTGCACACAATATATAACTCTCTCCTAATTGCCTACCATCAAACAAATTCTCTCTATCTCTCTCCTCTCACACCCTGCTAAAAGCACATATATCTTCAATCTATTCACATACAGGATGATGCAAGTGAAGCTTGTGAAAGCATGGCTTACAAAAAAGAGACATACAAAAGCAGTTGTACCATGGTTAAACTGTGAAAAGTGGTGTTCATGGATATTAGACCAGACATCGTCATCATCCATGCATAGAGACTGCATTCCAAGGGATGTCCCAAAGGGTCATTTAGTAGTATATGTAGGTGAAAACCAAACAAGGTTCGTCATCAATGTAAAACTACTGAAAACCCCTTGGTTCACAACGTTACTCGATCAAGCTCGAGAAGAGTATGACTTCACTGCTGATTCCAGACTCTATATCCCCTGCAATGAGGAAGTTTTCCTCAGTGTGGTTCGCTGTTCTGCATCACCACACAATCGAAGATTCACTTTCTGCATGTAAATGTTAGTATTTGGTATTTTAAGTTTTACTTCAAAATTTAGAAAGTAGTGTACAGCATGTTTGTAGCTTTAATGAAAGATAAAATAACCCCATTTTCAAAGGGTTTCTAAACTAGATGAAAGATTGTTGAAGTTACATAAAACTTCAGAACAAAGTTGACTTTCTAAACTGCCATTATAGTACAGTGATCAGAAGTTAACAGCCTAAAACAACAATGACCAAAATATAGATGTTTCTGCTGGATTTACCAACCTAAAATGGAAGTACATTTCGTATTACATTCTGAGGCATACTGTGATTCCTAACGATAAAACTGAAGAAACAACCACTCTGTCCAGAAAAGAATGTACACATTATACAAAGCATCTAGTTATCATCTAATAGTGGTAAAGCTAAGTCACTTTTAGGAGGGACTGCACCAATAGATTTCCGCTTCTTTACACACTCACACTTGCAAACTGGGAGCGAACATTGTGAGAATTCACACCAACTATCATCTAACATCTTCGAGCATAGTTTCAAGCTCTCTTTTACCAAATGGTACTCTACTAGAATTAGCTTCAATGGATCTCACAGAGAAGTAATACAGCAACCATGCTACACTAAAATATACCTCCATAAAAGATTGAACAACGGCAGCAAACATCTTGCCAAAAATAAATGTAAGTACGTGTCTTGCAAATGGCCCGCAAACAATACCTTCAAAACACTTGAGATTAATGGCAGTATGAATCATTAACGACAACAAACGGAACCCTTCTTTGATAACTTCTTTCCCAGTTTTTCTTGAATCCACCATAACCACACAAGCATCCACAGCAAAAACAAAAGATAATAACACGTCTAACAAGAACCATGATAACAAAAACCAATAAGTCTCCATATCAAAACCTTTCACCCACGGGGAGGCAATTGAATACGGCATAAACTTCAACCTAACAAAAATCTTAAACATCGAATACTGATCCTCGATTTCACCAAAAAAACAAACACCTAATAGTTGGGTCAATGCATCTCTAACTACCCATCTCATTACAACAAAGCCAGACAATCTCATCGAACCCAAAGTCGCCCCTTTCCAAAAAGTCCTAAAGAACGACTTGTGACTTTTCAAGAAATCATTAATCACTAACACAAATACAACCCCATGAACCCAAGAATGAGTAACAACAAATCCAAGAATCATAAACCCATACGAAATAGATAAAGCACCAACAAGATTCAACAATGCAGTCAGCTCATTTTGATCAAGGTCAAATCTTTTCAACAAATAATCAAAATCAGTTTCAATTTCAGTCTTCCCATCATCAATTGCAGCAGAATCATTAACCTTTTCGATGATTTTAACTGATCTAAAAGACACTTTACTACTAGAACGCACTGTTTCAAATACCCTAATTCCATTATCTGATACAAAATCAGAAAACCCTAATTGGGGATCGAAAGAATCAAGAATAAACGAAGTGGCATTCAATTGGGGTTTCGATAAGCTACCAAAGAATCGGTGATCGAGTTCTTCATCGCCGGAGAAAAAATCGTCGTCTAGGGTTCCGACGCGTGTGAGCTGAAGAAATGGGCGGCGGCGGTGACGGTGACGGTGGCGTTGGGTCGCGGCGGTGGTCGGAGATGTTGGGTTTGAGGAAAGTTGGAATCTTGATAAGAGGGATTGTACAGATGGGTCGTTATCGATGAAAAAGGTGAGGGAATTTGTTGCGGTTTCGATGTTAACGCGAAAAGAAAGTGAAATCCAAGAAATAAAGAGGAAGATGAGGAGGTGACGGCGCGTGGAGAAGATGGAGGTGGTTTGTTGGAGGATTTGGTTGGTGGTACGGAGGAGGATTAGCGGCGGCGACGGTGGCGGTTGTGGGTGATCGGTCATGGTGTGATGGGGTTTTGGTTGGATGAATGATTGGTGGTGGATCTTGATTTTGTATTATTGGTCACATATTAGATGTGACCTAAGAAAGAAAGATTTGGTCAAAATTAGTTTAAAGTGATAGTATTATTATAAAACTTTATGTTAAAGTTCCAAAATTCTTTGATCCTTTTTTGGGGTTTGCATTTTTTGTTGATGTTATCTTGTGAAAGAAAACATTTAATGGCATAAATTTTGGTTTGGTGATAGTTTTTATTTCGTTTGTTTCGTCTCTTTCAAGGTTTTGATAACGTTGTTTTCAGGGTTAAAGAAATGTGAATTTTATTACACGTATGCGTCTAATTCATTGATGGGGATTTATTAGTACTAAACAAGGTAGTTGTGTGTTACCGAAAATGTGATGTGTAATTATTGTTGTAACATTTTGGATCGAATGTGTAAGTTTGTATGATGGCTTTGTAACTAGGTCATGACTCATGTCATGTGAACTTATATACGGATACACTGATACAATTATACAAAAATAATAATAGGTTTTGTTAGATGTAAATGGATGTTAGTCGGTAGACTAGTACTTCAATGTCATAACTCATAGGTCATAACTCAACTATAACTATTTATACGAGTAGTATTTAGCAACAATTTTAACATGTGCTTATTTATTAATCATTTAAATTTCGTTAAGATTTCAATGAGACGCAATTAAAAGATTAACCTCACCCACCATGCATCGGCCCCTTTTCAAATTTCAACGAACAACACATTTGTTGTCCATTTATACTACTCTACAAGGGTTAGGATCCGGTTTTTACATAATCTAACCATCATCGTTGAACTCTTATTAATCTTAGCCATCCCTCTCATTTTCCTTACCTTTCTACTTCTCTAAACATTCTACACCTTCATCATTATCAATTAAGGTTACTTGAAACTATTGAATTTTATACTTAATAATATAAGAAGCGGGGTTATGATATCGATCATCAACTAAAATCAAATTCAATTAATCAATTAGATCTCTCTAATGGAACGGGTTTAGCAAATGGACTTCAACACAATTGATCCGATCTAATAAGAGAGTTTACCTTCCGGTTATGTTTTCAATTTGGCAATCCACTTAAACATACAATAAGTAAATATACTGACGAGTAACCCTCACAATGCACCGGAAATAAATTTGAAATGATACATTATAGATCAAATAAATAATAATGATGATGATGATTTATTTTATTATATTATTATACTTATAACATATACTTTGTTAACAATTTTTTACATAGAAATTACATCTCAACATCTAAATTTTTACCTCGCTTGAAATAGTAAATGTGAAAAAAAAAATCCATTAAACACAATGTTTGAAATTATTAAGGTAATAAAACAAATTATTTTTTCACAGTATCTCACCTATTAGTTACTATCTTTATTATTATCTTTAATCTTTAACCCTTATATTGCATTTACATGTTTTCCTTATAAACTTACCAAATGAAAGATGCAATATTACTAATATACCCCTTCTACCTTATTGATGACATTTTTTTAGTATGGTAAGTAGTATTTTCTTATTTAAATTTAGATATCTTTATGACTTGAATAAAATCTCTTCATTCGCCATTAATTGTATCAACAGCTGAAGTCATTTCCATTTAATATGTGTTTTAATTTCAAATTCAAATTTGAAATTGTAACACAGACGACAACTAAATTGTTATTGTAAATTTTATTTTTAGAACATTAATTTACTCCCCACATATATTAATATTGATAACTATAAACGTTGTTGAACACAACATGAATAATCAGACAATACTTATTATTTAATTTACTCCCCACATATATTTATATGAGTAAATTCTATAGATGGTCCTCGTGGTTTACACCGATTTACGAAAACAGACCCTAAACTTCTTTTTTCACTTTTTCAGTCCAATAAGTTTATGTTTTGTTCGAAAATGGTCCCTCCTCCACCTAAAATGACTAAAGTACCCTTCCTTTTGTCATTACTGGATAGTCACGATTTAAACGGTCAAAGGGTACTTTAGTCATTTTAGGTGGGTGAGGGACCATTTTCGAGCAAAATGTAAACTTATTGGACTGAAAAAGTGAAAAAAGAAGTTTAGGAACTGTTTTCGTAAATCGATGTAAACCACATGGACCATCTATAGAATTTACTCTATTTATATTGATAACTATAAACGTTGTTGAACACAACATGAATAATCAGATAGTACCTATGATTAATATTTGTGTTTTATTATGGTAATTATAGCTCTATCAAATTATAGGTTTGAAAGTATGATAATATTAATAATGAAATTTTATATATTGCGTAAAATAATGTACACAAATGAATTAAGATTTGAATATCCATAATTACGAATGAACACTCATATTACATGTCATGTTATCACTATAACTCATGTCACCAATGCTCTTGACGAGTCAAATAGACAAATTATCATCACAAAACTTTTATCGCGACCACTAAACGAAAAAAACATACATAATATACCATTATTATTCTGCTACATTACGGGTAATTGACTAGTTACTTTTTAGGCAGTGGAGTTCAATACTTCAATTGGCATGTATATTGTTTAAGTTCAATTGTTTGTGTAGTTAAATATACATGCTTTTGTGTTTTGAAGCTCCAAGTATAATAAGCATAAAATATTTTCTTGGTGGTGATTGATTATACTATATAATTTGATCCTTGAGTTTCTTATACTACTAATAATAAATAATAAAATCTAAGTTATCTCCTTATATAAGTAAAGATAAAAATAAGTGATTGCTGCTAAAAACGATGAATAAAATAGTAAAAGGTTGAAAATAAATAAGATTATAGTATGTTGGTTAGGGATATACCGTATATGTATGTTTTAAGATGCTTGGGTATGGTAATAAACTAATTCGAAATTTTGTATCCAAAAATCTTAATCAAATAAGATCATCAAGAGAAAACGGGTTTTGTGTTTGGGTATAACAATATTGAAGAAGAAAAATCTAAGCGTCTAACAATTTCATTGCGACAAGTATAATAATATTGAAGAGTAACATTAGACTGAAAAACACACGTTAAATTACACCTGATTAAACATTTTTTTTACGATAAGGGTTTGGATTTGTAAAATATTAAAATTTATCACACCACGAGTATAGTTATTATTGACAATATACCCTTAACACGATGACATATAGGAGTGACCATATTTGGTTGTAAACCGTTTAATTCGAAAACTGAACCGAACCATAAACTGTTTAAAACCGAACCAATTTTGAAAATGATCTTCAGTTTGAGTTTTAACCGAAACGGAATATGATAATTGGTCTTCGGTTCGGTGATTGGTTTGATCATTGTTTATTCGATTAAACCGAAAAACCCCCCGATGATATTATAATAATATATATTTTTAGATTACTTTATTTAGAGATAATAATAATCTCTTACAAGTAAACAAACTTGATCTACACCTCCAACTATCTAAACAAACAATCGTAAGCATCCATTTACTCTTTTATTTTGTTAATTAATGTGATGAAATTGTGATGAGTAAGGTATAATTTATCAATATTTTATCTTATATTGTAATTTGGTTTTTTAGGTTTAAACCAAAAACTGAACAGTATTGGAAAACGGTATTCGGTTTGGTTATTTCACATTTTTAAATGGTTCAGTTCGGTCTTTGGTTAACGTCTTAGAATTTTTTAAACCTAAAACACCGAACCGATTAAACCAATAAAACCAATAAAATTGAAAACCGAACCGATAAACACCCCTAATGATATATGCGATAATTTGATAATGCTAAAATTGGTTAATTTTACCTTCTCCGTTCAAAACCTATAATCCACAATTCCACATACGAAGAATACACATTTTAAGAAAACATAATCATTATCTTTCAATTTTTGATAATATGACAGTTTTACTCGTCGTTTTAAACACCTTTTTATTGAATACACCTAGTGGGTAATCACGTAAATTCAACTAGTTATATCTATCTATTTATTAAAGTGAGCATTTATACGTGGACAAACAAAAATGAAAACGTGAACTATATATTTGGGATGAAACAGTTATAATTTTATTTGTGAATAAACAACATTTGAAACTTGATAGTAGTACTTTACAAATCATCTTGTTTTCAATAATCTTAACTTACATTCTGTCCCTTGTATTTCATCTCTAGCATATCTTCGACCCCTAGCTTCCGACTCTTAATCCGCAATCCTTGTAGTTTCCTTCTAGACAATCACTCAATATAATTCGTGAATTGATGTAAATATTTGTAATAAATATTTGTAATAGTGTAGTCATATACTTACCTATCTAAAAAATTAGAAATTTGTCATTTAATTAAAAAAAAAAAGTGTTGGTATATACATCACACACTTGAGCATATAAAAAGTGGTAGGGTTTTAGCGATTCTTTTACCCAAACGACTCAAAAAAGTCAAAACCCTTCGATAATTCCTGAATTTTTATTAAAAAATAAAACATCACACACTTGAGCATAATGGCGACTGCAGCGGCTGCCGCTCGATCAGTTTTCCGGTCATCCGCCGTCCGTAGCGCGGCGGCACGAGCATCCTCTCAAGCCAAATCTGCTCCCACTTCTTTTCGCATCGGTACCCAAAATTCTCTTTCCAATCGCATCTTCAGGTAACTAACCCACCATATAAACTCACACACAGATCTAGGGTTTCATAACAAGATTAAATATTTTTCTAAAAATTTTGTACCCTTTTGTTTGTTCTGTAGTTTACTCATAAGGATACTCGTATTATGATACACAAAAATGCTATTCTAATTTGATTTTTTAGGGTTTAAATGAATAAGTAGAATGCTTCTATTAATTTGCAAGTCCTGAATTTGAATAGTTGTGTGATTCAGATGTATGCGTGTGTGTTTAGGTGTCCAGTTGAAATGAGTGCTTGTTTGGAGTCGATGCAACCTTTCCACACTGCCACTGCTTCAGCGTTGATGACTTCGATGCTTACGCTTTCTCAACGCGGTTACGGTTGGCTCCCCGAAGGTAAAACTTCAGTTCATGTTAACCTGTCAAAGCTTAGCTACATTGTGATGTTGGATTCCACTTTATGCATTTACCTGTAGACATTGGTTACGGGCTTAGGTAATTAAGTAGGGTGTAGGATAATGAAAGTTGAACTGAAACTGTTTCTCATTTTAAAATTTGTATATGATATTTCGACTTATGGCTGTAGTTCTGTACCTCTGTGAATTTCAAGTTAGTTACTTAGTTGGTCAAGACCCTTATAACAGTTGAGAATGTGTCCATAGGTTTATTATGGATATATATGGTCTATACAGTTTTATGTTCTTAAAAAATCGTCCCATGTATACAGCTGTTGTTGTTCATCATAGGTTTTAGGTTCCGTATTTTTCAAGGCATTCGTTGACTTGATTGTTGCTTTGTGCAAGGTCTCAAACGTCAAAAAAAAATCAAATCTTGTCAAGATTAGATTCCTTTCATAATACTTTGCTAGAATCAAGAGCCAATCTTGTTGGTGTAATAAATACCCATTAAAAGGATCTTCTGTTCTTTTCTTTTTGCTATTAATCTTTCATAGATGTATGCAATGACATATAGCGAACATTCTTTTTTCTGTTCAATAAACTAACCGTGCTTGCATTATTCTCTCCTTCTCGATCATGTGGCTCTGGTCCATTCTCCTAATTATTTGTTTTTTTATTGATTAGGTATCTAACAACGCGTCATAGGTCCCTCCTTCATCTTCTTTCATTCACTTTGAGGTATGTTAGTGTTCATTGAGTAGTGTCTTTAGATCACCAGGCCTTTAAGATACATATGCTAGGTGTCTTTATAAGCAAGGAAACAAAGATTTTAGATTTCGGGTTTTAATGTTTTCTGTTGGCCTAAACCGGACACTTGCGTGTATTCTTACAATTTCCTAGATAGGTGGATGTGTGTTGAAATATACAACTTTTTTTTATTTATTCATACACCAAAACATGCATTGCAGTACTGTACATCCTAATGCATAAAAGATGGTGTGGGAATCAAAAAATATGTTGTATTTATCAATACCCTAGGTGGATGGACTGATTGATTCCTAGTTTGAATGATTATTTCTATGTATCCTCTATAAATATGAGTTGATTTTTAAATATCTCCATCTTTTTGATAAAGTGGTACATGCTTCATTTGTAGGCGTTGACAGAACTAGATGAAGATCGAGAAGCAAGATGGAATGACTTGGATCTGTTTGTTCTAAAGCTTTTTTTTTTTATATATATAATAGAAAAACTTATAGGTCCATTGGTTAACCTATTCTAATCAATAATGAGTCATGAACCATGTGGTATGAGCACAACAGATTTAGATTGCAAGTTTCATAGAATGATGCACTACTGAACTCTTTATTGTCATTGAATGATTAATTTACATAGCATTGTGCGATTTCATGAATGAGCTTTTTATTTTACTTGAGCATCTTTTCTTGTCTAAATTATGCCATATTTGCAATGAAATGACCGTCAACTTATCAATTGTATCCTTGTTTAATCAGCTTGCAATGATGATGTGTGATGAGTAGTCAGAGGATCGAAGCAAGAGCTTATAAAGAACCTTGTATGTTCAGTCCATTTGATAATCAGTTTTCAACCACTTGCAGAAGCAGTTTATCGATAGGAATCACTAGGTTCTTTTCAAATTTGATAATCATGCTTTATGAAGCAAATTACAACAGCAGAATGCATTTTCTCACGAAAAACTTGAATGAGTTGCTACATCTTGTTGACTTCATTTCTTACATATAATTATTTATTGTTTGTTGAATTAATCAAGATGGATTAATGGATGTGATACCTTAGGTCAATTATAAGAAATAACCCGTAATGATGTAATCAATATATTGATCAGCTTGAAATTATTATACTAAGACCTCTGTTCACTTCCTTAAAGTTTACATATTTTGGTGTTACTTATAAAATGTTCTTGAACGACTACCCTAATTCTATTCATCTATCCAAAAATTCTGAAAACTCCCAAAATATATTGGTGTTCATGTAACATACTTTGGTAGAGATCTTATATAATTCATATGAAGCCAAACAACAAGCTGGCATGGAATTCGGGTATTGAGTATCATGCATGAGTGAGATTATAGGCAAAATAAACACAGAAATAAAAAGATCCACTTTACATATGTGAATATGACAGACAAAGAGTATATCGTGATCTGAATGGTATTATCACAAACTGTCTCTCAGTGAACCCTGGGAATAGTGATATACAAGAGTATGTAGTTTTTATATATATGATAACTAGACAAGAAAGACCACAAGAAGTTTTATTTCGTTGGGCAAAGACAATAACCCCCTTGGAAGAACACCTAACGCAGAAGCTTAATCTGTTATGCCAATATCAAACCTTTTCCGTTCCATCACCTTAGAAAGTGTATTGAGATCCGTGGCTGGATAGTAGCAACATAATGTGGTCAAATTAATTCCCGCTTACAGATGCCCAAAATGTGACATAAAGGTCCGATCTGTGATGTTAAAACTCGTAGTAAAAGAAAAAAAGAATTAAATTCTATGCATGTGCAGCACTCATTCCTCAAAGATGATCGATGATTGCCTTAGTGAAATCAGAGGTTGTAGAAGAGCCACCAAGATCACCAGTTCGGTACTTGCCTTCTGCGATTGTATTGAGTACTGCATCCTGTATCCTATCTGCTTTATCATGAAGGTTCAAGTGCCGAAGCATTGAGACCGCACTCAGCAACAAAGCAGTCGGGTTTGCCAAGTTCTACACATGACATTCATTTAGTTATAAACTCTTGGCTGAATGTAACAAAGGAACAACCGAACAAGATGAAACAATTGACAAGCAAAACTTTTAAATTGTGAGTGTAATATTAGGAATTTATACAATGGTGAGCTACTTCATGTTGATTATGAAAAGCAAGGCCAAGCATCAGTGTAATGAAATGCATTCGAAGACTAATTCTTAACTGATCTTGATTTAATTTACTTAGCTTTGGTGTTCAGCCACTCAGGTAACTTCCGTAAATTTAGGCATAATATAAAGTAATTGTCACCTAATCATTATTTATTGTTGTGCTCATCTCATCGTGAGGTTTTAGCTTCTGCCAATTTTGATTAGCACTCCTTAGGTGAAACGATCTAACAAGAAGATTTATGATTTTCTATCATCATGGTCCTTGTTACTTGTTAGACATGTTTATGTTGTGTGGATACATGGGTTGTTATGGTAGACTCAAGAATGGAAGGCAATTTATCAACACAGGGTGTCAAGTCTAAAGAAAATATTGTTTGTTGGTCATTTGCAAGATATGTACCTACAAACTTGCAAGTTATTTGTGCCCCCAGTCCAATCTTTTATGGATGTTTAGTTAATGGTGCCATTACATCTCCCTGAGACCTCAGATGCTATATATAGAGATATACCTTCTGGTCAAAGAGATATTGAAGCTTCGCTGTAAGACTTTACCTTTAGGTCACTGACTACTACATGTAATGCTTGCAAAACTTGTTCCCTACGTGCTACGACCTTACCCATAACTTTGAGTGCTTAATGAAGCGCCAATCTTTTGGTGTTTTCATTCTCTAATGTGCTTATACAAGTGTGATCAGGGGTTGACAGTTTGCACACACGACGACATTATTGATGTGAACCTCAGCAAGCTAACAAAGACTAACAAGTAATAGCAGGAGCTTAATGCTAACCTTTCCAGCAATATCAGGAGCTGAACCATGGACAGCCTCAGCAAGAGCAATACCTCCCTCCCCGATATTTAAGCTGTAGATGACGCCAAATGATATAAGGCGCTTTACTCAACAAACAAAAGGAAGAAAAAAGGAAATAGTAGCCACAAATATAACCAAAGGAAATACGAATACCTTGGCGTCAAACCCAATCCTCCAATTAACCCAGCACAAAGATCACTTATAATGTCACCATAAAGGTTAGGCATCACTAGTACATCAAATAGCGCAGGATTCTTTACGAGCTGCATATAAAAACAACAACATGAGTGTCGCAGACTCGTAGTCTTATTCGTGTTAACATTTTGACTGCCGACTACATACTAGTGAAATGTTTAAGATAACATTGATAATTGTGTGCATACCATCATACAGCAATTATCGATGACAACTTCCTCATACTTTATCTCAGGGTACTTATCAGCGACCTCTCGACAACACTATAAATGCATACAAAAGAAACAACTCAGTATAATGGAACACTATTAACTATTTAAATGTTCAATATTTCAAAAAGATGAACACCTTTAGAAATAGACCATCAGTTTTCTGCATAATGTTCGCTTTGTGTATGGCAGATACTCTGTCTCTACCATGGGCTTTAGCATAGTAAAACGCATATTCAGCCACTCGCAGACTCGCTTGACGGGTTATAATCTTTAGACTTTCAACAACTCCCCTCACCACCTAACATAAAAAACACAAGAAACATCAATTTTGCACAGCATTCATTGCAACAAATCTCTTTTCTCTAAAATGATCAGGTAACCTTACTTGATGTTCAAGACCACTATACTCTCCTTCCGTGTTTTCACGAATCGTAATAAGATTTACATCATCATACCGAGTTTTATAACCAGGTAAACTGTAACACGGTCTCACATTCGCATACAGGTTCAGCTCTTTCCTCAACGTCAAATTCAAAGACCGATGACCTTTTCCGATAGGTGTAGCCATCGGTCCTTTCAATCCAACCTTATTTCTTCTTACCGATTCTAAACTTTCCCACGTAACAAAACTTTGCGTTCGAGGGTCCACTTCTGTCCCTACGAAATGTTCCTCCCATTCAATTGGAACCTCTGCAGCACTGAATATCTGCATAATAAGAAATTCAAAAGTCAACATTCGCCTTTTATTTGCACATCCACAGAAAAGCAACATACTGATATCACAATTATACTGAAAACATAATTTAGTGTTTGTACATGAAATTCTGAAACCCTAAGCGTATAATAAAAGCACAATTAACCAAAATATGCAACATATACATATATTATATACTATTATATTATACTACCAGTAATGATATAAGTTATGAGAAGGTGTGAAATTGGACCTGTTTGACAGAGGTTGCGATTTCAGGACCAATACCGTCGCCGGGAAAAAGAGTGACAGGGATGAGATCGGAGGAACCGGAAGAAAAACTCCGATTAAACGGCGCTAAAAGGCTGCTGTTAGGGTTTCTGGCGGTGGTCGTGAAGATGCGTTTCGCAATTTGCATCGCCATTGTTCCGCTGAACAGAAACGCGACCTGAAAATGGAAAAACAAAATAAAAATTATAAGTGAATATTTTGTTAGGGGGCTATCTATTCTACTATTAAAATATATTTCTAAGGTTATAAAATCTATTTTTTTATTTATGTGCCTACTAACATTATAATATTGTTTCAAGGCAATTTTACCTTTTGGCTAAATGAAAGAGTAGATGGCTCAAATTTATATTTTTATTATTGTTTGATTTCTTAAAAGTTGTATATAATCATTAAGCATGTAGTATCATTTTAAGTGTCAATTTTAATATTTAACCAATAAAAAATAATTTTAGTAAGTAGATTTAATATTTGATAGATGAATAGTGTAGTTAATGACAAATAAATATTAATTAAAAATAATAGATAATGAGATAGGGTATTAATGGAAGTGTAGTTAGTGGAGAATAAGGGGTATTAGTGCAAATGTTATAAATAAGTCAAGAATAATATTGTCTTGTTCATGTGTTGAGTATCTAAATTAAGATATGATGGAGATGCTTCATATATAATGAAGAAGATATATATTATCGAGCTTTCTAACACGAAGAGGAATCATATACTAAACGATTGATTGATATGCTACAATGATTGTAAATGCAGGTATACTCTCGTGTGATTGAAGATACGTTGACTATTTTTTATATTATTTTAAAAAAGACAGGTACACAAATTTCACTACTATAGTACCATACCATGAATATATATGTGAATCCACAAATATATATATATATATATATATATATATATATATATATATATAGGGTAAGGTTCTAATGAGAACACTTCAAAAATAAGAACGCTAAGAACACTTCATAAATGCATAATTAGCCAACAAAATCATTAAATTCACACTCAAACATCTCAAATATGTGTGAAAAAATTCATTAGAATAGATGCGAACTTTCGGAAATACACAAAAATCGAAAATATGATTGATGCACAATTATAGAGATAATCGAAAATAGATGGCTCAAATTTATATTTTTATTATTGTTTGATTTCTTAAAAGTTGTATATAATCATTAAGCATGCAGTATCATTTTAAGTGTCAATTTTAATATTTAACCAATAAAAAATAACTTAGTAGGTGGCTTTTGGCTTTTCATCTATCATTTTACCTTTTGGCTAAATGAAAGAGTAGATGGCTTAAATTTATATTTTTATTATTGTTTGATTTCTTAAAAGTTGTATATAATCATTAAGCATGTAGTATCCTTTTAAGTGTCAATTTTAATATTTAATCAATAAAAAATAACTTTAGTAGGTAGATTTAATATTTGATACATGAAAAGTGTAGTTAGTGATAAATAAATATTAATTAAAAATAATAGATAATGAGATAGGGTATTAATGAAAGTGTACTTAGTGGAAAATAAGGGGTATTAATGCAAATGTTATAAATAAGTCAAGGATAATATTGTCTTTTCCATGTGTTGAGTATCGAAATTAAGATATGATGGAGATGCTTCATATATAATGAAGAAGATATATATTATCGAGCTTTCTAACACGAAGAGGAATCATATACTAAACGATTGATTGATATACTACAATGATTGTAAATGCAGGTATACTCTCGTGTGATTGAAGATACGTTGACTATTTTTTATATTATTTTAAAAAAGACACGTACACAAATTTCACTACTATAGTACTATACCATGAATATATATGTTAATCCACAAATATATATATATATATATATATATATATATATATATATATATATATATATATATATTTGTCTCATCTACAAATTTGAACCCTCAACCTCATCTATAAACTTTTAAAGGGTGGTCGTAGGTCGTAAATGATTCTATAATGTGTGGTTATTGTTTTTCAAATGGTGTGCTTTTGTCTTGAACATCGAAATGATTAACGCATATGATTAGTAATAACTTATGAATATAATGGCGTCATAATGTTTGATCACGTATTATTTAGTGAGTCTATTCGTGAAACTAAATAAAAAATTTAATAGAAAAGTCACAGTCAGTTCTACGGGCTTTCTTCCTTCACGAAGGTGAACAATAGAAACGTATTGTGCACCTAGTTAAAATGAGTATAAACGAAAATAAGTAATCATTTAATACGGAATAAAACGTGTAAAGTTCCTACGGGCCGATTTATTATTTTGGTTTTATTCTATGAATCATTGGCGTCTAAACTCTAAAATGATACAATTGAAATATTGAATGTTACAGTAATGATTAAATATATATTTTTTAAAGAGGTCCAAAACAGCTCGGGTTTAAGCCTCTTACACAACAAATAGTAAAAGAGTCCAACAGGGAAGCTTACCCATGGGCTGTGGAATCCTATTGACCCATCAATTCGGAGTCCATCTGAGTATCTGACACAAAATTGGTGTTGGGTCGAAAACAAATTGGCTTAGGGGAAATAAAAAGAAGAGATATATCTATTTGATAATTCTATACAACTATATAATACATTTAACAAACTCTTTCCTCAAAAAATTTTAAGACTAAGTAAAGTGGGTTCCACTTTTTACTTATTTTCCACTAACTATACTTTCATCAATCAAATATCAAATTTACCTACTAAAGTCTTTTTAATTTTAAAACATTCATTCGCAACTTCACGTATTTACTGTCACCACTTTTACCGCTACATTGCGCGAGTATAATGCTAGTATTTAATAATTTATGTTCCACCAAACCAAACGACTACAAATCTAGTTCTTGGGTTTGGCTAGATGGTAAATGGGCTAGTACAATCGGGTATACCAGAGATTATAGTACCATGGATACTTTTAAGTCTTTCATAATACTTATTTCTCCATGTTAAAGTATCCTCTGTGCTAGACTCGTATATCATCGAGGTTGTTGGCTGTTTTAGTGTACTTGGGACCTAAAAGTGTGAACGGTTCGGTAAATCATACTTATGAGTTAAACAATTGTGGCCTTGGCTCCGTGATAAAATTCTCTTGATGCAGAGTTATTTGCGGGGCTAGAAAATGAAGGGCTTTATGAAATCTGTGATAGGCTCAATCTCAACTTGTCATGTTTCCAATGAACAACTGAATATTTACGAGGTACGGTCCTCTAGAAAGGCTCATGTTAGATTCAAATGATCTCGGGTTAGAGCTTCTCTTAAAACAACCTTTTGTTAGACTTGCATTACAAGGGGAAAAAAGCATAAACAAAAAGAAGGAAAAGATAGATAGTCTTTCTTGGCTATGGAATTGATTATTTGCTATTTGATTGCATCAACTAAATCTTATAGACTTAATCTTGGATAGATAGATAGATTTAGGAAGAGTGACTGGGACGGTAGTTTGTAACTTACCACGAGCATAACTATTAGAGCCATAACCATTTGATATGGAAGTTAGTCAAGTTACAATCTGGTGGCTTATCTCATGGGATTTGTGATCCATTTATTTAACCATTGTGATTTGATATGGAAGTTACGATCTCATAAGATATTATTCCTGCTGTGAAGTATTAATATGTACATATATATACATGAGCCTGGCAATGTAATATAGCAAGTCAATATATACAAACCTTCTTAAGTCATCATTCTCTGTTCTTAGTACCTTTATATGGTATCAGAGCGGTTCGCTCTAACAAGCTAAGTCGATTCTATATTCCTATGGCAGCAAAAACAATCATTCAACTCACAGCACCTACACATTTCCCCATTAAACTCACTCAAACAAATTACCCCGTTTGGCGTCGACAAGTCTCTTCAACCCTCATTGGTCTCGACCTATTTGGATTCATCGATGGTACTCTCATTGCTCCAGCAAAATTCTTAGATCTCGAGAAGAAGAATCCGAACCCGGAATACACATTCTGGTACCGTCAAGATCAGATTATCATCAGTGCCATGTTAGGCAGCTGCTCCGATCCCATCCAGCCCAACATTTCCTTTGCTGAAACTTCTTTAGAAGCATGGCGATGTCTTACAACCCTTTATGCTAATCCTTCCCGATCTCACGTTATATCTCTAAAGAAGAAACTGATAGACAATCCGCGTGGAAGCCGAACAATTCAAGAATACCTCCAAGATATGAAGCAAGTTGCGGACAGTCTCGCACTAGCCGGGAACCCGGTAGATGATGAAGATCTTGTCGTGCACGTACTTCACAACTTAGGAGATCAATTCAAGGAAATAAGTGCTGCTATTCAAGCTCGTGATTCCTCAATCTCCTTCACTGAGTTGCAAAACAAACTCACTGACTTCAAGATTCACATGCCCAAAGAAGCAAAAGATGATCCCGTTGTTGTTCCTACGGTTCATTTTACCCAAAAAGGCGGAAGATTTTTGGCAAGCACTACCAAAACTCTCGCCAGAACACAAGAAGAGGGAACCACAATCAAGGTCGTTCCAACTCTCAAAACTCCAATTTCACTATGAGAAACCCATATAATCCTCAAGCATATTGTAAGTTTTGTGAGCGAGATGGGCACTTTACTAAAGAATGTCGTAGTCTTGCTCGATTTCTAAAAGAAAATGAGATCTCTCCTCAAGCACACTTCACTACTGTCCAACCTAACAAATCGACCATGGATCTTTGATACCGGAGCATCTCATCATGTTACTGGAGACGCAAACAACTTGCAATCCTTCTCTGATTATGGCGGCTCTGAGGAAATAATCTTGGGCGATGGTTCAGGTCTCAAAATTACACATACCGGTCACACAACTTTTTGTTAGGAATTTGCAGCGGAAACATCCAACTAATAACAACTAGTTGCTAGCAAAAATCAGACCCATAACAACGCTCGTGCAATCGCGTTACACCCACCAACAATAAACGGATAATAATTGCAAACCTAGCAATTAAAAAACAAAGCAACAAGATAAATAATGAATAATACGAATAATACGACACATGGATTTAACGTGGTTATGTCCAATCTTTAACTTGGAGATTGGTTTAATCCACGGGGCCAAACCAGAGAGTTTTTCTTTTTATTCTTTTACGGCTCAAAGATTACAATAACATAAGGTTTATATTTATAGGGTATCACAAACTTAGGCACCAAGCCAAACCTAAACCATAGCCCACACATTAATATTCACAAGCCCAACAATCTCCCACTTGAAGATTAATGAACTCAAAACCAATAATCCTTCAGAATCTCGTCCCTTCACCAATGTCAGCCGTTCAAACTTCATACCGCCGAAATATCATTCGGGACACGCCGCTCGACCACACAGAGTCGGAAGACTTTCGACACAAAGCGACCAGAACACTCACATCATGAAACTAGGACCACTCTCTAACCACCGTCATCATCTTCTAGGCCCAAGAAGATTCGTTGAAGCGTGCGAAACTCCAACCACATGATTCTTTCAAGAGATACCTATCTCTTCAACTCGTCGATTACAACCACGTCTGATCCTGCTACCGACATGTCAACGACCATCCGTACAGAATTTCGTCCATCGGATTTTCCTTCCCAGCAATCAGAAAATCGCCAATATAACTAACACGTAGATTATCATCAAGGTTTATCAGTGAGAACGCAGTCACAACCTTGAAACCTACATCACTAACTTTCATTTTTCCGCTGGTACACTGACCCAAAAACGTACGTACGATTTCTATGAACACATCTTCTCCAACTCATCCCGCTCCCACTGTACGAATCAAAATAACAATCGCGGCTCTCTGAGAAGACTCTGGTTCATAACACTCGGTCAGTCGCAAATTACTTTGCCATTGGAGAGTAACAACGAAGGCCCGAAAGCTCTAGCGTTGCTGGAATCCGCACACTAAACCTGTAGAAACTCGAGATCCCTTAATCGCACAACCGTCTCAAGACTCTTACTAGTTGCCAAACTCCCACTAGCTTCGACACTTCCCTCGGTTCCAAACTCCCTAGAGTTTCCAACACTCTTAACAATATACGAAAGCTCAACAGGACTTACAAGATTATCCGCCTCTAACCCACTAGAAAATTCCCAATTGATTCCTATAGAAGATTTCACTCTATCGTTGAACTAAACATCAATCGATACCCGAGCCTAGTCGAACACGTTCTATCCAACATCTTCTAAAACTAATATCTCCAAGTGTAGAAGCTCTAGCCTGCCTAATCATTCCAAGAACATGGAATACCCGACCAAAGGAACATGGTCTCCCGTTTCAACCCGCGAGCAATAACCAAACTCCCTCTGACACGCATAACTGTCGATTACCAAAATGGATGTGATACCGTTTATTACCCATCTACCCAACCGAGAAAACCATCCTCTTGAACACCGTAACAAACCTCACATACCCAGTCTGTATCACTAAAGTTTCTGAGACATCACGTCCCTACACTTGCAACCTCAAACCCTAAGTTTGATAACGTTCATTTATTCTTTTGCACGGGTTCACAAAGAATAATGAACACGCATCCAAAACCTAGGATTCCAAAACTCTCTCTGCAACAAATCACTAAACGAAAAACCCAATCACCGACCCCATTACCGCCATCGCGAAACAATCACCGTCACAACGCAACCAGCCTCCCGCCGTGTTGTCACGCCAGAACCCACCAGACGAAACCCTAACAAGTTCAATCCGGAAAAATAACTCACCGAGTTTTGTCACGATCCAGTAAAAAAAACGAGTCTGTCAATCTCGATCACATGTTGCAAACAAATCCTAAAGCCGTGTCATTCCAATAGTTCACCCGATGATTATCTTCAATAGAATCTAGATCCACTACGTTTATTTGGCCACAATAACCCTAGCTCTCCATCTTCCAATAAAACCCCAATCATCAACAATCTTGATCATGCTTTCATTCGCTATTATTCTTAATCGCTCACCCTAGAGCTCTGATACCAGTTGTTAGGAATTTGCAGCAGAAACATCCAACTAACAACAACTAGTTTCTAGCAAAAATTAGACCCATAACAACGCTCGTGCAATCGCGTTACACCCACAAACAATAAACGGATAATAATTGCAAACCTAGCAATTAAAAAACAAAGCAACCAGATAAATAATGAATAATACGAATAATACGACACATGGATTTAACGTGGTTATGTCCAATCTTTAACTTGGAGATTGGTTTAATCCACGGGGCCAAACCATAGAGTTTTTCTTTTTATTCTTTTACGGCTCAAAGATTACAATAACATAGGGTTTATATTTATAGGGTATCACAAACTTAGGCACCAAGCCAAACCTAAACCCTAGCCCACCCATTAATATTCACAAACCCAACACTTTTAACTCACAGTTTCACTCTTTTCATGTGAATGATATTCTTTATGTTCATGCGTTAAATAAAAATCTCATATCTGTTGCTAAATTCTGCAAGACTAACTCTGTTTCCATGGAATTTTTTCCATGGCATTTTTTGGTTAAGGATCTTCGCACGGGGGTGCAACTACTTCGAGGGGAAAATCGGAATGATCTTTACTGCTTAATGCCTTCAAGAAATCCTCAGATAAATGTGGCAGTTGCTGGTCTAGCAAATAAGTGGCATCAACGTTTAAGACACCCTTGTTCTCGTGTTTTAGAATATGTCTTAAGCACTTATCAATTATGCTCTAATAAAAGTTCTAGTTTCTCGTTTAACTGCCATTCTTGCCAATGTCATAAAAGTCATAGGTTGTCATTTGCAAAAAATTCATTAATGAGTACTAACCCATTAGAGCTCATCTATACTGATGTTTGGGGTCCTACAGATATTTCTGTTGACAAATTTTGTTATTATATAATCTTTGTCGATCACTATTCACGTTATACTTGGCTTTATCCTTTAAAAAAGAAATCTGATGTTGCATCATTTTTACACAATTTAAGTCATTAGTCGAAAATTATTTTCAACTACCCATACTATCTATTTACTCGGACAATGGCACTGAATATGCATTTCTCAAAAACACCATTACTTCTCATGGCATATCCCATCTCACCACTCCACCTTATACACCCAAACACAACGGTATCTCCGAAAGAAGACACCGTCATATCATGGAAACAGCTCTAACACTCCTTCACCAAGCGAATATGACAACGTCTTTTTGGTCTTATGTTGTTCAAACAACAGCCTATCTCATAAACCGTCTTCCAACACCCTCTTTAAATCATAAAACTCCATTAGAACTCTTATTCCATCGAAAACAAAATTACAATCGACTTAAGGTTTTTGGTTGCTTATGTTACCCATGGCTTAAACCCTACAACTCATCTAAACTTCAACCAAAATCAACACCTTGTGTCTTCTTAGGATATTCCAACTCACAGTCTGCTTATAAATGCTATGATCCAACTACAAAAAGAATCTACATCTCAAGACATGTCAAATTTGTTGAGGACAATTTTCCATCAAGGCAAAGCAGTAATGCTCAATCTGTTTATTCTCTACGAAGAAGTTGCTCTCACGAAGAAGACCCTCACCATGAAAACCCGAGTCCAACACCCATGACTGATATGCCAAGTGCCCTACCCACCCCATTAGCTCCAATCCCACCGTCCGAAACCCCAACAACTCCCTCTTCGCCCTCACATGTTGCCTCTCACACAGATGAACCTTATCCTACACCTCTAATACAACCTGTTAATTCTACACCAGTCTCATAAAACCCTTCTCCACCTTTTATATATCCTACCCGCCAACGAAAACCTAACCCTAAGTACTTTGGTGATTCTTATGTTAACACAACAACTACTCATCCCTTACCTGAGAACCTTGAACCATCTTGTGTTACACAAGCTCTTAAGACTCCTCAATGGCGTGATGCCATGTCTATAGAGTTCAATGCACTTCTTGAAAATAAAACATGAGACTTAGTTCCTCCAACCTCACAAACTCCTCTTGGTTGCAAGTGGGTTTTTCGAATAAAGAGAGCCTCTAATGGATCCATTCAAAAGTACAAAGCTCGTCTAGTAGCAAAAGGTTTCCATCAAAGACAAGGAATTGATTATTATGACACGTTCAGTCGCGTCACCAAACCAGTGACAATACGTGTAGTTCTATGTATTGCCTTGTCTAGAAAATGGCCCTTACGACAGCTAGACATCAATAATGCTTTCCTAAATGGCACATTGCAGGAAAAGGTATACATGGTCCAACCCCCGGGTTTTGTTAATCCACAATTTCCCAACCATGTTTGTAAGTTGCGCAAAGCTCTTTACAGACTCAAACAAGCACCACGGGCATGGTATCTTGAGCTTAAGAACTTTCTCATCAGTTATGGGTTTCGAAAGTCTATATCAGATGCATCTCTCTTTATATTTGAATCCGGTGGTATCATTATGTATTTTGTCGTGTATGTTGACGATATTATTTTAACCGGAAATAATAATAATGCTATTGATGAATTTGTTACTCAGCTCAATCGCAGGTTTGCTCTCAAAGATCTTGGAGATCTACATACCTTTCTTGGGGTTGATGCACTACAAGAAAAAGTAGAAAAGGCAACAGAGACTTTTAGCGACGACATAAGTCGTGGATAAAAGCCACTAAACGATAAACAATATTTTCTTTTTGACCAACCCGATTTCACTTTTTGACTTTTTCTATAGCGACGACACTAGCGACGACAAGATTGTCGTTGAAGATATATTATTTTATTTTTGATTTATCTTTCGTGGCTCCAAAATAAAAAAATTGCTGGCACTCTACAGCGGCGACATGTCGTGGCTATAGTTTTTTTTTATTTTGGCGCCAAAGAAAAAATTTCTCGAACATGCTGCGGCTGCGACATACAGCGACGACAAGTCGTGGCTACATTTTTTTTTTCCATTTTGACTCAAAAGTAAAATTTTCCCGAGCAACCGAAATAAATAATTGTAGTTTATCACCTCAAAGTCTATTTTAGTTTGTGATATCTTAAGGCGTTTACATTATACATAGCGTATATGGTTTAGTGTTTACACGTATTGAGGTTAATGTTTAGGGTTTAGGGTCTAAACGCTAACCCATAAACTTTAGTATGATAAATGAATGTAGATCATTAAAAATAATTATTAGGAAGTTAGGTTGTTTAGGGTTTCGGATTACCAAGTTCATAATCTTCGACGGATCATTACATATGATTCAAGCGATTTAAATATATGAAGCAAGTATAGTAGTGGTCGATCGAAATAAATCATTGTAGTTCATCGCCTCAATGCCTATTTATGTTCGTGATATCCTAAGGCGTATACATTATACAGTCCACGTATTACGGTTAGCATTTACGATTTACGGTTAATATTTAGGGTTTAGGGCATAAACCCTAACCCATAAACTTTTGTATGATGATAGATGAATGTATATCATTAATGAAAAATAATTATTAGGTAGTCAGGTTGTTTAGTGTTTAGGATTACCAAGTTATGTAATGATCTTCGACGGATCATTACATATAATTCAAACAAGTTAAATATATGAAGCAAGTGTATTAGTGGTCGACTGAAAGAAATCATTGTAGTTATCACCTCAAATACTATTTAAGTTTTTGGTATCCTAAAGGCGTATGTTTACACTAAAGTAACGTGGGTCGATTTATCAACCATAGTTGTTCAACGAACCTAAAAGCGTTTATGCTACAGGTTCAGCCATTAAGATGTCAACACTCTTCGAACATTTGATGGGAGATGCTAAGCCAGTTTCAACCCCCATGCAAAGTTCACAGTCGTTGATTGACAATTCTGCCAAATTTGATGCGACAAAGTATCGAAAAATCATAGGGGCTTTACAATATCTTGCAATAACCCGGCCCGATATTGCATATGCCACAAATCGCTTATCCCAGTTCATGCATGATCCTAACGATACACAATGGCAGGGTCTAAAAAGATTATTGCGATATTTAAAAGGCACAATTCATCTTGGCCTATTCTTGAAGCGTGGACAACCACTTACAATCACTGCTTTTAGTGATTCAGATTGGGGAGGAGCTTCATCATAAAATGGCAGATCCACCACTGGCTATGTAATATATCTTGGGTCGAATGCAATCTCATGGAAGTCTTCTCGTCAAAAATCTGTCTCACGTTCATCAACCGAGGCAGAATATAAAGCAATTGCAAATACCTCTGCTGAGATAACTTGGATCACTCACCTTCTCTCGGAACTTGGCATTAAACTGTCGCTAACACCAGTATTATATTGTGACAACATTGGAGCTACGTATTTGTGTGCTAACCCGGTGTTTCATAGTCGAATGAAGCATGTTGCACTCGATTATCATTTTGTTCGAGAGAAGATCGAAAATGGCTCTCTAAAGGTTTACCATGTTAGCACTCGTGACCAACTTGCTGACACGCTCACCAAAGCTCTTAGTCGACAACCATTTTTAACCATGCGTAACAAGATTGGCGTCACTGATGGTTCTGCCATCTTGCGGGGGCGTATTAGAACCATATCCACTTGATATGGAAGTTACAATCTGAATCTGGTGGCTTATCTCATGGGATTTGTGATCCATTTAGTTAACCATTGTGATTTGATATGGAAGTTACGATCTCATAGTATATTATTCTTGCTGTGATGTATCAATATGTACATATATATACATGAGCCTGGCAATGTAATATAGCAAGTCAATATATACAAACCTTCTTAAGTCATCATTCTCTGTTCTTAGTACCTTTATAAAAACAACAATCACTTGGTGCCTTGGTGGTGGGTGTTTAAACAGATAACCACAATAAGATTTCACACAATAATGTGATTTCGAAGTTTCCAAAACTTGACGTTATTTTAGTACGCTAACATACGCTCAATTATAATAACGGAATCACTATCAACATTGAATCAACAGAAACTCTTCGCATAGACCTTTTATTTTTTTTATCTAAACCTTCTCACTGCAATATCACCGTACGTATTGGCCTAATAATGGTATCGTGATAACCTTCCGACCAATAGGTTGGGAGTTCTAAGTCCTTATATGGAACAATTATATATATTCGTGATGGTGAAGAGTAGGGTGTATGAATTATTGCCTTTTTAAAAGAAATTAAGTTATGAACTAAAATAGTTTAATTGTCAGTATATAAGAAAATTGAATCATACCAATGATGAGTAGCTAGGGTAGAAACTATACACGGAGTATTTTTTTTGTGGTCGGCATTTGACTCAAAGTCAAAAGGTGAGTTGGTGAAGTTATGAAGGCGAACGGGTCTTTTGACCGACCCATTCATTTCAACATAATCATAATCATCCTATTATTAAAAGACAGACATTTTTTGCAGTATTTATCTTTTCATTTTTCTAAAAGGTACAACAAAATATATATGAGAAAATTTTTTATTAGTTACCCAAATCAGATTATGAAAAGTTTTTTTTTTTTGAAAGGCATGAAAAGTTTTTATTTGCTTCATGTTTTATATATCGAAGAAATACATTAAAATAGTAGCAAATTTACACATGGCTAGTAAGTTAGTAGCAAAACTTAATTGTAAAGTTATTTTCTTTATCACGTATGTTGGAATATGGATCCGGTTCGAACCGGATCCAACTCACTCATCAACTAATTGCAATTAGATACTAATGAATATAGCCATTAAAATAGTACTTAATGGAGTCTATTCGTTTACTTAGTGGTTACATGCTTTGCCCATATATAGTGGGAGTATTATACGTGAAAGGGTCACACATATGACATATCGATCCACACCACAAGCACTTGCCAGAAATTGAGAGAAACGAGTTAGCACTCGTTGGATTCGTGTATGTTCGATGCAAACGAGATATGGGGAATTTAGGTTGTGAACCATAAAGCTTTCCGTTTGTGATTGCTTTCTCGACCGGTGATCTAACCAAAGGTTTGCTGCTTTTGCTATCTGTATTCGGGCATGTTCCGGATCGCTTCCATTATATGTATTCGGGTACGTTCCGAATCCTTTTATTTCCAACAAGGTAGTATATTAGGGGTGTAATCGAGTAAAAAACTCGAGCTCGATCATATTAACCTTGTAATTTTGAGTTGGTCTCGATTAATCAGGTGATAGTTTGAGAGTTTGGATCGACTCAACTCGATTATTAACATTAAAAATATTAATACGGAGTTATGTAGTATAACATATTAATTACTTGACTTATATTTTCTTATTTGACTCGACTTGATGCGATTGACTCAACTCGAAATTCACTGAGAGTACGTAAAAACCACCAATTTATAAGTTTATCATAATTCTATTCTCTTATAAAAATTGGTTAGGTTAGATAAGCAGATTTTGATCTCCGGACAAAGACAAAAAGACAATCAATATGATCAGACGGTTGCTATAAATGAGTTGTATTGATTTACTAGTATTTAATAATAGTAATACTACTCCAAAACAGGGTTGGATACATTATTCTATGAGCGGTAGCTATCGATATCGGCGGCGAATATTCCCCGTCGGAGGTGGTGGTTAATTTGGGCAGTTAATTTTGATGATGATGATGAACCACCGTAGACGTACGCGTCACAACTAGACTTAAAGTATAAACCATTTGGCAACTACAAACATGCCTACTTACACACGTGTGTCTTGTTCCAACTATATACATGTATACATATTTGCATACAAACATAACATTATGCACAAAGTATAAAACTATTTGCCAAACAAGTATCCAAAGAGACACTTATTAAATACTCGATTAGTCCCAAATTTATTGTTTACAAGGAAAAAAACACAAAAGCTTACAAAAAAAAATGTATTAGTTGTACCATACAATCAATATGATTTACTCTCTTACCATGTTAAAATATTTTGACTTGTTAAAACTTAAAAGTAGAAAATGAACAATAAATTTGAAACATCATAAGATGGAAAGACATACTATAAATTTGGGAGGGGATGAAATATGACTTTTAGATTATTTTGAAGGTACTTATAAATCGTATTTTATTATTATTATTATATTTTTGAAATGAAATCGTAATAAGCGATATTTATGATTAATTAGTATCCAACGTAAAATTGTAAACAAAATGTACTTTTTTATTACAACGACAATTGTATGATCTAATTCTATGTATTATTATGTACAACCAACGAACTACAAATACGTACATTCACTATTTTATATGAGATTTAAACTCACAATCTCTTTATTAGTTCACTCTCGTACTGCTAAACAAATGGGTGTTTGGTTATAAACAAAAGTTCCTACAAAATGACGATTTTAACCCTTGGATTCGTGCTTACACTATAACCAACCAAAATTGAAATAACGGAAAATTCACTATTAAGTTTGAAAATGACAAGATAAGTAAACTGTAAACCAATAACGAAAACGAGGGAAAAGCAAAAGCAAATGGCCGGCCGTACAAAGAAGGTTCAATGTGTTACAAAAAATACATTCATAATTTTATAATACTATTTTCATAAAATTTTCCTCATTTACTGATCATTAATTAAATAATCTTTAACTTGACTAAATGTTGTAGTTAAGCAACCATAATTGGCGAAATGGATCCGATTAAAATATGACTAACCGGTTTTGACATTACTACATTTGTACGTACGTGTGGATCATAATTAGAGAATAAAATTTTTAGTAATAATTGTTCAAAACTTGTAGACGATATTATTTAAATATCATTATGCCTCAAATTAACGGTGAGCGTGGTATGAAACCGGTACGGAACCGTACCGAACTGGTTGGTATCGCTTATTTTTTTACTCTAAAATGAGTACCGAATACCGGATCGTTTAAAGCGGTATAGTACCGG
Source organism: Pseudognaphalium luteoalbum (assembly GCA_963422505.1). Lineage (NCBI taxonomy): Eukaryota > Viridiplantae > Streptophyta > Magnoliopsida > Asterales > Asteraceae > Pseudognaphalium > Pseudognaphalium luteoalbum. The sequence continues at coordinate 20,627,621 of OY730192.1, forward strand.
TACAGTTCGGGTAAAAGTGGTATTTTACTGCTCTGGTACCAAAACATAGTAGAATAATAAATAAACCTATTTACGTATTTTGTACTCGATAAAATTCGCAGAAGATACGTATTAATGAATCTCAAATAAATAAAAACATCATTAAATGACATAGATGGATATTGACGAAGAAAAACAAATATATACAACGGCGTGATTATACCGTGTTAAGTGTTTTGGTAATGACACAAGTCATGATCCTTACCTTACAAACAATATGTTTGGAATCTGATTTAACTACGGTGCTAAAAACTTGATTGTTTGTGTAGCAAAGAAAACTAGCTATACTTTTATAAAACTACAATTGTATTCATACGCAAGAACCACACTTTATTTTATGCTTCTTAATTACCCAAAAAATATCATTTTTATATTAATAGACATATCATATGATCATGAAAATGAAAATGAACATGAAGTTATAAATAAATCTTTTTAAAATATAGAAAAAACCTACCGACCTATAATAAATAAAACATGTTTATTTTGGATATGGTACTACAACGGGAAAATTTGTAAAATACTGATACTGAACCAGTTAGTACCAGTTATCTTTTTAGCCCTAAAGTGAGTACCAGATATCGGACCATTTAAAGCGGTACATTACTAATACGGTAATAGTAGGATTAATGTACGAATGCTCACCCTGCCTCAAATTGATTAACTGCACTAAAGAGCCGGGATTAGGAATTGCAATCTCCTAACCCACCTCTTCAGTCTTCACACCTACCCTCCACTCTTTTATGCCGTTCACATGTTGTATCAATCAACAATTTATTCCATGTAAATCCAATAATAGTTATAGTATTATTATTTTATTTAATTTTTAATTTGTCATGCTTTATATATAGTATGCATAGTTGTTAACTTGTGACTCGACTCGTGATTCGGAATACTGATTTTTAACTCATGACTCGACTCGACTCGTAAGAGTCGTAATTTTACAATAAATACATATATTTATATCTATATGTATATTATTGCTTAGATTTCTATCCTTAATTGAAATAAAACATGATGAAAGTCATTAAACAACACAAATGTTTAATTTATAATGGATTATTAGTCATTTTCTATCATATTTTGTCATTTTATATTTTTTATTAGATTACACTAAACGCGTGTCCGGTTTCTAACTCGTAAGAGTCGCCCAAGACTCGGAAGAGTCAATAAATGACTCGTAAGAGTCAAAGCCATTTATGAGTCGGGGTCCGAGTCGCCTCGTTTTTTGAATTTCTGAGCCGACTCGTAAGAGTCGACTCGTGAATCATAAGAGTTTAACAACTATGATGGTATGTGCTATACTCTACCTTCCTTTATTTTCTTTTTTCTTTCTTTCTTTCATCACATTTTGTATTTTTGTTAAGTGACTTACGGATAGGCCAACAAAAGACTACACAGCAAAAATTATAAGGAAAATGGTTTTATTATTAACCAATGCACGTTAATTAATCAGTTAATTTGATAACCATGTGACGTGGTTGATATGAGTACGACTATTCGAGTAATAGTACGTATGCAATTTGAATAATTTATTTGGAAGATTATGCATGCATTTTGCATGAATTCATGAACTTGCTAAAATCATGATCATTTATTTATTGATATCCCAAATATCAGTTTAACACATTTTATATGGTCTCTTGACGATTTTGTGTTCATCCTTTTGCAATTACAGAATACAGTAATCGAATTAAAGGGTATTCGAGTTAATTATCCGACCCTTATTAAAAGTAAAGCTTAATTAATACTCACGGGTCAAATTTATTTTACCTATTAGCATGAATTATTTCTTCGTAAAGAAAATATCTAGCTTATTTAAATAAAAATGATGATAAACCGAATAAATGATTTATTTCATGTTCACATTCGATCTACTAAAAAATCGTATTATTCAATGTATATCCATATCCGTATACGAAGTAGTAGAACTAGGAAAGTAGGAAGACTTAACTCCTTAAAAACATAGCTTTCTATTACTTTATAAAAACACTCAAAAATAATATTGTTTGAAATGTGTTGAGGGGTTTGGTGAAGACTCATATTGCCTAACAAATCTATCTTTAAACATCTACACCGTCCATAATTTAGATCAACGGCTATGATTATTTTTCAACCAACCCATGATCCACCATTCTTACCAACCCCCATTTTCCGAATTAATCAAATAAAACCACCTTTTTCCTCACCTACCAAAAATACAAAAAAAAAACTATATCCAAAGTTTTAAAACATATAAACTTACCTTTATAATTCCCCATCTATAAAACCCACCTACCCATCTTCTCTTTCTCAAACCAACCCAACTTTCTCTCTCTAAAAACCCCAACTTTCTCTCACTAAAATTCATAATCACGTTTACTAGAAATGGGGAGTAAAAACAACGTACACCAAAACGGTGAGTTCTGTGTTAATGTTATTGATCCATTAAACTGGGGATTGGCGGCGGAATCATTAAAAGGAAGCCACGTGGACGAAGTGAAACGCATGGTGTCCGAATTTAGAAAACCTGTCGTCAAACTCGGCGGGGAAACGTTGACCGTCTCGCAAGTTGCTGCCATCGCCGCTAGCGACACCGCTGCCGTGAAAGTTGAGTTGTCGGAAAGTGCACGTGCGGGTGTCAAGGCCAGTAGTGATTGGGTGATGGAAAGCATGAATAAAGGTACTGACAGTTATGGTGTTACCACCGGATTCGGTGCCACGTCACACCGGAGAACCAAACAAGGTGGTGCTTTACAAAAGGAATTGATTAGGTATATATACTTTTGTACTGGGTTTTACCGGCAGTTAAACAAATCTTAAAACTTGGTGAAAAAAGATTCCAAAGTTGTTAACTTTTTTACTGTTTTATTACTTTTAACAGATTCTTGAACGCCGGAATATTTGGTAATGGTACGGAATCAAGTCACACGCTGCCGCATTCCGCCACAAGGGCTGCCATGTTGGTCAGAATCAACACGCTTCTTCAGGGTTACTCCGGTATTCGATTCGAAATCTTGGAAGCGATCACAAAGTTTTTAAACAACAACGTGACGCCATTTTTGCCGCTTCGAGGGACAATTACGGCATCCGGCGATTTAGTACCGTTGTCCTATATCGCCGGACTGCTCACCGGGCGATCCAACTCGAAAGCCGTAGGCCCCACCGGTGAAATCCTAAACGCAGAAAAAGCGTTTGAGAAAGCCGGTGTGGAAGGCGGTTTTTTCGAGTTACAACCGAAAGAAGGGTTGGCGCTTGTTAACGGGACAGCCGTTGGGTCGGGTATGGCTTCGATGGTTCTTTTCGAAGCGAATGTGCTCGCATTGTTTGCCGAAGTATCGTCCGCTATATTCGCGGAGGTTATGCAAGGAAAGCCCGAGTTTACGGATCATTTGACCCATAAGTTGAAGCATCATCCGGGTCAAATAGAGGCTGCAGCAATTATGGAATATATTTTAGATGGAAGTGATTATGTCAAGGCTAACGCAAAGGTTCATGAAATGGATCCTTTACAAAAACCTAAACAAGATCGTTACGCTCTTCGTACTTCCCCTCAATGGCTCGGCCCACAAATTGAAGTCATTCGATCCGCGACTAAAATGATCGAAAGGGAGATCAATTCGGTTAATGACAACCCGTTGATTGATGTTTCAAGAAACAAAGCGTTACATGGTGGTAACTTTCAAGGAACCCCAATTGGTGTATCAATGGACAACACACGGTTAGCTATCGCGGCCATTGGGAAACTTATGTTCGCCCAATTCTCCGAGCTAGTAAACGATTTCTACAACAACGGGTTACCTTCAAATCTTTCGGGTGGGCGTAACCCGAGTTTGGATTACGGGTTCAAAGGAGGGGAAATCGCTATGGCTTCTTACTGTTCCGAGCTACAATTTCTTGCTAATCCGGTTACAAACCATGTTCAAAGTGCCGAACAACATAACCAAGATGTTAACTCATTAGGACTCATTTCCGCGAGGAAAACAGCAGAAGCAGTCGATATCTTGAAGCTCATGTCATCGACGTACTTAGTTGCTTTATGCCAATCAATCGACTTGAGGCATTTGGAAGAAAACATGAAATCGACTGTGAAAAACACTGTTAGCCAAGTAGCTAAAAAGGTCCTAACAACAGGTGTAAACGGCGAGCTACACCCATCAAGATTCTGCGAAAAAGACTTACTTCGCGTTGTTGATCGCGAGTATGTTTTCGCCTATATTGACGACCCATGTCTCGCAACATATCCATTAATGCAAAAGCTTCGAGAAGTCCTCGTTGACCACTCTTTAACCAATGGGGTCAACGAGAAAGAGTTGGGAGCCTCAATCTTTCACAAGATTGCATCTTTTGAAGAAGAATTGAAAACCCTTTTGCCTAAAGAAGTCGAAGGTGTTAGAATCGCTTTCGAGAATGATACATTGTCGATACCTAACAGGATCAAGGCTTGTAGATCATACCCATTGTATAGGTTTGTAAGGGAAGAACTTGATGGACTTTATTTGACCGGAGAAAAGTCGACGTCACCAGGTGAAGAATTTGATAAAGTGTTCACCGCGTTATGTCAAGGACAAATTATTGATCCATTGCTGGAATGCGTTCAAGGATGGAATGGTGCACCACTTCCTATTTGTTAGAGAATACATGTGAACTAAAATTAAAGTTCATGTGTTTTGTAAGTTTGATGTCAAATGTGTAACTATGTATGTATGTTTGTACTATGTTTAACTTCTTATTTTACTTGAGGTGTAACTTTTGTTTCATAAATGGAAAGATTACTTCATTTACATTGTTGTCCTAAGAAAATGTCTGATGACATGTAACAAAAGAATAACAGATTAAATGCTTTTAAATCTGGCGGGCGATTAGCTTAAATTGTTTAAACAGACGATGATTTCAACATTTAAATTCGACCTTCACGTTGGATTCTAGAGCAGCCTTAATTTCCATAGCTTCTTTCCCATTCATCCCCTGCAGAACAGAAAAACACGAAAACAGTAGTGATTACAACCCATAGGCTAATGGGCAACAGGGATAGCTTCAAAGTCACCCATAGCATAGTCAATTTTGAGTTGCATTGTGGTGGATCAGTCGTTTTGACCTGCTACCAACCCTTTTTGGTCCTACGCCTATACACATGAATAATGGAACTAATGCAGGAGCACAATTTTGTCAAACATCATTGGAAAGTGTTTTTCTGAGACTCGTTAAAACATCCGTAAAAATTTGAATTCTCCAAATTTTCAAGCAGTAAAAATATACATCGATAAACTTTACTTGAAGCAAGCTTATGATACGTGCAGGACGTGATGTAAGAGAAGCTGCTTTACCTCGAGTGCTTCCACCACCTTCTTATCTTTCTTAACTGTTTCTATAACCACTTCCTATATAGACATATACTAATCAAATGTTAGCCGCTTGTTCAATTGAAAACACTGAAAACAACTTTACAAGTACAACCATTACCTCTACTTCTTCAGGTTGTGCAAATTATAACTGATCAACAACAGTTTTATCCTATAGATGAAATGTATTTCAAAACTTCATTAGAAACCACAATTACAAAAAATTCACAGATCTGCAAGTAACAAATTGAGGCAACATATTATGCAGTTAAGCATGTATACAAAATTATAGAGGAACTTCAGTACATGTGCTGATAAACACTTACCGAGTGTTAACGCAGATCATCTACAAATCTATCAGCAACCCGCACACACTTAACCCAAGCATCTGGAGACTAGATTTCAGCATCCCACCCTTCTCTCTAATTAAAGAGAAGCTGCCTGAACCGTAACCGTTCGTCATCTATCCGTATACGTGTCAAAACAGATATACTCTCCCAATGAAGTACGCAATTGTCTGATTATTAACAATCCTCTACAAAGAAATTTAAAAATAAATAAAAAAATGAATGTTTAATAGCTACATCATGTAAAGTACGTTTACACGTGGAAGATCTGAAATGGATTTCATGTCCAAAGAAAACTAACCTTAGTTACTGCTTCACCGAGAGTCCAAGACTAAATCTTTTGGCAGACTGCCCTGGCATTTGTCCGTCCCTTGGAAACATGAGAAAGTCTAGGTTTGAAACTTTATAATACTTTGGATGTGAATTGTCATCAGGATCGACAAAATGCTCCATCTCCGCAACTGTGAATTGAAGGATACCAAAAGGACCTTATTGAGGAGATATCGGAAATGTTCACAAACATATGTCACTTTCAAGAACCGGACACCTAGACAGACCAGTACCAAAAAAACACCCGTTAGTCCGTTACCCAATCCACCCAACGCACCCATTTTGCCACCACCCATCCCTATACTAAGCAAGATGACAGAGTGACAAGTTTGCTAAAATAAGGATCTTTATATAACAAAAGAAATCAAATTATCAGCAATATTGCATTAATGGAAGTTTACTACATAAGAAATTAATCAATTAATCAGACACATACTTATTCCATGTTCAAATAACAATGATTATGTTCAATTTATTTTCATTTGGTCTGCTCAAGAAAAATGTTAACTTCTCATTTGTCTTTACATTGCCCGATTTAACTTCACCCAATCTTTTGCATTTCAGATTCTCTAAAGAAACACTTCAACAACCATCAAGAATCCACCACCACACATTAATTCATAAGTATGATAGTATAATAATTTAATGATTTTAGTCTTCCCACAAACCTGCAATGTTACCTTTTGTTCTTCTCAAAACTACAAAATCATGGCTTTCTTCATAATTATACACTTGCCTTTTTCTTTTCTGGATCTTTAGTTTTTTGCATGCATTTTCTACTTGAATCTTCAACCTCTACTGTGCGATTTTGGTTTCTTTGATGTGTGTATTTGCATAATGTGATGCCGTACTGTAATTATTATAGCCATTTTTACTGTAATCGACACTCGTCAATGCACCCCACCCCTCATGTTCATTTCCTTCTGGTCTAATTTCATCTCCCTAATCGTTTTTCTTCTCAAACTAAACAGAGTTGTTGTAAGTGGAATGAATACACTCGTCCAAGTTTAAGAACTACGCCTATACTACGCAAGTTATAAGAATTTGCTACAAAAAAATTGGATCAACTTCCACATAACTAGTAAAGAAACATAGATAGACCACGGCTGTATTGCGGTTTCAAAATTTAAAGAGGGCATGTTACCTCATTTCTGAAAGCCTGGCCAATCTGAGCAGCAGCAAAGGGGAGCTTATTCCCATTCATATAATTTAGGCATAAGTAGACGCAATAAGCAAGAAGCAGAGGTAGAAATCGCAATCCAGTAGCTTATGGGGCTGTGGTTTATGTCAAATTATAATTCAAAAATTCAGAGTATCATTGTAAAATATTGTATTTGTAACATGATGAATACATAAATAAAAAACTATAAGGACAACCGGTTTGGGATTCGACCTGATCCGACCATTACTCAAACACGACCTGTTTTAAGCGAAATTAGTTTTGACACTTCACAGGTATCAAAGAGCATAAATAAATAAAAAAACTATAAGGAAAATCTGTTTGGGATTCGACCCGATCCAACCATTACTCAAAAAAGACATGTTTCAACCGAAACTAGCTTTGACACTTCACAGGTATTAAAGATCATCTCAGATTAATAGCCGCACCACATCATATAAATATTAAGTTATATATATAGAAAACATTTTAATGACCCAGTTCTCCCCTGAAAAGGACCAATAAGATTGAGTCATTGAACAAATAAGTAGCCACGAGAGGATTTCAACTTTTCAGGTTCAGAAGCGAGCTCCTCGGCAGTTCTAGTGAGCCCATTGTCCAGCTTATGTCCTGACAATGATTATGATCCATAAGTAGATCATGTACTTTGTAGCAACATTCTTGTCGACTAAATCATCATCCAAAAGGTCATTGTGTATGTACAACGTGGCCAGAATTAAGCTTCAAAGACAACTTCTAGCATATCCTCCTCCATCACAAAGTGCTGATAAATTATTACTCGTATGTATTATGTATTAACCTATCCATGATAATCATATCATAATAATGTGCAATTCTATCATATTATGTAGTATATGTACCGGTAACAGCTACTAACGTTGTTATCTAAGCATTTTATCAAATAGTTGGCGTTTCAAAAAAACAACCTATGTTACGTTAATTCATATTTTTGCAAACATGGAACATTGAAATCAAATGCTACTAATAATCATAAGGTTCTACGTGTAAAAACTATTTAATACATAAAATGTTTTAAATCCGATAGTGTTTTTTTGCCAACAAAATCAAAATATTTTTGGACTGGAATTCAAGTCATGATGAGAAGGGGCCCAAATATACTTGGACCGAAATGAAATTTAGAATTAAATTTGTACGTTGTAATTCTCAAATAAATGTGACATCGATACCCAACATGTGACAGATTAACTAATGTCTTTGCACTCAAATAGTTAAATTATACACCACTTTTGATGGTAAAATTAATGTTGAAAATGACAATAGAATGTTATCGGTTAAATGACAATAGAATGTTATCGGTTAAATTAAAACCGATGATGACATATAATACTTCAAATAACCTTAATGAAACGCAAGTGACAAAAATAAGTTAATTATATGATTTACAACCACATAGACAACTATAAAGTCTTTGTTGAGACATAAACAAAAGATCGAGTTCATACAAATTTGAATTTGAAATTGCAACCAAAGTAACTAATAAAATATAATCATAAGTATACCAAATCAAGCAACTTTCATAAACTTCAAACCTAAGAAATAGGAAGTGGTGCACCATTCCATCCTTCAACACACTCCAACAATGGATCAATTATTTGACCTTTGCACATAGCCGTGAACACTTTGTCGAACTCTTCTCCCGGTGACGTCACCTTTTCTCCGGTCAAGTAACCTCCCGCTAGCTCCTCACGAACGAACCGATACAATGGGTATGATCTACACGCCTTGATCCTGTTAGGAATCGACATTGCATCATTCTCGAATGCAACTCGAACACTTTCAACTTCTTTTGGTAGAATGGCTTTTAGTTCGTCTTCAAAAGTAGCAATCTTTTGGAAGATTGAAGTGTTTGTGTTTTTCTCGGTTTCACCGTTGTTTAAAGCATGGTCAACGAGGACTTGTCGAAGCTTTTGCATCAATGGGTAGGTTGCGAGGCAGGGGTCGTCAATGTAGGCGAAAACATACTCGCGATCAACCACTCGAAGTAAGTCCTTTTCGCAAAATCTTGATGGGTGGAGTTCGCCATTTACGCCCATTGTTAGGACTTTTTTAGCTACTTGGCTTACGACGTTTTTAACTGTAGATTTCATGTTTTCTTCCAAATGCCTCAAGTCAACCGATTGGCATAAAGCGACTAAGTAAGTCGAGGACATGAGTTTCAAGATCTCGACCGATTCAGCTGTTTTCCTCGCGGAGATGAGTCCTAATGAGTTGACGTCTTGGTTATGTTGTTCGGCACTTTGAACATGGTTTGTAACCGGATTAGCAAGAAACTGTAGCTCGGAACAATATGAAGCCATAGCGATTTCCCCTCCCTTGAACCCATAATCCAAGCTAGGATTACGCCCACCAGATAAGTTCGAAGGTAACCCGTTGTTGTAGAAATCGTTTACTAGCTCGGAGAATTGGGCGAACATAAGTTTCCCAATGGCCGCGATTGCTAAACGAGTGTTGTCCATTGATACACCAATTGGGGTTCCTTGAAAGTTACCACCATGTAACGCTTTGTTTCTTGAAACATCAATCAACGGGTTGTCATTAACCGAATTGATCTCCCTTTCGATCATTTTAGTCGCGGATCGAATTACTTCAATTTGTGGGCCGAGCCATTGAGGCGAAGTACGAAGAGCGTAACGATCTTGTTTAGGTTTTTGTAAAGGATCCATTTCATGAACCTTTGCGTTAGCCTTAACATAATCACTTCCATCTAAAATATATTCCATGATTGCTGCAGCCTCTATTTGACCAGGATGATGCTTCAACTTATGTGTCAAATGATCCGTAAACTCGGGCTTTCCTTGCATAACTTCCGCGAATATAGCGGACGATACTTCGGCAAACAATGCGAGCACATTCGCTTCGAAAAGAACCATCGAAGCCATACCCGACCCAACGGCTGTACCATTAACAAGTGCCAACCCTTCTTTTGGCTGTAACTCGAAAAAACCGCCTTTCACACCGGCTTTCTCGAAGGCCTTTTCGGCGTTAAGGATCTCACCGGTGGGGCCAACGGCTTTTGAGTTTGGACGGCCGGTTAAAAGTCCGGCAATGTAGGATAATGGGACAAGATCACCGGAAGCAGTGATGGTTCCACGAAGTGGTAAGCATGGGGTGACATTGTTGTTGAGGAATTTAGTGATTGCTTCCAAGATTTCGAAACGGATGCCGGAGTAACCCTGAAGAAGGGTGTTGATTCTGACCAACATGGCGGCTCTTGTGGCGGAATGCGGCAGTGTGTGGCTTGATTCCGTTCCATTTCCGAATATTCCGGCGTTCAAGAATCTGTTGATAGCAATAAAACAGTAAAAAAAGTTAATTAATACTGCAACTTTGGAGTCCTTGTTCACCAAGTTTTTATTATTATTTACAATACAACAATAAAATTTAAACACCAATTGCCTTATATATTACCTAATGATGATTTTATATTTTTATTGTTAGGCTGTTGTTGTAGTATTCAATTGACCGTTGACTACTTAAGGTATACAATACAACTATACATTAAAGTGAAGTTTTGTTGACTGGATCCTTGATTTATACAGTATATGAAAGATAAAAAATAGAGAGTGGCTAAAGGGTAATATTTGTTTAAATAACAACCCTATATAAGAATGTTAAGATATATTTTAAGATAATACTAATATTGATAGAAAAGTATTTGTACTTCACACCTTACCAACCACCATGACTTTTTATTGAAAAAATATAATTAGCATTTCGAAATACAATTCATTGCAGAATTATTACTCATAATAAAAATTCGTCATTTCTAAATCTAAAAGTAAATTAAAAGAAAGAAAAAAAAAATGAAACCGCCGACTTTAATATGATTAATTATCTATTATACATTTAATTGTTGTTTAGAAAGAGTTAGATCCCTTATTTACCCTTTGTTTCCTATACGGCTATACCTACCACCAGCCGGCCAAATTTTCATTGAATTTAGAAACAGAGACTTGTTTGATTAAAATAGTAATTGTGATTAGTAATTCAATTAATATAACTATTTTATTATTATGCAAAATCATTAAAGTCGATGATCTGTATATCTATCACATTTTGGATATAAACAATCAAATATGATACATCATTGCAAAATATATTAGTGTGGTATGGATAAAATGTGATAATTTACAAATCAACACCCTTAAAAATTAGTTAATAAAATGGAAATAAATAGATCTACCACTTTAAAATTTCATATTTATTAAAAACATACTCTAAAAATGTTATATTAAGAAAATAGTGTAGATCTCAATAATTATATTGATTAAATCAAGCAAGTGATAAAAATAAAATAGAACACTGAGAAATTAAATTAAATTAAATTAAAACAAAAATCTTATATCAAAACAGTCAACGCATAAGAATCTACGCAAATAATGACTGTACACAAATATAATGATTTTCATTCTTTATCATTTACTTATAAGACGTTAAAAAAAAAAGTTATCCGATCCCTAGGTAATCTAACTACTTAAACTTAAATAGTATAGTACCAATAATTATATCTTTCACTATTTAATCTTTTACTTCATAATTGAGGGTTCAGATCTCCAAACCCACAACGTGCTTTACCATAATAAAACGTGCCTACCTTATTTCTACTCTTATGATTCACTTTATACATATCCCATTTTTAGCTTTCATTTCATAATTAATCTTCATTTACACGTCACACACAATTTAAACGATAGACAATTAAATCCTATACTTTGTAGTTTGTACTAATCAACGATCACTAAAAAGATCATCATAAACTACAAATCTCACGATCGTTAAAAATTTCATTTTCTTCACAAACATGTAAGACATGCAGTTTTTATATATATGTTATATATATTTTACGCTAAAAATGTCTTTTGATACAAAAACGTAAAATGAAAAGATTGATATATATACCTAATGAGCTCCTTCTGAAGAGCACCACCTTGTTTGGTTCTCCGGTGTGACGTGGCACCGAATCCGGTGGTAACACCATAACTATCAGTACCTTTATTCATGCTTTCCATCACCCAATCACTACTGGCCTTGACACCCGCACGTGCACTTTCCGACAACTCAACCTTAACATCATTCTCAGCCGCAATTCCAGCAACTTGGGAGACAGTCAATGTCTCTCCACCAATCTTAACCACCGGATTCCTGAACTCCGCCACCATTTTCTTAACTTCGTCAAGATGACTTCCGGTCAACGCTTCCGCCGCCACCCCCCAATTCAACGGATCCTTGATACATAATCCGTTAACGTGGTTACCGTTACCGTTCTCCATTATTTTATGTTTATGATATAAAACGTAGATATCTCAACAAACTTTTTTTTTTTTTTGTTATATATAGATTCACACACTAGACTCACACTCAATGTGTGTGAATAAATTATATAACAAAAAATTAAGAGATTGTTGAGTTAATAAAGTTATGGGAAAATGGTGTTTATATAGAAGAGGTTATGTTGTATGAATAACGGGTGGTAGGTGGAAACTAAAAGGAAGGTGGTAGGTTGGTTTTCATGATTTAATCATGGCCGTTGGATTCCGTTCAAATTGATCGACGGTTGAGATTTGGCTGACGTGGACAAACGGGACCAGAATAACGAGTGGGTGTTTTTCATTCAATGCCACTATTCGTAAAATACTAGTGGTAGTAGGTGAGTTTGCAATGTTTTTATTCATTCATTTTTTTTTAATTTGATTTAATATTTATAGGAGAAATATATAACTAGGTGGGTGATATATTTAATTAATTAACGTATCTATTCTAATAAATTGATATTATACTTACTTATTTAAATGCGCATATTTATGTGAATCCCGACCGGATCTTAAAATTAATTAAGGATGTGAAATCCACTTCATTTTGTCAAATTAAATAAATCACAATCATTTATTCATTTATTTACACGGAATATGTAGGGTTTATTGAAGGTGTGTTTGGTTGATGTATTGAGGGGTGAAGAATGAGAATGTTAATGATTAATGGTATTTAGTTAGTTACAACTAACCATATCATTACCCACAACTAGGAAATTCATCATTCCTGGGTATTGAACTAAGTAATATCAGCAACCACTAATCCCTACTTTTTCTCATTTAGTTACACTATGTGATATAACATAAAAATTAATAAAAAAAATTATCTTTTATATTAACACTAGATTAAGACTCGCGGATTTACGGACTTTAAAAATGTATATATATTTAATTGAAGTTGAAATGAACACATATAGAAAAAAAAAATGATTTGTACTTAAAAATTCTATATCAAGATTGGAAAGTGCTATTTAGAGTTGAATAGGTATTATAAAATATATATATATATATATATATATATATATATATATATATATATATATATATATATATATATGCTAGAACGTCTAGAAGAACTAATCATGGTGACGAGCAACCAAAAGTGTGCTAAGCGCATATAGCCGAGAGAAGTAGTTATGTATTACAATGATGGCATGTGCAGATTGTGTAGTCGTAAGTGTTGCATGGATTTGTTGCATTATTTTTTCCCGCAAGTCATCAGAGGTATGACAAAGTAGGTGAGTTCAATTGTATGTCGCTATAATGACAAAAAAAAATTACTAAGAAATTATTAAATTTAATTGCCACATAAGTGTTTATTAACAAGATCTATAGGCATTTAAAAATAATTTTAGGTTAGTTATATTAAGCGGGAAGAAATGTTGGTGAATTTTTCATCTTTAATTTAACCAACGTACATTCGAAGTTGTGATGTGGTTTACCTTGCGGAAAAATTGATCAAGTGAACCCAAATTTCATATGGCCATAGACAATTGACCCATGTAATTGCCAATATCAGATGAGCTAGTTTGTACGACTGTTTCGTCCTTCTTCAAAGTTTCAAACAAAGTTTGTTCGGCGCCTGTAGTATTTGAAATGGCAATGTTCAATGCAGTTCTCTTTATCCTATGAATGTCATTGAAATGTAATGCAATGTTTGGCACGGAATTATGTAGATCGGCACCTGTAGTATTTGCTTGAAGTGCATCTTTTTTTTGTGGTAATATGTTTTGTCTGATCATCTAAATAGCGTGAATATTTTGCTACAAATCCCAAATAACCTAAAAATGTAATGCAAAAGAGTTTTTAGTAAGCTATTAAGTTGTAAATTTGCTTGATTACAAATACGGTAAAGAAGGTTAAGGTACCAAAGTTTTTCATTGTATGGACTTTTTTTTCAGAATACTTAATGCATCTTAAGTACATCCCATGAAGAGTATATGATTTTTTTTTTGAAATAAACTTGTGTTTGATGTCAATTTGTGCTTTAATGCACATAATATATATCAATGACAAGTTACATGCATTATTAGACGGTAACCCCCCCAAAAAAAGTAAAATAACTATAAAACCATGTACATGAAAAAAATAGCATTATCTGTATATGGATGAGCGGTATCATATGGGAGTGATATTGAAACACCCTAATCAATTTATTATTAGACCGTTAAAGCTAAAAGAATTAATAACAGACATTGATTAACATAACGTTTAATTGTTCAATTTCTTATTATTGTTTCATGCTCTAATATCACATGATTAACATAATCAATTTTGGGCTTTATTTGTTTGAGTGTCACTTAGCCCATGTCCTAAGCCCAATGTTTTGAATGTTTATAGTGTTTTTTTGTTTTTCTGTTGATAAATTAAATAGGTAATTAGTTATTAGTTAGTTAATTAGTATTTAATGTATGTAATTAATTTAATAGTTGCCAAATAATGACTTATGATATCATTAACCATTTCAATGGTGAGATTATCAATCTTCTAATTAATTGAAGGGTAATCTTTAATTTAATGTTTTTCTTTTAAGTTATAAGATATATTTGTGTGCATATATATGCTTATCGGTTGCAATGCAATTGCATATAGTTTAAATTTTATTTTATTTTTTAATATCAACATCTTTACTTACTTTTAATTTTCAATGGCCAGTGATAATGCCACAGGCATTATCACTTGGTACACAGAGAATATAGTGTAGATGATTTTGTCTTTTTGTGATTTTACCTATGTACCCATCAAATTTGCCTGTGGCAAAATCAACCCCCATTTTCAATACAATCACGTACTAACAGTTTTATGAAAATAGTTTAAGTATAATTACTATGTACGTATTATATTGAATGAATCAAGTAATAGCAAAGACAATCATAATACTCTATAATAGTCATTGCATTAACTTGGTATACCCTTTATCTGTCCCATTATCATTCCTTATTTCGAACCAAACAACCCTTGAATCTTTATTACATCAACTTTACACAAATTATTGTTGTATATTGCTAATTTTTTTACCATTTTTTTATAGGGATGAACATTTTAAAACTTTATTGTATGCTCAAATTTCATACTTTATAGTGTATGATGTGAACCTTTGAAAAACTTTATGTAATATGATATAAAATAAACATTTTAAGAATGATTTATTGTCTTATTATGCGTTCAACTTTATAATAGTTAATATGAGATGCTCTCAATTTTCGTAGTATCTGTCTATAAGTTGAAAATTTTTATAATTATATTTTTATGCTCCCAAATTCCATAACCTCCATTCAACGACGAAAATACCTCGACCAAAGGTATGCACTTCTATACCCTATAAAAATTACTCCCTATGTAATTCTTATACGGAAAATTGGTGCACAGTCTATAGAAAATATCTAATACACTTCTGCACCGTCTATAGAAAATTGGTGCTTACCTATATGAAAACTTGTGCACAATATATCTGGATCATATCCGATTACACATTGTCTTTGTCAACTAGAATTTTTATGAGTATCTTGTGGCCTTTTAGTAGATAAAAACTCCGAGCCCCAAATTATCTGTGTATATTCAATTATTTGTTGTTGTTTTCATTTTCCGTTCTTTATTATCATATCGAAATGTATATGTATATAAATTACTAGTAGGATTATAAGCTTGACGTTATAACCAAACCAAAGTTGATATTTGGCAATGTGGTTGTGATTAGTTCAATTTCAATCTTTACCGAAAACCCCTTAACTTTTATACATAACTAAACCATTCATATTTTCATTTCAACAATATATTTTCTATATTCTATTGAAATTTAAAGTAAATATTTTCTAAATAAGAGCTTGAATAAATAACTTAGGCGGCGTCATTAAAACTAATAAAAATATCTCACCGTTGTATTAACCAAAATTGAATGATTAAATTATTGTGGTTGTATATAGGTTTTTATATTATGGTGCATAATATAACATTACATTTTGGTTACGAGCAAGGCTACAGTCACATAAATTTTACAAATGAAAATACACATGATGTGTCATTAAAACTAATAAAAATATCTCACCGTTGTATTAACCAAAATTGAATGATTAAATTATTGTGGTTGTATATAGGTTTTTATATTATGGTGCATAATATAACATCACATTTAGGTTACGAGTACAATTACATAAATTTTACAAATGAAAATACACAAAATGATGTGTCATATGATCTATCGATGTATCAACTTCTCTTTTATCTTCTATAACTCTCTCACTTCATCTTATCATCACGTGAGCAAAGTTTTGTACATTTTTAATAATCTTATAATTTCTCGTTGTTTAATACTCCGAAGTCCGAAGCAAACGGTAATAGTAAGTTATTAAACATGTGGAGGTCTCCTGCATCAATACAATTCCAATGTATTTAACTATTTATATTTCAATCCGTTAATCATATATACTTTCGGTTTTCAGATGGCGTCCTAACTAACATTTAACAGGGCAGTTTAATCTTCGATCACTTTATTTTATAACGTAAAAGGACAGATAGATAGTACAACAGAATCAAAGGAAAAAAATTAAGTTAATTAAATTCATGTGTCATGGAGATACGCCTATAAACGTACTCGAGTCTATAATATATATATATATATATATATATATATATATATATATATATATAGTAACGGGATCTAAAAAGAAGAAAAATTATGTGGAGAAGAGAGAGAAGCAATATGATTCAGTATTTTTATTATTATGATTCATTTTTTATTATTATAATTTATGTAATAAAAAATTGAATCATAGTAATAAAATACTGAATCAATATTGCTTCTCCCTCTTCTCCACCTAAATATCCTTCTTCCTTGATCCTAATCCTAATCATATATATATATATCGTTATAACATTACGTCGTACATGTTTTAAATGAAGTATTTGATGATTAATTTTTTATTGCAATACTTATACGCGTACGTTTAGATAAGCTACTTATTTTACGTACGTTTGTTTATACATGACCCCTAATTTGGTACTTATAAGTAATTACTACATGTACGTGGTGTTAACGTGAGTACGTGGTGTTAACGAAAGAATGCAGCCAACTTTTGACAAATATATATGTGTGTTTTAGTCAAGGTCAAGGTTTTATAGCATGCCATTGGTTGTTGATTACAGGAGTCAAGGTATACTTTATACCCAAAAGGCCATAAAAGATCTTTTATTTTTCTAAAGTCATCTTCAACGTATACACTAAAACACTACACTAAATTTGATGTAATAAAGGAATTTTTCAGGAATATACTTGCATCAAATGTGTTTCATTTCCAATGTATGCACTAAATTTCTGCTCTAAAACTACTTTTAGCATTTACATATTGCCCCTTAAACTATTTTTACATTATATTTTACTTGAATTCATTGTTATTATGATCAATTAACCTTCCAACTATTAACTTAAATGTTAAGTTTATTTATTTACTTTCGTAAAGCTTCAATTACAAAAGTTCCTTTGCATAAATCAATGTTTAAATTATCATAATTTGTTTAAAAGTTATATTTTATTATTTTAATAATCATATTATATAATCTAAAGTATATAGTACTTAAAAGAATTATGCAAAAAAAAAAAGTTTTTTCAAGTTTTGTACTTATATAATAACAATAATTTAAACATCGGGTCTAAAATGAAACATTATAAATTTAATGCAAAGTTTAGTGTTGCACCAAGCAAAATCTTCTAATATTTGGTGTACACTAAATTTTGCACCAAATTTGATGAGTTGATTGGAGATGTTTTTTACATCAAAACATCAAATTTGGTGTAAACTCATATACATTGGAGATGGCCTAAGGTAACTAAGCTCAAGATTATACATGTGATCTAAGCCTGAAAAACCTCAACGGCCTACAAATATTTTAGAGACGCAATAGAAGAACCAAGCCTGGACAACCAACAATTATTTTATAGATGCAATAGAAAAATCAACATATCATATAATCAGTTTACCATCTACGGATTAAACTAAAATTGCATACTCTAAATACCATGGTTAAACAAAACTCACAGTTCCTTGCATAAGATGGAAGGAAAAGATATTAAATAGAAGTCATACCTTTCTTTGTCTTAGGCCCGTACTAACGCACCGTCGGTAGAATCCATCGGTTCGACGGACGCAACCGACGCCGATGGCACGGCCCGTCGGTTGCGGTCCGTCGGTATAATCCGTCGTCAAACCGAAACTAAATCAAAAACGATGGGGCCAGCGTCAGTTTGTGTAAACGGCTTAAAACATAAAAAAAATAAAATAAAATAAATCCGAACGTCGGAGAAGGCAGTAGGCAAAAAAAAAAAAAAAAAACCCTTTTCCACCTTTTTTCATTCCACTATATATACACAACATATACTCACATTTTTAACACATTTCATTCCCATTTTCACTCAATATATTTACAATCTTTAACCCATTTCACATACACACTTTTCACCATATTCCACCACAAAAAAATACCATTTTACTTACACAAACTAAATCATATTCCACCACCAAAAAATACCATTTTACTTACACAAACTAAACCATATTCCACCACCAAAAAATACCATTTTCATACACAAATTAAACCAAATTCTACCACCAAAAAATGATACCCAACCAATCAACCGGCGAAGATATGTGGAACAATTTAATAAACAATCCGATACCGAACACAACCCATAATCCAACTTCACCGACAGCCACATCTTCCGCTCAATCTAGCAACTCATCACCAAGTCAACCCCCAGGTTTTTCACAATACGCTACACAATTTCAAGGTTACCAAAATTACCAAAACTACCAACACTTCTCACCATATGCTCCATTCCAACAAACTCCACCACCATTCCAACAAACTCCACCACCATTCCATCAAACTCCACCACCATTTGGAGACCCACGATTTTTAACCCAATCATCCTCCGCTTTCTCTCCATTTCCACCTACTCCAATAAACTATCCACAATTCGGAAACATCCACAATCCACCCGAGCCCGAGTCACCAAGTCAAGCCGAAGCCGAGCCCGAACTCGTGCCGAACCCAAAGCCGAAAAAAGGAAAAGGAAAAGCAAAAGCAAAAGGAGAACCAAAAAGGGTTCAAGTTAGATGGTCCGACGACGAGGCGCTAATATTATCCGAATGTTGGATTCACCGTTCCGAGGTTTCAAAGAAAGGGGTTTCACAAAGCTTCGAAGCTTTTTAGGACAAATAAAGGATTACAATACGGTTGCACCTCAAGAACGTAGTTTGAGCCAACTTCAAGGAAAGTGGAACAAAATTCGTAGCGACACCAAAATTTTCATTGCCATCTACAAACATCTTACCAATCCTCGTCAAAGCGGGGCAAGTGATACCGACATTTTGAAGGGGTGTCACGAAACATTTAAGTCTCAACAAAACCGCACCTTCATATACGAAAAATGTTGGAATGTACTACGACTTTGTCTGAAGTTTATGGAAAATGATGGAATCATGAGCCGACAACCAAGCCAAGCCGAACTTGAACCGATTAATCTTGGTGACGATATGCCTACTTCCGAGCCTATTTCCGAGCCTCTCACGACTAACATGGAACGGTTGTTCCAAGACGACATTATTCGTCGTCCGCCCGGCCGAGCTAAAGCCAACAAAAGTCAAAAAAGTTCGGGTTCGAGTGATGCCGCTACTTCTTCGCGTAGTTTGAAAGAAAAGGAACGGCTAGCCAACATACAAGCCGCGCAAGCACAACAAGAAACATTGGCCACGATCAAGGGAAATTCGGTCAAAAAAACTATATTAAAATCGTGGAAGATGTTGTATAAAAAAATACCGAGTGGCCTTAAAGACAAGGAAAAAAAGATGCTCGAGGAGGTGCGAAAAATCGTTGTCGATAATTATGAAAATGATTATAAAATGGTTTTTGGTCGCGATTCGGTTTCGGGTTCGGTTCAAGTCAACGATTCGAACGAAGACCGAGCGGGTTCGGACGATTCGGAGTAGACGACTAGTTATCTTTTTAATTTTTAAGAAATGTATTTTTTTTTTAGGAATTGTTAAAATTTTTTTTTAATTTTTTGGAATTGTAACGTTTTATTTTTATTTTAATGTAATGTTTTAGTTTTAATAAAAATGTTTTATTTAAGTTTGTGTTTTAAATAAATAAAGAAATTAGTGTGTGGGTCCAAAAAAAGAGAAGTGATGTTAACTGATGTTTTACTGTTGGCAGGGTAGTGTCAATTTGTGTCAGTTTTGGAAAGCGCTGATGTGGCACCAACTGATGCGTCAGTTGATATTCACTGTTAGAAGGGGTCTTAGATGCCCGATAATGGATGCTGTCATTTTATTAGTGTTGTATTCTCTAACATTGTTTTGCTTCCTATCACATGATCTCTATTAAGCATACAAAGGGAAATCGCTTAGAATAGAAAATAGTACAAATAAAGAAGATGGGAAAGAAAATCTTCTACAACAAAATATGAAAACTGAACCGAAACTTAAATACAAATAAGCATAAAAGGATACTTAGTTATTATTCAATAGTAAAACAGTCCTTCTACAAATATATCTTTTAACTCATTTTGTCCCATATAAGTATAACCCTACCCACTCATTTTGTCATCATCAAAAATCAAAGACTACAACACTATTTCGAAAAGAACATGTCTTATAAAAAAGCTAATTATTTATAGTAAAACCTGATGTTAAGCCTTGTTTCTGTAGCTATAGAGTACACTTGCTAAATTTGTAGGCCAATTGCTTTACAATTAGATCTAAAAACTACATATTCAAATTACAAAGAGACCATGATATAAAACATACAGTTTTAGTCTGTATTTTAGATGAAGGGATGCAACCTCCTCCATTACTTCACTGCCTCCTCTTCAATATGAAGGGTACAAATTGGAAAACGAATCATATAACATCACATAGATTCAAAATTATACATCAAAATGTACTAATATACAAACATGATTGTAACAACCTGTACATGGGCATATACAAAATCAAAACTCATCCATACCTTCTTGACCGCAACAACAGGAAAATGATAACCTTGATTCCATCTAACATTTACCAAGTATAAAATGATACTTACACCAAAACACAAAATACGATTTGAGAGAGAATATGTAAACTGAACAAAGAACAAAATAAGAATATTAATCTAACCTTGCAAGTATAATATTAACATTTCTAAAAATTTCAGGTTGTCACGGGATTCTATGCAACTATACCTCTCATGCGTTTCATCGAATACCTTCAAGGCGCTATCCAATCTAAATGTAACGCTGCATTTTTTAAGATTTCATGACCAAACGATGACATTAAAATAATTATTATAAAGATAAATTGCTTATGCATAGAGCAATATGTCATTATACCTTGATGTTAGTTCATCTTCTTCACATCCACCAAATACTTTCATCTTCCACTTCACAAGGAACAACAACAGAATATCTACCAACGCGGACACTTTCCAAATAGTATGAACAAAACCAAATCTTTGATGAATCTTAATAATTTGAATTCCATTCTAAACCTATAAGAAACAAACACAAATGTAAATATAAACCCTAACATGAGCTCAAATCAAATATATTGTACATCAAATCAATTTAACAAACACAAAAGTTATTTCTAAACTGAACTAGTCAACAATTTGATAAAAATTTGATTACATCTCACCTTTTTTGAATCTGAAACAAAAATAATACGTTAATATATCATAAATTTTCCGAACGCTAATCAGGTATACAAGATGATAGAGAGAAATTCAAAATATTGATGTGTAGAATATGGAAGAAAAAAAATATAAATAAATTGAACCCGAAAATATTGGGCAGTGGTAAAGCATAAGTATGATATGAAAACCAATCAAATTAAAAGTGTACCGAGAAAGCATTAATGGCCGTGGTGAATGACCATAAATATAAAAGCGTGAAGGTAATATTCCTATTTCCTAGAGAATTGGCGGCCTAAGATTTTGGTTGTATGTAGATAGGAAGGCCAGATTTTGAAATGCTTAGATTTTTTAAGAAAAATCAAAAAAAGATAAAAATTTCTTGCACGTTAAAGAGCCACGTAAGCATGATCACTGCTTTAGAGAGTGCCAAGTCAGCTATATGATATCAGCATAAACTCCCTTTTATTATATTGAAAAAATTATTATATTATTATGTTTTTTTTTTTTTGAAAGACCCTGTTTCAACTTTCAACAATCTAAAAGTTCATTTTCATTGTAAAATAAAATAAAATAAATGATATAAAATCTATAATTTGTTAACGTAACGTATATGTCCTAACTTAATTTTAATTAATATTTTTGTAATAAGTCAATATTATTCTGATTTATGTCTATGTTTGATTATTAAAAGTACGTATAAACAAACTAATTTTTCCTCATTTTATAGAAAAGACCATATTTTCACATATTTAATTATTTGATTATACTTGTTTAAATTAAAGGGTTAACGGTGTGAAATCGTCAACAAATTTTTCACTTTTGTTTCGAGTTATATAATGAAACTATTTATTATAAGTGTAGCTAACAAACTTGTTGGTTTTATTTTGAGTTAGATAACTAACCTTTTTTACCAGTTTCAATTTTAAGAATTCTTACGTGTACGTGCAAAGTTATTAACCCGCATTAGTAAGAAAATATGTTTCTAATATGATACAAAAATAAAAGTTCGTTTCCGATCCGTACTATGAATACTCTTTTTCATTTTAATTATGTCATGATAATTTTCACTATGTCATTAAAAATATATGAAAAACGCTTAAAATTTGAAAATGATCACTTGTACGGGTCAACTAATGAGATATTATCTAACTCGACAAAAATCTATAAGTTCATTACCTACAATAATAAATGAGTTCGGTACTTAAGTTAATACAAAAGTGAAAATTCGTTGCCGATCGATACCATGAACCCAAAATTAAAAGCTTTCTCTAAGTATGTCAAAGGTCAAGTTTTTTATTAGCAAGAATTATATATTCTTGACATTCATTTATAAAATACGGGTAATGGGATGTAAATTAATTTATCACTTGCAAACTTTGTTCAAACCATCGATTGGAAACAATAAGCTCTACATTTAGGCCCATTGTCCTCTTTATATTAATTGGATACCACGTGTGCAAAATTAATGGAATGTTTATCAATTGTAGGGCATACAACAACATTGGATGATCAAGCGCAGAGGCGGATCCAAAAATATTAGTTACCTGTATTATAAAAATTTTGAAGCTTCCTCAACTTGGTAGTTGATTAAGTTTATATAAACATGAGGTGTATCACCTACATATAATTGATAGCACTCTTAAAAAATCAATAACTTTTCAACTAAATTTATACTTAGTCGATTTATTTGACTGGTGTCACGTGTCACCGCTGACTATTACGTGGGTCCGCCCCTCATAAGCGGATTATTATACAAGAGTTCGTGAGCATCGCTAGCTTTCGACCATCATTGATCGAGTGCAGACGTTGTAAAGGTGATATTTATACATGCCACAAAAAGTAAGGCTAATATATAGAAATAATAATGACCCTACTTCTAGCAATGTATAAGTTAGATTCTACAAACGTATGTAGTAAACATTTAATCAAATGTGGTGCAATAAATGAGTTTTAGGAAAATTTAACTGGTACCCTAAAGACAAGTTAGTGAAATTTAATGAAATTAAATTTTTCAAAAACAATATAAATTATAATTAATGATGATGTATAATTGAAAATTATTGAGTTTAATAAATGAATGTTGTGATATATTTTGAAAGTTAAAGTAAATTAAATGAAACTTATCTTATGCTCTTATGGCACCAAACCCATTAATTTTTAAGGACAAATGAATGCACCAAATATTGTTAATCTGCAAAGTTTGTAAATACACTTTCAACATTTACATATTGAACTCTAAATTATATTTACATTATACAATGGTTTAGTTAAGTATATTTTGATGTAATTACTACTTATATAATCAAATGGTAGAGTAAAACTTCAAATTATCACTATATTCTCAATAAATCATCATGATTATATCACTACTTCAACTTATCATCATCATCTCCTCAAATTATCATGAAAAATTGAACTTTTACACATTTAAATGTGATATCATTCGATTTCCATTTTATTCCTCACCTAATAACATGACAACAAATACATAGTAACATTTTTACAAATTTTTAAAACTACTTTTTAATTTCTTTCTTTCTAACATATCCTTCCTATTATTCTCTCTAAATCAAACACGGTTACAATTATATCCTTTCTATTTAAATTGCTAATAAAATTTATATACATTGATATTTTGTTAGTCTACTTTTAAAGGGAAGTTTATATATAAACAACTGCTATGCATGTTATACCAAAATATCTAACGTATTAGTATCTCGTATGCATTTCGATATATTAACAAGTTATGAGTCAGCTTCCTCGCAACGTGAGGGCAATCGAAACCCTTGTTAATTATCAA
The DNA here is from genome assembly GCA_963422505.1 of Pseudognaphalium luteoalbum. NCBI lineage: Eukaryota > Viridiplantae > Streptophyta > Magnoliopsida > Asterales > Asteraceae > Pseudognaphalium > Pseudognaphalium luteoalbum. The sequence goes on from OY730192.1 coordinate 20,652,634, forward strand.
ACGATCAGCTTATAACTGTATCTTCCACTTCTTTTACTATTAGTTACACATGTTTTTTTTTTAATAATCTTTTATTTAGCGTACGTACTTTATTTGAAAATTATTTTAATTGATTTATCATCAATGATACTCCGTATAACTTAAGTATAACGTACTTATATACCAATAATACAAGTATATAACAGCATTGAATTAAAAAAATTTAATACAAAAAGGGATAAAATGAAGCGTATAGGAACCATCAAACCTTTAGCTCCGTCTTTCTTGGTTGTGTGGCTTAAACGACAGGGTGACACGGAGGAAGTACAGGGCCATTTTATTTATTTATATTTTATATTTCGAAAATAATAAATAAATTATTGATAAATGTGTAGTCTAAACAGTCCACAATTCATGTCCTCAAAGATAATGTTTTTGAAAATTTCTTATCGTGGCACAAGGCTAAAAGTTCAATTTTTCCCTCTTCGTGTTACAATTGGAGTACTCGATCTCATTATGAAAATGATCGTCCCGTGATCTTGAATTCTTGATACACGGCGCATGAAACCATCCATCTTTGAAGTTTGAACTTTGTAAAATCAAAACAAATGGATAATGAAAACAAATCAACTGGTATATTTTGGGATTCGGAGGCTTAAACCGCCATTCAAAATCTTGTTTATTTTCCGTTTGACTTTGAGCTTCGTAATTTTGACTACTTGCAAAGATGTCATTACAATTTAATTTTATATTTTAAAAAATTGGGTTTGTTTAGAAAAAAACAAGTTGTAACCCATTATATTGTATCGAATTCTAATAAAAAAAATGATAATAAAAAAGTGAGGTCACATGGTGTATGAAGGTTAAGATTCAACAACTAGTGATTAATTAAAGGGTTTATTGTCTGAGAATGTACCAAACTTTGATTAAATGTCTATTGTGTGTATACAACTTACATTTGCTAATTTTAATGTATCCAACTTTCAAAAATGATGTTTTGATGTATTTTGATAACGTGTCACTCGTATAGCATGCCACGTGGCATATGGAGAGAGTGACACGTCATCAAAATACATCAAAACATCATTTTTGAAAGTTAGATACATTAAATTTAGCAAATGTAAATTGGGTACACACAATAAACATTTGGTCAAAGTTTGGTACATTCCTAGACACTAACCCCTTAATTAAATTTGGGGGATTAGGAACAAATCACATGACAGTCGGCTGCGCGTCGTCTCTTAATTATTACTGCATACTTTAATCATTATTTGTTTATTTAACAAAGTATTGTTTTAGGTAACGTGCATACACTTCTGACATACGATTAAATATACTACATCCGTCTCAAAATAATTGTTCAGTTTTAATCTTTACCTTATATATATTTGTTTGTGTTATATTATATTTGATGAAAACTATAACAATGAAAATCTTTAATATATATATAAAACAGAATACCATGGAGCAATTTGAACCCTTTGATGGGTTCCTTCCTTAAGATCTAATGGATTATATTAAATTATCATAATTACACTTTCATCCCTCATCAGTCAATATATTAATTACAAAATAATAATATAAGTATTATTTAGTTATTTGATTTGATTTTCTACTAATTATAAAACAAATAGAGTAATTAAGAAAAAGCCCTAAAAAGGGGAGAGATGCTACCAAATTGGTGGAAAAAAAACCCGGCCAATTCAATTTGAACATATTATAATTTATAATTAAATTACAAAATAAATATTATTTAATTCTTTAATTTCCTACTAATTTTTATCTATTTATTATTATTAAATAAAAAATAAAATTGAAAACCTATCCACCCTCCTCACAAAACAAACTTTCGTTTCTTCATTTGCAAAAAAAAATAAAACCCTAAAAAGTAAAAATAACATCGAATCTTCACCGCCATCAATCCATGGCGACCGCTGCGTTGCTCAGATCTCTTCACCAATGACACATCTCTTCTGTTTCTATTTCCGCCATTAAATATGTATAATATACTTCTCATTATTACTTATACCATTATTAATCTTTTATAGCTTATGTTAGCTTATATGGATCTATTCTTTTTGTCCTGATTAATAGTTCATTTGGAAACCCTGATTTTGAATGGTACTGAGCCACTCACACGGGCTATTTTAAAATCGTTATTGCAGGTTGAGTTTTGAGGCGATTCCATTTAGAACTGCATAGTGATGATTTGATCTATTTATGTTGGAAGGGAGTAATGGTGGTAACCTTTTCTCTTCGTATATAGATTTCATAAAACTATTGTTTAGTTATTCGTACGTGTTGCTTTAATGATAATTTCAATTTGAAGTTCCATTAGTATTGCAGTTCAGCTGTAAATTTAGCTTTATTTCATATCGAAATTACATATATGCTAATGAATTTAGTCCACGATTGAATAGAATTGAAAGTCGGCTATTGAATAGGTGCTATGATGAATACTCAAGATGATGTTTAAGTTGCTCTTTGTTGGTGGCTATTTCAAGAGTGTTTTCAAGTTTGGAATGATGATAGTGCTATAATATAGGACTAAAACAAATTGAATTTGATAAAGGTTTGAGCCCATCTTTTTTCATGAGGAAGTGATTTACAGATCAATGAAGTCAGTGGTTCGTATTGTAAGTTGGAGGATTCGTTGTTGAAAGTGTTCGATTCAAGTGCTTCTTGAATTTTGCCTCACTTCTAAATCAGGTTTGTTTCACACATTTTGTTTTCGTATTACGATGGTTAAAAACGTGTCTGATCTTTGTTGATTCTTTTCTAGAGGCCGCACGATGAGTGGGTCAAGCTGAAATAGGTACATCAGATCGATCTGGTGTATTATAACATCTGATGATGATGAAAGTTATGATTTTAAGTTTTTTTTTATAGCTATGGATTATAATATGTATTGGAACTGCAACGACGGTTAAAAGCTTTAGGGGACGATTGGCGGTTATGAACCTCCGACTTTAATAAATGGATAAAGAGGTAGAACTTTCCTGTATATGTTTGTGAGCATCTACGTATTACCTGCCTTTGAGTTTAAGGTCATAGAAGTTTATCTTGAGGCTGATTATATTATTTGAACACACATGTTTGTTGCATTACTTTGTTGTATTACTCACATTATTCTACAATATATAGGTGTCAACATTTTATATCAGTGGTAACTATGATATGACTGAAGTTTCACTTTCCGTATATGACTGTATAGCCATGAAACATAAGTTAATTCATTTTCTTCAAAAGGTTATCTTGGAAATTCTTATTTCAACTACTTAAACACCTTCAAGAAAGTTATCATTTCTTCTAAAAGATGCTTCTACCCCTCCTTTTAAGGTACAATTTTAGTTAGATCCTATGTATTTATGCATCTTGTGTGCATATGTATTATTTTTATTATTATTATTAGTTGATGGCTTATATGTATGTTATGTGTAACAGCAAGAAAACCGACAATGGTGGTTTGCATCCAGGCAATCTCTGCTCTTTGCTTGGGTTACAAAGTTCCTTTTTGGTTGAAGTATTTCAAACTCTAATTGACCTCTTGTGCTTCGTTGTTGACAATGTTCGCCTTCTGATGGGCCATTGTTAATCAACAGTACCCTTCAGGTATCTTGTGTGTGTAGATTAGAAAATAAGTTGTAGACAATGTTCACGTTCTGATGGGCCGCAGTTAATCAGCAGTACCCTTCAGGTATCATGTGTGTGTAGATTAAAAAATAAGTTGTAGACAATGTTCACCTTCTGATGGGCCGCAGTTAATCAGCAGTACCCTTTATGTGGTTGGGTACCATGTGAAAATGGCTAAGTTTTTACGCATCGGAATTGGCTGGATGTCGAATCGATCACAAAATTGTGGTATCCGAAAAGGATCAGTAGACGTTAGTGTGTCAATATGATTGCAAAAGTTATATACAAGCATGTTCATTTGTAAAATCTGTAGACATTAGTAGTGCATTATGTGGAGATTAGATAAGCAATATTATATGTATACAAATACAATTTGTCTCAGTTAGTTGAAGTTTGAAATGTTTCCATCCATTGCTCTATTGACATCATTTTGAGTTAAATTAAGTGTGTATCTTTGGAATTTTTTTTAATTAGTTTGTATCTTAGTTTTACGTATGGAAGTTCTTTCGTTGTGAAACGATGATAATTATGAATGTGAAAATACTGATTTGCCTTCGAATTCTTTTGTAATGCAAAGACACACAAGAGTTGCAGGCAAGATATCTAATAAGTACATTTTGCTATGAATACATGAATTCATGGTGCATAGATTTAGGTATGATTGAAGTTGTTTTAGAAATAAAATTGTATTATTCTTGCATTGGTATGTAGAATATTGCAATATACGGAGTATTTGATATCTTAAAGATCATGGATTCAATGTCAGACTTACAAGTTAAACTGATTCATTCTGTCATCCTATTTGAAGTATTTGACTAAAGCTTATTACTTTGAATGTATGGTGATCAATATAAAAAGGTTCATTAGTTTCATTATTTATTTTACATTAACTTTATTTCTTCGATTTCCATTTCCAGCAATATATGTCCTTAAAAAATCTATTTACTATTTACTACCGACTTATCATTAGTCCTATGATGGGCTAATGGTTCAAAAAATGTTAAATCACTCTGATAGGACATCTGTTTCGGGTAAAAATATAAAATAAGGAGCCAGTAATGTTGCATATCTCCATTTTTTTGGACGATGTGCTGCACTCACCTTCAACAATGGTTTCTATGCTTTCCGAATACGTAAGCGTGGGATAATTAATTGGATTTATTTGCGTCTTTTGGACGTACAAATCATGGGGCAAACATGATAATTGCACGTTCAATTCGTAGATGTAATTAACCTACGTTTACTTAAGTACATGTTATTTGTAAAGAATAATCATGTATAAACACTAGTAGTTCATCACCACAAATATGCTTATTCATACATTGAAAAATGAAATTTAATCCGAAAGTACATATAATGTAATATAAGAAACTTTATTGGGTAAATATGTTATTTGATTGGTGAAAGTGTAATTAGTGAAAAATCCTAAAACTCAATGCAAAGTCAAAGTAGACACTTTGACTTGGAGGAATGGAATATATGTTTTACAATATTGGTTTGTGTGATTTTCTAGATGTGTTCGTCTTACATATGTCACACATCCCTCGAGAGCCAATATGTGGTTATATAAAATGAGTTAGATATACATCATCCTATCATATATATTTTTATTTCTATTCATAGGAAGATTTCATGTACGTTAATATTCATTTTTTGATCGTTGTGTATGTTTTAGATTCATATACTTGATTAAACCGGCATTGTAATGAGAAAATCACTTCAAATTTTTATGTATAATCCTGCGTTATCGCGGGTCATTCACCTAGTATACATTTAAAATTCAATCTATTTATATATTTTGTATCAAATATTTATATAACACAAACAAAATTATTTAAGGTCAAAGTAGAAGAATAAAATACTTCAAAAAGTTAAAACTAGACAATTATTATGAGACGAAGGTAGTATTTAATTAAGGTGAAATTTCATTTTAATATTAGCATTTTTAAGTAATACTACTTAATACAACTTAATATATACATTTTTATACATATACTAATTAAAAATTCCAATATTACAAAAATTACATATTTCTAAAGGCATCTTAACGTATGCCTTATAGGCACATGTTAGCAAAACTCATCTTCTAATTCGATCTTTTAGTAAGAACTCACAATCGTCCGGTGAAAGAAAGGAGATACATATGTAATTCACCATCGACGTAAGAATCGGAATGAAAAAATTTACATGGAAGGTTTTCTTATTTTTTTTCTAATAACCTGATATGTTAAGTAAGAAAAGTCAGAAATAATGTTGTCCTAAACATACCATGTTTAACTTAAATTTTATATTTATAATAATAATAATAATGTTGTCATAAATAAACACTTTTACCAAATTTTAATAAAAAAATCAGTATTAAAAGATAAGTTAACGCTATTGTAATTAATTGAATCTAGTTTATAATGTTAAATATATAAATCTAAACCATATAGGCCTTAGGGGCTATGGCTATGATTAAGGTTTTCAGTTAATTAATTTTATTGTCAACTTAATGTCACATGTTAAGTAGATTGGATGTTTAAAGAGGATTCACTAAAATGAAAGTATTGTTAGACCGGTGCCAATGGGTCTGATGAGCCTCGGTGGACCGACGTCGTTGGTACGATTTCATTGGTAGTTTCGTCAGTTGGTTTTCTTCGACTGGACGACGAAACGAATTTTGTGTGTGCTCCCAACTTATATTTAATGTATTACTATTGTATAGTGTATGTAAATATAGGTATATTGGTAAATGTGGGCCTAAAAAATTGAAGTGAAGAAACCACCATTAACATCATTGTGTCTTTCGTCGGTTTTTGATGTGTTAAAGTGACACAACTGACGAGAGAAGTGATGAAACCACCGTTAGAAGTGGTCTTTTTAACTAGATGTGATGAATTAATCCATTTTGTCACCGAATATTTATTTATTATTAGTTATATTATTTTAATTATAATATTAAAATTAATGTATCTTTTCATAGTCCCGAGATATAATCAAATAGTCAACATACAATAACTATGAATTATTATTGTTATTTTATCTACTTGTATAAAAAGCAGTTAAACTAACAAGACTCACAATTTGAAGGGAATAATAACATAACATGGAACGCACGATGCAGTTTCTAATGCTTTTTGTGTTGATATTACATAATGGTTATTTTGTAGCATCTTCAAATCGAGATGTTATTGAATCTCTAGAGGAATATACAATTCAAGTCATCGACAAGACTATTCCAAATCTCATTGTTCATCCTTACTCGCACGATAACGATATCGGGAACCAAACAATGACTATTAACAATGAATTTCATTGGAGCTTTCGCAGGAATCTTATTCAAACAACACAGTTTGTTGGAGAGTTTTACTGGATGAATGCGAACAACACGCTCCTTACAGAGGTTAAGTTTAATGTATTTGATAACCACGTCGCTAAAGATTGTGGCCAAAGCATTTTGCATCATCATCATTGTTTTTGGCAAGTAACGGATGATGGTTTTTATTTTGCTAGTCATAACCCATCTGATAATTGGGTGAAAAAACATGATTGGCCGAGGGCAATGAATTGAAATATATATATGAACAAGTTGTTATATTGGATCGAATCTTTGTTGTTTATTCACAAAATCATTCTGTACGTTGTCAATAGTTAAGATCATATCTAACGAGCAATTATACATGTAAAACACAACAAAAAATATTAAAAATATTCTTAAACAATAATTGTTAGAAAAAAAATAAAATGTCATTCAACAGAACAATACTGTGCATAAGATATAACTACACTAAATTTCAAACCAATATATATACACGTGGTATTTATTGTTTAATTAAGATATATATTTTAATTTTTTATTTAATTTGATTAAATAATTGACATTGATTTTAATTGATAATGTTATGTTATAACTTCACTTCCCATACTTTAAGATTGTCAATTACATATGGCCATAGTCTATGAGATCACACTAACAGCTAAACACTATTTATATTATGTGTTGTATGAATTTGAATTAATTAATTGACAAGTGAGTTGATTAATATTTAATAAACTAAAAAAATACATTATTAAGTAGCGACTTATTTAATTATAATTTCATTAGTAGAGTTACTTTAGTTGTTTAAAAAATTTAATTTAAATAAGTGCTAATTTATTATTTAAATTGACAATTAACAAGTAGTAGTGTTATTCATCACTCGTTTAATCATTCAGTTGGGCCAGACAATTAGTTAGCCCAATATACTTAATTCATTGTCTAGTCCAAATTAGTTAGCCCGATCTGATTAATTCGTGTCATTACATTACATATCGTAAGACCAAAAAACATACATGAAATAAAAAAGAAATTTGACGTAAAAGGTAATATGTGATGTTTTCGCTGTATTTTTCATGAATAGTTGGAGTAAATTTTATGAATTGAGCATGTGGTTTACATGACGAAATCTTTTTCTATATTTCTATTTCCTTTATGTTAAGAAAATAAAATCCTTACTACTTACTAGTATAGCGTTAATGGCTCCTGCGTACTTGCAATAACTAATATACCCATAATTGATACTTTATTCATTACATTTTAAGAAACACAAATATTGAACACGCTAGGGCCTAGGGGTATGTCATTTTCAATTGGCAAATGGACTATTTGGAGCTGCACATGTAGCTCCCTTAAAAAGTTTGAGGTCATATAAAAAATAAATTAATTTAAAAGTATTAGTAAGAATTTTAAAAATTTTAACCCTCAAACACTATGTATGCAAGTAAAGAAAAATAATTGATAAACGTATTTAGGGAGACATAAAGTAGGTCTGACATATAATGGTGACATGTGTTGTGTTCGATCAATATAATTATTAGCGAAGATTTGTTTTAATAAATGGAAATGTTATGTCTACTTTCAGATTCATCTTGTTAGATTTATATAGGGTGCTACTATCTACACCACTTATCATTTTTAAATTAAGTTTTCTATATTTTTTCTATACTTTATTCCACCACTTTTACTCTTCATTCTGTACTTGTCTGTACCTTTATAGTATTTTTCTGTACTTTTTAATTCAAAAAATATATAGGAAGTAAAAAAATTTTGTGGAAAGAATGACCCTTTATATATCATTATTCGTCGGTAAAAGCTGACTTGTAGTTTTCTGTATCTTACTTCTTTACCTGGGTACATCATTTTCATGGTACTCGTAATTTGACAAAATCGTGCTTATCATTTTTCTAACTATTAACCAACTGTACCTTCGTGCTTATCACAATGAATTTATGCTCCAAACTTATAGAACAGAAATAGATAGTGAATATCAGTAAATGACAATCACTATTATATCATTATGCTCTATAACTTTTAAATATATTTCATCTATCTGCTATATCTATATCTTCTATATATAATGCATTTTTTAAACAATTTGTCTTATAATTAGACTCGAGAAGGAAAGATGCCTATATTATCCATATATAATGAGTTCAACATTTTATATATATATATATATATATATATATAGGGTAGTGATCTAGAGGAAAGTGCAAAAAATGAGAGAATGGGGAAGTAAATCACCACCACTAATCTCATAAAGCCTATAATAATTAGTGTGAGGGTGTACACATGTGATCACCTCTATAATAATCAAAATTCATTTACCCATTTACCCCTAAAACAAATTATCTTACAAACGACAAGTCGAAAAATTATGAAAATTGCACCATAAAACTCAACGTTTTATCCTCTTCGATTTAAGATCTATCAATGCATATTTTTGACGAGATTTGTTTTTTTCCATTTTTTGTGGGATAATAGTATGCATCGTGATGCATGCAAATTTATTCTTAAATCAATGCATATTCATGTCGTTGTGTACTAATAGTATGCATTGTGATGCATGCAAATTTATTCATACATCCTAGTAGTGTATATTCATGTTTTGTTATAGTTCATTTTAATGTGTACTAATAGTATGCAATGTGATTCATATTAACTGTAGTGATGTATATTTATGTATTTTAAACTTTTTATTGACTTATAATAGTATGCACTACGATGTGTCTTAAATTAGTTATACATCGGAGTTACGTATGTTAAATATATGTTAATATTAGTTTTAATGTGTACTAATAGTATGCAAATAGATGCATATTAACTTATGTTTACATTCTATTAGTGTATATTAAAATTCATGTTGGTGATTACTAATAGTATATATCACTTAGATGCGTGTTAACCTAGGTTTACATTTTAGCGGTGTATATTGATACAAATTAACATTCATGTTTTTTAGTATTAATAGTATGTACTTTGATGCATGTTATATCGAAGTGATGTATATTGATATTTTGTTAACACTCATGAGAATAAGTATTATTAGCCTGCACTGTGATGCATTTTAATTCAGTATTATTAGCATGCACTATGATGCATACTAATTTGTAAAACTCATCAAAAAATGAAAAAAATAAAGTTGTCGAAAATATGTCTTGAGTGATCTTAAATCGAAGAGGAGAATATACTGAATTTTATGATGCAATTTTCATAATTTATTGACTTGTCGTTTGTGAGATAATTTGTTTTAGGGGTAAATGAGTTTCTTTGTACACGTGGTATATTCTCATTGGTACTTCTATGTTATCATTAAATTCCCATGAAGTGCATACCACAATAATATGGTGCATCTTAATTTGATTAGATGAAATGGATGGTTAGATCAACACTTCTCCAATTCCCTCTCAAATTGGGTATTCCCTCTTGATCATGCCAATATATATATATATATATATATATATATATATTATAAGTTTATAACTAAATTTTAACACAAAACCTATTAACAAATCTTATATGTAGTATATATGTTCATCTTATCATCAATGTTACACCCGCTAGTCCGCCATTGCCACCGACCACCACCACACATGTGCTCTTTTCATATTTCATCTATAGTAGTATATGGTTACATATAGCTTAAGAACATTTCAAATAAAGTATCTTAATCTTAACAATATATAAAGCATATCACATTTAATATTAGACTTAACAATGTTTAAAGATTAAATTGCCCTTTAAAATTCATAAACTATTTAATCTTTTCAACCAAACCTTGATTTATAATATCAATATATTTATAACAACTTTTAATTTTAAACTTTGCATATCTTTTTTGAAGTTTTTAAACAAATAATTCTATTGAATCTTTTTTTTTTATTTTATAAAATAGACATAAGAAGATGAAAATAGATCATTTTAAATCGAACTTTTGATGGATATTTGTATCTATTGGTCACCGTCGATGTATGCGGTTATTCTGATATTATTTTTTCATATAGAAAAACATTGAATAACTCTCGGAGACATCGACAAAATATACTTTTTTCGTAAAGTGTTACCGCTACTATTTTTATAACAAAATCATTTATAAAGAAAGTGGCCCATTAGTTGGCCGACCCGAAACACCAAGAATAATACTCCAATGTATATATACGTTTAAGAAAACTACTTTTGCCATAATAATAATAAAAAAAGGAATGGAAGAAGGCGTGCCGTCATCAACATCATCATCGGCGATGGTTGAGGAAAACCACCTTTTATGATGATTTGTATGAAGCCTTTATGAACTCTTCCATCACCGATAATAAGGTATAAATAATTAAATTATTATTATTATTATTATTATTATTATTATTATTATTATTAGGGGTTTCTGAACCTTATGCTAATGCATATACTCGAAAGTTACGGTTTACTAATTCTTTTCCCGAAATTGGGGCAGTTGTATGATAGACATTATTCTGGATTTAATTTTTTATTTTTTCAGTCGCAGTTTGCTGTAGTAATAATCAGCTTAATTCATAATGTGTGTATATATATATATTTTTAAAAAGAAAAAATAGCTTCTCAGGAGGAGATTCGTGAAGAAAATATGAATGATGAGAATAAGGTGTGGACTACGGAGGATGTTATTGAGGAAACCATCAACAAACGCTCCGTCCCCGATAAGGTGATGGTTTACCCTACCTACATCTACGTCTACATCTACATCTACATCTCTTCTAATGTCATGATTTGTTGATTACTACATTTTTTCACCTTCCCTGTATATGTTATTAATTACGGAGTATTATCATTACGCGTTTATGCTTCTTTTTCTTCTTCTTCTTCTTTTTTCCTTAAGGCAATTGACGCTCCTCCTCCTGCTAAGGAGACTTGTGCACTGCGTGTTGCACGTCCTGAAAAAAGAGCTCCTTTTGACAATTTATAGATAGCGACGACTCACTATCCGAAAAAGAATCATCTGATGTTGAGGATGTTCAACCGTGGACTATTGATCATATTTTTGAGTATGACTCCAAACAGGCACGTGCTTCCAATCCTGTTGAACGCCGAAAGGCACGTGCTTTCAATCATGTTAACGCCAAAATACTTAAGTAATCTATTAACGTATAATTGTTATTTATATCTTGAGTTTTATATAATATATATAGAATTATTTATATATATAATAAGATAATGTACATTGTGAGTCCCTAATCACTATTATGTTAGTGATTATGAATCGTTAACAGTGAGTTAATTGTAGAAGGGGGTTTGAATACAATTAAAAACTTTTCTGTTTTAATGTGTTAACTTATTTAGCAAGTTTTTAACCGTATTAAAGTGACAGCAATATGAACACAAATATGTATAAGTAAGATACAGTTCAGTTGCTGATGCAATGCTAGCTGAAAGATAAATTCTTTTATTGATAAAATTTATCTATTGTTGATTGCGGAATAGATTAGCCAAAGCTAATCTAAATCAAACAATACAGCTCTTACAAAGGAGATGCAGTAGTGGACAAACACGCTAACTTGCTCACTCGCTGAGGTAAACTAATAGTGGACAAACACGCTACTAGTTCACTCGCTGGTGTTGTTTGTATCTTAGACAAATTAGTTACTGACAAACAAGTAACAATACAAACAATCGACACACAATGAAGTACAACATACTACGCTATTTATAGACGCTGAAATCCTTAATTTCCGGATCTGGAAGAACACGTGTCGCTGCTTGATTGGTGAGGTAGTTGAGATGTGATACATCATGGTTCGACATTCCGTCTTGGAAGATGTTACCTTGTACCTTAAACCAATCAGATGCTTCCACGTTACTCTTTTCAAGTTTCGAGGAACACGTGTTGCGCCGTAATAACGCCGAATGTCAACTTCCTATTTAATGCGGCATTTAATGCGGCATTTAATGCTGCAGTCACTGATAGAAACAACAATTCTCCTCATTCTCGATGCGAGCTAACATGCTCTAAAGAATGACTTGAACAGCTAATCTTTAGTGACTTCTTTTATTCAGCAGAAGAGAGAACTCAAGAAGACTTGGAGACTCTCGCTAATAGATGAGTATCAGCGACACACATAGTTGAGTCTTTTATCTTGATAAGATTTTCATCTACTGGTTTAAGATATGAACAACGACCATAAACTTCAGCAACATGAGATTGACTTGAATCATTTTCTTCATGGAACATTATTGAGAAGATCAGAGACTGTGAACATATAGCATGATCAGTGACTTCACTTATCAGCGATTAATGACTCCCCCTTAATCTTTGTGATCAGTGACCATCTTGAGTTCAGCGATCAGTGACTCAACATACATATCAAAGGGTGAATCTATAACCCCTTATAAAGCATTTAGCTATTTTAACCTTAAACTTAGTCAAAGAGAGATGGGAAATCCCCAAAATACCCTTTCAATTTAAGTCAACTAATACTTTAAATTAACATTAAGAAATATGGAAAGTATCATGAAAAATCAATTAAATAATAACACTCATTAAAATTCACCCAATTTCATTCCATACAAGATCATTCATTCCATACGATAAAATCAGTTATAACAAATGCAATACTAATAACAATTGGAAACATGTCACAAATTTTTTAAGATAATTAAGAAATAGAATATGTAAACTGAAAATTGTAACTAAAGATCATAGTAACTAATTTTTCTAATAATATTATACTAATACGACACTCAACGAATCAATTCACACACATCTAATGATGTTATACTAATACGACACTCAACGAATCAGTTCACACACATTTGTCTTCCACCGAAAACTGTCGACCAACAATAAAAATGGCATAGAATGCTAAAATTACATCTTAATCTTAGTCACCAACATCATTTTTGTAAATTTACCGTTGCATTGCGCGAGTAATGTACTAATCTTATACAATACATTATTATATTTGAATTTTCATGAGTATTAGATTTTAATCTATCTTATATATTAAAAGAAAAATCTTGAAAAAATAATAACCATAAGATTGAGATCAACAATTAGTATCTTACCCTTTATTTATTTCATGACATCATTAATCCCATTATTATGTTACTAAAAGACTAATTTACCCTTATATATTTACAATATATACCCTTCAATATTTACAATATAAATCCTCAGTTTTTCCTTTAATTGTAGATAATTCTTCAAATATTTTATAATTTATTATTTCTTCTATAAATCAAACTCTTCCTACAATCTTATTTATTTATTTTTTCTAAAAAAACTTCAATAAGTTATTCTCAATTCCAAATAATTCATAACTCATTTCATCGTCTAGTGAATTAAATTCTTATACGACCTACTATTTTGAATCATTTTATCAATTTCTAATTTACAATTATTAAATCATGGATGTTAACGGGTCGGGTTCTGACGGATCTTAGTGCATTTGTACCCATACTACCACCTTGATTATGAATGTCAACGGGTCGGTTTCCGACGGGTTTTAGTGTATCTGTACACATATCGGTTTAGGGTATTCATACCAATACCCGGCCCAATACCCGTTGGGTAACCAACTAATATTACCCATCGGTTTGTCATATTTATTCGCGAGTCTCGGTTATCCTTATGTATGTAACTTTGACGAAATAAAAAATATATGATTATTAAAAATACGACGCAAATATGAAACACGAAGAAAAATAACAATACCAAATTACAAGATTTGAAATCTTAAAGATTACAATTTAACTTTTTAATTAACTAATGCAAACTTTCGGTACATAATATAGTATATAGTATTATTATTATTATTATTATAGAACAATACAAATACAAAAAAAGAAGTGGTATAATGCAAAATATTATCAATAAATGATTAACTGATTTATTATTTTGCCACTAATTTCTCTATATCTCGATTTATATACCTAAAATAATTTACCATTTAATCTTCTAAGGTTGTGTTAACGTCGTTCGAGTCAGTAGAACCTACGTTTGAGTTGTCATGTTTTGTCATCTTTCGTCAAAATTAGAAAGTTAAAGTAATGCATTATAGGTTTTTTATTTAAGTCACGGAGAGTAACTTAGATGGACGAAAACCACCAATGCACTGTAAAGAGCATTATTTTTTAAGTACAAAATAGTATTACCTGCTGAACCGGTAAATTTGCTTATTTAAAAAAACATATGCGTACAATTTTAAATAATATAGTATTATTAAACATCAATACAAATAACAAAGTGACATCATAGATAAGCTATACTATCCCTATTAATTAATTTATTTATTTGGACTCATCAATCCAAAATCTATCACAATACAAATCCTTAATACATTTTTCATTTAAAATCAAACCAATACAAACCGATGTCCCGTACACCAACAACAAAACACATATTGAATCCATATAGCATATTCATATAAGACATATCATAAAGTCAACCCGCAAAATTTGCGGGTCTTAACCTAGTTTTGTATAATATGAAAACATGAAATTGTTCGTTATCTTGAACGTACCAAAACTTTGAATTAGCTAATTTAAAAGTATAATTGTTAGCTTTAAGATATAAAATCTTGAATATACTATAGTTTATGGTATCTTGGTTTCGTTATTTTTACATGTTTTAAATTTGTGTCGTATTTTCAATAACTTTTTTTGTTTGGGTCAAGTGTGACACCCGCCAAATTATGGCTAGTACTTAGTACCTAATCATTGTATTAATACCTGTAATTAGTTGTGTTTAGGGCTAATTATGTGTATCACTTTGTATATTGTTATATATACATGCGTAAGCGATTTATTTAAATCATGCATTACATTATCGGATAGAATCCGACACAATCACAAAACGGACGTTGGTGAACTATTTATTAAAATATGTGAAACCAATTAATTAACTCATTTTTAATATATAATATTTGGATAATATATACAAACGTGTTTCGTATCGTCTAAAAGTAATCGTACGCGACAGAAACACATGAAACGCGTCCGACGAGTGAAATAACCTCAAGTTATATTTTTATAACTCGTAATAAAGTATTTTGATAAAATACTCCAATTAAAAATATTGTGATTTAAAACGAAAATGAAAACACGATTTAATAACGTATAACGATAAATAAACGTTGAAACGATCGGGTAAACGAACACCACACGAAACGCGAACGTAGGGAACAAAGTTTGGGACACACCCACTTGGGTTGGGCCCCACCCAACCAAGGTGAGGGGGAGTCAAGCCCTCACCCCTTTGCCCCATCCATACTCCAACCCCATTCCATCACTTTCACCACCTCACTTTCCTCTCAAATCTCTCTCTCCCTCTCTACTTCTCGACCCTCTCTCTCTATACAAAAATCACCACCAAAAACACCTCCAATCACAAAAAGACTTGAAGCAAAAGTGTTCACCGCAACGAAAGTAACACATCCATCTTTTCGAATTCTTCGTGCGACGATTTGTAAGATTCTGACACTTTCGAAAATACTTATATTATGATTATTTTGCATGTTTGTTGTTTATCTTGCTAGTCTGTGTCCAAATAAAGTGTTAAAACTATTTTTCTAAACATTTGTCGAAAATGTCGGTTTTGACCAATTTTATAGATCCAACACTTCGGGTTACTCCCGACGCAAAACAATAATTTCTGCAAACTTTATAAACTCATCTAAGACTTGTGCAAAAGTTTCGGGTCAAACCGAAGTCGTTGGCCACAAACCCGACACTTTTTGTTTTGGACAGCATGTTATGTCGCAGAAGGGTTGGACCTTCTGCGACACAAGCCCTTATGTCGCTAAGAATAGGCTACGTCGCACATAGAGACACAAGTCACTATGTCACCAAAAATTGAATATGTCGCACATAGCGACACAAGCCACTATGTCGCATCAAATTGCAAATGTCGCAGTAGCTACACAACACCTTATGTCGCATTAAATTGCGGACATCGCACATAGCGACGCAAAGACCTATGTCGCAGTCCTGACCTGCGACACAACAGCCTATGTCGCACTTGGTGTCGCATCCAGTGTCGCACAAATTAGAACCTTGAAAACATGAATTTTTACTAAGTGTCAACACTTGAAATTTTATCACTTACAATACCCAAATTCAAATTCTAGATGCGTTTTTCCCCTAAAGCAATATAGTAGAAATAAAAAATTCAAATTCAAACTCGGTCCCTTGGACCCCGCCAGGGGTTGCCACCCCTGGAACCCTGCTAATCAGGGGCGCTGCCCCTCGAACCCCCGTCATTAAGTTTGGAAATACTTTATACAATGCGTGTCAAACATTTACAACCTTTGAACCACATACGATGTACTCGTACATGATACATATATACTTTAACACTTATATACAATACAACACACGAAACACATACTTTAATAGTATACAATGAAACAACACATAACAATAATGATGTAAGATCATTATTACAAACTGTCACCAACGGGCCATACATGTTTTCAAAACACAAACAAACAATCAAACGAATCAATGTATTTGGACATGACTAGTTGGATGAACAACTAGCATAGGTGATCTTTTGAGATACCTACTCACATATTAACCAACGCGCGTCTTGAACGCCCTCAGGTTACAATCTTCGGACATCATTGCTTGGTTTAGCAATGCACGTTTATTGAGACAAACGCATGAGACTCAGGTGACTCTTATAGCCCCGTATTTTACTATTTTTACTCCCGGGGTGGGAATACATGCTCAGATTTGTTTTACATGTGAACACAAGTAGAAAACACGATATATTGACTGCATGAGTTGTTTTACTAATCATAAAGTCCTCCACCACATAGTTTGTTAGTATGGATTTAGCGTGAATGTTAGTGTATGGTACCATATGGGATTGACAATCCCTGTCCGGGGTAGTCGCGCTACCTTGACTGTGATATCAAACGGACACATTATTATTTGTTCACACGAGTGTAGATTAGGCACTCGCTCGGAGGCACCTCGCTCAGGTCCTTAAAGGCGGATCCTGACCCCTCAGTTAAGCTCAAACTATGGATTCATGGCAGTAATATACATAATTATTTGATTAATTTCAAACACATTATTAAATCTTGTGGTTCATACATTATGTTTATCATTTACACCTGTGAGCTCACCAGCTTTTAGCTGACCTTTTAGCATATATTATCAGGTACACAACAGTAGTAGGACTACTCAGGAATTTTATAGCTCGAGTCGCATGCAAATACGAACATCAAGAGATTTTTCTGCATTATTATATTTTGTATAAGTAGTAATGTCATAGAATCTTTTAGATCAGGATACCGAGCTTATGTAATCCTTATAACTCTTGTAAACTTTTATTACAATCAATGTATTTTGTTAAAACGACGCATGTAGAGTCGTTCACTTTATCGTATGTGCTTGTGATTATTGATTAGTAGCACCCCAAGTATGCTTCCGCCAAACAATAAATTTAGGGGTGTTATACTAAGTGACATACATTGGGATAACCGAAACCCACGAATAAATATGAAAAATCGATAGGTAATCTTGATTGGGTACCTAGTCGGTATTGAGTCAGGTATGGGTACGAATATTCTAAACGCGTATTGATACGGATCACTAAAACCCGGCGGAACCTAACCAATTGACATCTATAATCTAAGCATGTAAATTAGAAACTGATAAAAGAATTAAAAAGGCAATGGTATGGGTACATATATACTAAAACCCGTTAGAACCCGACCCGTCGACATCTATAATCTAAGAATTGAAAATTAAAAATTCATAAAAGAATTAAAAAAAGATGTTCGTATAAGAATTTAAATCAATAGACGATGGAATGAAGTAAATAATTAAGTATTTATTAAATTAAAATTTCCATAAAATATTTGGAGAATTATATACAATTAAAGAAAAAATAGAGGATTTATATTGTAAATATTGAAGGATCTATATTGTAAATATAAAAGGGTATATTAGTCTTTTAGTCATATAAAAATAGGATTAATGATGTCATTAAATAAATTAATGGTTAGATCTTAACTGTTGATCTCCATCTAATGACTATTATTCTTTCAAGATTTTTCTTTTTTCTTTTAATATATAAGATAGATAGATAGGGTAAAGATCATAATCTCCCACCATCACCACCATCACGACAACGGTTCCCTGAAGAATACCTGGGGAATAGGGAAGTAATTCTTGATCAAATGTGGAAGCTGGATAAGGATGATACTGCGGAAGAGGTTGTCCGGAGGGTGAGTCGGCAATGGAATCATGGTATGTGGTTCATTTATTCATTGTTCCTGAATGCGTTTGTCATCATTTAGAATTTAAAATCTTCTCTTCTTTTTAACTGCCTCTTCAAGGGGTTTTTTAGTGACATTTGTTTCGTAGTCAATCACTCGTGCAAGATGTCAATGCTAAATCTTAAATCATACCTTTGGTAATTTTTTAGATAAGCAAATTGCCTATGTCTAGCTAGGCTGTAAATGTACCAAACCTGAACATTTCATTTGCTTGGTTAAGCTGAAACAAACGGACATCAACAAGGCTTTGTTTGTGTGCGTTCGGTTCGTTTAGAGCCCTACTCATGGATCTCGAGGATCCTACTGATATGGTTTCTATTTAACATGACAACACTTTTGCAGATCCAACATGTCCTCCAACTTAATTTCACTTTTTGAGTACGATGATGCAGTGACAGCGTCTACACCGCACCTGAAGTCCTTTCTGTTGCAAAATGCTTGTTATTTTTTCTTTTCTCTTTCCGGAGACGCTGATGTGCAAATAAAACCCAAGCTTATAACCTGTTCTTGAATGTGACTTGTGTTTCTTATATCATCATGTCAATATGTGAATTTCCTTTGTTTTTGATTGGGCATACCATTATCTGGTTATGAAGCGAGGTTGGGCATCCGATTTTGGTGAACATGAGCTATATAGATTGATGGCTTTATTGCTTTATTATTGACCTAGCTAATAGGAGTATAATTAATGGACTTGGGAATAAATATGCTTTCAGAACATGCTAGTTAGTATCTCCAAGAAGGTAAAACCTAAAATTTTTTACTCTACTTTTTAGTTCTCGGCTTCGTTGAATTTCTATTTTCTATTTTTTGATTTAAATATTGTTTGAGATTTGTTTCTAACAAGAAAATTAAATTTTGATGTGTATCTTGTTCCATTATTGCCAAGTTTAACTCGTTTGTTGCTCTTATTGAATTATTTCAACAATTTGTGTTATAATGGGTGTCTTTCGTTATCGACATGGGTGGTGATATTTTCACTATTTAATTTGATAGATCCATCAAATATGAGTATTTGCTGCTACTAATACTTTTGGTGGATCTATTAAAAAATCAGATGGAAATATTATCTCCATATCCACATGTAGCTTATATTTTGGGGCTGAGCTCTGTAGTATATATGGGGTTAGTACCATGGATTCCAAATCTATATGTTTTGCAATTGTTTACAAGATATTACAACTTCATTACTTGTCTTCTCTGCATAGAACATGTATTCAAACACACTTGCCTATTCAAACACACTTGTTAGGGAATGGAGTATTACCCATTAGTGGGTAATCAATACTTACCATATATCAAACCAAACAACTTTTTTCATTACATTTGCCATCTTACCCTTTGAAACCCTCAACCAAGCACACCCTCATTGAGTTAAGAAATCAATCCATAGCTAGTATTTTCAATATATAGATATCGTCAAAAATACGCCAATTTAAAATTGATGAAGTTACCCAAATACAAAGTTCGGTTGAAGTTGAGTTCTGCAATCTCAGAATTTACGTAAGGTATGCAGACATATTAGTTAATGAGTTTAAACAACTTGGCTAGACCAAGTAATGTGGTTTCACAAATTTTTCCATGAGAAATGACAATACTACCCCTTGTGCATTGCTAGGATCATTTTAGGCTCATACCTTTTGTTATTATGTATAACTAGATACAAAACCCGATAACGCGGGGTATTTCAAATTCTTTATTTATATATATATATATATATATATATATATATATATATATATATATATATTTAAATATATGTTTTTAAAGATTACAATATTTTACAGATAAATAAATTTTTGATACATAATAATATAACATACAAAAGTTGTCACAATTTTCTTCGAAATAGTCAATTCCATGAGGCAGGTAGCGTTATATTTAGGGTAATATATTTATAGAGGGATTAAGTTACGAAAAGATTAAGAATATAGATTGGATACATATAAGCTACAAAGTTAGTCTAGGTAAACGGTGAGGAAGACTAAAAAATCGACATTTATACTTTAATTCTTATTATGGGGTTGTTTCTAGATGAAAGAATTTAAATAAAACTCTAGAGGTTTTATTCCTTGTGTAATATATGTTGCTGTGTTTTTATAATTAAATTAATTAAATTGTATATTACATAAAAATATTTAGATGATTTCAAACGTTTTTTCTTTTGTTGCTCAACCTTATCTAATTTGATATATTCCGTTAATTATTATTTTTTACGTTTATTTTTTTAATTATTTATAATATAACTAATATAAATATGATATAAATAAATATGAAAGGGTGTTAAGTGTAACAGTTATTAAATTAATCTTAATCGTTGGATCAAGATAAAAAAAGTAATTAATGGTTGAGATTGCATCAAACTATTTTGTTTTAAGTATATATTATAGAAGATCTCATTGGGTGAGCCTTTGACTATTCTTTATGAACAGTAATTTTTTTATTCTTTAGTGAAAAAATGTACTAGTTATATAATATATTTGCAGAATATAATATCAAAGTCTTCCCTAGCCTAAGTGGTTTCTAGGTCACGTTACAACTTATAGGATGCATGTTCTTGTCTGCCAAACCTATTACTTCAATTTTATTTTTGTTATGAATGACATAGCCCAACAATTTGACAGGCCTCTCCAATATCCAGCACAATAATTTTCTCATTGATTATGTTTCCTTCATTTTTTTCCTTAGAAATTTGAGTTATTCTTTAAATAATAATAATCATTATTCCATTTTTTTTATTTAAATTTTGTTGCGACAGGTTTGCTAGGTTTTTTAAAATTCTTCTCGTTTGAATGACCAGTTTTATAAAATCAGAACACAATAAAATTATTATATGTTCTATTTTTTTAAGGAATTTTTCATCGAGCAAACATCTGTATCGACATTTTTTAGCACGTAAAGGAAAGATAAAATAGAACATTCATCTACTTTAGTGTGTACAATATAAGACATTACACTTTTTTATTGTATGAAATAAAACATGTAACCTTTTTATTGTGAAAGATAATTTGTGTTTATTTTATCGATCATTTTGACACATCATATAAACTTTGCACTTATTATATTTGATGAAATTCTTATGTTTGAAAACTTATTCTTTAGCCTCGAATCCTCGATATGCAAATAGAAAGGAAAGTTAATTTAAATACACAGTTCACAAAATAAATCGTAGCAAAGCGCGGTAGCTAGTGGTGTAGCCACATATGAACCAAGATGGGCTAAGACCCACCCTACCTTTTTCTTATAGTACTAAAATATATATAGATTTAGTACTAAAATGATCGATAACTTAGTTATGACTCACCTTAAAATGTAAAATCACAAAAAAATATGGCCCATTAAATCTCCAGAGTACGTAGACTATTAAACATGGAATTTTTATTTTTATGATAAATACTACACACAATGTTTCAACTTATTGGTGCAACCAATTAAAATAATTCAGCAAATTAACTCGGAAATTGACAACTAACAAACTAGGCATTGACAAGCTTTGTTATATGTGATTGATCCAAATTATTTGTTTATTTGGTATATCAACATTGACCGGGTTTACAATATATTTACTAATTGCAGTTAATAAATTCCTTATATGTTTAATCAAATCATTGCATTTTGGATTTAGTAATTTGCTTGGAGACCATCTTATCGTCCCTTTTGATTTACTACAATATTAACATTCTTACTTTCATGGTCAATTACACAATTTTTGTTTGCTTAAATATATTATTTTAAGTTTTTTAGAATATGTTAATTAACATTTTTATTTTGGCCCACCCAAGATAAATTTGCTGGCTACGCCACTGGCGGTAGCATATGTTGTATTCATGAGACGAACTATATTGGGATTTTGGCTGATTCACTATAGTTCCAAGTTTAATTTAATAGGCTAATAGTTTGTATTTATGTTTAGGCCCAAACTTATAATATGGCCAAGATAGTATATTTATTATGACATTATTAGTTAAAATTAGATTCAACTAATCAATTAAATCCTCTTATTTCAATTAAATTAAATTAAATATTAAAACTTCTAATTTTGTTTAACATTCATATATACGGGTTTAAGTATAGAATAAAACTTGATCAACCCCAGGTTGAAAAGATCATGTACATTCATATATACGGGTTCATAACTCCTAGATAGAGTTTTATGGGTGGAATTTGGGAACCGAAAGTCAATTCATATTGGGGCCCACAATCCTTCATGTACATTTGACTCTAAGGTTATTGTTTTACTAGTTTACAGTAATACTAAAAGCATACTCGTGCAATGCGACAGTAACAGTAAATCAAATCAATATATCAATTATAAAAACTTCAGTCTTCCTTATTTTTATTTTAGGGCTAACACATCATATTTGATATTCAGATGATCTTCATCGATGATCTTCGGATCAACGTTCTTCCAAACTACTAGAAGAAAAAGAATTATGATGCTAAAAATTAGTTTTAGCTTATAAGTTGGACGTTTCACAACTTTAATGATTGTCTTGTCAACATGTGAGCCCGTGCCCATCATAGTATAATTACAACCGAACATGAGGGTATGCAACAAGTTTATGTAAAGTTTATGAGTCAATTTTTGTGTGATATATCGTGATGCATGGTGAGTGGTTATATAGACGGAATATAGGTTACAAAGTTTGAGTGTATTTAGTTTTCAATTACAAGGTAAACAGTTAATAAGGTTATGAAGCAATTAATAATACACTAACAATAATTGAATTAAATAGGTTACGAAAGTTACAAAGCAATGGTGTGAGAGCATTTTATGGAATCATTTAATTTAATTTAATAAGATATAATAGTATTAATTATTAATATTGAGTGGTAGAGCACTTTGGTTTCCAAACCAAAGGTCACGGGTTCAACCCATGCAATGAACATTTAAATTCCATTGAGGTCTTAGCTCAATGGTCAGGGAGTTTTTCATCTAAGTGGTTTCTTCCTGGAGGTGATTAGTTCGAATCTCGCCCATGGCATGCCTGGGGGAGAAGAAACTTCGCGGTGCGATACCCATCTAAGATATGGGTGAGTGCATCGCCGAGATTATGAACTATGGAGCGGTTCTCAGTACCGGGGGAGTAACCGCTTATGGAAGATGAACGGGTGGACCATAGGTCCGTCAGTGATTCCACAACTACCTTTCAAAAAAAATATTGAGTGCAAGATAAAACATTCAATTGTATTGTCCCTTTTTAACAGAATTAAGACTTGTGATCCAAATAGTTTATTAAGTGATATAGATATATATCTCAAGCCTATTACGGAGTAATTTGAAAGCTCGTCTAGGTTTGACGATTGAAGTTTTTTTACCATACGGGTGTGTTTGGCAACCATATTTGAGGGGATTATTGGGGATTCTAAGAGATTGAGATTCTCATTTTAAGAAACAATTATAAGAAACAAGTATATGAAACAAGCATAATCCAATTAATTGTATGAACCTCTTGCTCGTAAGCAATCCAGAACATACAATTATCACCAATTTAACCCCCATATCACTCACTTTTGCTTTATAGTCGAATGAGTAATAAATCATAATGCCAGTAGATGTCATGTCTTGAATCACCTATTACGTCACACATAATTATAACAATACATTTAGTTCCTAATAAACATCATAATCAACCAATCATAGTTATCAGTTCATTACCCCTATGAATCGATTGAACCTATCTCTTAAGTCAAATTATACAATTATACTTTCCATGGTTTAACTAACTTTAATTATTTCATACTTCATTTTAATCATGTTTCAATATCTCAAAATAATATATCTACTCTTTCAATTACAATTCAATTGATTAGAGCTAATTCATTAAACTTTAATATTTCCCCACTTTGTGTTCATGAAGAACACTCATCAAATTACATTAATTCAATAACAACCATCTAAACATTATCAAATCCATATCATATTACCTTTAATTATCTTTTCCAACTATTAATCAAATCAATTATCCTTCACATGCTAGTATTAACATAATCTACTATGAACCCTAATTCATAATATTTGAACATAATTTTCATATTTAGAAATCACCAATTTGGTCAAAATCTACCCTAATTTCGTATTGAAACTCATCAATTTCCCAAACTCATCAAAACCCACTAAAACCCCAAATTTCTAGGTTGAAAACAAAATGAAATCACTTACATAAGATCAGAGATAATAAGGAAGATGATGAATTGATGGATTTAAGCTTGATTCAAGGTAGAATTTAGATGATGCGAAGATGAGAATGGTTCCTGCGATTTTACTTGTCTCTCGTGTTTATTTCTGGAATGTCTTAGAAGAGAAGAAGGGTTGGGGTAGAATAAAACCCGTACCCCTTTTATTCTAATTCATAGTCTTATATTTCATATAGTCTGGAACTAAAAAGACATATACATTTTCTATTATATTGTATCTTTTAAATAATATTAATCCATAATAAATATATTTCTGCGTACACTAAAATAATACCTAAAAAATTGGGGTGTTACAAATTGACCAAATTGGTGATTTCTAAGTATATTTAGGCTAACAAAAATAATGATATACTACCTAACAACAAAGTAATTCATATAAAGATTTCTGATCACTTAATTAATTTACTCTGTATAAGAAATGAGTCTGAACACTAGAATTAATCACACATCTATTTATATACTTACATTAAGTAGCCCATTGGTGGCGTGTGAATCCGGCCCTTTTTGTGTCTCCCTTAGCGAAACCCCCAAAAGGGGTTTTTGGTTTGTAATTCGACCACAATCTCGATTCATCTTCAGTCCAATTAAAACGGCTCGAGCTTAATGTTTTGAGTCTCTTTGACTAGTGGAAGTCGACCATCAAAAAGAAGAGACGAAGATTGAAGATACATATGAGTAGTAAATATATCGTGAATGATAAAATTGAATTACATACTAAAGACGAAGAAAACCGAATTGAAAAAGTACTTTAGTTTTTAAACATGAAATTACCTTCCCAGTTTCTAAGTATTATGGCTTCAAGTACGGTTGTCAAATAATAGAATAAAGATGAATTTTGAATTTCATATAAACCTAAAAGGTAAGAATTGCACCAGCAAGATTCCCTCTAAATAACACTCGACTATATTCCATGGAGTCATAATCGAGTTTCCTGGTAAGTAGATGCCTCATCTATCAATAAAGTTGTTACATCCACTTCGAGGAAAACATGCTGAAAGTACCAAGTACGCATTATTCTCTTATTTTCCATATGATATCAATTGTATTATCCGTTCATTCTTTTATGGTAAACTTTTTCGCGAGAAGTTTTTTACGCAATTTGTAGTCTTCTTTTGAATAAATTTCAGTCTAAACACATCAGAGACCTCATTTCAAAAGATTAAGATAGAGATTAAGTTCCATATGACAACAATTAAATCTACGTAGATGTTCAATTAATGTTTATTTTTTATCTATGTAAGATGAATTAATAACATAAGCAACCTACAGTTTGGTTGTATGTTTATGTCAAATGATGACATAAAGAAATAATACTTAACCATGCATAAGCATGTACGTCGGTGATTCCTCCTCCTCTTCCGCGTACAGATGAATGATGGTAAGTGACTCCATGCGATGAGTCACATTTCCGTGTTTGAATTCAGCCATGTTCAACATCACTACCTTTTTGTTTTTCTCCAATGTCTCCTACACGTAAGCGAGACTCCGATCCGTTAACGTCTCCATATCCTGTCTCACATGGTGACTCGTTTTCATGCGATCAACCTGGTGAAGCAACTTGTTTCTCATGACCGATTTAGCAACTCTCGACATGGTGATGATTAAGGAGAGTAAATTTTTGAATTGTGATGGATTGAAATAGGAGCTCTGTTTGTTTATATAGGAGGAAGAGGATCTTTTCCACACTTTCTTGGATACTCTATTCATTAACTGAATAACAAACTCATAGGCCCACCGGAGTTAGTAATTCTAAAAAGCTAAGGTGTCTGATCTTTATTTATATATAAGAAGTAAGACTTAACCATGCAATAAATCTTGTCCATTTGTATACTTACAGTATACGAACCTTCCATTCTCAAACAATTATAATCAAATGGATCAGCGTCTTCGATATTTGCATAGTCCTGCTCTGTATGGACTTTACACTTGCCTTCAATGCTATCAATGCTCACCAGATCATCCCAATCGGAAGAAAGTAGTTCGCTTTTTCCTTGAAACACTAGCCGGCCATATTTAGTTTCCTCTAGCCACAGGTACCAAGTTATACTAACTTCCACTTCACCTTTTCTGTTCGACAGAAACTCCTTCACTCTCCCTACATACGGCTTACCCTTAGGATCTTCAGGCTTAATGAGCACGCAATCGCCGCCTATTTTCAAGGGGAGAAACAGTAAATATTTAAAAATTAACAGATATTTCAGAAAGAAAAATAGTGATGATTGATAGAGATGAAACTTACGTAAAATAGTGATGATTGATAGAGATGAAACTTACGTAAATATTTAGAAATTAACAGATATTTCAGAAAGAAAAATAGTGATGATTGATAGAGATGAAACTTACTCTTTATTAATAAGCCTTTAATGGTATAGGATTCTAGGATTTGTTTCTCTGATGTGTCTTTGGCTTTGGCTTTGGTGTTAGGGTTGCGTTTGCGTTTCGTCATGGTTGCTGGATTGCCAACTCAAGAAAAAAGACTAAGGAGAAAATATTAACTATGTCATATTGAAGTTGGATTGCCAACTCAAGAAAAAATACTAAGGAGGGCATACAAGGATACAATCGTTTCAGCAGTGGGTAATTACTTGCATAACAGATGTGAACGTTTCAGCAGCATGTAGAATAACCAATTTCAGCAGCATGTACATGAAATTTCATACAATCGATTTCATATCCAATTTTGACTGATATGACCCAAATTGACTAATACCAAATTTGGACTAAGATGCCCCAGATTTAGACAAACATAGTCTTTAAAAACAAAGTAGATACCATCATATTTCAACATCAATCCAAAAACAATCAAGGGGAGGCTAGAATGCAAGTTAAGTACCAGAGAACAAATTTAGCAAGAGAAAGGCGTGCAAAATAATCGATTTGTGGACACTAAAAGGTGTGGAAGCAACTCGTGTTTTGCATCCAAACTGATGAAGCATTTTTACTTTTTACCGTGCCACGTATGACCGAAAAATAAATCAACGTATAAAGTCAATGTATGACTCATATTTTACCATAGATTGGTAATTAAAGTGTAAAAATAATATAAATTAACAAGGCTTGTTAGCATAATAATTATATAAAAAATCAATAATACGTAATATATCAATAACCTTAATGACTTACCCTTGTGCTATCAATGTTTCACCAAGGTCATAACACATATGTCCAACAACAAAGGAATAATGGTCGAACATATGACCATATAATATAAATTAGGGTTCATACCGTCAAGGAGATCATTCACGGCTTCATTTCCTATATTTTACATGGATATCACAAGTTCATCGACATGTCTATTTCACATGCAACTTTTCCATGACTCCACATAATTACATTCAGGTTGCTTTGACAACATGGTGATGAACTCTTCACATATAGGTGCAATACAAAGTGCGTGAGAAAGTCTACAAGATTTTCAAAGTGTGAGGCACATATCCAACAAATCGTTTTTTTAGTGAATTATTTTTTATCATTGTTTATCGTCTGATATAGATGTGATTGATAATGTATGTTT
Source organism: Pseudognaphalium luteoalbum (assembly GCA_963422505.1). Taxonomy (NCBI): domain Eukaryota; kingdom Viridiplantae; phylum Streptophyta; class Magnoliopsida; order Asterales; family Asteraceae; genus Pseudognaphalium; species Pseudognaphalium luteoalbum. The sequence goes on from OY730192.1 coordinate 20,681,516, forward strand.
TCCTATATTTATATATGTTTTCCTATATTTATATATGTTTTTTAGGAGATGGAGCATCATTAGAAAAACCGAAATAATATAAATACAAAAATAAATATACCTTTACCAATAACAAAGCATACATGTTGTATAACAAGTTTTGAGGCAGTGTGTGAATCCATATATTCTCCCTCTGTTTTAGCAAATATGGTTGGGTTTTTGGTTTGTGACTTGATTGTGATTTTGGTTCAAATTCAGTCCGATTTTCAAAATGACTTGAGCTTTATACATACGCATGATTACTTTTTTCTTGTATGAATAAAGTATGTATAGAGTAAGCATGTGCTAATTAAGGACACGGTGTATATGAGTTGCAATTTATATTTGTCAACAACTTACTATATTGTGTCGGTTCATATGAAAACAAACATGTGTGCATCAAATATTCTTAAACCAAACAGTGAGAGAGTAAAATATCATCTTATATCACACAAGGATTCTTTAAGTCAACCCTACATGTTTGCAACTTCGTTGCTTTTTCAGTGAGATTGCTAGATTGTAATAATATGAAGTATGTGGTGTGTTAAGACTTACGTTGAGACTTGCTTCCATCACACCATATAATGTTAAACTATACAAGTAAAATTGGAAAAATGTCTTCTATATTAAAAAAAGAGTCATATGGAGTTAGTTTTGAGATAATAATGACTTATATATTCAACTGGGGATCACCATTTAGCATAAGACTAACTCAAAACTTCAATACCATACCAATTTGCAAAGGATATTACAAATTGTTAAGTTGTAATTCTTTATAATTTTTGGTGAAATTACGAAATTGCGTAAGTTACAAGGTAAAACACAATAAGTGTGAATTCACAAAGGTAATATCCCGAAAAGGGAATTTTACAAATTGGAATGCACAACTTTTTCTTTTTCTTCATATGAGTTTTATAAACATAAGATTTAACCCGGATTTGTGAAACTCCTTATAAAATAAAAGGTATATAGTGAATTTTTAAAATGTTCATCATCAATATATAAGTGTAAATCTCCTAATTTTGCTACCTAAAAGATTGTTGTCATACATTTTTTGAACCTATTAGTAAACAACAACTAATAAATAATAAGAAGAAAACCAAAAAAAAAATAAAAATACATTCCATGAATTCAGCAACAAAAACAAAAACATTTTCCTATATCCGTTAGAAAGTAACAGAGTATTCCTCTTACAATTTTATTAAAAAAAATACATTATATCATGTGATTAATTTTGTTCGTGTCCATATACCATTTTTGTGTGCCAGAAATGACATATTTTGTCTCTCCTGAAAATTCAGGCATTGGACCATATAATCTTTATAAAAAAGGGCTTTTAATATGATATATATATATATATATATATATATATATATATATATATATATATATATATATATATATATTTTGGGCTCTGGAAAGAACCCATAACTTTGATAGGAGTCTAAACAAATTGGATTTCATTCAAACTACTCCTTTTCTTTCACAATGTTTTATTTTTATTTTTATTTTTATTTTTCAATCAAAAAGAGGGATATTTCATTCGATATTAATAGAGATAGTACATCTTTAGCTACCCATATAGACTTAACAAGTATTTTAAGACTAAATGTTCTCACACGAACTATTTGTATGATCAACTGTAGGGGCATGGGGGCAGTCACCCCCCAAAGGTTTTCAAATCCTGTAAAAAATAATATTTTTAATAGTATTTATCATATTTTATAGGTTTTGCTTCCAAAGATGAAGAAATAATTAAAAAAAAATATTTTTGCCCCCCCTCCCCCCTCAATATATAAATCTTGGAAACAATTACTATTATACAACAAATTAACTAGCATACGGATATAAAGTTTGGATTTTGCTAACAATAGCTCTAAAGGTTATTATTGACAACTATAATTCAAATAAAGTCATTACATTCTAAGAAATGCATATAATTCATTGGTAATGTTAGAGATTAATTAGGAAGTGGTCAGCTCATGTTATTATTTATTGATTGTGTGAGAGAATAATTAGGACGGTTAATGTTGTGTCCTAAAACTACTAAAACTAACATTTTTTCAAGACAAAGAAGAGTTAGTTATCAAGTATAGCCCTTAGGGCTATTGTTAGCATTTTTATATAGTTTAATTAAAATATTGCAACTACTATTAGTAGATATACTAGTAATTGATGTACGATTTATCAAGTACATGATACCCATTATTACTGAAAAAATACAGTAATTATGATGTAAAGTTTATTATAAATGATAGTAAATATAACCATAAAAGTTCATATATAAATTGAAGAAAGATTTTGTTGTTGAAAAATAATAGATCGAAGATTCTGGGAAAACAAATATTTTAAATATAAGATACAAGTATAGCTAAGTTTGTGTTGCAATCTGGAAGTTATTAGGGAAAAGTACAATAAAAGGACTATACTTATCACTCATTCCTATTTAAGGTACACAACTTTAAAATTTTCAATTTAAGGTATCTAACTTTCAATTTGTAATCAAGTTAGGGACGCAAATTTCACAAATGACGAGTTGTCATCGAATTTCTTTTTTATAAGTAACATATCTATTTAATAAATTAATATTCCTCGATCAATTTTAAAAAATATTGAGTGGGGAGAAAGAATTTAACAAAAACTCATTACCACTTTCAACTTTAATATCTCCCATTATACTTAATATTTTTTAAAATTGATCGAGGAATATTAATTTATTAAATAGATATGTTACATATAAAAAAGAAATTTGGTAACAACTCGTCGTTTGTGAAATTCGCGTCCCTAACTTGATTACAAATTGAAAGTTAGATACCTTAAATTGAAAAATTTAAAATTGTGCACCTTAAATAGGAATGAGTGATAAGTATAGTCCTTTTATTGTACTTTTCTCAAGTTATTAGGAGTTTGAAAGTTGGTGAAGAAACGTGTAGTGTTATGTCATGAAGAAGAAGTCTTTGGGCAAATTCTGTCACAAAAATCTTCAACTTTGAATAGTTTATTCGCCAAGCTTTTTTAGCACGCCAACATCTACAAATATTTATATCTACCATCCTTATAGTTTTGCTCTTATTTCACTAATCTTCCTATTGATCAATATAATCTTTCTTGTAACTAAAATTGAAATATTTGGTTTTCTACACCGAGTTTGGTTTGTCACATGAACGTTTTCACATTGATTTCCAACAACTTGTAGATGCACACCTCGTCTTTACGTTTACATTACATTTTTAGGAAATGGTAAATAGTGAATTCTAGCGTGTGATATTTTAATAAGATGAAGCATAAATTCTAATTGTTAGCATATTAGTTTAAGTCCATATTTTATTGGTTTAATTTAGGCCCGTTAATTACTTTTAGGGCTTTGTTAGTTACTATTTAAACACACTTTGTATTCGGTTTCAATTAAGCCTTTTGTAATCGCATTCATGATTCAATAAAGCTTTCGTTAGTTTCTACATGGTATCAGATCTTTAGGTATACGATCTCGTGAATTAGTCATCCTCCGGTTGTCGACTAATTGTTGACGATCCGGAGGGATCCCGTTTACGTTTGCGCTCGTTCGTTCGTTTTTCTTTGTTTTAGTTTGGAATTCATAATAATCTGTGCAGCTGTATGATACTTAAGATCTGAGATTCGTTAGCCATTGGATCGTCCTAAAATTTGTACTGTAGCTTCTAAATATATAGATCTAGGTTTTGACCGTTCAGATTTGTAATCGGATATTCGAGTAATTGTCAGAAATCTGTCGAACTTGCTGCTGTTTTCTGTTCATTATTTAGTGCGCAACTGTGGTAAAATTACTCTAGAGAACTCGTTAGCCGTTGGATCTTCATGAATTTTGGACTGTAGGTTTATAACACACAGTTACAAGATTTGACTATTCGGATTTTTGATTGGATATAGCGTTTTGAAGATATTCATTGTCAAAGTTGCTCAATATTTTGATATGATCGGTTTCCTTTGGTTCGGTTTTATACGTTCTCGCTTGGCAAGTTTCTTATCGATTAGTTAGCTTTGCTCTGTTTAAGGATTTGATTTTAGTTTTAAGTTTTCTTTGGTTATGCAATGTTTGGCTTCCGTTTAGTTTGTTTTGATTTTGCATTGATACTTGTTTGGTCCAACTTCACATTGGAATAGTTTCGCATTGGATTGGCATTGTTTTTGGTTTTGCATTGGAATTGGCATTGGCATGGTTTGGTATCAGTATCATTTTGGATTTGGATTTGGTTTTGCATTGGAATTAGCATTTGGTTTCATATAACGGTCATTGGTTGTGGGTTTCATACTAGCATTGGTGGTCACCATTGACATTAGTTTTGGATTGGACTCTCGACATCAATATCCAAGGCTTCACTTCGTTTTGCTTTGTTTCGTGTTTTAGTTCGGAATTTTGTTTGACAAACCCTCAATGCATCTTAATGTAGCATTGTGAGTTTGAGAGGGGATGTTAGCATATTAGTTTAAGCCTATATTTTATTGGTTTAGTTTAGCCCCGTTAATTACTTTTAGGGTTTTGTTAGTTACTATTTAAACATACTTTGTATTCGGTTTCCATTAAACATTTTGTAATCGCATTCATGATTCAATAAAGTTTTCGTTAGTTTCTACACTAGTTATACTAAATAGTCGACTCATGATTGCTATCTATATCTCTAAGAAAAAAGCTTTTCCAAGTGCTAAATTATATTATTTATAAGATTAAATTGACTCTTATAGAGGTAGTCTCATAAAAGATTTTGGTGCATGTCTGGTAAACTAACACATCATCGTTTCTTTTATAATATGTATACATTTTGTTTTATGCATCAAGGTTCCAAATGTGGTGCATCACGATATGTGTAAGCACAATAAACGTTTCTAGACTTAAAAAAGTATTTTCTCTATGAGATTTTTTCATAGCAATTAACATATTACTAGAAAACATAATTGTAAGTGTTATTTAATCTAACAATGATGATTAAACTTTATACTTCTCTTGATGTTTATAAAGTCAGACGATGGGTTATAAACAAGAGCTAGAGATCATCAAGAAGTGGTTTAAGATCCAACTATTTTACATCGTAATCAAAACAAATTAACAACCATAACTTTTATCAAGTTAACTATACACCTCATTATGAAGAAAGGCTTCAAGGTCGAAAATTTTATACACCGCAAGCTCAAACAGAATTAGGTAGCTAACTATACATCTTATATATTGAAAGAAAAATCTTGAAATAATAATAACCATTAGATGAAGATCAATAATTAAGATCTAACCTTTAATTTATTCCATGACATCATTAATCCCATTATTATGTTACTAAAAGACTAATTTACCCTTCTATATTTACAATATACACCCTTCAATATTTACAATATAAATCCATAGTTTTCCTTGAATTGTAGATCATCCTCCAAATATTTTATAATTTGTTATTTCTTCTAATAAATCAAACTCTTACTACAATCTTATTTATTTTATTTTTTCTAAAAAAACCCCAATAAGTTATTTTCAATTCCAAATAATTCATAACTCATTCCATCACCCAGTGATTTAAATTCTTATATGATCTACTATTTTAAATCCTTTTACCAATTTCTAATTTACAATTCTTAGATCATGGATGTCAACGGGTCAGGTTCGGCGAATTTTAGTATATTTGTACTCATACTACCGCCTTGATTATGGATGCCAACGGGTAAATTTCCGGCATGACATTATTAATCTCATTATTATGTTACTGTAAGACTAACACTTTTCAACGGGTAAATTCTTCTATTATTATATTACAGATTCTTAATACATTTTTCATTTAAAATTAAACCAATACAAAGCGATATACCGTACACAAACAACAAAACACATATTAAATCCATATAAGATATATCATAAAGTCAACTCGCAAATTTTGCGGGTCTTAAACTAGTACACCTTGTAATAAAGTTAAAACCGATTTATGAGTAATTGGTTGAAGGTTTAATAAAATGAACTTTTCAGGGGGTGAAATAGACAATATAGGAAACCATAGGGGAGAAAAACACAAGTCTGTATTCCATTTTTTTTCTTTTCTTTCTATTCCAAAAAGCCCATTTTTGTCTGTTTAATCATCCTGCATCACGTTAACGTTAAACCATCTCAAGATTCAATCTTTGAAGCCATAAATCATTGAATCATTTATTGCTTTTATTACCCACTAACTGATTTCTTAAATCATTGTGTTTATCTTCCTTTTACACCAATTTTCAATCATTGAGTCATTATATTTAATGATGATTCAGATGTCAAGATACCCAAATGAAATAAAGTATTAAGATGAGCTTTCTTGGTAGCTTATTTGGAATTATAGGGTTTTTTATTGGAATCCCATTTGGTGTTTCTTTTGGTTTTCTCATTTTCAGATACACAGATTCTACATACGTAAAGGTGATTAATTTTATCATTATTTGTTAGTTGAATATTTGGTATGTTTGGTTAGAATTGTAACATTTCTTTTAACTTATATCATATAGTGTTGAATAAATGAGTTAGAACTTTATCAACTTACGCTTGCAGAATCCAGTCATTAGGCCAATTCAAGAATTCGATAAAGATTCGTTGATTGATATCCTACCCGAGCTTCCATTATGGGTGAAGAGTCCGGACTATGAACGAGTGAGTACTCATGTGTTCTATCACGCTTACTAGTCATCTTTTATGTTGTTAAGAACAATGTAACATAATGGTTTCTCTATCGTTTTACAGGTTGATTGGTTGAATGATGTATTTCGTGATATGTGGCCTTACCTTGATAAGGTGATCCGTTTTTGGTCATTTTATAAGTATCTCCAGTTCATTTTTACATCTAAATTATTTTATCCCTTCTCGTATTGATTTTATTATTCTATAGGCAATATGTGGTATGATTAGAAGCATGTCGAAACCAATATTTTCTGAATATGTCGGCATGTATCATATAAGATCGATAGATTTTGAAAGCCTCACACTTGGAACTCTTCCACCTTCAATTCAGGGTATGGCTAATATATGACTAACATATTTTAGTTGTGAATGTTTTCATAAGTAACAATTGTAGGCTGCTCTTCTTAACATGGCAGGTATAAAAGTGCACGAATTGAATGAGAACCACCTCGTCTTTGATCTTGTGGCTAAATGGGCAGGAAATCCCAATGTAACTCTGGTTTTGAACGTGTTGTATCTACCAATTAAAATTCAGGTTATAAGAGTTCTATTCATATTTCATAGGATATATCTGAATTTATAAAACAAAATTAAGCATCCTTTGTTTTATGCCATTTATCTAATGGCATTGCTTTCTGTTAGTTGATAGATATGCAAATAACTGCAGCAATGAGGGTAACTCTGAAACCATTTGTGCCAACATTCCCATGCTTTTCAAATGTTGTGGTGTCTCTTCTAGAAAAGGTTGGTAAAAAAAGTGTGATCACGAACTAGGTGTCGTGGAACAATGTACTAACACTTTGATGGATATTATATTTAGCCGGATGTTGATTTCGGGTTGAAAGTAATGGGGGGTGATCTTATGGCAATCCCAGGACTCTATCACTTCGTTCAGGTGCTTCTTTTCTTCCTTTTGGGAAATTTATTACTTTGTTAAATCATAGACTTCGTTGGCAAAATTAATGCGAGTGTTTGTTGATGGCAGAATTTAATCAAGAAACAAGTTGCTAGTCTTTATCTTTGGCCTCATGCTTTGGAGATACCGGTTCTTGATGCTTCCATGTAAGTTCTTACTTGTTCGTACATGTGCTATGGTTGGATTTGCGTTGTAGAAATTGTGAATTTGCTTTATGAATCATGATTTTGGGATAGTGGTGCAGCAAAGAAACCGGTTGGTATACTACATGTGAAGGTTGTACGGGCACGTGAACTCAAAAAGAAGGATATAATTGGAAGTTCTGATCCGTATGTTAAGCTCAAACTCAGTGGAGGGAGAATTATTCCTTCAAAGAAGACTTCTATAAAGATCAAAAATCTGAACCCCGAGTGGAATGAAGAATTCAAGCTTACTGTAAACGATCCAATGTCTCAAGTCCTTGAACTACATGTGTTTGACTGGGAAAAGGTGTGGTTTTACTTTTTATTCTGAAGTAAAATGTGGTAGTACTTTTCAAGATAAATTTTGAAGTTGCAAAATCTATTTTTTTGACAACAAAATGTCGTTTTGATCGTGATTTTGGTTTGCAGGTTGGGCTGCACGACAAATTAGGCATGCAAGTTATTCCATTGATGTTGCTCAAACCGCACGAGAAAAAGGAATTGACTATAGGTTTGGTCAAAAACTTAGATTCCACTGATATCCGTAACAGGAAGCCAAGAGGGAGCATTACAGTGGAGTTAACTTTCATTCCTTTTGTGGAAGAAGCTGTAAGCTTCACTGGTCCCATTGACTTCTATATGAGGAAAGAAACCGTTCCTAAATCACTTAGGAGTTCATTTGTGAATAAACCCGGTTTACTTACAGTGACAGTGATCGGTGCAAAGAGTGTTGAAGGGAAACACCACAATAACCCTTGTGCTTTGGTAGTTTTCAAAGGAGAAACACGTAAAACCAAGGTGAGTCTTTAATGTTACCTTTATTAAATGGGCTAGTCAGGTAACAGGTCAAAACAAGTAATCTTTTGGTACGGGTCAAAATGGGTCAAGTTAGGTTTGTTGACCCGTAACACTATATAAATTCAGTTCAAAAATAACTCAGTGTGTCAGATATGACAACAAAAGTCATATCAATAAAGTGATCAGGAGTTTTTTTTACCTATATGCATTTAAAGTAAACTTTGAGTGACTTTCAACTTGTTTGAAATGTTACCTTTTGAATCGATCTTTTCATTTGATCCATTAGAGATAAGTAATAACCCAAATGGCTCTAAATCGCCACCTCTTAGTACTTCTTTAAGCACCACGGATTCTTGATTTGTTTTTCTGAATCATAGTTATTAAAGAAGACTTGGGATCCGACTTGGAACGAGGAATTCCAGTTTATGTTAGATGAAGCTCCATTAGAGGAGATTATTCATATCGAAGTAATAAGCAAACGTAAGCATACATTTGGGATTGGCTCATCCAAGGTAAATTATCTTTATAGACAAACGACAAATTATTTATGATGCATCTTTTGTGAGTAAAATCGTATGATATATATGCAGGAAGCGTTGGGGCATGTGGATATAAATCTTGTGGATGTAGTTTATAATAATCGTATAAACGAAAAGTACAATCTTATTAACTCACGGAATGGCGTGATACATGTTGATATAAAATGGAATGCTACATGATGTACAGTTGTACATTTGGAGTTATAGTTAGTCTTGTTTTTCTGGTTACACATATTGAAGAGGAATCATGCTGTAAAGTATATCGTCTTGAGTTCTGATGTCGATTTAAAATGTTGGTCCGAAATCATTGCATGCTTGGATGGACATTTTACTGGTTTCGTGTTAGTTACTTCTATAGTTCCATGGTAACTTGTGAATTTGTACTCTTAAATGTAAATTCCCAGGATTTACTGGAAAAAACTTTCATTTGTGAAAAAACATTGCGGAAATATCTATAGGTTGCCACATTGAATCAATTGCAACCCTTTTATATATACTTTCTTATTTCTTCTTAGCATTTATCTTGATCAAGGCCATTTAAGTATTTAACTAACGGATTAGTACTTAGAAATGCAACTAACTTGTAGCCGATATCTATTGTGTGTACCCAACTTACGTATGCTAACTTTAAATCATCAAACTTTCAAAAAATGGTGTTTTAATGTAACTTGCTGATGTGTTGCTCGTTTATGGTGACACGTGGCATCGGGAGAGTTTGACACGTCAGTAAGTTACATTAAAACACATTTTTTGAAAGTTTGATGCATTAAAAATATCATACGTAAGTTGGGTACATACAATAGATATCGGGTACAAGTTAGTTGCATTTTCAGGTACTAATCCCTTTAAATAACTATAATGCGTTCTATTTTACGATTATACCACATTTGTAATTGTTATTGATTTCTTGATCTAAAGGTTGTTCTTAACTATCGGGTAGTTGTGATAGCTTGTTTATGCAACTTATGAAGTTATTGTATCAATCAATACACAATGAATTTATAAAAAAGCTTTGATGTCACAAGAAAAACTTAAGCTTATTAGCTTTTATAAGTATTGTAGCTTATTGTGTGATCAACAAACTACTTTTATAACCTTACCCCAACATACATCTTTAACCTTCGTAGTTTTAGATATCGTCTATTATAACAAGACATGAAAATTCATTTATATATCAAAGACAACATATGAAAGTGTACTTGACAATATTTACAAGTTCAATACATGCGATAATTTTTTTGAAAATGCATCACACATAGTAAAATAGACAAATATATATATTTTAACCCTTATATATAAATATAAATTATACAAATACACTTGTTGTATGGGTTATCCACGGGTAGAAGTTTATATCCATTACTTACCGGTGAGGCTACCACCGCCAACTATTTTTTACTAATACCCCTACGGGTAGAATTTTACGAGTTTACACGACCATTATAATCAGATACTCATGAATCTTTTTTCTTGCACATTGGTTGTCCTAATTAGGGGTCTTCGTTTAGATGGATTACATCAAGTCCAATCTATTTATATATATCCATTTGGATTTTGGTTTTCAAAATTTGAACTCGATCTATCCAAACATATATTGAATCCGAACTGAACCGAACCAAATTACTATTTGGATGGATCGGTTTTAACCATTTGCTTTTTATGGACTTGCATAAGTGTATCGTTTTGACTTTTGAAAAGGTAATGTCATGAGTGATATCAACAATTACTTATTGTCATGTTGCATTGAGGGTTTATATAAATGTGGAGTTAGTGTTTTATTTCAAAACTTAAGATTTAAGTTATAGTCAATGATATATATTAACAATATCAATAATATAATGAGGTTCCATGCATAAAAAATAACCAAACAAATATTTAACATTCACATTGATAAATAACAAGAGCATTATATATGAGCATTGCATATACAATTATTACTATTTGATTTATTTCGATAATCCATTTCTCTTACTAGTAACCAAAACCAAGGTTTTTACCCGATCCGATCTAAAACATCAAACTGTCCATTCCGAATAATCCAATTCAATTAGACCATTTGAATAATAATAGGGTAATATCCGAACTGTGAATACCTCTGCTCCTAATCACAAGATCAATGGTTAGCAAAATATTTAATTTAAATTTGAGGAAATTGTAAAATTCTGGCATTTTTATATTCAATATTTCTTTTTTGTCAAAAGTAAAAATAAAAGAAAAGGAAAAGGGAATCTGTTATCGAACAATTTCTGGCCTTTTGCATAACCGGGTCAAGCCCGAGTCGACTCGGTACGCATTCTAAAACCCTAGCCCTCAACACCAATCGCCCTCTCACTTTCTTCACTGTAAACTTGCACTCCCCACATCTTCATTCTCCAAAAAAATCATGTCTTTAATTTCATCATCAAAACCCCAAATATTGAGTCACAATTTCTTTTCAAATCTTGCAAGAATCACAAACACCCAACAACCCTTAAAAGCCCTCAACTTTTTTTGTTCATCATCATCCCCTGATAAACCCCCGAATGAAGAGCAAAACCCAGAACCCGAAATCCTCAATTCGGCTCAAGAATCGCAACCCGAACCGATTAAGAATCATGAATCAAGAATCCCAAGAGGTAAGCATCGAAACACAGAAAAGATTGAAGATACAATTTGTAGAATGATGGCAAATCGGGCATGGACGACCCGTTTACAAAACTCGATCCGAAATCTTGTTCCTGTATTTGATCAAAATCTTGTTTATAATGTATTGCATAGTGCTAGAAACCCAGACCATGCATTACAGTTTTTTAGGTGGGTTGAAAGGTCTGGTTTATTTAAACATGATCAAGAAACACATTATAAGATCATTGATATTTTAGGTAAAGCTTCAAAGCTTAATCATGCTAGGTGCATTTTATTAGATATGCCTAAAAAGGGTCTTAAATGGAATGAAGATTTATTTGTTATTTTGATCGATAGTTACGGAAAATCGGGCATTGTTCAAGAAAGTGTCAAGATTTTTAGGAGTATGGAGGAATTAGGTGTGCCCAGAACTATAAAATCATATGATGTTTTGTTTAAAGTGATAATGAGAAAAGGGAGGTATATGATGGCGAAACGTTATTTTAATAAGATGTTGGCTGAAGGTATCGTTCCTACCAGACATACGTATAATCTTATGATTTGGGGTTTCTTTCTTTCGTCGAGAGTTGAGACTGCTAATAGGTTTTTTGAGGATATGAAAACTCGGGAGATTTCCCCTGATGTTGTTACTTATAATACTATGATTAATGGGTTTAATCGGGTTAGCAAGATAGAGGAAGCTGAGAAATATTTTGTGGAAATGAAAGCTAAAAATATTGAACCAACGGTTATTAGTTACACGACAATGATTAAAGGGTATGTTAAGGTCGGTAGAGTAGATGATGGGTTGAAGCTGTTTGAAGAGATGAAAGGTTTTGGTATGAAACCGAATGCTTTCACGTATTCAACTTTATTGCCCGGGCTTTGTGATGCGGATAAAATGGCGGATGCAAATGCTGTCTTGAAGGAAATGGTGCATCGTCATATTGCTCCACAGTGTAATTCGGTGTTTTTACGTTTGATTGTCGGTCAGTGTAAGGCAGGTAATCTTGATGCTGCTGCAGATGTGCTTAAATCGATGATGCGATTAAATGTCACCCCTGAAGCTGGACATTACGGTGTTTTAATTGAAAATCTTTGCAAAAATGGTGTTTATGATGAAGCAGTTAAGTTAGTGGATCAACTTATTGAGAATGAAATCGTGTTAAACACTAAGGGTACTTTAGAGCTTGAGTCAACCGCGTATAATCCCATGATTGAATATCTTTGTAATAATGGTATGACAAATAAAGCCGAAACTTTATTCAGGCAGTTGATGAAATTAGGTGTTTTGGATCCAGTTGGTTTTAATACTTTAATCTGTGGTCACTCGAAAGAAGGCTCGCCTGATTCCGGTTTCGAGCTTCTAAGAATCATGATGAGGAGAAACGTCTCGTCTGAAGAAACTGCGTATAGGCTGCTTATCGAGAGCTACTTGAAGAAAAACGAACCATCTGATGCTAAAACTGCGCTTGATAGCATGATTGAAAACGGTCATCGACCTGATTCGTTGCTTTTCCGATCTGTAATGGAGAGTTTATTTGAAGACGGAAGGGTACAAACGGCTAGTCGGGTGATGAAAACCATGGTGGAAATGGGCGTAAAAGAACACATGGATTTGGTTTCGAAAATCTTGGAAGCACTATTATTAAGAGGTCACGTTGAGGAAGCTTTAGGGCGAATCGACATGATGATGAATGTTGGATTTGCCCCTGATTTTGATAGTTTGTTATCCATTGTATGCGAAAAGGGAAAGACGATTGCGGCTGTGAAACTTTTAGATTATGTGTTGGAGAGAGATTATAGTGTCGAGTTCTCGAGCTACGATAAGGTGTTGGATGCACTTCTAGCTGCTGGAAAGACGCTTAACGCTTACTCGATTTTATGTAAAATAAAAGAGAAAGGAGGTGTTACTGATAAAAGTAGCAGCGAGGAGCTGATAAAGATTCTTAATGAACAGGGGAACACAAAACAGGCTGATATTTTATCCCGAATGATTAAAGGCACTGGAGGCAAGAAAGTGAAGAAACAGGTGTCAGCAGTTGCAGCCTGATCAATGTGAGTCGATTTTTGGTTGATTATAGTTCGTTTCTGTTTGGGATAATAAACTTTGCTGGAGTTATTGTAATATCCATCTCGCCGGTTTAGTTCAGGAGTTAGAACTTTATCAAAGCACACTTTGTTTTCATTTGATCTTCAGGTTAAGGGGCAGAATTTTGTGTTTTAGCACCTGAAAACTTGTCTAATTTCTTATATTAAGGTCTTGTATAATTTAATTTCAATTTGAATTTATAGTGCTGAATATTGTTGGGAGATTTAAGAAATAGAATCACTTTACTTCTCCAAATTATTGATTTTATATATTGTGTGCTTTAGTCTTGTGTTATGATTATAGATTATAGAATAGAGAAGGTGACTTGGATATGTAATTTCTTGTTCGAGATTCGTATAAGCTTTCTTATATATTAAGAACCAAAAATCTCATCAAAACCTGAACCCAACAAAGAGAAACATATCAAACATGCTAAACTTATGGTTCTTTAGATATGGCCTGAAAATAGTTAACGAAAATTGTTTTTTTAAGCTTGATGATTTCATATGATTGTCCTAGATTATCATTTGCTCCCCAACTCCGTACAGTGCGTTTGGTAGGGAGAAGTGAAATGAAAATGAAAAAGAACTAATTTCACTGTTTGTTAGGAGCAGGAAATTGACCTGAAATGATATGGTGAATCAGTTCTGTTTGATAGGGAAGCTCAGGAAAATTGGAAATGAATTACTATTGCAATACTACTCTTATCCAGTTTGTGTTGTTTTTATGTTTGTTTTTTTTATATTATCTCTATGTATTACGTAGTAATAGTTTTTGCATAAGTTTCATATATTGCTACTTAAAAATTTCACAACTTATGGGCTTATCAAAATTTGGAAAAGCCGGTAAGCTTATCTTAAAACCGCTTACAAGCTCATCAACTCAAGTCTATGTGCATACATTAGCTATAAGCTTAAGTTGATATGGTCAGAAGTTGTTAGAGACGAGTTTATTGATTTTTTGAAATTTCAACAAGTCCTTGTGCTGTAAAGATAAGCTTACCCAATACATCCTTAGATGCACGAGTAATGCATACTGTTATTGTTTGTTAAGCCTGTTTGTTATCTTGGTACTTTGCTGCGTATGACCATTTGTATGGCAGCTAACTACTGCTAAGCCACCATGTTATTGCAATCTAATCATTGAAACCCATAAGGCTTATCGGCTAAATGTTAAATTACATAATGCAAGTCTTTATCTTAGTGTAGCTAGTTGGCCAACTGGGTAACAAATATGCTGAGACAGCTTTACTCTATTTTGGCTCTCATGTACTGTTCCATTACGTGAATATGCAAATTGGATGAAGTCAATAACCACCTACTGAGTCAATGTCTTGGTCAACGCCGTAAGGTAAATTGATCATCTGCCGTTAAAATGGTCAGATTCGATGGAGTTAGAGCTTGAAATATCTTAATTGAAGACAAGGGTATTTTGGGTATTCATCATATGAATTGTATTGTACATGAAGGGGTATTAAGGGAAGAAGGTATCAAGAGTAATAAATCTACATCTCTATCAGTCCTCCTGGGTATATATTAATTTTTGACAGTTGTGGGCTTGCCTGCCTACTACACTTTTTTGTTTCTTTTATCAAGTGACATAAAACATTGGGATGTGGCTTTTATACAACCTAACATTTGGCTGCTAGATTTTTTATTTGAGGAGGATCCATAATCTAAGTTATGATGATATCTAGGGGTGAAGAAGTAAATATTGCAATGTGTGACCATATCCAAAATGAGTTATATATCGTGATTATCAAAATACAAGGTAGCAGTATTATAATTCTAAGACAATTAAACACCAAGAAGCAGTGGAAGATATTGGCAAGTACAGTATGTGTCAGCGCACAGGGCTACCAGGGCCTCAAAATTAACGAGAGATGTTATATAATACGAGTAGTATATAGTTCAATGTGGAAAAAAATTATTGTGATACTTGAAGAATAAAAATAAAAGCGTGCACTTTCTAGAATACAACATTTTAAAGAGAATTCAACTGATGAAACGGATGTTTCGTTTTCTGCCGAGGAATCACTTAAATTGAATTATTAATTTTGTGTTATTGATCAGATAATTGTCTCTTAAAAAAAAGATTCGAACAATACATACAGTATGACAAGACTTTTGGTTTATTGTTTACTTCTAACAAGTTACACTCATTTGATGACAAGAGTTTTAATTCGTGTTTTAGTCATCTTATGCACTCACGACTAGTGGACAATCTATGTGAAGTTAAAGTTGCTTAAATATTTCTTGTCTTGTGCCTATACGAGACTTGTTGATATTCTACATTATCTGAAACGAAACGATCGCTTTTCTAATTCGATTATTGCATATAGAGTATTATACCATAACGTAGAAATAAGTTTTTCAAAATTTAAGTTGTTGAAATTATATTTGCACTCTGCAATGTCACAAAAGAGGCTTAACGAATTGACAACGATAGCAATTGATAATAATCTGATAAAGAGTAATGATTATAAAGGTTTAATTTAAAATTTTGTTTTGAAGAATAGTTCTTTTTAATGAAGAATTAAAATGGTTAGTTTCTCCGAATCGCTAGATGATGACTTTGTATTTTGTATCTTTATATCACTTTCGTAATATTAATGCATTTTTCTTTATATTCTTTTGAATATTTTGTTGTCTATTTGTGGTCTCTCTTTTTTATATCGCACGGGGCCTCTCGAATTCATTTGCCGGCCCTGCCAAGAAGATGCCATTTCAAGACATCTCATCTCAAAGTTTGGTACTAATACGTGGGACAATATTTCAAGACATCTTATAGTTTGAATTGTACTCATATGTGGGATAAGTTACATTCATAGCCTATATGACACTATTGCTATTCTCACTTTAAGATCATATTCGCTCGGTACTTCTAAGTGTAATATAGGTGAAATTTCATAGTTTTGCAAAATTGTTGAGAAGATATAATATACAATACTGTCTTCTATGCTTACTCCATGAATATACCATAGTGTAGCCTTGTAAGTTCATGACTTCTACTTTGATGTTGTGCCTCCCTCCATTTCTTTGATGCCATCAGAACTCACAAGACATAAAAAGAGTATTTTAATATATTATTTGGATTTGGATCGATGTTTTCATGCTGATATAAAGTTGTAAAATTCTTGTGATTAATTTTAAAAGTCTTTATATGCTGAATCTTTCAAATAGTAGAGAAAATCAATTAAATTATAACTTTTAAATCAAGTAAAAATTATTATACTAAATCAAAGATATAAAACTTTTTTTTTTTTTTGAAAAGCCAAAGAAATTAAAATATGAAACTTTGTTCTCTAAAAATCAGTCTTGTATGCAATTCATAAAATGTTAAAATCGGTAACGTGATCGGTTACACTTCTTAATAATATATTGAAAATAATGTTGAATTAACACGACATAAAAGAACTATGATTAGGATTATAAATGTACTTATATTAAATAAAATCTGAATCCACAATAAATTGGTAAATGAAAACATTCAAGTAACAAACAAGGAGGCCAAAATACAATACACTTCAAATAGAGGAAACCCTAATCCTAAAGTGTTGCAGTTTTGCAACCAGATAAGATACAAACGGGTCGGGTCAAACCCATATTTATCCATCAATCACCCCTCTTTCTTATACCCTATAAAACCCCTTCTCAAAATCCAAACCCAACCCTCATCCCCTTACCAAAAACCTTATCCTCCCCCCTCCCCTGCTTCTTCTTCTAGTGAAATCTCACAAATTTCACTCAAACCCTAAAATCAATGGCTTCATCAACCACATCCCTTCAATTTCTAACCCTAGCATCTTCCAAAACCCTATCCTTATCTAAAACCCCATTACCATCTTCACTATCCATTTCCTCAATTAAACCATTCCCAAAGCTTTTTACTTTATCATCAAGCAAGCTTTTTGAACCGACCCCATCTTCAAGAATCATCCGTACAGTTGCTGTTTCGTCTGGGTTGGAACTTGATGAAGAACTTTCTAGCGACGGTGATGATGAGCAGCCGCAGAACTTCTCCCCTGACTTGAAACTCTTCGTTGGTAATTTGCCGTTTAGTGTTGATAGTGCTGCACTTGCTGGTTTGTTTGAAGGTGCTGGTAATGTTGAAATGGTTGAGGTATAATACTTCACTTTACTCTAAGCCCTAATTCTTGTTTACTGTTTGAAACTTAGTTTTGAAGTTAGTTTGTGTTCATTTTAGGTATTAGTACTGTTTTGTTGCTTAATTTTGCATATGTATGTGTAAGTGTATGTATATATGTTCAAGGAAGGTTCGAGTAACTGTGAAAATCACAAATTTTAGTGTTAAATTTCATGTCAATATCGTTAGTGGAGGTTGGAAGCTAAAGAACTATGTGTAAAAACGTGTTCTTTTACGTGTGATTGTTGAACCAAAGGTAATTAGATTAATTAAAATGTGTTTTCAGCACGTAATTGTATGGTTTTTCCACCTTTGGTTGGGTTTCATTTGAACCTCTATCGATTTTTGAACTTCCTCACATGTAATGTTGTTGTTCTCACATGTGTATCTACTGTAGTGTGGTAGATGTTTGTGTATTATTACATCTGTCTATAGTGATTTGTATATTACTGTAATAAATAATATGAATGTTTACTCTGTGTAATGAAATGAATTGTTTGTGTAGGTTATATATGACAAGGTTAGTGGAAGAAGCCGAGGTTTTGGGTTTGTTACTATGTCATCAGTTGAAGAAGTTGAGGAAGCTGTTCGTAAATTTAACGGCTATGTAAGTTTATATAAGACTATACGTTTTTGAATAAAGACACGGGTGTTTGGGATTGCTTATTTACAAGTACTTATCTGCTTAAAAACTAGTATGTGTGGATATGCTTATGAATAAGTGCTTTTTCCTTAACAGATAAGCAGTTTTCAGAAGGGTGTTTGTATTTGCTTATCTGCTGTTAAAACAAGCTAATAAGCAGATAAGTGCTTAAATAAGCAATGCCAAACACCCTCTAAGTAGGATATAGAAATTTGAAAGCTTTATTTATTTCAAAGATTCTGTAGATGTTAATATTGAGGTTATAATTGTTCGGATTTGACAGGAGCTTGATGGAAGGGCAATCAGGGTGAACTCTGGTCCACCGCCAAGGAGGGAAGAATCTTCATTTGGTGGGCCCAGAGAAGGTGGCCGTTTCGGCGGTGGCGGTGGTGGTAGGAGTTTCGATAACACCAACAGAGTTTATGTAGGAAACCTTGCGTGGAGTGTTGACAATCTCGCTCTTGAAACTTTGTTTAGAGAACAAGGCAATGTTCTTGAAGCTAAAGTGGTTTACGATAGGGAGAGTGGTAGGTCAAGGGGTTTCGGGTTTGTGACTTACAGTTCTGCTGATGAGGTCAACAGTGCTATTGACTCGTTAAATGGAGTTGTAAGTGATTAATTACTCCTTCTGCTAAGGTCTTTTGTTGAATTGGTGTATGTGAAGTACGAATTCTAATAAAAATTTGATGTGCAGGATCTTGATGGCAGGAATATTCGAGTTAGCGTTGCTGAAGCTCCACAAAGGCGTCAGTTTTAGACAATTTATGTCACGACTATTAGCAGAAATGTGATGCTTGTATTGAAGCTGCATTTTGTCTAGGTGACGTAAAGGATTAGCAGGCTTCATAAGTGTCATTAAGTTTTGTAATGTATGTTTTCGAAAACTATATACTGATTTGTAATCAATCAATTTGGTGTATGCAAATTGAATTCGTTTGGATCTTTTGTGGAAAAAATATTAGTTTTTTTATTGTGTATTTGCAATCAGTGATTGTACTCTATCATCAACTTGTGGACGTTGGAACTTATAGGGTTATAAATGGTTTTAAAACTTCTTGTAATTCAGGTTTCAGATATCAGAACCACCTCTGATGATCTGGTTATTCAGATTCAGATAGAGAAACCTGTTGAAAAAACAAATATCTTTAAAACTTTCGCATTAATTTTACGATGTTTTTGCCTACTTGAGGTTAGTTTTATAATCTTGATGTTCCTTCTGATTGATCGTGTTTTAGGAGAGCAAGTATCCTACCTATGTATGCTTCTATTATAAGTGGATATTGAGACTTGGCTGATGTCGATGCACGATAACTATTCGGCAAATGCTCATAGAACAGCTGTACATAAATTGTCAATCATTTGGCGGGTGGTCATTCATCAGAAACTTTATTGTGTTGTGAAATTTGTTCTGGTGTCCAGTTGCATTCATATGCAAGTCCAATGGTGTTGGATGATCTGTTAAATCTGTTGATATTCAAATTTTCATACTCCTTTCTTTGGGTTTCTGAAAGAATTAGGCGCTTTAGTTGGTAGAGCGTTTCAGTATAGAAGTCAAATATGGATTAAGAACAGGAAAATTGTTAACGAACATCGTTTGTTGTCTTAAACAACAGACTTGTGCCCGATCAAGAACTACGGGGTTAAGGATGTAGGCGTCGATGGGCTGATACTTGAAATTTAATGCGCATAGGCTACCGCCGTACAACGCAACAGAGCATGTGCAAATGATCTCTGCAAACGAGTTTTACTAGCAATCTGTTATGGTAAGATAGTAACTTTATAAAGACAATATTAGTATCTTTGCATAGTCTTCAACACAACAGCTTTAAAATGTGAAGATCCCAAAGGCCTACCTATTATAAAACTACTTTATGGTGATTAGTCTCTTTGCTTATATCCCCTTTTGTTTGTAGATTTTATAAATGATATAATCATGTCCCATGAATATTGCAACATTTCATTAGGAAGCAAATTCGAAGTTAGATTTATCGTCCTTTCCATCAATCTGGTTTACGAGATTCCCTTGTTCATATTTGACATATTTTAATAATATAATAATGCAAATATACGCACTCTTTGGCGGGTCATCTAGTCAGTTTTATGCTTATACTTAACATTGCATTGTTTAGGCATATGATATCAAAAATGTTATGTTCATAAAACATGGTTTTAGTGGTAAGGTGTACTGATTTCATTACTAGAAGTTTCAGATTTGAACCTCTCTAGTTTAACATCTTGGGATAGCCACGGAAACGGTCAGGGATACCCCGGTTAGGTGCTTACATTTGAGTCAAATATTTAAATTGTGATCGTACGAAGTAATGTATTTGAGAATGTTTCTGATCCAAGGAAAAGAAGAGGATCAGACTTGAGAGTCAAATGATTTCTTGGTTTGTATCTACCTTTCTCTTCTATTTATTCCTTTTCTTGTATCTTTCTTGTTTTGTATTCTAGTAACTTTAAGCTTTGAGAATAAGAACTACCCAAACATAGGAGACAAATATAAGAACAACCCAAACACTTTCATAACATCAGTTTAATAATTAAAAAGTGAACTCTCAGTCACTTAAACCGGCACAACTTGACAATTTCAGTAATATACCATTTAGTCTATAAAATAGCGATTTGTGTAATAGGTGATCAACTTCATCAACTGCATTAACCAGCCTTCGACTTACCTGAAGACAATGAATACTTCTAAACGATACATCAGGTTGAGAAGGAGTACACCTTTCTTGTATATATGATTGAGAATTTTTGTGATTAGCTTTTGATTGTTTTTTTCTACCCAGATTTGATGCTGATCCTGATGCTGATGTTGAAACACCGGACCCTAAAATTCCAATTTCGCTGAAAGATGACCCGAAACTCGGAAAAAAGCTTTCACGAGCGTTCTCAGAGGATTATGCAAAAACCAACAACACAATTCTAGATCCTCGAGGCAAACTAACGAATCAATGGAACCACTTGTTTCTAATTGCAGCTCTTTTTTCACTTGCAGTAGACCCTCTTTTCTTCTACTTGCCCGTGATTAAAGAGAACATGTGTTTGGATGAAGATGTAAAACTCAAAATAACACTCACCATCATCCGTACGATTGTTGATGTGTTTTACGCTCTCAAGATTTATGTTCGGTTTCGTACTGCTTATGTGGCACCTTCTTCCCGTTTGCTTGGTAGAGGTGAGCTGATTCTAGATTCCTGTAGTATTTCCGAGAGGTATCTCAGGGGTGAGTTTTGGCTCGATTTCTTGGCTACGCTTCCTATTCCACAAGTGATGACTTGGTTTCATATTGTTGATACGACGGAAATGATGAGCACAAAGACGAGTGTGCTATACTTTATCATGATCCAGTTCTTCTTGAGGCTTTATCTCACGTTTAGACTTGGGACCCACATATCAAAGCAAGCAGGCCTCGTGGCTAATGTGGCGTGGGTCGGGGCTGCTTATAATCTTGTTCTTTTTATGTTGGCTGCTCATGTATGTTTTACAATTATGCTCAAATTGCATCAACTACAGTATCGATCTATAGATAACTAATGCTCTCTTTTTTATATTGTGAAGGTGATTGGAGCGATGTGGTATCTTTTAGCGATCGAGAGACAAGGGCTATGTTGGGTAGAAATATGTGATAAGGAAACGGAATGCAAGCATCGATACTTTGATTGTGTTAATGTGAACCATCCTCCTCGAGAAGCATGGTATCCTACGAGCAATGTCACGACTATATGTGCTGATGTTAACAATTACCAATATGGGCTCGTTGAGGATTCAGTTCAATACTCTATCGCTTCAAATAGTTTCTTTCAGAAATACTCATATTGTCTCTGGTGGGGCCTCAGAGGCTTAAGGTAAACCTAACACACATAAACATATAATATGTTCTGAATGTGGGGACAAATATGTTGGCATGTACAAATACAGGCTAGTAAAGCATGTCCCCACCAAGTGAACTCGTATTCATTGTAGAAAATATGTTCGAGTTTGCAGTTCAGCAGGACAAGAACTTCAATCAAGTCCGTTTCCAGCAGAAACACACTTTTGCATACTCATTGCCATTACCGGATTGATCCTCTTTGCCTTGCTTATTGGCAATATGCAAGTAAGTCGAGTGTTCCCTTTTTGTTCTCTTATAAATAAGTTTCGAGTTATAAACTTCATGTTCTTTTGGAAAAAAAACAGCAATATCTCGAGTCAAGAACTAAGCGGTTAGAGGAGTACAGGGTGAAACGGATGGATACTGAGCAATGGATGCACCACAGGCATCTGCCACATGAACTAAGAGAACGTGTACGCAAACACGATCTATATAAATGGATTACAACCCGAGGGGTTGATGAAGAAGAAATTCTAAAGGCCCTTCCTCTAGATATTCGAAGGGATATCAAACGTTATGTGTGCGCTGAGCTCGTTAGAAGGGTGAGTTTTTTTTTATCTACATTTATTTCAATTTTAATCTTCCCGACTTTTGCTCAATCAGAATATGTGAATGTGAATAGGTTCCACTATTTGATCAAATGGATGAGCGTACTGTGGATGCAATATGTGAAAGACTAAAGCCTGTAATCTCGACACATGGAACTTGCCTAGTTCGAGAAGGTGACCCCACTAATGAAATGCTTTTCATAATGCGGGGTCACCTAGATTCCTACACTACAGGTGGAGGCCGGTCTGGTTTTTTCAACCAATGTGAAATCGGCCCAGGAGACTTTTGTGGTGAGGAACTGCTGACATGGGCTCTGGACCCACGTCCAAGTGTCATCATCCCATCATCTACACGCACAGTCACTGCCATTACTGAGGTGGAAGCATTTGCTCTCACGTCAAAAGACTTGAAATTTGTGGCCACACAGTTTCGTAAGCTGCACAGCAAGAAACTTAGACACACATTCAGGGTTCACTCGCACCAATGGAGAACTTGGGGTGCTTGTTTTATACAAGCAGCATGGAAGCGCTACAAAAGGCGAAAAGAAGCTGGAATACTAAAGGCTAAAGAGAGTTCAAGCAATTATAAGATGAACAGATCAGGTAGAAAAGATACAGGCTTAGCAAAATTGGCAACAAGTGTAAGAAGAGCAAGGGTATTTGATGATGATGACGTTATTCGTAGCCCAGTTCCAAAACCGAAGGATCCAGAGTTTTTGGATGATAGTAATCATTGAAATGAGGGATCAAGTTTTATAACTTCTGTCAATAATGATGTTTTTTCATTAAGTAGTAATCATTGAAACGAGGGATTAAGATTTATAACTTCTGTCAATAATGATGTTTTTTCATTAAGTAATTGATGCAAGATTCCAAACATTATGGCATTTGTATTGTTTGTTGCAAGATTAATATAGGTTTCATCTTCTTAATTGACTCTATTGATCATTCATGTAGATTAAGTTAACTAATTGCATATCTGATTAAAGAATGTGTGCGAGTATAGTACATCTTTATCTAATTGGCTATTTTGGATTAGTATTAACTATAGGGAGTTTGTGTGCTTACATTTGTATCGTTTCCTTGTTGATGTGATAAATCAGTAAATCACAACATTTACACTTGTATGTGAATATATGGCAATCCATGAGCCATAAGAGGTGTGGGCTATGTCCAATTAAATGATACATGAAATAAGGGCCCATATATGTAGTGGACATGTTTGAACAAAATCGTATTGTTTCTTAAAAGTTTGGTTCAAGAGGTTTAATCAACACACAAAAATTGGGTTAACCAAAAGGTCCCCAACCCACATCACTGTACTCTGTACATATGGTAAAGTTTTCTTATTTTTTTTAGGCGTGATTTGACGTCAACGTTGTTGGGCCATTATTCTACGAGGATTAAACATAGGGTTGTAATCGAGTCGAGCTGAGTTCGAGCTCGATAGGGTTCGAGCTTGGTTCGACTCATTTAGGTTAAGTTCGAGCTCGGCTCGATAGCTTGACAAGTTTCACGATGCAGGCTCGAGCTCAGTTTGGAAATGTTTTTGAGTGGCTCGAGCTCAGCTCGAAATTTTATATAAATTAATTTTAAATATTCAAAACTATTTTATATTTATTTAAACATCAAAGATCAATAATAAAGATAACTTCAAATTTACACAAAATTAAAATAAATCATGAATACATGTCAAAAACAATGTAAAATAATTTAACACTTTCAAAATATAATAATAATATCATTGACATATCAAAAATTACATATATCTTATCTTATCTTAGTATATATATAAAAAGAACCAAGCACTTTAAATGGTCTACAAACTTGACACATTAGCATCTTAGGGCATCTCCAACGTATGTACTAAACACTACACCAAATTTGGTGTAATAAAAGAATCTTTTAGGAATATGTTTGCACCAAATGTGTTTCATCTCCAACGTATACACTAAATTTCTGCACTAAAACAACTTTCAGCATTTACACATCACCCCCTATACTATCTTTATATTTACTTTACTTCAATTCATTATTTTTATAATCAAGTAACCGTTCAAACTATTAATTTGAATGTAAATTGATTTATCTATTTTTGTAAAGTTTTAATTACATAATTTCTTTGCATAAATCAACGTTTTAATTTTCATAACTTGTTTGAAAATTGTATTTTATCGTTTCAACAATCATATTATTTAATCTAATGTATAATGTACTTGTAAAATCATACAAATAAATAAGTTTTTTTAAGTTTTGTATTTCAATAATAACAATATTTCAAATATAGGGGCTAAAATGAAACATTATAAATTTGGTGCAAAGTTTAGTGTTGCACCAAATTAGATGCAAAATCTTCAAAAATTTGATGTACACTAAAAATTACATTATATTTAGTGAGTTGGTTGGAGTTCCATTTTTACACTAAAACACCAAATATAGTATAATATGACATACATTAGAGATGACCTTATATCTTGACAAGTGGAAACCATTAAATAAAATTAATTAATTAATTTAACATCATCATACATTTATATACTATAGTACTTACATATTACATTTTTAGTGAAATTATTATTAAAAAAATAGAATTACTAAAAATGTGTAAACTTATTTGATTTTGTGTTAGTACACTTATTTTTTACATCTCAAACAGTTTATAAAATTGTCACATTAGCATTTGTTTATATAAAAAGAACCAAGCACTTTAAATGGTCTACAAACTTGACACATTAGCATCTTATATCTTGACAAGTAAAAACCATTAAATAAAATTAATCAATTAATTTAACATCATCATACCTTTATATACTATAGTACTTACATATTACATTTTTAGTGAAATTATTATTAAAAAAATAGAATTACTAAAAATGTGTAAACTTATTTGATTTTGTGTTAGTACACTTATTTTTTACATCTCAAACAGTTTATAAATTTGTCACATTAGCATTTGTGGACATGTAAAAACCATTAAAGTAAGAAGTTAGAATAAGTTGAACAATATTATTAATTAAGAATATCATTATATTATAATGCTTACATATTATAGTGACTTATTAATATTCAAATTACTAAACATATTATACTTTATGTAAAATTACTAATTATTATGTTAGTGCACTTATTTGATTATATAATTGTGCTAACTGTACTTGAAAGAAGTTCATATGACATGAATGGATGAGATTTATAAGTTAGAATTCCTAAAAGTTTTTTGAATACAAATAATTTACTTGTGTACATGTAGAACAAGTGACTTGTTAATTATAAACGATATTGTATCTTATTATACTTATTAAAAAAAATTAAGCATTTCAAAATTAGACATGCACATAAGCTTTTTATATCATTAAGCAAAAAATCATTTTAATTAAATTTATCTATCATATAGAAATTGGTTATCCTTTTAGATCATTCATAAAAACCTCCTTTTGTTAATCAAAATATTACGATATTATTATCCTTTTAGATCATTCATAAAAACCTCCTTTTGTTAATTAAAATATTACTATATTATATAACATCCACCATAAGCTATTGCAAGAGGGTAAGAATTATACAATTAATGAAAAAAATTATTAGCGAGATATTAAATATGAATCAAAAAGTAAGTACTTCAAGAGAATTTATTCGTTAGGTCATTTTAAAGTTGAAACAAATTATTTTATGTCTTTAAATTCATATTTGAAGCTATGTTGGATTTTTATTTAATTTCATGGAGTAATACCTTTCAATGTTAACCTTTTATACGTTATTTTGTGTCTCGCTATCAAAATAGTTCATCTTACAACTTGTACTGATTGTAAAATGGTAAGAATAATACGTTAAGTGATGAAAGTGCTTAAGTCATATGAAATATGATGTCAAGTGTATGTAGTTATTATATTGCATATCATGATGAATGCAAGAATAGATTTTAAGCCATTTTTATTGCAATTCGTGACAAAATTGTAAAAGAATATTTTTTTTACTTTTCTAATTTAAAAATACATTCGACTTATATTTTATTTACCCAACAATGATTTTGAATATTAATTAGGGTGGGCCGTGCATAGCACGACAATAAAATTTTCTAGTATATATATAAGATCAAAGCTCTAACTTACTAATACTCCTACAATTTGACAGCAAAGCACTTGATTATTTGACACCTAAATACTTAATAAGCTTACACATTATCATATTAAGATATAAAATATACAAAGATAACTTCAAATTTACACAAAATTAAAATAAATCATGAATACATGTCAAAAACAATGTAAAATAATTTAACAATTTCAAAATATAATAATAATATGATTAACATATCAAAAATTACATATATCTTATTTTATCTTATCTTATCTTATATATATAAGATCAAAGCTCTAACTTACTAATACTCCTACAATTTGACACCTAAGCACTTGATTATTTGACACCTAAATACTTGATAAGCTTATACATCATCATATTAAGATATAAAATATATAATGACATTTTTAACATTAAATTTCATTGTTCATTTTTAACCTTAAATGCAAGTCATTATATTATCTAATTTAAAATAGGTTCTTACTTATAAAATTCTTAAGAACTTGAGATGCTAATCATCACCTTAAGCCATGAATTAATGGGTATAAATGTCATTATTTAGCATTAGATTAGATTCATCATTTAACTATTTTACATGTAAAGTTTTATTAAATCTTCGTGATCGATATGATCCTACTTTATATTCATTTTAGTATAATTAGAAATAGGTTATTATTTGATGAATTAAAATTTTTCAAGAAATAAATCTAATATAGCAAGCTATGGACATCACAAAAAAGATTTAAAGTCGCATTTGAGATCAAATAAAAATGTCAAGAAGTTGTGTTCTTGTTTTATGTCAAAAGCTCAAAGCAACATCTTTATTTTGTAAAATTTCAAGGTTTATTTACTTCAATTAATTCCACTCAAGGAAATTGTTAAGTATATTATAATGGAGCAAGAGAATATGAAGTGTGCTTTGGTTTATCCATACATGGATCTTCATGCACCTATGGTATAACACCCCATGTTTTCACAAACATATTATATTATTAAACAACGGAAGCGAGTTTCAAAACATAGACTTAACCATATTCATATTTACATCCATAAGTACAAAATATTTAAAGTTCTAAAACATTGCATTTATACATACTTATATAATTACAAAACATTTACTTAACAGCCGGGTGTTATATTAACTTCCAAAACATGACTATAATTTCCCAAAAGATCAGAGTAGGCGCGGTCACAGTCAAACATTCCATCAAGTATCCACAAGTCCAATCCATAACTTAACCAAAACTTGCAAAATGTTAAATATGGTGGGATTAGCTCATAGCTAAGTGAATGGAACTGTATCCGACATTTCAATCCAGAAATAACAAATCTTACAACAAATAAACACATAAGCACATAACGTCAAAGACGACCGGCGGTTCTTGTGTAGCCACACCAAGAACACCTTAAATCACTGGTATGCCATCACAGTGATTTACCAATAATTTGAAGCTATCTTCACTGACTAGTGTTCATCCATCAACGATGTGTATCGGAAACCTCGCCAGCCAAACAATAGCAACAAACCCAACCAATGTTGACCTCTAAATAATCCACATAGTCACATAATGCATAATAGTCATACCATCATGGAATAACAACAACCAATCAACCCAAATCATTAATAATAGTAACCTAAAAGATTAAACAATCAATACCAATAACCATATATATGTTCACCCGTTGTAACCAAACTTGTTACAACTAGGTTGAACCGAAGATTACAGTTACCACTCACCGATATTCCCAGTCTCTGAACTCAGTAGTCTTATATCACTGAGTTTCCTTCTGCTTATCTAAGAACACAATTAATAACAAGTCAGTAACTCATCCCATAATCATCATTCTAGCACATTTATTAAATCAGGTAATCCCTGAAGTCTAAGCAAACAAAAGTTAATCAGATAAAAAATCAATAAATCCCGAAATGACGTTTAAAAACTGAAATATACCATTTTCGACCCCTAGATGACCCCGAAAGGCCAAAAACTACCTAGGCTCTTATGATAGAGCCTGGATCATTAGGCCGTTTCCGAGTGACCATGCGAGTTTCAACCCAATCCGAGTTAATGAAATTATCACTTATCCGCGTTTTCAAAATTTGCAAAATAATATTTTAAAATTTCAGTTTGCAATGTCTTAGTTCGCACAGTCAACTCGGTTCGCAGAATTTCAGTTCGCAACTCAACTCGCAACGCTTAACTCGGCTCGCAGAGCTCAACTCGCAGAACTTGGTTCGGTTCGCAAAACCCGACTCAGTTCGCACGTCTCAACTCGCTTCGCAAGATCTTAATTCGCAAAGCGAAAACTCAACTCGCACCGCAGCATCTCAACTCACCTCGCAGGGAGAACTCAACTCGCATCATGAACTGAGTTCTGCGAGTTTCGCTGCTGTTACGAGTTTTCCAAATAAAATCTCACCATAAATCTAAAAACTCAGTTTCCAAGGTTTCTAATACTTCAACTACATCAAATAACACCTAATAACAACATATCAAGCTTCGATTTCATTTACATCACTCAATACCTCTCAAACCCATTTTATAAAACTCAAGAATCACACTCACCTCTTAAATGAAGATGAAGGTGTTAATGATGAAGGTAATCTGATGTATATAAGCTTGAATTCCAAAAACATAAGTTGTTTACTTGATCCCTTTTGATTTCTTTGAAATCGTATTTGAGAATTTGAGAGTGTTTAGAACAAGAAATAAGGATTTGAGAAAATAGGTTGGTGGAGTCGGTTTATACACCAACCGACTTCATTATTATACGGTGTAATTTTTATCCCCTTCTCAACCTATTGTCTGGAACATAAAAATATTCGCGAGACAAAATATTTTATTTTACCGTCAACTCTATTTATTTAAAACAAGTACTATTTTATTAGTCACAATAAATCCTGTAATTTTTTTATCTATTTATTTTCAAGTTAACCAAATAAAATTTATTTCCCGTTTTCTTTAAATAATCATTTAAAATCTTATTAAAATACTATTTACTTCTAAACCCACAAATAGGATGTTACATATGGAGTAGTTTAATATGTTGATTGCTATTAGTTTCTATAATGAACAGTGTATGTATGAACTTTTAATAATATATCGTAGTTTTCAAATGAGACATATAAATGATTATTTATTACAAAATATTATTTATAGTACTGTTATTTATTATTTGTGCACCTCTCTCCCTAATGAATAGGGATGATCACGGTTTGGTCAAAACCGACTAAATCGGTTGAACCGGAGTGATTTGATTGGTTTGGGTGGTTCGAATATTAAAATATAGGCCGGCGATTTTTCTTTAGCGTAAACCGTTTATATGGTTTGGTTTGCGGTTTGAGGGGCTAAATCGGCCGTTTAAACCAAACCGGACCGTTTGTGTGTGTGTGTGTCTATATATATATATAACATACTTTTTTATATATGTGTATGTTATATTATATAAATAGAATATATACATTTTATGATTTATATCATGAATTAATTACAAAAATATAGTACTCCGTATGCACTTTGTGGTATGGTTTTTGGTGTTGCTAGACTTGTAATAGCACATTGGTCTTTTAGCTTATTATGTCTTGTTGGTTTACTACTAGTCCTTTTCTCGTATGAACTTCGTAGTCTGTTGGTTTGTGTCAAGGTATTGTATGCACATACAATAACATTTAATTTCAAATGTTTGTTTTGATTGTTAAGTACTTAACTACAATTAAGTACCATTTACATAGAGCTTAATAATGTGACTTAATATCATATTGTACTTAAATGGTTTAAAACGTAAAACCAACCAAACCAAACCGTTTAATTAGTTTGGTTTGACACAATTATTTGGTCGGTTTGGTTTGAAAAAATGTCAAACCGTTAATACTGGTTTGACCCAGATTTTGAGTAAAAACCGGCCAAACCGGACCATGATCATCCCTACTAATGAATCTATTTCTCACTTGTCAAAGCTCCGACACTACGATTACAAAAGAAAAGGCATCATATACATCTTTAAAAGCATATACATTTTCTTGAGCACGGCCGAAATGTTTCCTAGTATGTATATACAAATATAAAGGTCAATAAAGGCTCGATAACAATCCGAGCTGAACTCTTAAGAGCTCAGCTCAATATATATTTCGAGTTTGATTTTTAAGCTCGAACTCGATAAAATTTCGACTCGATCAAGCTCAAGTTCGAACCGAGCTCGAGTTGCTCGATAAAAGGTTTACTCGTTTGCAACCTTAATTAAACCCTCGTATATATTGATGTTGAAATGTGTATTGATATGTTACTAGATTCAAAAATAATATAATATTTAGAACTTATGAAGCATATAAATCCACTAAAAGGGGCAATTTTAAGAAAAAAGTAATCAAAGATCCCAAATTTGATAAAATAGAAAACAAGAAATCTCTTTCAGTAGGATCGAGTTTCAAAATTTGACATTGGAGTAAAAGTTGAATTTCTTCAAATTTAGGAGTGGAATTTCCAATAATGGAGTTTCCTATATTTGTCATAAACCAAACATCACATGTAATGGAATATTGATCTTTTTAGTATCAACAAATTTGATTCTAACTAAAACCCAAACCAAGTTTCCTATATTTATGTTGTTTTACAAGGGTATTTAGGTTGAGGAGTGACACATAACATTTTAGTGGTTAAAAGGTCCATTTGATGTTGGAATAATAAAGTGAGTTTGAGAAAAAAAATACAAAACTCAACACTAAGTTTGCAAAAACATATTCTACTCATTCCATTTCATTTCTGTTGCTGAAAATGTTATTTATCATTTATTTTTTTTGCTCTTTTAGGTGTTATTGACGTGTAATGTCGTTAAAACACATCTCTATTGCTTATTGCTCTCTTGAAGTAATTTTGTAATATTTGGTGCATCGCTAGATTAGTGGACACGTGATAAGTGATGCGGAATGAATACCCGATTAAGATACTAAATACCGATCTCAATTATAACATTGCAAGGGTCAAGGAGGTTGCGCCTTCTTGTGGGGTCCTGGAGGCCACGTCGAAAATGTGACCAGATACAATTTACTCAGGAAAACGGTTTACAAAAACTATTTTATTACTTCCGGTATATGGTGGCATCTTCAAAATATATGCATATAAACAAACACAAAAACATACACACAAAACGCCTTGAATATGATTTTGTGCAAAAAACATATTGGCTTATCTGATTTTGTCCAAAGTGAATTTCGTGAACCATGGCATGTGCGGGTTAAAATCTCTTTTGAAAAGTGATATCAACACGACTCAATTAGATTATCTTGTTGAAATTTTACCTTGATTACAAAACCCCCAACAACTAACATGTGTGGATCCTAATCGTTATGAAAATTATCGTTCACGAAGTTTATTGCTAATCTTGTACCTTTTTGGTAAGGTTACAACATACTCTGTAATTGTTTACAGATCATCAATGAGCTGAGTGTTGCATTTCGCACAAAACACTTACATATATATGTTAGACGAATATCGAGTATGTGTGAATTAATGATTGACAACATGTCTAACATAAGTATTAGTGATGTTGAATCGGTTGCCAGATAAATACTATGTCAAATCACACAAGTTATGAGGCAAAACTAGATCTTACAAACACTAAAGAAAAATTATATGATTATTAAATTTGTTTTGCATACTTGATTAATAATGAAGATAAATGATCTTATTGATGAATGTTTGTTTTGTCTTAAAAAGTATCTCCTATAATTGAGATTAACAAACAAGCTAGTTTGTGTACTATATTTTGGACCAATTTAACCTAACCTAATCTATTGGATGGGGTAAATTTTAAGGTTTAATTTAGGACCACATGTGGGGTCTTGGAAGTCCTAAACCAAATCCGGTTAGGGCCGGGTCATGTGGTATTTATATCTACTTGTCATCTTGACATTAGTTTAGTGATAGTATAGGTGCACTTAATTAAAAATTTGAAAATGTAAAATGCTTTAAAAGTTTACAAACTTTAAAGGGACACTTTGAAAAAGACGAATAGTTATATACATTATATATTTTATAGTTCTGAATTTAATTTAAAATACGATTGGTTATCAAAATGTTTGCATTCTCACAATCATATCAATCAAAACCAAATGTATAATATATCATGTTCATCTGATATTAATCTAGCAGATATAATTCGTTTCGACACATGACCGACAAAGCTAAAAACAATATACAAGTAATATATGTAACATCTAAATTATGTTTTTGATTATATATGGTGTTTATGATTGTATATTTTCAGGTCTTTATCTACTTAGAGAATAAAAACGGACCAACCTATCTATATTTAAGTGTTTTATATCTATTTTAAAATAAATAAAAAAATAATTTGCATTTCCAAACGGTATTCAATGTTTGCTTATCTACGGGTAAAAGATAAATACCTTGTTCACATAAGTTCTATTAAAAAAACTTCTACGAAATAAATTGTCATAATATTATAAAGAAAGAGAAAATTAAACAATCCGAAACACCCGCTAGCCGCTATCTAGCTTCATTTTCTAAAAAAATCTCTCAATCACAATTATTTGGTGAATATATTTTCAGATTGTATTAAATTATTGTGCTAAGTAGTATATACATATACTATGAGTTGGATAAATATATTGAAAAATAATTCTCGCTTTTAAGAGATTATTATTAGTATGATGATTATTATCATCACCAACAAATGATGATATATAGTCTTTAGAGTTAATGTTATCGAAAAATATATTATAAATATGAAAATCGAATTTATACATTTTAGCAAACCCTATAAAGAATTAATGTTACATGATTTTTTCCGATGAACTAGTGATAAATGCATTGATAGTGTAATTGTAGGAGGTGAATCGTGCTAACCGCAAACATGTGAAATGCTATACACGTATATAAACCATGAAACTCTTATTTGTTGCACATCGTCTACCTTAGATTATCATTATACTCGATCCGTGATTGCACATCCAGAGCAATTAAAGAAATATTGATATATGATTATCAGTAATTAAACTAATCATCATGAGAAAGAGATTAAAAGTGCTAATGATTGCATTAACCTTTTTATGTGAGAATCTAATGCAAGGAGTTTTTATTCAAGCATCGGAGTTAAGTCACGTTACTTCACTTTAAAATATTTGGTGCTACAATATGTTTTATATATAGTTGTAATTTGTAGCTAACATAAAGGGAAAATCATTTGTGCAACAAACTACATTAATTCTTAGGTTTTTTTACTCGCTAAAACGTTATTGCTCACGCATAATACCAAGTGTTAACATTATTTGCTACGTTGGTTGATAATAACTTACTCAAGACGTGCTATAGATATGTTATATAATTCAGAATCAAAGAAATCGATAGGTTGAAAAACACACGCATGCAAAAATGCAAAATTAGGTAATCAATTCATGTAGATACTAAAACCACAATTGAGTATTTTGGTGTTTGACGAAGTAATCTATAATGCTTAAATCCACCAATGAATGTTGGAAAATGTAATGGTTTGATATGACGAAAAAAAGCAAACGTACCATACCTAATGGAATATAAGTCAATTACTTCCGAGTAGAGAAGAAGAAAAGCAAAAGCACCTAATCAAGAAACATATCAAAAGAGATACAAAAAAACTAGGTTTTAAGAATCGTGTATACATACGGTTAGGTCAACACACACTATACATATTTTAAAATTAGAAATAACAAGTAAAATACTTGTTTCATGGATTTAATTAAAATTATACAAAAATATATACAAAAACTAATTAACAAACTTCTTGACAAGCTTACTCATGAATTTGTATCTATAACCACATATAGTATTTGGTGGTACTGTACAAGTGAAGTTTGCTATTTTCAATGCGAACGATTTTTGTGTTAATCATATACTTCCTCCGTTCCATAATAAGTGTCTCACTTACTATTTTGAGACGTCCCAAAATAAGTGTTCAGATTCTCTTTCAGTCAATCAGAAAAGACTTTAGTGGGTAAAGATAAGATGTTATTGATAGATAGTGACTTTCCTTAAACCGTATGCATTTTTATATGAGACACTTATTTTGGGACGGAGGGAGTATGTATCAAGTTTCTGATTAATAGAAGTCTAGAAAGCAAGTGATGAAAGAGTCTCTTTGTGGAAATTAAGGGTTTTGGTTGTAACATCCTCCCCTGAGCTCACTGGACCTGAGGAGCAATGTCAGGTCTGCAGCCCAATACACCATAACCCATCTGGTAGCCTATGGCATCACCCAGGTTGTTGAGAGACTTGAACTCTCAACAACCTAGGTGATGCCATAGGCTACCAGATGGGTTAGGGTGTATTGGGATGCAGACCTGACATTGCTCTTCAGGCCCAGTGAGCTCAGGGGGAGAATGTTACAAAAAAGTGCACTTCTTTTTCGTTTCATCTACAAGTTCTTTTTCATCAAAAATCGTCATCGGATCTATTCTATGGTTTCAAAACCATCAAATCGTCCAACATGTGCACAACTTTCGCATATTTTCATATCGGTTTCTTTTCGTTTTCAATTTTTTCCCCGTTTGTTAAGATTTGTGGTTTAGTGTTTCGATTTGTAAGCAATTCACATTTGAGGGAGTGTTTGGGTTAGCTTTTTAAGCTTTTTACAACAAAAAGGCACTTAAGTCAATCCAAACACTTTTTCAAACTTTTAGCTTTTGACAACAAAAAAGCTCATTTTCTTGAAGCCAAAAGAATGGAGCTTTTAGCTTTTAGTATTTTACAACAATTAAGTATAAGTTAAAAAGCTAAAAGCCTAAAAGCAAAAAGCCGCCCCAAACACCCTCGAAACATGGAAGCAAAGGATTTGTGTGAGTATTTATTTCCGTACATATATTTATTGTATGTAACATAATAATATAATAATATATAAATATAAATAATTTATTAACATTATAATATATCATACATGGTTTAAATTCATCAAAAAATGAGTAAAATTGAGAAAAGGGTAATTTAGTAACTTTAGGTGAAGGAGGGACTACATGCGAGCAAAACATAAACTTATTAGATCGAAAATATGAAGAAAAAATAAATACAGAGACGAGTTTCGTAAAGCAGTGTAAATCACAGGGATCATCTATAGAATTTACTCTTTTCATGATATATGTCTTCTTGTAACTCATCTCCAAACCTGGTCTACAAGGTTATTTATGAGGATATATCTATGTCAAATAAGTATATATTATATAAAATTAAAGTACTTTTGATGATTCTATATATATGCCCATTTGGATTTACCAAGCCACTCGAGGATGTCAAAGAACGTGTAACTACAATGGTGTCACTTGTGATTAATATGTATAGTCCAACCAAGCAAAGTAAGTCCGTAATGGCATAATAATTATTCCCTAAAATCAAATTCCAACAAGAAATATAAGTCCGTAATGGCATTTGTCGGATACAAAAGTGACTTGATATGAAAAGTCATCTAACATTATTTGGACAACGACATAATAATAATTTGAATATAGAAGTTAAATACGCAACTACTCATACGAATCAATGGGCTTATGATTATACTATACGTATTTATAATAAAAATCAAAATAAAAGAAATAAAAATTAATTTCATGAGTGTGACATTGACTATATATATATTTTTGAAAATTGATGATGATAATGTAGTCGTGAATATAAATCAAGCACCTCAAAGACAAAAACCACCAACATACAGTGGGGGTGGGGCCAGGGGCAAGTGACATGAGTGGATGTTGTTATGTTACATATGAATTAATAAAAAAGTGTATTTTTCTTGTACATGGGGGGTCTTTAGTTGTGAAGTGGTTAGGGAAATGTTACATATCCATGCCTTCACATTTATTATGTTTCTCAAACATCTTGTCTTCTTCTTCTTATAATTATTGCACTTTCACATACACATTTAATTTTTATAAATGTGATATTTTGCTGTAAGTAAAATATGACTTATATTGTTATTATTATGATAATATAAAGTACTCACTTTTTTAAAAAGATCTTTCCAAAATATATGACTTTTCAAAAAGATTGTAGTTGGAAAAGGACTTTGAACATCTTAAAAACACTAATAAAAAAAAATCACTAGAATGAGCGTCATCTTTAGTATCTAATCCTTGAAGAAAAACTATGGACTATTACGGAATGAAGTTACATTTGACTCAAAGATACAACAAGCGGACACACTTGAAGAGTTAAAGATATGGGTTATACTAATCTTAAATTATATAAGAAAAACATATATATTGTCATCAATTTAATAAATTTTAATTTATTCAATTTGATCCTTTGATTTTACTAAGTATTTTTAAAATAGTTCAATCAAATTTCAACTCTAAAAAATCCCATTAAATTGTCGTTTGAACAAATATCTCCATATAGTTATATTGAAATTGTAGTTTAATAATATCATATATTATTTATTTATTTGCTACTTATTAACCGATTGCTAAACTAAAAAAATATTATAATTGCACAATAATAACGATAAATATAACATACGTTTGCACTTTAATTACTCAAACTTAAAATCTATTGAAATTGAATCATGCATGGGTATTCACTCATTCATGATACATCCTATCTTATAAATATAGTATAGGAAAGTTACGTTTTTGATGATTTTATCGTTTAATTTAATTTTTCAACTAATCCTTTCTATTATTTGTATTCAAAATTCAAATAATGTTATTAATTAAAAAATAACTTAAATATTATGTTCAAACACATTATAGACAGAGCCGAGATATATATTAATGTAAGAAATACTAATACTTTTACTTTTACTTAATAAGGTCACAATGCCAATATATTATCATATATTTGTTACTCAAAAAGGTATTACTAACAAAATCTACAATTATACATCTATAATGGTAAAGTTTGAAATATTTTATTTCTCGTGATACAAATGACATTAGTAGCTTATTTATATATAATAAAATTATATACGTCAAACAATCTGTGTAATACACAGGTATATATACTGGTGGTTAGTCTATGACACGCGATAAGTTGTATGAGAAAATAATTTTTTACGTAAAAATGTGAAAATAATACTCCGGAAATGGACCAAAAATAAACTCATATGCATGCGTGGAACCCTAAAAGCTAGGCTAAAGTATACTTGATTAATTATTACGTTCGTTAATATTAATGATCACTATATAGTACATGAACATGATGCGTGCTTCTAGCTCGATCATTCGTACACTTTACTTAATTCCCCATACTTACATACAATAGAATATTAATCTTAAGTACAAATAAATAAAATATATAATAATTTCATACCTAATGGGAAGTGGTACCACGTACGATTATTTTTGTGCTTTCAAATATTTAATTCCTTTAATATCCTAGGACCTTAATTATGCACCTCATATGTATCATTTGTTGGGTGTGTTTGGGTGACCAGCTTCTAAAAGTTTATTTGAGCTTAAATTTATTTTTTTCATAAGTTTAAACTATAAGCTTTGTTTGGTAAATAAAAAGATAAGAACTTATAGAAAAAGATAAGCTCTTAAAATTTAAGCTACTCTAACTAGCTAACTTCTAAAATAAGCTACATGTTTTTGTGTTTTACTTTTTGTCCTTTCATGTCTATTCACATATTAAGCTTCAGCTCCAACTACTTTACCAAATACTTATAAAAAAATATATAAGCTCCAGATTTCAACTCCAAAAATAAGCTTCCAGCTCTAGCTACTAGCTAGTGATGCCAAACACACCCGTTACCTTGAACGTTCACGTAATAGGCTTTGACAGTGTGGTATGTATGATAATTATGTTTAATTTAGAGTAAATTACGTTCTCAGTCCTTGTGTTGTATTCATTATTTCACTCCCAGTCCCTGGGTCGGCTTTTGTGTTGTTCCAGTCCTTCAAACCATGTTTATGTTTCATTCCCGATCCCTGACCCTTAACGCCGGTTTATTTTACCTGTTTAGTCAGTCAAGGTGCATTGCAGAAGAGGGCGAAAATGACTTTTCTGTCTATTGTGAACCAATTTTTCAGTCTTTGAACATTCACAAACTTTTTTCAAGCCCTTGAAAAGTCTTTTTTGCACATGTATACCGTGATAGTTGGATGACTTGACGAGAAAAATTAACCGATGTTAGTGTTAAGGACCGAGAGTGAAACATAAACTAGGGTTGAGGGACTGGGACAACAAAAAAAGCGACCCAGAAACTGGGAGTGAAATAACGTGGGTACCATAAGAACTGACTACCTAATTTACTCTTTAATTTAGATTTTTCATGTTTATCAAGCCAAACCATGCACCATCGTTAATGTCATATTTTAATACGATTATTACAAGTTGATCGTACACACTCTTGTAAAACACAAAGTTCCTTGATTGAAGTCGCCAAATGTTCGATTTAACCTTTTCGATTATATTATTTTCTACACAGGATATATATGAAATAAACTTGTATAAAAAATATGATGTACACATATATTTGCATGTTACATTTGAATTAATTTCATATCGATCTTTTACTTTTATGGTATGGACCAACAAATACTTTTTCACTACTTTAGAAACCTAATGGAGCCAAAGAGTGTCTCACTGGTTGTCCCACTCCCACCTACACTCAAAGTTACACAAATGGTCTCTGAGTTTATTCAAATGACATTTTCAGTCTTCCATTTTGTTAACTTGCAATCACACTACTTCAACTACGTAAACAGTGGCATGAAAATGGTGGAGTCAACGTAGAAAGCCGCCCATACAAGAACTTTTAAGTTACGTAAATATTTTTTCTAAGATATTAATGATATTTTAAAATTTTCATCTCCTATAAAATTATAAGTAAAATGAAAATTATTTTTTTCGCCCACTCCAATTGAATCTTTTGATTCCGCCCCTGTACGTACTGCTTTCGACAAATTTGTTCTTTGGTCATGGAATCACACTTAAATTTTCTGTTTATTGGACATGTGTGAATCACATATCTATTTTTAAAGATAATGTTATCCGCAAAAACTTGTGAATCCATCTTAACACCAATATCCTTGTAAACATCAGAAAACGGAAAAGAAACAAAAAATATCACCATGGAGACGATCAACGTTATATCCGAACGTACATAGTAATATATATTCGATATGAAAGAACTGCTGTAATTAATCATAATAACGAGCCTAACATAATTTCGTGTTGCCGAAGCTGTAAATAGATTTCATGGAGGAATTAAACGTGTATATATAACAAAAATGTCATTAACTTTTTATCTAAGGTAACCATCATTAGGCATTTCACCCCACTATAAGAGGAAAGGATGAGTGTGACTGTTAGACATAGAAGTACAACAACAGTTAGAGAAGAATGTGGGTAAATTGTGAGTTTAAAGCTAATGTCACATCCTCTCTACTACCACATTATAACCAAAAAAAAGTATCATTAAATACAAATATTGAACAATTTTTTTATATTCATTTTTTATTACTCCCTCCGTCCCAAAATTATTATCGACCAACAAAAACCACATAGTTAAATAAAAGTGGGACCACAACAGTTTTTAACCACTCAAATAGAATCTGCACCTACTAAACTCTCTTCTTATTGGTTGAAAAAGGAAGTGGACAATTATTTTGGGACGTCCCAAAAAGGAAAGATGGACAATAATTTTGGGACGGAGGTAGTAATAAAAAAGGGAATACTCAAAATAACCCATGTTATCATATTTTATTATTATACCATTTGGTAACTTTTTATTACCGAATAGTTTTATTGGATTAGTTTTCATCATGGAAATATAGTTGAAAAATATAGAGGAATAAAAATAGTAACGTGACACGCACGCGCGTTAGAGGAGTGGTTTTAGTATCCCTTTCTTTCCTGCAGACAAGAAGGAAAAACAGTTTCAGTTGTCAAACAAACTCCTCACTTCTGGTTTCAAGAAATATATATTACAAAACAGCCCCCATACTTTACATACATCCACAGATAATACCCATACAACAAACTTTATTTCAATTTACTTATGAAAGGTGTTTGAGAAATTTCCGAAGCTATAAATCAACTAAACACCACCAACTAACTCTGGTTAACTTTTGTCACATAAAACAAAACAATTATCCCTAAATAATAAAATAAAAAAGATCATAATCACATTTTGGACCTTTTTATTCTTTGTTAAAGAGGACTTGTTTGCCTTGCTTTTAGAGCTCTATCACTTGACTTTCAACTTCACATTTTACAATGACTCTTCATATATTCTTCATGAGATATTCAAATTCTCACGATATTTTAATAATAAGACTAATAATAAATAAAGATGTTAGACCTCTGCTCAGCTCATGACAGAGAATAAATAAAATGATATTTTAATAAACTTTTAAAAATTAAAACAAGTTTAAAAAGGGAAAAAGGATTGCTTCCTTTAAGATCTTTGTTGTTATGCTGGCTTCTGAAGATACAACAGAGTTTCTTCAGATCCGAAGAAAAAGGTAAGAAATAAAAATAACCAAAATATATATTTTCTTTAAAATCATTTTTTAAGTCTCTCACACAAAATCAAAATAAAAATTAAATTCTCACACACTCACTGTGTGTAAGAGTTGTACTGGTTATTAAATATTTTAATTATTATATATAGATATAGAGAGATGTATATATCTGTGTATAAAGCTTGGACTTTTTGTAGTGATCCAAAAGAGAGTCCTAGTGTGAGAAAACAAAAAACAAACAACAAGAGAGAGAAAAGTAAAAGGCATTGAATGAATCTTTTTCTTGTGAAATCTTTGTTGTTGTTGGTTTTGAATGCATGAGTCTTTGTGTGTGAAAGTGTTGATGATGGACTTGTTCTTGACTCATGTGAATATTCCATCAAGATTTTGACTTGAAACAAAATATCCAAGAAATTACTTATATTTTCTTGTGGGTTTTCCCCAAATTTAATTCTGAATAAAGGGTTTCAATAAA
Organism: Pseudognaphalium luteoalbum; assembly: GCA_963422505.1. NCBI lineage: Eukaryota > Viridiplantae > Streptophyta > Magnoliopsida > Asterales > Asteraceae > Pseudognaphalium > Pseudognaphalium luteoalbum. The sequence goes on from OY730192.1 coordinate 20,723,550, forward strand.
TTCAAGATTTTGTACCCTAAAAATTCTGAATTTGGGGATGCAAGATGTGAATTCAAGAAGACAATGAGAGTCTACTTTGAAGATTTGTTCAATTTGAGCCTGTGTTCATGCAAATTTCCAGGGTTTATCTCAAGAATTTGAGAGGTAAGTGACAAAATAGTTATAAAGTTTGTAGCTTTTTTATTTTTTTATTATTATTCGATAAAACTGTAATTTATTGTTTGATTTAATCTTATTTAATGTTTATATTATTTGATTACAGCATTTACACCGAACTCGAGCATTAAAAAGAAGATATATATTTAGGGGTTATAAAGTATATAAGTTATTATTATCATAACTTATATAAAAATTGAAGAGTTGTTGCTAGAAGGAATTTATAGAGGCTGAGAAGTCCTGATTTTGATAGGAAGAACCAAAAACAAAAATGATTACTTTTATGGATTCAAAAGAGAAGTTGAAAGAAAGCGAAAAATGTTTAGATTCACAGTTATGGCATGCTTGCGCCGGAAGTATGATTCAAATGCCACCGGTGAATTCCAAAGTGTTTTATTTCCCACAAGGGCATGCCGAACATACTGCCGGAAATGTTGATTTTCGGGACCGAAACAGTCAGTCTAGGGTCCCGGCATGGATCCCTTGTCGAGTTGGGGATGTTAAGTTCATGGCGGATGTGGATACCGATGAGGTTTATGCGAAAATTAGGCTGATTCCGGTGAGTGGTTCCGGTGAGTTTAGCAGTTTTGATGATGAAGATGTGAGTTCGCAAAACGGTGGGTCATCGGACAGTCAGGTTAAACCAACATCTTTTGCCAAGACGTTGACGCAATCCGATGCAAATAACGGTGGCGGGTTTTCGGTTCCCAGGTATTGCGCCGAGACAATATTTCCCCGGCTTGATTACTCGGCGGACCCTCCTGTTCAAACGATTTTAGCGAAAGATGTTCATGGTGACACGTGGAAGTTCCGGCATATTTACCGAGGGACTCCACGAAGGCATTTGCTTACAACAGGGTGGAGTACGTTTGTGAACCATAAGAAGCTTGTGGCTGGGGACTCGATAGTGTTTCTTAGAGCGGAAAATGGTGATCTTTGTGTAGGAATTCGGCGAGCGAAAAGAGGAATCGGTGGTGCGCAAGAAACGTCGTCGGGTTGGAATCCGGCAGGGGGTAATTGTGTGATTCCCTATGGCGGGTATTCCCCGATTTTGAGAAATGGTAATAATGGTGGGGGGAATCCGATGGGAAAGGCTAAAGTGGAAGCTGATTCGGTGATTCAAGCGGTGAAACAAGCGATGAGCGGACAGCCGTTTGAGGTTGTGTTCTACCCGAGAGCGAGCACTCCCGAGTTTTGTGTCAAAGCAGCGCTTGTTAAGAACGCAATGCAGATCCGGTGGTCACCAGGGATGAGGTTTAAGATGCCGTTTGAAACGGAGGATTCCTCCCGAATCAGTTGGTTCATGGGAACAATTTCTTCGATCCAGGTTGCTGACCCAATTCGTTGGCCCGATTCACCTTGGAGACTTTTGCAGGTACTATTCAGTAACGATTCGTTTGTTTCCAATTTTCATTAGACGTCTTTATTGATACCTCGATTCATTTGTTTCCATAGACATATTTACTGACATCTCAAGCATTTTAACATTATTGTATCCTGTTCTGATGTATATTTGTTATGATATATGGCAATCCAGGTGACATGGGACGAACCTGATTTGCTTCAAAACGTGAAACGGGTCAACCCGTGGCTTGTAGAATTAGTGTCAACAATGCCAGCGATTCACATGTCGCCTTTCTCACCACCTCGAAAGAAATGTAGACCATCACAACACCCTGATTACCCAATGGACTCCCAAATCCCTATCCCAATTCCTGCGTTGTGCGGACCCCATTCCCACCTTTTTGGTGGGCCCACCACCGGACCATTCGGTTATCATCTCCCCGATAATTTGAATCTTCATCATCCTGCTAGCATGCAGGGAGCCAGGCACACACGTTACGGTTTATCTCTCTCAGATATCCAACTTAATAATAAACTCACTTCGGGTTTTTTCCCAACCACTACAAAACCCTCGCACCTCAGCCCGTTTCTTAACAAACCTACCGGATCCGAGTCCGTTTCTTGTCTGTTAACAATTGGGAATTCAGCCACTGCTGTGAAAGACCCCGAAACCCCTAAAACATCACAGTTTTTACTCTTTGGTCAGCCAATTCTAACCGAGCAACAGATCTCTCAAAGCGGGAATGTCTCAGGGTCAGGGTCAGGGTCTGGATCCGGGTCGGGCCAGGAACCAGATCTAAACTTAGACACAGGTCATTGTAAGGTTTTCTTGGAATCAGAAGATGTTGGTCGGACCCTCGATCTTTCTTTACTAGATTCCTATGAAGAATTATGCAAGAAACTGACTAACATGTTCAAAATTGAAAGCGCTATAATGTTGAACCGTGTTCATTATTGGAATGCAACCGGATGCCTCAAAAAGATTGGGGCCGAACCATTTAGGTGAGATCAACATTCGTGTCTCTTTTGCAAAATGAATGTTTTTACTCTCGTAAACTAACCATGTTCGTGCTTTTCTTACAGCGAGTTTATGAAGACTGCGAAAAGGTTGACGATTCTAGCAGACTCAAGTAGCGAAAACAACGTTGGAAATGTGGATTCTTGATTAAATTTTTACATATTAAATGTACAGGATCATCTTTGTGGTTTTTGTTAAGACATGTTTTGGTTATATTTATGGATGTCGAGTTCGCTAAAGTTGAATGAAATTAACTCGAGTAGTTTCTTCTTATTTTTAGATTTGTAACATATTGAAATAAAAATTAATATATGACTGGGAAGGATACTGTTAAAAAGTCACTATTTTAGAAGCAGTTGAAGAAAAAATCTTAAAAATAAAAAGTTGGTATTTCGTGCACGCATGGGGAAAGCAGGAAAAAGCCAAAAAAGGAATTTCATGGTAATAAATAAATGGACAGATAAATTGACCACTAATCATGGATTAGGTTCCAGGTTAAGTTTGGGCAAATTTACATATTCACTTGACCAGAAAACACAATTTTTGAACCAATATTCTTCCAAGTTTTTTCATATCATCAAATTATTTTGTTTGGACAAATGTCTATAACGTTTGTAGTATATTGATAACGTGATATCAAATGTTATCAAGTAGATTTTTTGTTGTCATAAGTTTTCAGATTTATGTAAATGTATGACGGTATAGATATTACCTCTCATATAAAAGGCCTAGGCAAAGTGAAATTTACACTACCTTGTTAAAAAGTTAAAGCTTAAAATTATTTAAGAGAAAAAGAAAGTAGAAGGGGGTATAGTGTAAATAGAAAGAAAGTGAAAGGGGGTTTAGAGGAAAAAGAAGAGGCAAAGGTCACATGGTAGACCAAATATTGTTCCAAACATTGAATGAATGTCCCATTGAAGTGCCGCAAGAGTTGGCCTTGTTTTAATTCCCTGTCATATTTATATTGATTAATTAGAATAAATTAATTAACATTTAATTTATTGATAACTATAATAATTAAGTTAACTTAACTATTACATAGTATCGGGATTACAACACAAATATTCAATTTCTTTCCTCAATTTCTGAACTTCACCAAACACAAAGTCAACAACAAGCTGGAATTCAAACATGATTTCTTTTTTGTACCAACATGTTCTTTAAACTAAAGTGAAAACCAAACTAAAAACAAGACTAGAAATTATAAAGTAAAAATAATAAATAGACCTACTTAAATATACTTGAGGTAGTTTAACAACATGAATACTTAATCATTTGTATGATTCTTATCTAATGAGACTTGAACTTCCAAATTGTTGGTTCATGGGCTTCTCATGTGATGTTATTCAACCTTTTGAAATGTCAAATATATATATATATATATATATATATATATATTTATTTATTAATGTATTATACATTCGAGGAAATTAAATAGCCATACTCATACTGTAAATTAGCTACAAAAATGATAAATTTGATGATGGTATTAACCTATTTTACATAAAATATACGAGTAGATTTCACAAAATAATAATAATAATAATAATAATAATAATAATAATAATAATAATAATAAGATTTATAAACGAATTAAGAGATTGAAGTTATGCATAATGGGGATTGTATAACATCATAAAAATAATAATAACATTATAAAAAATAGTCACACGTGAAGGTGAAACGGGACGACAAGAACAATAATAGGTTCACGTGTGGGATGCATCATATGACGTCATCCAAGTAGCACAGGAGTGTGTTGCGCCGTTTTGATGAACGGGCTGTTTTTTCTTCATTGACCAACCGCAACTCACTTTTTTATATATTTTCTTTCTTCTGTTCTAATCGTATTTTATAAGTAATAATATATAATAAATAATCGCATGTGTATTACCTCTATTTATATTAATTCTGCAATCCCAAAGTTTTTGATTCTCTTCTATTATACAAAATATTACAATAATACCAAATCGTATCATAAAAACTAAACAGAAAATTTTCTAAAAATTAATCACAGCAATTAAAATGTTTACATTTGGTTAAAACAAAATAATCGACGAATTTTCAATTCATTGATTAAATTGACGTTGAAGTTAATAGAGTTTGAAGACATCTAATTAATATGACGGTTGAGTCATACATTTTGTACTAACTTAGATAAAGAAATAGTATATGGCTATGGCCTATGGTGGTTGTTCCGTTTTGTCAAATTTCAAGTCGAACAAAACGTCATTCGCTTGAGCGAAACATGAGCATTGTATATGGATTACGTAAGGTGTTAAACTTTTATTCTTGAAAAATCCAATCAACATATATAACTCGCCACGATCTATTCATCAAAATGAATTCCTAATTTATGTTAATTGTATTCATCTGATATCTTATACAATGTAACTTGTGTTACTTTTTTATTTTGAAGTGTAGACTTTTTTTCATGAAAATTATTTAAATAAAGGTTATATATAATCAAAAGTTGATATTCCACTTCTTGAGATGGACAAATATTTTGAAATAAATTAAATTGAAAACGTTAACAATATTTTTGAGATAGAGAATATATATAGTTAGATAGAAAGAACAAAAGCACCAAGGAAAAGAAATGCCATAATGGCTAAACTTTTTAAAAATCAAGCTCTCCTCAATTATTTTTGTCAAACATCGGGTGTCTTTACACCACATTTTTAATATCTATTTTTAGGGGATCTTAAAGGACTGGGATTCTATTTTTTAAAACTTCAAGCTCTTATATAGAAATATCCTTTCTTGGCAAACAAAAATAAATAGGGATCATTCAAAGACATCCCCTTAGAATCCCTTATTTTAGAAGCTTTTTCAACTAGCTTCTAGAATCCCCTAACATATCCTTCAACTCCGGCTAGTTTTAAACAACATCTATTTCTTTTTAAGATTTTTTGGTATATATATAAGTATATAATTTTAAGATTTTTTGGTATATATATAAGTATATAATATTAAGATACTTATAAAAGGTTAGAAACGGTAGGGGACAAAAAGTAGGAGTTAAATAAGGTGGTGACAAGACCATGAGTTGGATCACGTGAAGTTCTTCCAAACAACGTTTGATCTACGGAGACCTCTTATTATTATTATTATTTCAACGTACGGTATCTTTCTTTTACACTCGTCCGAATCCGGTCTCATTAACAGAATCTCATATGTGTATTTTTCACTATAATGATATTTTCTTAACATAATATATATATTATAGTTTACGATACGTTAGTTATCTAGAATTCAATGTTGTTAGCAATATATATATTTATAGTTTACGTTACGTTAGCAATATGATGAATTTAATTGATGTAGCTAGGTAAGTGTTTTTGAGTCGGTGGGATGGGTATGTTGTGAACTATTGATTTTGCAATGGTTGATATCAATTAGAGCTGGTAAATGGACGGGTATGAGCTACGGGTCAAAATGGATACGAGTATAAACGGGATCGAATCTAATCGGGTGCGGGTCTAAATGGGTTCGGGTCATAATGGGCTATTTGAAAATTTCATAAAAAATGTTCTAATTTACTAAAATATATATATATTCCAAAATAAGTTATTATTTATAACTATATAACATAAAAAATATAATATGATGGTCACCCATTTAAACCCATTCATGATTTGAGTTTTACCCAATTAAGCCTATTCCCAAAATTTGCCCAGTCCATAAAAACCCAAACTTTATGTCATTATTGTAACACCCGTTTTTGTGGTCTGAGGGTAATCTGGTAATTTCTTAAATTTAGATATTATTATTTATTGTATTATAAATATTGTGTTTTATATGTTTTGCTTTGTAACTTAGGAAAATTCAGATAAAGGATTAATTGTGACTACTGAATTATTACTCGTTTTAAATAGTTATTATTCACGGTAAAATAAAATAGTTTTCTCGTAAATGGTATTTAGATTTCAGACAATAAATTTAAGACGGATATAAAAATACCCGTGTAATTGGGTCGGATAAGGGAAGGGCCGACCTCCCTTTTTGTTTTGTGACTTTCCCTTAATTTGTTAACTCTTCTCTCAAATTCAAATTTCTTTAAACTAGTGCATATCAAGAAACTAATCAAGGGAATAATTCAAAGGTGTTTTGCGGCTTGAATTCATCATCATAAATTTCTTCATCTTATTCACCCTCCTTTTGAAATTGTAAGTGTTAATTGATCATTGTGTTCATAAAAGAAATTTGGTGAAGATTAGGTATATATGAAATTGAGGTTGTAATGATTGTTATATGATTTATTGATGATTACTTGATGTTTATGTGTTGAATTGTTTGTTTGAATCTCCAAGTTTGATTAGAAAAGTTGAAATTTGTGTTCTTGAACTAAGTTAGGGTTTTAATCATATGAATTCATAAATTGTGAGGAATTGGAGTATGAAAAGTGTTTGTGTAGTATTAGTTGATGTTACTAGTTGTTTATAGTCCGTTTTTGCTGCTAGTAATTGAAGTTGAAACTTGAAAAATTGAGATGTTGTGAGTTTAAGTTCGTATGCTGGGCTGCTGTGTTGCTGTTGCTGCACCTGCAGGTGAAGCCGACTGCTTCTATTAAGAAGTCGGCGGCTTCTGTGTTTATATTAGGGAGACCGCGGCTCAAAAAGCCTAGCCGGCGGCTTCTATCTTTAGAACGGCAGCTATTTAGCCTACCCGACGGCTCCCACAGGCTTTATTACGCAACTCAGTTCTGTTCCCTCAAAAATCAGGTGTTAGAACTTCAAAGAGAACATGCGGGGTCTTCACAGCATCATATTCCTACTCATCAGCATGTTGTGAGTACTACTCCCCCTATTGTATCATCTTTTCAGACTTCGTCAGCCTTTCCATTTGGTTTTCAGCAACAACAACAGCCTTATAGTACTTATCAAACTTCTTCTGGATTTCTTGGTTATCAATTACCTGAATTCCCACCTTTTCAACATCCAAAGAAAGGTTGTTCTCTTAAACATTTATGGCCAGTAATCCTTCTGTATATTCTGTAAGTTCTGATCCTACAGTTACTCTGGACTGGTTACGCGATGTTGAGAGAAAGTTGGAAGCTTGTCATTGTGCGGAAGAGGATAAAGTACCTTATACAGTGCAGTTGTTAAAGGGTCAGGCTATGTTTTGGTGGGACTCTATTACCGCACCATTGAACCCACAGCAGATGAGTGCTATTAGATGGCCGGATTTTCATTATGAGATTTGTAAGCAGTTTTGTTCTGAATATAATCTTTCACGTATCGGACAGGAATTCCTTGAGTTGCAGAAGACTGATCAGATGACCATTGATGAACTTATTAGACAGTTTACTCAGAAATTGAGATTTGTGCAGCAGTGGGTCCCGACTGATAGGACCAAAATCGATCATTTTGTGAAAACTCTACCTCCTGATTACCGTACCACTGTGAGATTAGAAGGTTCGCTTCCTCAGGCATATGATTTAGCTCTTTCCGTGGATAGCGACATTCAGGCTAAGAAGTTACAAAATAAAGAAAAGTTTCAACAGAGATCGAAAGTTGATTCTTCGAGTCAGGGAAAACAGAAATGGCAGGGTACTCAACAAAGCAGGAGATCTAATTTTGGTGGTATTTCTTCTGACTGTTCTTATTGTACTCGGTGTAGATCTAGACACACCGGGCCATGTACTCCTCAGACATCACGATGTATTAAATGTGGAGTTTTGGGTCATGCCGCAAAGGATTGTACTCATCCTAATAATGTGTGTTGGATTTGCCATAAAGAGGGCCATAGAGCTGGAGATTGTCCTGAGGTGAGAAGACAGAGAACGGGTATGGTCGGTGGTTCCTCATCTTCTGGCCAAAAGCGGAAGAATCCACCACCCGCTACTGGTAGAGCTTTCTAGATGACAATTGATGAAGCTGTCACTACTGAGGATGTCATTACTGGTACTTTTCTTATAAATTCAGTACCAGCTCGTGTGTTATTTGATTCTGGAGCAAATTGCTCTTTTATATCTATGCAATTCTGTGATAAGCTGAATTTAATTCCCTCTGTGATTCCTAATTTTTTTGAAGTTGAAGTAGTTGATGGTAAGACAGTTCCTGTTACCACATCGGTAACTGGAGCTAGTATACTAATAGAGGGCCATAATTTTCCGATTTCCTTTCTTTTGATGCCAATTCATAGTTTTGACGCCGTTCTTGGTATGGATTGGCTGAGTCAGAATAAGGCTGATATTTCGTGTCATAAGAAGTTGATAAAAATTCCAATTTCTGATGGGTCATACGTCATGGCTCGAGGGGAACGGGAGAAGGGTAATTTTCCCTCAAAATTCGTTGTACCCGGCGGCTAAGGCAGCTGAGCCGGCGGGTTTAGGACTGAAACCGGCGGGTCCTAGATCCTAGCCGGCGGGTCTTTTAGCCTGCACAGAATTTTAGTTTTCGTTTTAATGTCATTCCTAAATGTGCTACTATATTATATGTTATTGATGAAACAGTATTGTGACATGACAATAAGTATATTGTGATTGATTATACATGATTAGAAACTTGTAATTATGATAACCATTGTGTTAATTTCTAGTGTCATAGTTTGGATATAATTAAAGATTGATTATGTTATTGACTTATATTTGGTTGTGTTTTTAGATCCACCGAAGACTCAGTAAAGTTAGAATTCTGAGTGGGGACTGAGACAGTCATGTGAATGGACTTGGAACTCTCAGTATGATTTGGTGGTAACATATTGGTTACATTAAATGACGTAATTGTTGATGATATACTGTTGAGTTAATATGATACACGTGTCTATGTGATGAGTCGCCTTTTGGCATTTAGTGATTAGAGGTCAACGATTATTGGACTGTGTTGCTACAGGTTAGTCAACATTGGAATTGTGATCATTTGTTGAGAATAGAGCCTATGTTTACTAAAGGTAGCAAATAGTTATCGGTAATATCACTGTATTGGCCTGTAGTTGATTATAAGTGTCGCTTGGTGGGCCACCGCGGCTGAGGGCGCCACAACGACCACCGATCCTCTTAGAGATGTTGTGTTTATTTGTTATTTATTGTAAACAACTGTGTTGAGCTGAGTTGAAATATTAGTGACGAGTTTATTCACTTAGCTTCATGCTAATCCCCCACCTTACTCCCTGCAGGTTGTGTTTTATCATGATGATTGGGCGGGAGTATAGGTGAAGAAATGTTTGACAAAGATAGAAACTCTGTTGCTCTTTTGGACAGTTAGAAGATGCTTTAATTATATGACACCCGTATTATTATGTTATGTTTTGTGAAACTTGTAACTTAGATATGTTTAGCATAATGTTGACTTATCATCCTTGGTATATATATAAATATTATATTTGTTTTGGACTATGCTTCCGAGTTAAAAAAAAAGTCTCAAATTATGGGGTGTTATAATTATATCCAGAATTACTCAAATGTGGAGCAAATGGACAGAATTTGCCAGCATTAATATCAATATATCGTTAGAAACATACGTTTGTTGTTGATCGTTGTTTTGAGGGAGTAGTTGATTTGTATTTTTCTTTTAGATCGATATGTCGATTTCATTAATTAGTTTGTTACATTCATCTACTCTCCCGTTGATGTTTTTTTCTGAATTTAATGGGAATTTTGTATTGTTTAAGAAGAAATTAGCAGGATTTTATGTCTCAAATAAAGTGTGCATGCAAAACATAAAAATTTGAAAGTAATAAGTTACCAACTCACTCATATATTTACAAAATTAACATAAAAAACCAATGTAAAGTACAAGTAAAAACGAAACTAAGAAGTTGCTAAACTCTATAATAGTTAAATTATTACACGTAACATATAGAATATCATTACTACTGTTTCTTTATAGAGCAAAAAATATGATTAATATATATGTAAATTTAACCAATATTATTATGATTATATATATATATATATATATATATATATATGTTATATTATATACATATAAAAACTGGATGATTGTGGTTTATATACATGATGAACTCAAGGACAGAATCGATTACATTTCCAAAGCCTCTTGGTTAGCTTTACATTAAATATTAGTTAATTAATATAATAATATTAATATTGTGTTGAAACATAGACCATCCTTTGTTTTCAGAACCCTTCAAACAATTACATCCCACAATATATGCCATAGTTTCTACACATGCTCACTCATGACAGCCATTTTACATATTCTTTACTTCTGTTTATGTTAGTTGTTAGTGCATGTACGTACGTGATATATATATATATATATATAAGATTCTGTGAAAGCAAGAAGATAAAAAACCCAGTGAAAACACATTTACACTCTCCATCTAATCTAACTTATATATATATATATATATATATATATATATATATATATATATAAGGAGTAGAGATAAAAAAACGGTGAAAATAATTTTTGATTCACAATTTTTTTAGGTTGTGAACTTTCACTTTTTTTGCTTCACATATTAATTTTTTTGTGAACCATTATATTTCTTTTTGTTCACGTAAAATTTCGTCAAGAATTTTTATTTTATTTTTTACTTCACACAGTTTTATTTAATTGTGAAACTTATTTTCTTCACATAAATTTTTATTATTATTTTTTTTCACGAAATTTTTAAAAGTGTTTTTATAGTGAACTTTAATTTTTTTTTCACGGAAAGTTTTTAACTTTTTCAACAGTAAACCTTAATTTTTTTTTAGTTCACCGAAAGTTTTTAATTTTTTCAATTGTGAACCTTTTTTTTAGAACAGTGAACCTTAATTTTTTTTAGGTTCACGGAAAGTTTTAAAAATTTTCAGTTGTGGACTTTTTTTTTTCAACTGTTAACCTTAATTTTTTTTGAGTTCACGAAAAGTTTTTTACTTTTTCAATTGTGAAGCTTAATTTTTTTGGTTCACGGAAAGTTTTTAACTTTTTTACTTGTGAATTTTTTTTTTCGACTGTGAACCTTAATTTTTTTTTTAGGTTCACAGCAAGTCTTAAACTTTTTCAATTGTGAACCTTATTTTTTTTGTTTTGGGTTCACAGAAAGTTTTTAAAGTTTTCAATTGTGAACTTTAATTTTTTTTTTTGGGGGGGAGGGGGGGGGGTGTTCGGATTTGACATTTTTTTTTTTCAAAAAAAAAAATTCACACAAAAAATATTTTTTTGTTTGAACCTTAAATTTTTATGATTTACTTAAAAAAAAAAGGTTCACACACTAAAAAAATTGTGAAAGAAAAAATATTTTCACTACTTTTTTTTTATCTCCACCCCCTTTTATATATATATTTATACTACTATATAATACATTTAACACTCTCTCTCCTTAAAAAATTTTAAGACTAAGTAAAGTGGGTCGCACTTCTCACCTATTCTCCACTAACTACACTTTGACCAATCAAATATTAATGTACCCACTAAAGTCTTTTTTGATTGGCTAAATATCAAAGTGGACACTTGTAATTGGACATTTCAAAAGAATAATGTAGATATATTAAATGGGACGGACGTAGTACAATATATTTTTATTTTAAAACATTCATTCGCATCCCCACCCACCGTCACCATTTTCACCGCTGCATTGCGCGGGTATAAGGCTAGTATATATATATATATATATATATATATATATATATATATAATTGTTTAAAAAGGGGGACAATAAACTTATAGTGCTCATAATTGCAAAACTTATGACAAAACATATAAGAAAAATATGTATGAAAGTTATACGTGACAATTTATGAATTAGTGTGCTTATATAAGGGGATGAACATGCATAACTCAACACTGTCACATGTTATTCTCACGTACGTTGATATGATTAATTCACAAAATATTGGTTAGACCTTCCCTGAGTTTCAGATCCATGTTTATTCTTATCCATCCAAGAAAAACTAGCTAATATTTGGATTCAATCAAGTCTTCAAACATATAAATAAATTAACATTAATGATAGGGTGGAGTTCAAATGAGATAGAAATTTATGTGAGAATAAGAAAACTAATGATATCGTGTAATGTGTAAAAAGAGAATGCTCTACATTTACAAAAATCATTTAGCTACAAAATCAATTATCTCACAAATGACAAATCGAAAAATTATGAAAATTGCACCATAAAATTCAGCGTTTTCTCCTCTTCGATTTACCGTTCCTCATGGCATACTTTCGACAAGTTTTTCCCCCCATCTTTTTTGGTGGGTTTCACATATACTAACACATGTGTTAAAGTATTACGTTTAGGGGTTAGGGTTTGGGGTTTCAGGTTTCGCCTCGAAACCTGGAACCTCCAACCCAGAACCCTAACCTCTAAACCCCAAATCCTAAACCCTAAACGCTTTACAAAACTCTAAACCCTAAATCATATTAAACCCTAAATCCTACTAAACCCTAACCCTAAACCCTGCTAAATCCTAACCATAAATCCTTAACCCTAAACCCTAACCATAAACACTAACCCTAACCACAAATTACATGTACAACCAATTACTAACATATTTGTTACTAGTTTGTAAAACCCGCCAAAAGTGGAAAAAAGTTGTCAAAAGTATGGCTTAAGGGACGACAAATCGAAGAGGAGAAAACACTGAATTTTATGGTGTAATTTTCATGATTTTTCGACATACCGTTTGTGAGATATTTGAGTTTCAAAAATGTGAAGGAAATGGGTATTTGGTGGAAATGAGTGGTTGAGATTAAATCATCTATTCTCACTCAAAATTGATGTACTCATTTGAACTCTACTATTTAAGGATAACAAGTTTATTTTATTATATGTCATATTACTACCTTCCTTTTTATATAAATCTAATAATAATAATAATAATAATAATAATAAATATTAATAAAAGAAAATTTACCTTATGAAATTTTTTGTTAAAATTGAAAGCTATTGACCAATCAAATTCTTAGATTTAACCAACCTTCTAATTAACCAATCAAATCTCTCTATTTAACTAAAAATTCTCTTCGATAAATAAAAATAAAAAACACTTCAAAATCTTAAATTATCCGTTAAAAAAATCATCCGTCAAAAAGTTCACCCCTACTTTATTTATCTTACTTTTATATATTATCAACAACAAGATTATCTTATCACATGATATATATTATTTTATTACTATTGTTGAAGATACATTATATTTTTTTTTAAATACGTAAATCACTTACCATTATAAGGAACCTGATTAAGTTAAACTGAACAAAGTTAAGTTTAGCTTTTTAAAAAAATTAGCTCATAATTTTCTTTTTTCTTCTTTTTTTTTTCCTTTAAAAAAAAAGAAAAAAACGGAAGTGAAATTTTACCTAAACATGATGTGAGAATGAGCATGACCCATTGTGATTTGTTTTATATGATTAATTATTTATCTATATTAAATTAGATGAAAGAAATTGTTTACAATAAAATCTTTTTGAAATAAGTCTCTAAGAGTAGTGAAAGTAGTCTTCGATGATTAGAGGAGGTTACGCTAACACCTTTTAAAAACACCGAATAATTAGATTATATACGTGGCGTAGAGCTAATTTGAGTGAACGGTTCATAAAAAAATTTGGGATTTACATTTGTTCATATAAATTTGCGTTTTGCGTCCACCCATTAAAATTTGTGCGGTTTTTCGAAACCTTAATCCCTTTCTTCGAGTTTTCTTACACAATGTTGAAAGTTGATACATGATTTAGGTTCATTAGGCATCTAAGAGCATCTTAAAAACGAATTTGCTCCCTTTACATGCTAAAGAAAAATATAATAAAAAATGCTTAATTATGTATGTGATGTATTGAATTCTTTGATTTCATTCATAATTTTAGTAACCAATCATAATTAACTACTCTATTAACGATGTAGATGGCTTTCCATGACTTTATAAGATTATGATCAATTTCTAATAGCCACTGATTTTTTTTAAAAAAAATATTTCAATCAAATTTTTATTAGAAATCGAGTTCTATTATTCTATACCGTACTTCAAAGTTTATTTGTATTTACGATTTTATTATATAAGCGGAAGAAATCTTGGCTTAAGTATATGCAAATTTAAGGAATTGACATGTAACATATTTACGATTAATGTACACTTGAAAGTAGATTTATAAACAAAATGAAGGGTAATTTATTTGTATTTACGATTTTATTATATAAGCGGAAGAAATCTTGGCTTAAGTATATGCAAATTTAAGGAATTGACATGTAACATATTTATGATTAATGTACACTTGAAAGTAGATTTATAAACAAAATGAAGGGTAATTCAAACACATTGAAGTACTAAACTTCGCTTCATTGCGCAGATAATGCGCTAATGTTGTATGAAATATAATTAAAAAGACAATGATGATTAAAAAAGAACACGTATATTAGTTGACTGTTGTACGAAAATCGCGGGCTACATCATTAAAATGTTACAAAAAAAACTAACGTAATATGATTTTGGCCAATTAATTGACTATAATATCAACAAATTGATGAACTTACTAACATATGTGAGACGTATGAAGATCATCATGTAATAAACGTCAACACAATTTAATATCATATATCTTTATTCTAATTATAGACATATTAGTTGCAAATTTATTTATATGAATACTCGAATGAAAGGATGATTCTGGCATAAACGAGAAGAGGGAAAATGAAAAAAGGAAGGGCCCTTGGTAGACCCTCGAATACCGTCTAATAGACGGATATAAGAGTAGGAAGACGATTACTTCATTGAAGCCTCCTACATTTAGCGGAATTGCTAAATGGGGATACTGTTAAATGAATAGTAGTGGTCCAATCAAGTTATGACAAGTGTTATTTTATTTTATATTTTAATCTACTAAAATTAAAAAGGATAAAAATTCAAAGAAATCTATCTCTCCCTCATTTGTAATCTATCTCTCACAGTCTCACTTCTAATTCTTTCAAACTCCGAGTCTCTCACCCCTGTCCTCTGAAAGTATATCCTCCATCTCGAGCAATCTCGCGCTTTGACTCCAACCGCGTCCTTCTACCCTCTCCCATTAAGTTTGTTTGTTTGTGTATAGTGTGTATGATTTTTCCTTGACATTCATATGCACATGTCTCTCTCCATCTCCTAAATTCGTGTGTATGTTTTGTGTGACGGGTGTGTGGATTTTTGTGTGTGTAGTTACTGGTGTTGGATCTAGAATACTAAATCAAAGGAGAAGGATGATTTTGACTGTTACCTTATACAAAGTAGTTTGATTTGATTATGTGTATGTGTGTGGGGGGTGTTGAATTTTGTACTTTTAGAATATGTTGTAGTTGTGGTTGTTCATGATGTTGTGTTCTTGATAGACGGAGGGTGAATTTTAAAATATAGAGATGATCGAATGATGAAGATTGTTTAAATGACAAAATAACATAGTATATGTAATAAGAATTAACAATGATATCTTGATTCAAAAAATTCTTATAAAGTAACATAACATATGTATATATTAAATAATAATATTAGATTACGATTATATGAAAGTGTTTTCTTTTATAGAAATCGATTCTATGTTCTTTTGTAAATTGTGTCATCTTTTTGTTAGATGTAAGCCACTGATAAAATATTACTTCAACAGAATAAAAAGTATGATTTTGAGATAAAAGGATAGATGTTGTGAAAGGGGGTTAATTGTGTCAGGTTATGTGGAAGGAGAGGTGTAGTATCGATATGGGTAAGGTTGTGTACTGTACTAGTGGTGTATTTGGTAATATATTTAAGCTACTAAAAAAATTATTTTTTTTATTTATATATGGTATAAAAGTCATACAAATTAAATTGCTTATATAAATCTTAAAAAAAATTAAGTAATTTTGTAATAAAAAATAAAACAATAACATATAATTCTAAAGTAAAGATCGGAAATATTTTATTTACTTTTATTGGCTTGCTATAAAGTAATTTATCGTTAAACATAAATTTTACATTTATACATAGTTCATTAAACCATTCGAATATCCGAATTTGATTAAACACAGTTCATTGATATTTAATATGCATATATACCAAATTATCACATAAACAAATATAAATATTTTGATTCTGCCGCAACGCGCGGGTTAAAATCAGCTCCTTGAAGACAATTAGCAAATGTCACATATATGAATGTGACTATTTTATTAATTTTTTCAATTTTTTAATATGAATTATAACCCACGAATTCGTGGGCGACAACATGGTTAATATTAAAAAAATTTATTATTAAGTAATTTTTAAAATATTTGTACAGTAGACATTGCGTAGTTTAGAATGGATGTATCATTTATATTTATACTGTAGCATTTACACCAAGTTTGACCTTAGTTAGACCTTCCTATTTATTTGCATCACATAACAAAATAAATACTCTCGTAAGAGCATAGCAAAAAGTCAACTACTAATAGCTAAACATAAATTAAAATGAAAATTTGTTGTAAGCATTAATATAAAGTTACATCTCAAAATTTAAATTGCACAAAGTATGAATGTCTAAGTCTTGACTAATTCTCCATATTTTCATAGTGACATGTGGTTATAGTTTGAGATAATTATGGATGTAAATTAAATTTAGTAGTTGGAGGTCCAAAAGGTGTAATATATCACGTTTAAATATATATATATATATATATATATATAGAGAGAGAGAGAGAGAGAGAGAGAAAAAGAAAGAGAGAGAGAGTTTAGATCAAATGAGAACACTTCAAAAATAAGAACGGTGAGAACACCGCATAAATGCACAACTAACCAACAAAAATCATTAGATTCATAGTAATACATCTCAAATATGCAAATAAATATAAATGCATACATCTAAAAATGCACAAAAATCGACAAAAAAGATTGATGCACGATTATCTCTATAATTGTGCATCAATTATTTTTTTGATTTTTGTGTATTTTTGAAAGTTCGCATTTATTCTAATCAATTTTTCTACATATATTTGAGATGCATGAGCATGAATCTAATAATTTTGTTGGCTAATTATGCATCTATGAAGTGTTCTTACCGTTCTTATTTTTTAAGTGTTCTTATTGGAACCTTACCCTATATATATATAAGTTTTTATAAAAATAAGACACTTATATTTTAAAATCCAATTACTTAAATTGGATTAAATTTAAACAATAAATCTAGTAATATCGTTGTTCTAAGGTAATTGATTTTTGTTGTGGTTTCATAATCTTAAGAATGGCACATTAATGAATTTTGCTTTTATCTTTAATAGGAGTCATTTGAATCATTATCATTACATGTATAATTATCTACTGTTACATATCCAATTTGTCTATAGATGATTTATGAAATATAAATTTAAATTCATATAAATTGCATGTATGATGTAATATGATAATTATTTAAAGATTACAAATTGATTATAACCTACAGATTCGTAAGATGATACATGTGTTACCCACAAAAGTGATAGAAGAATAATAATGTGATTTTTAGTTTGTTGATCTGTGGATACACGAGATTGCACAGAGAAATTTTAAACACCCGATTCGATATATTTATATGAAATAACATTGTAGCATCATGTTATAATTCAACTTATATTGTAAGCGAATAGTCGGTGTTAACTTATTGTGTACGTGTTTTTTAGGTTTACACGTAGAATTGAACCATAAAAACAACGATAATATATATTTACATATAGCTTGATGAGGTATAAGTTTGATGCTCGTTAATCATAATCATTACGATTTTGAAATATTATCATTGAATCATATTTCAAATAAGTTGTTATCATGCACACCGACCAGACCCAATCCGGTTTTGACCCAACCCGTTTGACCCGGATTGAAAATTTGACCCATGATTTTTTTAACCCGAACCCATTTTGATCTATGAAACAACCCGACCCAACCTGTTTGACACCCTTACCAATAGCCATGAAATATAGTGTAATAGATTTTCACTATACCAGTTGTATATGTGGAATGAAAGACAAATATAAAGACAATTAAGTATTAGCCATTTTGACATGTGTTCTCTCTTATATTACCAATTTCAAATGATAGTACTTGAGTACCTCAACTTCTAAAACTAACGTGTCAATTTGAAAAGTCCTTTGAAATTATACATGTGTAATAATCTTTGGAAAAAAAAGACAAAAGTTATATAATAAGTCACAACATATTAACTATTTATAAAATTCAAGAAATAAAAGAAAAACAATTTGTGTCTCAACCCAAGATGTGGGCTGCAAATTGATTATACTAATTTGGTAAATTATGTGTTAAATTCACTACGATTGAACTTAAACTTTCCAAGTGAGCCATAAGATCCTTTGCAATACCTACATCGACATTCTTCGGAACAAAAAAATAGGGTGATATATGAAGGTTAATTAATTTTCTCATGATAATTTTAAAAAAGAGTATTTACAACATGAGCATACATTGGCAAACATATACCCAAATACACTATATAAAACTTGTGTGCTTAACTATTACATTATAACCTAAAAAGACCATAAAACATAGACCACCATACCATAGTTCTTGCCACATATGGTACAGACCACTTGCACCACATATATCAATCTCTTTGATCCGCTGTATACATACCCCCTCCAAACTTGAACCACCTCCCAAACTACTGCTATATACACTACCCATTCGGCATCACCATGCTATTACCCTAAGACAGTGGGTTTATACAGGTGTCATCGAGCCCAATCTAAATCCCTCACCTTCACTTTTGATCTATCCACTCAAATCTATGTATCTACACTTCTTAAAACAGTCCCAGAGCACCATCAAGAGTATAATATTGTTGTAAAAGAGAAGCAGTTATTAGAAAGTTTAAGTCGACCATAGAATAGCTCCAATTAAATTCTTCTTGTGCATATTTATTTTGCTCCAATTTTTAAGACATGCTACAAAACCAACATAAACCGTTATGTAGTTGCATGTAAATACAGTAGTATTTTCACACCTTGACTAATGACGTTTTCCATATGGGCCATTATATAGTTACAACGTATCATACTACGGATTGGTCCCTACACAAACATTAACAACCTGCATCAGCCACTTCTTGTAATCCATACATGGAAAAGGCATGCTCATATTCGACGCACAAGCCTAGAACTAAATAGATAGAGACTGATATTTACTTACAGGCTGAAGAGTGAGTGACGTTAGTATTCATAGGCCATCAAAAAGCAACTCTGAGTTTAATTATATAAGAACATTAAAGCATCATCAGCAACCTTTCAGGCCATAGTTGTAGCCTCAACAGCACCTGTATGCCCAATCATGTCATCATTTGGTATATTAACTTGTACTTAATAGCACATGAATACAATATTCCATGATTGAGATCCAAAACCAGATTATTTTAAGGGGCATAAGGAGTTACGTGGTCAACTTTGCCACAAATTAACTCATCACGGGCTTTTTCACCAATCTAAAGTGACTCATATTTGGTTTGACATTGAAGGTGATTCCAGAATCGCTGGGAATTTTACTTCGTCTCCTTTCTTAAAATGAGCCTCGTAATCTCTTCTCTTTACTTTAGCTTAAGAAATACTATACATGCAACATTTTAACCGATATAAAAGATGAGTTAATTTATTTTTTTACATTAGGGTTTAATTGAAAAGAGTCAACTCCAAAATAAATGGGTTAAAAGTCATCTGACATTAAAACACATGAATATTTTTGTCACTGAAATAAAGGGAATTAAGTGTTTTGGGCAAATCAATAAATTCAAATTACAAGGACCTATTTCACATAGTAATGGAGCCTAAGGCTTTTTAATAAACTTACATGTACATACATCTGCAATCCTATAAAACCCTATAAACATTTTCAGCTGCCCAAAAGTAAGTACTACGTTAGCAACTAAAAAAGTAATGAAAACTCACTTAAAGCAAGTAACTCAATTATAAATTATATATATGGATACTACATTCCAGATTTTTTATAGTCACGTGAATATTTGAAGCGTGTGTGATACAACCTATCATGATAACATGAAATCAAATATGCTATTAATAAAACTTCCAAAAATTAGAATGACACTGTTACCATCACTGCTAAACCGGCTCGTTAATTTTTCAGCCACTTGATCAGTTCTCAGTGATCTTGGTATTATACTCGTTCACACAATAATAGTGATCTCATGTTTCTCCCAAAAGCTTGAATATGACTACAACAACAAAAGTCAACACTACAACAAATAGTATCAGTACTAACTTGGGTAAAATATTGGATAACACGTCAAACTGAAGTGAATGCTCATACGTTCAAGTGAAGCAAAGGTGGGATAGTCAATCCTATATCATTTCATTATTTAAATTATGAATAATAGATTGATTGAAGTATCAAATACTTATACCAAAAATATGTGACTCTAATTGTAGAGCAGTGAATAGAACCAAAAGAAATAAAACAAATGAACAATCCTCATAGATAAGCCCACGTACACTACTAACCAAAAGCAATAGTAGAACAACAAGAACAATAAACATATATGATTTTGTAAAACAAAATAGTATACATACATATATTTACTCTAAGTACCTGTTAAATAGTTGAATATTGATAAACAAACACATATGTTTGAATATTTTGTGCATCAAAATGGAAGCACATGTAAACTCAGAAACCATGAAATGGAAATGTTAATTTAAAGAAGCACTATCATTAATGCTCTTCATGGTTTAAAACTTACAAAAGTTATTTTCATTGTTGAGCAACAACATTAGATTGGGACTGTCATGTAAGTAAACTTTCTCATGATGTCCTTGGAGGTTCCATCAATTAGATTGAATAATCCATACCTGAAAACATTGGCATATTCATTATTATCTCTATCTCATCACATATGTTCATGAGGATAATTTAACAACTTCTTTAACTAATAGCATTAAACAGAAGCCACCATAAGTAAAGTTAATCCAAACCTAAACTTACAAATCAAAGTGAAAACTTTCTAATGTAGGTCGATCTAGAAACCTTCACAAAAAGGTATTTTCACTACTGATTCATGAGGCTAAATATGGGATATCGCTTTTTGAAACGAAATTAAAACTGATTTAAACAAAATTGAATCGAATTTGAAAATAAAAAATTGATTTGAATTTTAAAATCGAAATTAAATCAAAATAAAGATGAATCTTTAGTCATAAACTACCTAAGTGGAGCAACTGATCTGACGTTATCTTCATTTTAATTTGAAATTGAAGAGCGATGTATTCAAAATATAATTCGAGTAACACGTACATAGTTCGTATGACGATATGAACATAGATAAAAACAATTTATATAAAGCAAACAATCTGCACATACTTATAAACAATAGGCAATATTAAAATTGATAAACTTACAAATATCAACTTCTTCATCAATTTCGTCATTCATATCTGATTGATAGCATTACTTAGGGTTCTAACAATTTTATTTAAAAAAATTACCGATAATAATCATGAACATCAAATTTATAGCATAAATAATTATAAATCATTATGTACATTATATGCATAACCTGATTCCACTTCCATCTTTGATCGTGTTGTTTTGTTTTATTTTGTAAACTTGATAGATGATAGATGATTAGCAAATTAGGGTAAAATAAAAGTAACGACTATATAAGGTGACTATATAAGGTGCAGTAGTGAGGAGGAAAATTTTTGGATTTAGAAAGCTAGTATCTGAACTTGATGGCCGATTTACACCGCAGTATGTTGAGATTTACTTTGGTATTGAACAATACGTATAGGTATAGGCCGGTATCTTTATCTCCTTTTAATATTATATTATTCAAATTTCAAGATATCCACATAATTTGGTTAATTTTTTTAAAAAATATTCATTATTTTGATTTATCCTAAAAATTCGAATTTCAAATTTCAAAATATGTTCCTTAAATTTCGCAACCGACCAGGTTAATATTGTAAAATTACGGATCAAAAACTGACATATTACGCAAACAATCCTGATAATCTTAATAAGTGATTTAGATTTATTTAACTAACTCAATTAACGGGCATGATTAATTCAATGTAGGTAAAAGTCAAACTGTATACGTAATTAGCCTCATTCAATAATATTAAAAGGAGATTTGCATGTGTAAAAAGAAATATTTATGTAAACTTACTGTCATCTTATCAAACACTTGAAGGTGTATCAAAATTAACAATTTTGATTAATATAATATTAAAAGTAAGATAGAGAACATAAATAAATTATCTCACGCTTAATCCAACATTAGAGTTGATACTTTCACACAAATAACATAATATGAAGTCTTTTGATTAATTGAACTTTTATTTGTAAATTTGTATATGATCTGTTTAGCAATAATAAATATAAGGGTTAAACATGAACCAAGTCAACCTTCTCAAAGACAGTTGTACATGAACAAAGTCGATCATATAAAAGTGTAAATATCACAAAATTCATATGTGAATAAAATTTTATTGATAAGTTACAAAACATGTGTAAGTATATTATACATACACAAATGTGTAAAGTTACTCCAAAAATATATTATATTTTATAAATACTTTGTTGAATATTCTTTTTCATAATTTGTTTACCATAAATTTTAATGTAACGGATGTATAAAATTACTTGTACAAAACATATAATCATTATTAATAATTGATATCTACATGTTTGCATTAAAATCCCGTGTATATATATGGGTTTATAATCTAGTATATAGAAGAAAAAGGAATGGTGTCTTTATTAATTTCGTAGACTAAACGGCATAAACAACATAACATTTATTAAACTCCACAAACTCTCATCTGATAGTAAGTGTACACTTAATTGCAATTAAATCCACAAATGAAATACCTACATCACACGAACCGTTTACAATTGGTTGTTGTTGAATGTCAAAAACATTAGTATTAACTTATTAAGCATAGTTCAAATCGAAAATTCACTCCGAACATCCATAGTTCACATGTGTAATTTATAGGTTAGAAGTTCGAATTCGTTCCTCAGCACATGTGATTGATTTGTGGACATGTAGTTTACCCTGCGTTGATGGTCATTGCAAGTGAGATGGACGCATACCATTGAAATATGATACGGGGTTGAGGATACTTTCCAATAAAACATTAGTATTATTAGTCTTATATCACCCAAAAAAATATAAGTGAAATATAGGAGTTTAATTACTTATTTTATTATTATTTTTATAAAAAAAAAATGGTTTACGCAAAAGAAAACAATACTATAAACCAAATGATAAAATCATATAAGACATTGGAGACAATAATATAATTACGAGTACCAATATTGGGATAAATTGGTCTTGGGATTGAGGTGGCTTAAAAGTTACGATTTGGAGAGTGTGAGACCAAGAAAATAAATAAATAAATAAGTGTTATAAAAGTGAGTGGCCAATTTGTAAAGATCCAAAGTTGTGTCTCACCGCCACACCAAAAGTTTTGGGACAATTAATTCACGGGTATGGTTCCTTTGTCCTTCCTCAATTTACCTTTCACTTTTTCTTTCTTATACTACCACCCCGGCCAAATTTCCCTAATTATAAGTTAACGGTTTAAAATAAAAGTATATTGGAAACGTTTATTTTTTAAGTGGGAATTTATTTTCAGACAATCTAATATGGACATCTGAACATTTATTTTGTGACATATCAAAATAAAATGTTAACACTAACTTTGAGACGGATGAAGTACTAGTTCTTTTGTAAAAGTATAAAGAACTTACGTTATACCATTTAAGTCATTATAATTAGAGATTATTGTAGTTCGGGTTAGGATAGCAGGTTCAAATTGAAGGGTCTAAGAGTTTTCAATTTTAACCCAGACTAATTTAACACACATACCCCGTTTTGGTAAACGGCTCAAACATACTGATCGATTGGCCCATTAGAACTATTACTAGTATTTCAAATTTTACGTGTTGTTCAGACAACCCCACGATCCATACCTGACTACAAACTTTGAATAGATGGTGGTTTTGGTTAACAGTTTAACGGGTTGCTAATACAACCCTAATCGATATGCTGATATATAAAATAGTGAAGAAAATATTTTATCAGTATATATTATTTAATTTTCATTCAAGAACGAATAGAACATGTTATTGAATGAAATTATTAATACAAGTAGATCTTGTCTCAACGTATCTAGTTTAAGAATTATTATATGGTGTAATTGTACGATATGGTATAAGCCAGGATTTAATGTCATCACTTGTATCGTTTTCTTTCAATATATGTTATTTCACATGGAATTTCTATGCTAGCTAGATAGACCTAATTATATAGATCTAAAGTAGACCTACTTATCCGATTGGTTGTTTTTTCTCTTTCCTAATCTCATTTAATAAATTTTTTACATCTCTAAATCACAATTTTAAACTAACATTTAGGCCTACAAAATTAAATCCACCAATCATTTTCCTGAAATTACTATCCTAAATAGACCTAATTTTATAGATTTAAAAGTAGACATAATAGACAAATCATTTTCCTTTCATATTTGATGCAATAATGGAGCAAATTAAAGGTGACTTAGGGGTGGAAGAATTAGTAATACGGAGTATATTTTTTTCTTTATGAAAGTGTCGATTCTCAAGAGTCACTAGTTGCATTATAAAAGACACAACTAATGTGAAATTGACCAAGTACGATACACAAAAGCCACTTGCGGTACAGCACATCATGAAGGTGGTGAAAAACAAAAATCACTTTCCTTTAGTCTAGATGTTTACTTTGAAAACAAAATTATATTTTTCCATGCTCAGTTTCAAGACAGCGATTTGAAGACGCAAACAAACTGATGACTTTGCCCTCCAGACCGAGCAACAAGTGTACTTTAACACATGCTCTCAATGTACCATAATACTACCCGCGTCTCAAACTTATTGTCCATTTTTTACTTAATGAAATTTTTTTTTTTCAACTTTGACCTTAAATATTATTTTTTTTGTTATATAATACTTATTCAAAATAAAGGAAAGTTGAAGTGTAGAATTGTGTTTGGTAAGAAGTAGAAGGGGTGTGGTTGCATAAAATGTAAGTGAGAGTAGGCTGGGTGGGTAATAATTGGGCTCAAAACGACAGAGATACGGTATGATCGGACCACAGAGTGGCATGCATTTTTTTTCTTAATTTTTATGGGTACTGACTCATCTCAACCGTTTATCGCATTACGCGTCATTAATAGCTTTTTTCTACGAGAAACAATTCATTTAATGACGTGGAATTAGATGTAGATTAATCAGAATCAGTTATGTTTTCTCTTTTATACTTTTCTCTACTCACATGATCGGTATATGTTATTTTGTGGTTACATTTTTGTAAAAATTATGTAAGTAAAGTATTTCTCATTTTACGATTTTATTTTCTTCTTGCTAATTGCTAGTAAAAGATTTTTTTTATGTACTGTATAATTTATCATGAGAAGTTTTAGTTGGGAATATCCAGAAACTTTTTTATAGAATAATGCAATGTTTATAATTTGCAATTCAAAGGATTCAGATCATCAAAATATGCTTTATTTTACGAATTTATTTTCTGTCGTCATTTATACTTTTGACTATTTCGTTGAAAAATTATCTTTTAGATTAAGATAAATACGAAAACACACTCTATACGTTGTATAGACGAACGGTTTTACATGAACGAGGGCATTTGAAAATTACGAGTAAAAAATATGTCTTGTTCTGGTACGGTGTACTCCGTATTATTTTTTCTTACCAAGATATACTATGTTTCTTATAATTGAACCCAATTTGTAAGCCCATTACACGATTAATATATTGGGCCTGTCGAGATCACAAACGACCCAAACCTTTGTCTTCTATGATGAGATAGAAAACGTTATTTGTTACTTCAACATATATATATATATATATATATATATATAAGGGAAAATTACATGTATCCCCTTCAAAACTTGTTAAAATATCATATATATATTCAAATACAAGTTTTTAGTGCATGATGTACAATGATTTTAATGCATACTTGAGTATATATGTTATTTTGTAAAATGTTAGAGGTACAATGATTTGTGTGGCAAGAGAGGAAGTCCATCATCAACCATTAATCACGACCAACGATAATGTTTAATTAATCAATAATTCTCTATAATATGTTATATTGTTTTTTAAGACTCAAATGAATAGTGGCCAAACATACCATCATAGAAAACCTCCCAAAATATTAGAACAAACAAAAAATAAACATAAACATAAATTTAGATAATTGTTTCGTATCTTTTGCATGAGTTGATGGATTTTTTTTTATTTATAAGACATCATATTTCAGTACGAAATGATATAATAAAATTATGAAAGTCTTTTGCTAAAAAAATTATGTAGATGTGTCAATTCAAAAAACTTAAAGGTGATTTTATATGCAAAAAGTAATATAGAGAGAATTTTTGGTCATGTGCGAATCACTGCCTATACTTATACTGTAAATCAAGAATTAAATTTTAAAATACTAAAAAGATGATTAAGTTTTATGTTCTATCATTTATTGAAGGGATTTAAAGTGGTTGAGTTTAAAGTTAAGTAGGTGTTTGTTCCTTATTGAAGTATTAATAAGTATTTCTATATATGTTAATAATTAAAATTATGTTACAAAAAATGATTAAAAGACTAAGAAAATGCATATTTTTTTTCTAAACAATTAGGATATGTAAATTATTATTATTATTATTATTATTATTATTATTATTATTATTATTATTATTATTATTATTATTATTATTATTATTATTATTATGTAGATGTGGTTATTTTTATTTAATAATAAATAAGTATATAAAAGTATAATGATAATGATATTATGTAAATTGTTATTACTATTGTAGTTGATGACACATGGCGCTAATTTAAATGCCTATGTGTTCAAAAATTAGTAGATGTGGTTCTTCATATTTAAAATGATACTAGGTTTTTAGCTTGTGTGATGCACGGTCGTAAAAAAATATAATTATATGTTTATTCGTAAGTAGTCAAATAAATTACTGCTGTTAACTTTAAATGTGCAATTATGATTGAAAATTAAAAAAGTATGTAACAACATAAACCAAACCATATAATAAATTAACAAACTATTAATAAGTATCACAATAACAAATGTGTAGGTCTTTAAGTATCACAATGAATTGTACGAAGATAAATAATAAATAATAAGTATCACATGTATTTGTAAAAAAATGTAGGTCTTTAAGCCCGTGCAATGCACGATAATGTATACAAAACTATTATATATTATGAAATAGTCAATGTCAATATTGTAATTGAAAACTATAAATTTGTCATTGAAAATAGAAAAATAGTATACAACAACCAAAATTTATGCGAATCAAAAGTTCAAAGTTTTTATGAGTAACAACATAAGAAACAATGACAACATGTTAAAAATTGTTAACGTAAAATATTATAATAACAAATGTTATATAAATTTAACATAAGCAACATATGTAATAGTTTCTAACATTTTTGTCTCAACTCGACATCTCAATCTACCAATGTGTTTAACTCGTGAAATGTCTACATATAGTTGATCACGAGTGAAATTCGATTGTTAATGAAATAAATTCAATGAGACAACGAGTGTACTTCACTTTTGTGTTAATCAATGCAAAACATACATTGTAAAAACAAACTTAAATGATTAATTTTGGGTCAACCTATAAGGTAAGGTGTGTAAACATTTTTATACTCCCTCCGTCCCATAATAAGTGTCTCACTTACTATTTTGGGACGTCCCAGAATAAGTGTCCAGATTCCCTTTCAGCCAATCAGAAAAGACTTTAATGGGTAAAGTTAATATGTTATTGGTAGATAGTGACTTTCCTTAAACTGTATGCATTTTGATAGAGACACTTATTTTGGGACGGAGGGAGTAAAAAGTTAGAAAGGTTAAAACGAAAAAAATAAAAGTGTGAGGATTAAACTTTTGTTAACATTTTTTAAAAATGATTTATAATAATATTTAAATTTAAATTAATAATAATGGAAAGTCATGTGGTATCTTTAGAATTTTAGAAGTAATGTATTTTTGACATGTCAGAATGATTAAAAAGATGACACATAAGAAAAAAAATCTTTGTTTTATAAAGATATATATATATATGAAATCTTACCTTATTATATATTTTATAGCAATTTTTTTCATTTATCATCTTTCATTCCTACATATGTTACGGAGTATATCAAAAGTTTTACAAATAATACGGAGTAATAAAATTGAGAAAGATGAACAAAATAACAAGTCTTATCCACACTTCAAAGTATATATATATATATATATATATATATATATATATATATATATATATATATATCATGAGAGTTTGGATCAAATGAGAACACTTCAAAAATAAGAACGGTAAGAACACTTCATAAATGCATAAATAGCCAACAAAAATCATTAGATTCACAGTCATACATCTCAAATATGCAAAGAAAAATAAATGCACACTTCTAAAAATGCACAAAAATCGAAAAAGCGATTAATGCACGATTATCTCTATGATCGTGCATCAATCGCTTTTTCGATTTTTGTGTATTTTCGAAAGTTCACATTTATTCTAATCAATTTTTCAACACATGTTTGAGATGTATAAGTGTGAATCTAATGATTTTGTTGGCTAATTTTGCATTTATAAAGTGTTCTTACCGTTTTTATTTTTGAAGTGTTCTCATTGGAACTTTACCCTATATCATGATTTCTTATAAGTACTTTATTATAATACATGTGGAACGTGTCCTATTCAGAGTAATGTTATGTAAATCTAAAAGTAGGTTTTAATCTGCTGATTTGTAGAAAAAATTTGTTTGTCTTAATCTCATCTAATTAATATTTCAAACTAACCAATTACATCTTTAAATCCATAATTAGTCTTACCAATTTAGTTCATCAATCATTTTCCAAACTCTGAATCATTAAAGTACCTCATTGTTTGATTTTTGAGTGATGAGTGTGTAGATGTTTCACTATTATTAGCTTGTAACAACTTTAATTATTCTTAAACTAAAAGACACTATATATAACATGTTTGTTCATGCCAATCATGTCTCATCTTTCATATTTGATCTCACATTTTTCTTCAAATTTCACAATTAGACACCAACTTTGTTTTGGTGAAAACACAAAAAAAATAAATTAGTATCACATGTTTATAATTAAATGGCTTGCCAATGGACCACATGCTAAAGGTATACTTAGACCATTCATTCGCGACTTCAGCCTTTGTTAAATGTCTGTGACACCCCTCAAAAATTTAATACGCATAGTATTACATATTTCGTAATTAGTCATAATTACGTACGAAACATTCAGAACGAACCCGACAAAAGTACACGACCGTTGGTGCACAAAATTTTTAAATAATATGAAATTATTTAATAACACTATTATTTACTAAGTATTATGTTGATAATATTTAACAAGTATTTTGTTTTATTTAAAACGAATTATGCGCAACGAAACCATACGAAACACATCCGATAAACTAAGTTGAAACAAAGTTATAATCTTATAACACACTTAAAGTATTTTTATAAAAATACTCCGATTAAAAACATTACGAATATACATGTATAAATTTATAATTTGAAAATATTACTTAATTAAACGATCGGGCGAACGAACACAGGGGTTAACTCCACAAATTGGGGACAAAAGCTACCAACCCTTTTCCCCTCTTTTTGACAAAACCGGCCCAACCTCCCACTTCCCCTCATTTCTCTTTCACTCCTCACCAAACACACCCATCTCTCTCTCTCTCTCTCTCTCCTCATGCAAACTACCACCAACCATCATCATCAAAAAACAACAACAACAACAAATCGACAACAACAGCAGCAGGGAATCATCATCATCTTCTTCATCACCATCTAGATCCGTCATTTTCGAACTCGGTAAAAATCGCTACACTTTTCTTTGATTTTCAAGTTTAAAATGATTAATCTACCATGTAATAGTGTTCTATCGACAAGATTATGTTCAAAAATAGGCTTCAATGCGTTTAAAAAACCTCAATTTGCTCAAATAGTTGCGTCTGCGAACTGAGCTGCGTCTCGGTTCGCACGATCATGCTGCGAACCCAATAATTGAACCTTGCGAACCGAACCGAGTTAACTGCAAACTGAACTTTGTTCAACGACCCGATTCACGAGGCGAACTGACCTTGCGATGCGAACTGAAATCGTGATGTGAACCGACTGACCTGCGAGTCGAGACTTGCGAGCTGAACTGCGAAGCGAGCCTTTGAGCTGCGAACTGAAACTTGCGAATGGTTTTTGAGGCACGGATTCAAACTATATTTCAAACTATAAACAATAACCTAAATATGTTTAAAAAATGTAATTCTAAAAATCTAGTGTAAAAAAAGGGTAATTTAGAGAGTACATCATGTACTATATTTCAATGGTTTTTGAGGCACGGATTCAAACCTCTTACATGTCGGTCACACATGTTGAATTCGATCATTTGCGGTAACAGTATGACTTGGACAATGCCCATTTGATCTAAAACGTACTATGATAGACATAGAGATGTGATATGGAGGATGGATATGCTTCAAAAGTTAAAATAATATTATATTTGATAGCATTATTTTTTATGAAAGTTTTAACTATTCAATGAATTTGTACAATTTTAACATATTTAGGTTATTGTTTATATACATATAAATTTTTTGCTACCCCTGATATCTATTTCTAGCTCCGCCACTGCTTATAATCTCATACGTTTAGGACGTTAGGAGATTATCGACTCGAAACATATTTATAAATGTCAATATTTAAAAGTGTCATTTGTACAATTAACCCTCGACGGTATTCTGTATTACATTAATATCTATTTATAGATATCAATATGTATAAACTTGTATATGAGTGAATTCAAACTTATATATACAATCGGATTTGGAACGTATGATACAAACTCTAAATATATTAAGCTAAACTTTTTTACATCGTCTTGTCTTAAAAAAGTGACATATTCGTAATAGCCACATCATGATTAATCAAAAAATGGGTTATCTATATCTTCATACTCTCGTCATGATCTAATCATGGCGAGTTCATGTTTATTACATGCCATAGTCATCTCTTTTTGTACAAAAACCGCAGTACAAATCTACATGACAAAGAGTATATATAATCATTTATATATATATATATGCTTGTTTATGATTTTTTGGATTGGTTTTTTTGACGTTCCAGAAAAATACAATTTTTGAAATGATAGTAGATCGGTTATGAGTTGTCGTCTCAAATGAAATCGATTTTTAGATCGGTTAAACAATCGCGATAAAAAATTACATTTTTTATCACGCAGTTATTTAGATCATTTAGATCGGTTCTCAAACCGATCTAAAAAACCTTTGTAACCGATCTAAAACCCTTCGCATGCATGCTTTATTACAAAAACCGCAATACAAATCTACATGACAAAGAGTAGAATCATTTATACAAATGTCAACCAAACATTTAGTGATTTAGATGTAAGTATTGTAATAAGATTTTAGCATATATAACGTAACTCTTGATGGAGAAGTATATAGCTATGACAAAAGAACTTAAACTTGGAACACCGGTGTCATGTATCTAAATATGACCAGGTAAATTATTATTCATAACTAATTTTTCTAATTATTTTGAATCTTTTTGTAATGGTTTAATTTAATTTAATTAATTTGTGTTGCCTAATAAAATGTTATAGTCATTGATCGGTTTGAAGAGTTAATGAACATGGTCGATATGGTGACCAAAGCACCCAAGCTTCCATCATCCGTAAGTTCCTCTTGGCCATTTTACTTTATTCAAATAATCTCACATGTATTAAACGATCGATTATGAAATTAATAATTTTCGAGTTCAAGTAAATCGACGGATTTTAGATTTCATTTATGAATTAATTACTCGTAGTCTCGAACTAGTTTAGTCATTTTAATTTAACCAAATTAAATTACCCTCTTTTTTCTGTTTTTTTTTCTTCGTGTGTGGTTTGTAATGTAGAATTCAAAAGGCAAAAAGGTGTCGGGAAGTAAAGAGAGAACAGTTAAGGTTTTACAAGGAGGAACAGAATCATCGTCCACCGGTGCCGACAACGACAGCCGGATCGGAGGGGGAGCCTTGGTGGAACTCATAATGAACCATCTTATTGACCTCGACGATCCACCCCATGAGGATTAATCGAGCATTTTTTTATCTATAAAATCATTTAATTTGTTAGCATGCAATCTATCTATCTTTCTTATATATTATAACTAAGGGAGGAGACCTCCAATTATTTATCAAATATCTACTCATGCCATATGATATAAATCCTATGTGTCATCATCATATAAAACCACTTGATGATGTGAATTTTCCTACACCCTTACTCTAAATAAGGAAATATTAATTAAAATTCATATTATAATAAATATCATTTAATAAGGTAAATGATAAAATTAAAATTATAACCAATTTAATTTGAATTATTTGTCATGTGATAACACTTATAGGTTTTGATTATAGTACAAAATATAATCATGATATCCTTTAATCTGTTTTTCCTTATAATTTTAATTTATATAATTTTTTGATTTATCTTAATATTGGTTTTTCTCTCTTTAATTCTCTAAAAAATAATAAATAATAAATAAACTTATAGTAAATTTTGAGAACTTTGTTTTAGTGTCATTGTAGTTTTCATTATAGTTCTATTAATTTTGAAATTTTTTTGTTAAGTTTTAGGATAGGTAGATCAACTTAATCATCTCTTTTTTAAAAAGTTTTTTAGTTTAAATTACACAACTTAATTATTCAATATTATCAATTTATTTTTTAATGTTAACAAAAATGATTATATAAAGATAAGTGATTCATACCAATTTTTTTAGCAGTACACCACAAACGTGATTTACACAGTTGTACTGTACAATACCTTAAAGTATGATTGATGGTGTATGGATACAAAACTACAATGTACTAATCATCACTTTTACATAAAGTGTATTAGCATAAAGTTACATTGAATATGATTAAAACATTTTATGTATCGTTTTAACTTATGAAGCACATATTACGATATTATTTATTTCTAGCCGTGCATCTGTAACACCCGCCAAATTTGGGCTCGTCATTAGGTCCTAATCATTTTGTAATACATGTAATTAGTACTGTGTTAGGCTAATTTGTGTATCGAATAATATATATTGTTGAATATATACAATTACACGATTTGGTTAAATCACGCACATTTCAAATCGAAGGTAATTCGATTCAATTAATACGGACGTTGGTGAACAATTTTATTAAATAATATAACATGATTTAATGAAACTATTATATCCAAAATATTATTTTGATAATATTTCAACTCAAATTTGTACCGTACAAATAACGATTACGCGATTAAAATGTTGAACGCGTAAAACAAAACGAAACAAATTAAAGTTACAATTTATAACTCAATTATTAAGTATTTGATGAAATACTTCAAGTATAATATTGAATAAATATTCGCATTTTAAAACTTATAATTAAAAGTATAAAATAATTATTTAACGTTTAAACGACCGGGAAAACGAACACCGCACGGAGCGTGAATACACGGGATTAAAAATGAAGACCCACACCTCGGTGGCCCCCCACCGAAATCAGCCAAAAGGGGGGGGGGGGGGGGGGAACCCACCCTTTTCCCTCATTTCATCATCATCGTTCCTCTTTCTTTCTTTCTTTCTTTCATCACCACCACACCACACTACCATCTTAAATTGCAAAATAACAACATTAAATGACCTTAAATCACTTAGCCCATTTGAAGAAAAAGAATCACGGAGTCACAATCTACCTTCCTATCTTTTCGGATTCTCCTTGCGTAAACTTGTAAGATTCCCGACAAATCTCGAAAACTCTTAGATTTCATTTGTTTTATTTAAAAGTTGTTTATTTAAGCTCATAATGTCTAAATATGGGTTGGGTAAAGTTTCGGGCCAAACGAAAACCGGAAAACACGTTTTCTACTCAAAATTCGGCCATCAGACGTAAGTGTCGCATAGATCACAGCAGCGTAGCGTCACTTAATGCGTCATTTAAGTGTCGCATAAAACCCTAATCTTGCGTCACTTACCTAAGTGCCGCATAAAACTCATTTTTTCCGACACTTCCTAAGTGTCGCAAATTCAATACCCGACACTCCTAACCGACACTTCTAGCGATACTTGTCTAAGTGTTGCCTATAATTGAATTCTGATTTCATCCGACACTAACCCTAGTGACGCATGACCCTGATACCGACACTTAGACCCGACACTTGCTTAAGTGTCGCCCCTTTATGCGTCACTTCCTCAAGTGACGCTATAAGTGTCGCATGAAACAAAACCTATATTTTTACTATGTGTCGAGGCCTAATATTTTATCACTTGATTTCACCCAAATTCAAATTTTAGATACGTCTTTCATTAAAGTAGTATAGTAGAAATAAAAATTTTCCAAGCTAGCCAGGGGTTGCCCATTGGACCCCGCCAGGGGTTGCCACCCCTAGAACCCCGCTAGCCAGGGGCGCTGCCCCCGGACCCCCGTCACCTAAAATTTATAAATACTTTTAAGTATAACACTCCAAAAATCATACACAATATTAATGAGATTATTATTACAACCAGTCACCAACGAGCCGTACAAGTTTTCAAAACTCAAACTTATCAATCAAATCAAATTATTGGACATTACTAGTTGGATGAACAACTAGCATAAGTTATCTTTTAATATACCAACTTATTTTATTTAAACTTGCGCGTTATAAACGCCCGACAGGTTACAGTCTTCGGACACCCCATTTTACTTCACCACATTTGCTTCATTGCAACTCTTCAGACTCAGGTGAGTCTCATAGCCCTGACTTTTTTTTACTGTTTTTACTCCCGGGGTGAGAATACATGCTCTAACTGTTTTATACGTGAACACGAGTACAAAACTTGTTATACTCTGCATAAGCTGTTTTCTAATCACTTTTAAGTCCTCTACGATCATAGTTCTGGTAATACTTTATGTAGCGCGAATGTTAGTGTATGGTACCATATAGGACTGACCATCCTCATCCGGGTCAGCAAGCACTGACTGGTTAAATTGACGCATTAGCATTTGTTCATACGGATGTGGATTAGACACTCGCCCGGAGGCACCCACGATCAGACACTTTATTGTGATCCTGACACTCACGTTAAGCGCAGACTATGACCTCATGGCAGACATATACATCATTTGATTCATTTTAAACGGTTATCATTAAATCTTGTGGTTCACACTTACATATTTATTATGCAAACCTGTGATCTCACCAGCGTTAGCTGACCTTTTTAGCATGTGTTTTCAGGTACCCAACAGCAGTAAAACCTGTTCACTCAGGATGCCCATAGCTCGAGTCAGCATACACATCAGGAGATTATTTTGCATTACTACATTTTGTAACTAAGTTATGCCGATTAATCTCTAAACATTGTAATTATTGGGCTTTTGTAAACATTTATACATTGTAAAACTTTATATTATCAATGTATCTGTAAAACGACGCATATAGAGTCGTTCATTATATCACACAATGTGTTTTGATTATTGATTAGTAGCACCCCAAAGTTTGCTTCTGCTAAACAGTAAATTTGGGGGTGTTACAGCATCGCACGAGTTTAATGCTAGTTATAACTAAAGGAGAAGACCCTCAATTATTTGTCAAAAATTTACCCATGACACATCATACAAATCCTTCAATGATGTGGATTTTCCTTCATCCTTATTTCAAATAAGGTAATATTCAATTAAAAACTATATTATAACTATTTTCATTTATTAAGGTAATTAATAAACTTAAATTTAACATTTTAATTTAAAATAATATGTCATGTGATAACACTAATAATTTTTTATTATAATCCAAACTCATGACATCCTTTAATCTATTTTTTCTTTCTAATTTTATTTATAAAATCTTTTAATTTGTTCATCTTAATTTTAACTTTTCTTTCTCTAACTTTCTCCGAATCTCTCTTTTTATATATAAAAAAAGATAAATAAATAAAATTTTAGTAAGTTATGAGAACTTGCTTTATATGTAATTATATCTTTCATTAAAGTTTTGTTAATTTGAAATTTTTTATTATCATCTTACAGAATAAGGAACTCAATTTCCATTATTTAGTAAACTGAATACAAGCGTTATGGATAGACAAATGAAGTTCAACATTTTTATATAATGTAAACTGAATACAAGCGTTATGGGAATGTTGTTATTATTTATTTTTGAGGGGTTAAAAATTTATAAAAGAATCATTAATAACGATAAAAAAAGTTTCTTTTAAAATCTGAAAGTTTCCCCATTTCATATACCGTTTTGATTTATAGTTCACATATTTATAATGCTAGCCGTGCATCGCATGAGTTTAACACTAGTAATCTATATCTCTACACCCATTTTGATACTCTGTTTTTAGAAATTTAAAATTTTTAAGAAGAGTAAATTACATTGCCCATCCCTATGGTTGTCTCTATATTACGGTCCCAGTCCTCAACTGGGTATTGTACGAACCTAGTCCCTTAACCCGGTGTTTTATTTCATTGCCTGTAATTTACTCTGTAAAGAATAAGGACTCACATTTAATTTTCAATTCGTAGTAAGTAGTAATTTTTTTTTTCACTATTAACCTTCACCCTTACGTATTATGAATCTCCAAGTTTGCACACCATGGCACCAAGATATCGTTATAGATTAACCTAAGAAATACAATTGTTAAATAATTAAACATAATATACATCTATCGTCGAGTTATGAAAAACAAAAAAAAAATATGGTTTATGTTGCATTAGTCGTTTCATAAATGAGATTGATATATTAGGGTTAAAATGTACTATGCGGATGATGCTCTAGCCTTCATCATACCTAATAACCTAAAGTTGTTTATTTATTTTTGAATAACTACATTAAAGTTACTAAAACAATGCCTGTACTTATTTTTTTACCTTTTTCAGTCCAATAAATTTACGTTTTGTTTAAAAATGGTCTCCCCTCCACCTAAAATGACTAAATTACCCTTGTTTTTGTCATTTTCGGATAGTCACGATTTAAACGGCCAAACGGTATTTTAGTCATTTTAGGTGGGTGCGGGACCATTTTCGAGCAAAATGTAAAAATATTGGATTGAAAAAGTGAAAAAAAAGTGTAGGGACCGTACTCGTAAATCGATGTAAGCCACAAGAACCATCTATAGAATTTACTATTTATTTTATATTTTTGCGACGATTGTTATTGAGCTCAAATAACAAAAGGTGGCTTTCAGTTGAAAGGTTGTCCAAGGTAGAATGCACCTTTCTTAGTTCTTACCAACTATCTTTAATCCTTAACTGAAAATAACACGTAATTCCCCCTATGGTATAGTACAAACGTATCTAAACATTACTAATAATTGGTTGTTTTGCGTATGATATGATTTTAATCTAGTACGGAGTATATTAACTAAGGTCGACACACTTGTCTTTGAGATGGACAGCCGGGGCAACTACATGTATATCCCTGTAAAACTTAGAAACTACATATATAATTATATATCCAAAACTAAAGAAACACATATTAATCGATGAAGTTTGAAATAAATCACCGGATAATAGATCGTTAACAAACATACTTCAAAAATAGTTATCTAATCTAAAACTCTGCTTACCAAATTATATTCGTAATAATATAAGTATGACACATACATATAATTTGTGATCTTAGAAAAGTTTATACGCAAAATAAGTAAAACATAACTCATTTAATTTCCCATAATTAAACTGATTACATTATATTACACTAAAGTAAAGTTTTAAAAAGAAAACCTACTTACAAAACAACAAAAAATTCAGAAAACTGTCACTATATATATAGTGTCTTGTGCAAATTAATTAATCTTGTTCAAAACCAGTTTGCTTCCAAATTGCACTTCTAAGTCTACTCAAATCTCTGCCTTTAAGTGTTCTTCCAACACCTTCATGTACCGAAAGAGAAGCACTCCTAATTCTTGATAAATATTCATGTGGAGGCAACCAATCATCTTCATCATCACCACCATCATCATAATCAACATGATCCCTCATGATCTTTGACCAATTTGGCACGTTGATCGGCAACGACTTTCCACTACTAGGTACTGTTGGATGGGGTTTAAGTGGTAGTTTTCTTGAAATTACCCTAGCTTTTGAGATGGTGTTTTCGTCATTGCTGCTTGTGTTCCAAACGTCGAATTTGAGCATCTCAAAGTTGTCGAAATCATCGTTGTTTGTGGAGTTGCTTAATCTTTGATTAGTTGCAAGAGGTTTTGGATAGAGGTATTTTGGTGAGTGATGATTGGAATTAGTTGTTGCCATTGGTAAGAAAGAAAATGAGAAGGTTGATTGAATGGTAGGTATATATTGGCTTCAAGTATATATAATTGTGTTGATGTATAAGTCTTATATACAATTATTTATATTTATATTATCTAAAAACATATGAAAAAGAATATTACTGATGAAAAAAATACGTTTGATTTGACATACAACAATTATTAATGAATGAAACTTGTCAAGGTGTGATAGTAATTAACTAGTAAGTCGTCATGATTGATGATATTAGTAAATAATCATTTTTCCTCAGTTAGACGGTTTCGGTTAAAACTAGGTTCTATAAGCAATGTGTTATTATTATTAATTACTCATAAACACTAATCAGTTACATAATTATATAATTAACTTCGAAAAGTTTTTGAACTGCCATCCATTCTCGACTTTATCTAAAACATTGTAATTGTTGTTTTTATTCTCTAGTTTCTTGCTGGATAGAAAAAGTGTCTATCGTAGGAATTGAACTAGGAACGTATATTTCATTCTTCTCAATGGAGAACATGTACTAGTACCCCGTATTATATACACATTGCCACGAATGAAACTCGAACACATAACATATAGATTGATTATATTACCGACTAGCTCTTTGACAATTATATGTCACTTACATTAGTGTAAAATACAATTAAGGGGCTTTGAAACAATTAGGGGTGTACATGGTTCAAGAACCACACCAAAATCGAAACGAATCACAAACCAACTAAAGAAAAATAAAGGAACACGAACCGAATCATGTAATTGTGGTTCTGGTCCCGTTCGGTGATGACGGATTTGGTTCAAAATCACGAGCTAATAAGTTAGGCGCACACATTAACAAACTCTTAGAGTAATTCATTTTATGAATGAAATTTCTTTCGACAATAAGAAAATAATCACGTGTTATTGTTTGTCGTGTATTTAAATGGCTTCTTAAAACTTAGCTAATATAATCTCTAAGTTTTACTATTGATTTCTTATAAGGGCTTACAGAATTGACACATTAAAGTTGAATAATGACGTATACGTTGTTAAAAAACACACTTTATATGCAATTCCAATATTAGATATACGTAATAAATCGAAGATTGAAGTTGTATATGAAAGTAAGCTGTTGAAACATGACTTTATATAAGAATAATAATAATACTAAGTATATTTCGGTTAGGTTATGGTTTTGTACGGTTTTGGAACCAAAACGGACTGCGAACCATTAACACTAAAATATTCGAACTAGGAACTGAATCATTATATTTCGATTAGGTTTGATTTTGGTTCTGTTCCGATTTGATTTACCGGTTCTGACACTTCTTAAACATAAATTTACACCCCTAAAAACAATGTAGACCACATATGTGGTATGTGATGTAGGTTTCGGTTGTTGTTATTTTCCAATGTAATTATTGTAATTAACCAATAATTAAGTTTCTATCTTAGGGGTTTAAATCATGATGTTGATATATGTTGGGAATGGTATCTCACATCCCGTGGAACCCATGTCATCATGCTCTATCATGAATTCTATCTATATACTAATAATCTTAAATTAAACATCTTTATGATTTGATTATTTAATTAAATTTTAATTTATCAATTAGATCTTTAATTTGGCAACCCAGATCGACCCACAATCGGCTGTCAATTCCATAATGTGGAGGGCATACCTGACTCACTCAGCGATTGTGGTTATGGGGTGCCATGGTTTGAACTAGGCATGAACAAGATCCGGGTTTTCACCCGACCCGACCCGAACCGGGTTTTGGTCAAGAAAGTCAAAAACCGGGTTGGACCCAACCCGAACCGGGTTTTTTCGAGTTTTCAACCGGGTATTTGACCAGGTTTTGACGGGGTTTTTGACCGGGTTTCCGACCCGACCCTATTTGAACCCGGGTTCTACCCGATTTCGAAGTTTAAAAACCCGACCCGGGTATGTACCCGCCGGGTATTCAAAAAACCCGAACCGGGTATTCAAAAACCAGTTCCAAATCGGTTCCGGTTCCAGTTTTTAAATCGGGTTCGGGTTTTTTTTCACCCCTAGTTTGAACCCCTCACCTTGTGCTTATTGTGGCAAAGATGCCCCCACCCATTACCAACTGAGCTACACGCCATTGTCAAACAACTTATGATTTGATTATTTAATTAATTTTTAATTTGTCAATTAGATCTTCAATTTATACTAAATAAAATTCTTAAATTATTAAAAATAATTTTTTTTAATCAATTACCTACTTACATATCAACATAAATTTAATCCATTAATTAAAATATCATCTAAATCGATTTGTGTTAATTCATCAAGTAGGAATATATTTATTTGAAAAGATTAATATAGATTAAAAAATCCTTTTTTTTTACTAATTTAGTTTCAAAATCTTTTACCTACCAACTTACACACTTAGTAATTTGAAACGAGATACTAAATACGAAATACAATATTAAAAATTAACGGCTCGTGTGTATAAGGGGGTTTAAAGTCTAGTACTAATAATATAATATAATACATATATATATTATTGTTAGTTTATATTATTATATATAGTGAACGTTCTAGACTACGAATGAAAATTGAAAGACACGACTTATAAAACATTTAAAGAGGTAAGTAAGATAATTTATAATATTAAAAGTTATGTTTACGTGTAAAACACAACGACTAATTAATCCATGTCGTTTTGAGAAGTAAGAAAAATAACGGTTGGGTCTCAAAACCACACCTCGTTTTATAAAACAAAACTATGATATCACCTAATTGTAATGTATAATTCATTATTAATTAATTATTATGATTTGTTTTGATGTCATAAAATCGTTTAGTACAAGTTCTTGATTACAAACCCACGTTTATTTTATGATGATACATTAATAATACTAGAACATAACACGCGTTATACGATGGATATTATTTATGAAATCGACTAAAAATATTGTGATTAGCAGTTTAGTTGATACGATATGTCCTATTGTTAGTTTGGTATTACCGAAGTTTAACTATATGTCAACATCAATTATCAATCTAGTAAGTAAAAATATTTGACTTATTGAGTTATTTCTACAAAACCTACAGAT
This sequence comes from Pseudognaphalium luteoalbum, assembly GCA_963422505.1. Classification (NCBI taxonomy): domain Eukaryota; kingdom Viridiplantae; phylum Streptophyta; class Magnoliopsida; order Asterales; family Asteraceae; genus Pseudognaphalium; species Pseudognaphalium luteoalbum. Next base: position 20,765,397 of record OY730192.1, read on the forward strand.
TTATATATTAAGCATATTACATGTCATTTATAGATCTATTTTTAAACATAGATTTTTTTCAAATTTAAATAGGGGTACTTAAGTCTTTTTCGTTCTTTAAAATTTAAGGTTACAAAGAAATGTTCTATACCTTTTATAAGCGAGTATGATATGATGTACATCATTACATCTAATAATTTATTTGATATGGGCTAATGGGCCGTTATAAATTTTCGGGGGCCCATCCCAATACAATCAATACAAATTTTCCCTGATCATTTGATTCCACGTATATAAACCTTTGCCACCGTAAACCACCACCGGAGAATAAAAATTCCACCAAATTGGATCCGTCGTACCTTCCGCCGCCGCGTTAGTAATCAAAGCGTCGAAAGAATCGGAACGTGACCGGAAAAAGTGAAGAATATCAAAGCATTTCGGTAATGTTTCGTTCGATGATGTGATTAAGATCTGGAAGATGATGAAACGGATATCAATGCCGAATGAATTGGCGGGAGCGGTGAGAATTTTTGTAAATTGCGTTTCTGTTGGATTTACGGTTGGTGGAAGATTTACAGCAGTAGGTTACTGATGGTGATGATGGAATCCCTATTTATTGACTGTTTTAGGTATTTTGCTGGTAATAACTTTTGTATTTTATATATATATGTATGTATGAATTGAGACAAGAGTTTGTTAGTTGTGTTGAATTTTAATTGGATATGGAGTTGCTTTTTGACTGATTTTTTAGTGAAAATACTTATATTTCTGTATTTCATGTTGATTTTACTCCACATGGAAGTTGAATTTTTAGCATGTTGGATGAAAATGTATAATGCTGACACAACATTATAAGTTGTATATGGTAGTTGATTTCTGTCGCGGTATAGCTATCAAAATGCTTGATGTTGTTTAGTGATGGAGCAAGAAATTTTCCCACTGGATATTTGTGTATAAGATTATTAGTGAGTACTAAACAAAATCATCATCAACTAATATAGTACTAAAATCTAAGACTTTTTACGACTCTCGGCACTATCTAGCTATGTCCCTGATTTTGTTGAGAGTGAAATTGTTACTCAAATGCTGTTGGAGGATGAGGATCACTTAGGACAGTGTGGTTCACTCTTTGGTCCTAAAATGATGCACAATTATTATGCATATAGTCACTTCACCTTTTGGTTCAAATCGAACTTCTTTGATTGTCGTCCTTGGCACTATTGGTGGCTCTCATTAGGTGCTTTAATAGTGTCGGTGGGTATGTGTGCTATAGATCAGTGGGCAGTCTGGTTGCTAGATAATCGTTCGCACACAGTTTTTGTTTTTTCTTGTTGATGTGACTTTAGTTGAGATTTTTGAGAGGGAATATCATTGTCAACTTTACCACATCCACTTCATTGGTTAGGTTAGTGTCTCATCGGAAACCTCGACTTTAGTGTATTCCAAAGTGCTGTCTCACTTTAAGGTATGCATTTTCATGGCATATATCTTTGTGTACCGTGAACGATGAATGGGCCTGTTAGGTTGGTATCTGGTAAAAATGCGTTCATGCTCGAAACAAGTTTCTTTTTTTCCCCCCTAAATTTAATACGAAGTGGTAAGTTTATCAGAACCTGTTAGGTCTTGTATGCGTTAGAAATATTCTTTGGGTGGCTTTTGGTCTATTCGAATTGTTTCCTCTTAGCTACCTTTCCTATGTAGTATATGGACAGTTGAGATTGGCCCCCTTTCAGATTAAACATCTCACAAGTAGATTAATCAAAGTTGTCACTGAGATATTTAGACCAACTGTCTTTGTTGATATGCTAGACCCATCATATAGCTGCTGTACATTTTGAGTTCTTTTTACCATTGTTGTAGGTCTCTTCCAATTTGATTATTCTGCCCAAAAAGAAAAAAAAAAAGAAAAGAAAAGAACCATAATGTCACTAAATGCATACATATAAAAGTGTATATCGTAAGGACATATATTGGGACAGGGGAGTAGTACAATGATCATAAGAATTAACAGGAAAAAAGTATTATTTTTATCCTGCTGAGATATGATATTGCTTACCATTCTTTTGGAATCTCAGGCTCCCTGCATGTGTACTAGATGCTTATGTTGTTTTTCACCATTTTGTCTATGCATTTAATAGTTGTATATGATACATGTAATCATATAGTATGTTAATGCCATTGTACCATCTTTAAATTTATATTATACAAAGTGTTAAATGTATGGGACAGAGAGTAGGACAAGTGAGTAGTACAAATGAGCCTTTACTCTATAGAATTAATAGTAAATGTGTTCTCTTTAAGGGTTCTAGCATATGTTACCCGCTTAGCCACCCTCATGTTCATATCTATGCCTTTTGCATTAAAAGCCCGTATAATGTGCATTTGATTCCTGTATGTTAAAAGATGTACACTTTTGTTTGGCAATCATGCAAAAGTGGTAAATGCACAAAATAGTAAGCTCTTGAAATAAGAGATGCACTTAGAGGTTGTTTGATGAAACATAATGGTTTAGTGTCGAATGACTTAGCGCAAGCCAATATACAAAAAATGTGACCATAATAAGTAGAAGTCTTGTTGGGTCTTGTTTGCTTGACGTGTTCAAACAAATACGCAAAATGAACGGAACCGATACCTTATACCACATGTCAAAATGTCATACTTGCTTAAGTTTTGAACAAGTCTCTTAAGATCCACGAATCTCTCCATTAATCCATCTCCTCCATGAATGACAAACACAAACAATTCTACCATCACCATTCATGAAATTAATTCCCATTAGTCCACACTAACAAATTCTTCTCCTTTTCTAATTCAACGCGTTGAAATTTAATTCAAACCGAAATTGAAATTCAACGCCTTTTCTTTTCCAAATCCGTCAAATTAATTTCAAAAAGAAACAAAAAAGATAAAAATATAAAACCAATGGATACTGATACTGACATAGAAGAGGGTGTCAATGACCCAAGAAATCCTGCCATAGGGGGAGACAATAACTATTTAAAACCATTTGCCGCACCACTAATTGAGGTCGAGGAGCTAACCAAATGGTCATTTTACAGAGCCATAATTGCTGAGTTTGTTGCCACCACCTTGTTTCTTTACATTACTGTTTTAACCGTTATAGGCCACAAGAGCCAAAATGATTCCACCAAAAGTCTCGATCATTGTGGTGGTGTTGGCCTTCTTGGGATCGCTTGGGCTTTTGGTGGGATGATCTTTGTTCTCGTCTATAACACCGCCGGCATATCAGGTAAGTTTTATGTCTCTTATCAATAAGAAGTCTTGAGCATTTGACAAAACTGTTTTATACACCACGTATGCCTGCATTGAAACTGGAGAAACCCATAATTTTTTGGATGACGAGTCATCTAGATATTGCTAGACCAAAGGCATGTTTGTTAAATTTCGTACACTATAGTCTATATAGGACCAAACTAAATAAATATTGCAGCAATAAATATTATGAATTTATTTCAGGAGGGCACTTGAACCCTGCTGTGACATTTGCCTTATTGTTGGCTAGGAAAGTGACAGTGCCTAGGGCGTTTATGTACATTGTAGCTCAATGTTCAGGTGCGACTTTAGGGTGTTGTATTGTTAAGGCTTTACAAAAGACTTATTATACCATCTATGGTGGCGGAGCTAATGAGCTGTCACAGGGTTATGGTCGAACCACTGGGTTAGGGGCCGAGATTATAGGCACCTTTATCCTGGTATACACTGTACTTTCCACCACTGACCCTAAAAGGAATGCTCGTGATTCACATGTGCCCGTAAGTATTATTTGTTACATTAGCATGTTATACAGGACAATCTTATCAAGTGGCCCATGTCTTTTTTTGGTTTTTGGGAATTTGAAGGTATTGGCACCATTGCCAATTGGATTTGCGGTTTTCATGGTTCACTTAGCCACGATCCCAATAACTGGAACTGGAATCAACCCTGCTCGTAGTTTTGGGGCTGCAGTGATCTACGACAAGAAGAAAATTTGGGATGATCAGGTATGCAATTTTAAATAAAAAAAAATTGGTTCAATCTAAAATTTTTATAACACCTGCTTACATTGTTATTTCAGTGGATCTTTTGGGTCGGGCCGTTGATTGGGGCAGCTGGAGCGGAATTCTACTACGAACATATTTTACGAGCACATCTAACGTTGTACCACCATCACCACCACGTTACTCGACGTTGAGTCCGACTTGCTTCTCTAAACTTACAATGTTTTTTCATAACATAGTGAGGCTGTTCTTACCAGGTTTGGTTTTGGATGAGAATTACATAGGCATGTATCATCATTTAATTTAATGTTGTTTGATAAAACATATATTTAGATTATGAATATCACTGAATAAACACCAAAATACATTAAGTCATGAATCATCTGATAGTTAACTTTTTAAAACCTTCAACGAATATTTTACATATTTAAAATTACTTATATGAGTAGTAAGTTAATATATTTCTGATCTTTTTCCTAATTATAACTGTTATATATATATATATATATATATATATATATATATATATATATATATATATATATATATATATGTATGTATCTGAAAATATGCTTAAATGGGAATCATACAGTAGCATTTAATTATGCTATATTAAGAGTTTAATTTTCCCAGCCAAAGGAGCAGATGCTGGCAATCTAAAGGGGGCCAGGAGACATCTCAATTGCAATCTCCAAATATAGAAAATCTTATTTTTGCAATTTATTTATTATTCCAATAAACATTGAATTTTCTATTCTTAATCCAGACATACCACATGCATATTTTTGCGCCTATTTATTATTTTTAAATTAACTAATTCTAAGTGTAGACTATTTTCCTATTCCTTTCATACGAAATAATTTTCACATAATACAATACAATGTAATAATATATACACACACACACAAAAATCACGTGTTAATTATCAAAAATATTTCTCTAACTTTTCAAGCATTTGTAAAAATAAGTATAATGAAAAGGGAAACAAACATTGAGTTTGCATGTTGTAATTCGCATGATACCTTTTTAGGTAATTTGTTTCAATAATCTAATTAAAAACATCAAATAAGATCAATACGGTGCACTATTGAACTCAAAATTTCTCTAAATATGTACTAGTATTCATTTGATTTTCATTAACTCGATCAATCTAATACTTTATCAATCGTGCATATCATCGTTAATGTATATTTTCATATTTGAAAAATAAAATTGAGTTCTCTTTCTAATGATAATCCTAATCACATATCTCACGTAATATTCGCATCACACATTATGTACACTTGCCTTAACTGACTCAAATATACAACCTATAAGTTGAAATGTTCGTCTCATAAAACCCGTAGTTTAATACTCGGATTAGTTTGAAACATATATGAAATATAATAAATAAATATACATACACATATATATGGAAGTGATCGATAGATGGTGGTCAAATGGTGTAAAATACAGGCAATTGATTGGTGGAATGTGGGCACACCATGTGGTTATATATATGGCCGGTTTATTATGATATGATATGATATGAATTAGCAAATGAAGCCAATAATAATTATTTCCATGCAACAACAAACAAGAAATTGGTTCAATGCATTATTTCTCCTCTAGCTCTTTATGTCATCATGCATGCATACAAGTTTCTAGATTTAAAACTTACTTTTATAAGCAAAGGACAAAATAGTCATTTAACATTTTCATCTCGAAGAACAACACACGTTTTTTATTTGTAAAGTCAAGCTGATCGATTAACACATTTTGTTAGAATTGCATTTGATGTGAGATTTAGAAAATTACTAAAGAGGTATAATTTATAATGGGGGAGGAATGGATTAAAGTATGTTGGATATTAAAAAAGTCAAACAATTTTTTATAACAAAAAAATGTCTTCTGAATTTGCTTTGCTACTATCTCTATATTTGTAACAAACCGTTAATTACTCCGTCGTGCCCCACTTATATACCCTATTTGATGTTGATTTATAAAGTAAAAAATACCTACAAAATATCTTACACATTAACCGGCTGTGTCCCGAGAACACTATTTATGATACATCAAATGTTGTGTATGTAAGATATTGATGTGCTTTTTAACGTACATTGAGGATGTTTGACAACGTTGTCACTTGTACATATATATACTTTCTGGAATAGTCGTCGTAGTAGATAAACTTTCTCAAATACGATTGATTAATTGTTAATCGATTGTATGCTATCACTATGGTTTATTTATTTACTACTAATAATAATCAATTGTATAACATTAGTAAATTATCTTTAATTAGGTTAGATGTTTAACCTAAACTATTAATCGTCGCCCAAGATTAAACTAGCAAAAAACTTATGTGTGTATCATTTTATGTATGAATACATGACACGACACGTCAACATATATATAGCTTAGCCAGATGTATACGGTAATTGTTGACCGATTACCACCATAAATTGTAACACAATCAGGTAAGAGTACGTGGAGTGGGAAGGCAAAATCGCCGTCGTTCAACAACTTGAACACTAAAGCCCAGCATTCAGCATCCGGCACTTCAATTCAGTGTTCAAGTTCAAAGTTGTAACTTGAACTATGAATGCAAATGTTGTTTTTTATTCTTTTTTATTGGTTAAATTATTTGAACTTCGAGTTGAACATTCAACCATTCTCTTAAAATCATATCCGTGTTAGACTTCAGTGTTCAATTGAATATTACGCCGAACATTGAATACAAGTACAACTACTTCTTCTAATCTATCTGGAAACGTTTTATAAAATTTAATTACTTCTTGAATATTATGTACATTCCTATATCATATGTCTTACTATATACGTGTAAGGTTACGATTGACCAAATGCATTTTGAGGGAAATGAGTTGCATTTTCATTTTCCGTGAATATTATCTTAACAACATTGAATTTTATATTAAATGATGTGCATGTAAATGTATTGTTGCAGATCTGGACTGTTAATCAACGTAAATTAAGTTATAGATCGTTTAACTCTCATTCATGTCAAAATGCAGTTGCTCTTCCGTATACCTATACTATGTTCATGAATCTATTTTTAATGCCTTGATCGGTTCTTCATTTCATATGTTTAGAATAAATAAAATATTATTGGCAATAGTACATACATAGTATTCACTAAATTAAAATTGATTTGGTCTTCTATAATATTCAATGAAGAAGATTCTTTAATATTTGATCATATATAAGTACGTAATGATTTCAATGTTATTAATATAGAAATAGAAAAGAATATTAAAAGGATTATGTAGATATTTGACCATTTTAACACTAAGGGACAGAACACAAAAACCATCCTGATAGGGTGGGCCGCCATAGCAAGAGACAAGCTGACCAAGCAACCACGTGGTCCATCAACATCATGCATTTCATCATAAATATATCAATGATTCATGGGCTTCTTCTTTTTTCTTCACCAAACCAAAGATTTCCTTATATCTCTTTTGTTTATACTTGATCTTTAATCTTCTTTAAAAGATATAAACATCAATTTGAAGAGCCATAATCATATCGTAGTTAGTTAATTAGTTATGACACTTATTTATTTATTTATAAATAGTTAACTACATACTTCATAAAAGGTTGATTTTCTACTTCAATTAACCTACACCAAAATACCAAATCATATAATGGTCTAACTAATAGAGTTGCATCAAACTCGGTAGTACATTCAGATGGTAACTCAAACCAATTGATCTACCACTATTAAAGAATTTCTTTTAGCAAAATCAATCCTCCACAAACTTAAATAGGAATTGAACCCAATATACGACAAAATGTCCCATCTCTACTCTCTAGAATCACGTAAGTCACATGGCATAAACGATACTCAGAACCATAGTTGTTGACTTGTGTATCGTATCGTGTCTCATTTTCTCGATTTTTGACTCGTGTATCGTATCGTGACTCGACTCGTAAGAGTCACGATCAAGCAATTTTTGTATATAAAATTTATGATTTGTATGTAAAAACATAATATTAGTTGATAATATAAGCACATTAACTATAATATTCCAATTTCGACTCATAAGAGTCACGATCAAGCATTTTTATGTATACAAATTTATGATATCTACGTAAAAAGAAAGTATTAGTTGATAATATAAGCACATTTTTACTATAATATTACAATTACGTTAGTTTCGAGTCATAGACTCATAATTCAACCACCACAAAGTAGCAAAAATGTGACTTTGAGATGAAAAACAAACTATTATTTGGATTTTTTTTGTTTTTTAGAAAAAAAAACTTCAACATTGAGATAAATTAAAACTCCAAAATTAATATTTCTTTTTCCAAAATATCTTTTCGAGGACTACTTTGTTATTATTTAATTTGTTTAAGTTGATTTTTAGTTTTTTATGTGTGATTTGATTGATAGCCGGTTGAAAAAGTATACACATCACGAATCGTACGAGACACGAGTCGATACGTCTCGGAACGAGTCGGACCGGAATTTACGAGTCAAGCTACGAGTCAAGCAAACTTACGAGTCAAAATCCAATACGTCTCATTTTAGGGTAAAACCGAGACGTATAGTACGAGTCATCTCGTGACTCGTACTATACTAACAACAGAGATGACTCGTACTATACTAACAACTATGCTCAGAACTACATCTGAAAGACTTGGTTTGTTCATATCAGTCACAATAAATCGTGATCCGGATATTTTTTTACATATATACTATAACTGAGAAAAGAATAATGAAGCATTACATGATGTTAAGACAGTTTTGAACTCGTGTTTAGTTTATGGCAATGGAATGAAGAAAAAGATATCATTTCTATTTAAGGTGTTTGTTTAATGTGGTTAGGTTTTGAGATCTGGCATCAAACCCCAAAAAATTACTTTTGTTTTTAGAAACGGAAAATATATATAGATAAAGAACCGCAACTTAGCAAGAAACTAAGAGCGGTGAAGAAGTACAAAAATTTACGAAACAGAAAACATGAAAAATTACAATGGACAATGAGTCCAATCAACCAAATTATAAGACATCTTACTTCTATGATTAATCCACAAAAGTGAAGTAGATATTATGTCAAAAAATTACTGGCATACATTAAAACCTAAACTCATAGCCATTGTCATTAAACAACCAAACAAACCTATTAATTAATTTGTGCCATCTTAATATCTTTAAACTCCCCATAAAGTTTTCCAGTCATGATTTTAACCTTAAATATTTATAGGATCATACAACGTTAAACGGCTTTGATTGTGACAATTTGGTTAACTAAGATTTCACTTCTATATGATAATGATATTTCTAACAAACCATTTTTGAATTACAATTTGACCAAACTTAAGATCTTGTAAATCTTTATTTACTTAAAGTAATGTGAATGCAAGACAAGAACCATGTGGCCGGGCACCAAATTGCAAGATTAATTAAACACTCACGTATTAAATTAGTATAATACTATTTATTAGCGACGCAACCGACCGTCGCTATAAGAAAGATATTTCTTAAAAAATAACTTAGTGTTGATTTACCAATTGACATCATCAATGGTTTAAATAAATATTTGCTTGTTTGTACTTCATTGATGAAAGATGGTACCTGTACCTTCCATACATCCAAACCCATATGATTATTATAATCTTTAACTATCTGTCAATCATTACGTATTTATTAGGTGTACGTCGATACTTTGGAAAGGAGCAAACATATCAATAAACAAATTTGTTAGTAAATCAATGAAGTAAACTGTAACACCCAAATTTGATGTTTTGCGGAAATATAATTTGAGTGTTACTAATCAATAATCAAAGTATACAGATATATAGCAAACGACTCTATATGCGTCGTTTTAATAAATATATTAATATTAGAAAGTTTACAACAGTTTGAACCCGTACATAGCTCGTGTTCGTAATATGAGAGATTTAAGTACATAATTAGTTATACAAAATCTAATAATGCAATGAAATCTCTGAAGTTTGCATGGAGACTCGAGCTAATATGCATCCTGATGGGCAGTCCAAATCTACTGCTGAGTACCTGTGATACATGCTAAAATGGGTCAGCTAACGCTGGTGAGCTCACAGGTTTAGATGTCAAATAATATTGTGTGAACCGCAAGATTTAGATGCTGATTTGCATCCAGCAAATGATAATAATAGTGTATACAACCATGAGCGCATAGTCTGAGCTTAACTCGAGGGTCGGGTCCCATATAGAGAATTCCGAGCGAGGTGCCTCCACGAGTGACTAATCTACACCCGTCTTTCCAAATATTAGTACGTCCGTTGCAGAGGTTAGCGCGACTAACCCGGACGAGGTGGGTCAATCTTATATGGTACCATATACTAATATTCACGCTACTTTCGTATTACCAGACTATACTGACGGAGGACTTTGATTGATTAGTTGAAAATAACTCATTTAGTATATTGAAATATGTACTCGCGTTCACGTGTTAAAAACAGAGCAATGTATCACACCCCTAGTAAAACAGTAAAAAGAGGGGTCATGAGACTCACCTGAGCCTGAAGAGTTTATCTAAATAAACTGAGATCGATTAGCCAAGAATTGAAGTCCAAAGACTTGTAACCTGAGGGTGTCCACGACACGCGATGGTTATAAACATGAGAAGGTATCCAATAAGACCACCTTGTAGTTGTTTGTCCAACCAGAATGTCCAAATGATTACAATTTGGTTGATTGTCTAATTGTTGGAGAATGTGTACGGCCCGTTGGTGATTGTTTGTAATAATAATCTCACATTATTATTTTGATGTTCGAAAGGTGTTATACTTGAAAAGTATTTATAAACTTTAGGTGACGGGGGTCCGGGGGCAGCGTCCCTGGTTAGCGGGGTCCCAGGGGTGGCAACCCCTGGCGGGGTCCAAGGGGCTGGCCCCTGGTTGGGGTCGAGATGTTAAGTCAGCTCGAAATTTTTTTATTTCTATTATATTGCTTTGGTGAAAAACGCACCTAGACTTGAATTTGGGTGTAATAAAGTGATAAAATTTTAGGTCTCGACACTCGGTAAAATCTGTGATTTCTTGGTTCTGTTTCATGCGACACTGTGTGCGACGTAGGTTGTTATGTCGTAGGTCATGACTGCGACATTGGTCATGGCGTCGTTAAGTGCGACTTCGCAATTTAATGCGACATTAGGTGTTAGGTCGCTATATGCGACGTTGTTGATTCTTGCGACGTAAGGGTCTGTGTCGCTATGTGCGACATTGTGATGGGTTTGTGCGACATTGAGGCTGATGTCGCAATGTCGCTGGGACAGATGCGACATCGGCGTCTGATCAGGTCCTGGTGGCCGGAAAAACGGTCGGACGACTTCCGTTTGGTCCGAAACTTTTACCCAACCCTTATTTGGACATTCTTAAGTGTAGATAAACAATTACAAGTCGATAGTACTTAAAAATCGAGAGGTTTCAAGTTTTGTCGGAAACTTATGAATCCGTGCGCGGAGAATTCGGAAAGATGGAAACGTAGATCGTGATGTCGTGGTCGTTTTTCTTCAATGGAGCTAAGCGAGATGATGATGTTTAATGGTGTTTTTATTTGATTTTTGGTGATGGTGGTGATGTTGTTTAGAGAGGAGGAAGAGAGAAAAGATGGAGAGAGAGAAAGTGGATGGTGAAAATGAGAAAGAGATGAGGGTTTTCCCTCCCTTTTTGGCTGGTTCGGTGGGGGGCCACCGAGGTGTGGGTCTCCACTTTTACTCCCGTGCATTTGCGCTCCGTGCGGTGTTCGTTTTCTTGTTCGTTTAAACTTTTAAATAATTTAATACGTGTCTAATTGTGAGTTTTTAAAATACGAATGTTTTATCAATAATACTTAATAATGGTGTTATAAAATGCAATTTAACTTTATTTTGGTTGTTTGTGCGTTTAATATTTTAATCGCGTAGACTTTGTTTGTACGATACGAAATAAGTACGGAATATTATTAACATAATATTTTGAGTATAATAGTGCTATTAAATAATGTTATATTATTTAATGAAAATGTTCACCAACGTCCGTATTTACTTGAACCGAATTACATTCGATTTGAAACTTGTACGATTTAATCAAACCGAATATTCGTATATATTCAACAATATATATATTTTGATACATTAATTAGCCTAAAACCAACTAATTACATGTATTAACAACTGATTAGGTACTAATCATCAGTCCTAATTTGGCGGGTGTTACATAAAGTTAAACTGAAATCGTCATCTCTTCCATCACGGGATAGCATGAAAAGATGAACCTAAATCCAAAACCCAGAATTTCACAAGATTCTCTTCACAACACAGCAACGCATCTTCAATCGTATCAACCGCCACATTCACACTTGGTTTACCATTTGGACATTGATACCTAAAGTGCCCCAGTTGCTTACAGTTCCAACACGTGACGTTCCTATTCTTCGATGGCTCTCTCCGCGATCTAGATCTACTCTTACTACGCCCTCTGCTAGTCACATTCAAAGCTGACGAACCCGAATATTCACCGGAATCCTTCCTTCTAATTCCCTCACCGAATATCAAATCACGGATCCCCTCAAAAGTCAACTTAGTAGTTCCAGATGAACCACTAACAGCTGTAACCATACCGGACCAACTATCGGGCAACGCGGACAACAAGAAAAGTGCCTCCAACTCATTTTCAAACGTAATCCCTACAGATTTTAACCTAGTCAAAATCGAGTTAAACTCGTTCACATGATCCGCTGGCGATGCACCTTCTACCATCTTCGCATTCGCCAACTGCCGAATCAAGAAAACCTTATTGAGAGCCGAGGGTTTCTCGTACATGTTTAACAACGCCGTTAACAAACCCGCAGTCGTGGTTTCCCCCGCAATATTGTAGGCGACATTCTTGGCCAGAGAAAGTCGAACTACTCCAAGTGCCTGACGGTCTAACAACTTCCAATCAGCATCACTCATACCTTCAGGTTTAGTACCCGAAAACGGTTGGTGTAACTTCTTCTCGTACAAAACGTCTTCGATTTGCATCTTCCAAATCCAAAATCGTTGCCATCAAACTTACTAATCCTAATCTCGCTTTTATCCGTCATTGTTCCCAAATACTCGCAAACCACGAGCTCTGATACCACTTTGATAGGTTTTAGGACCCAACAATAATCCGTACAATCACAAGATTATACCACACGACAATAAACGGATCAAATAAAGCAAAACAAGAATAAAGATAATACGAGAATTGTAAACGAACACGGGAATATAAAGTGGTTATATCCAATCTACTCGATTGGTTTAATCCACGGCCAAACTAGATAGATTTCTTATTATTTTCGGAGGTGTTAGGGTTATAAATACAAAGGGTTACAATATATAGGAATAATAATACTTCGTACAAAAGAAATCGCAGCCGCCTAACTCCTTTTGCTGACTTAAACTTGTTGCCAAATTTAACTATCCACTAATATTATTATTGTAACAATAAATAATAATTTGGACCAAAGGAAATGTATATTTTGTACGATATTCAATCCTAACAATAAATGCTTAGTTCAAAACAAGAGAAAGACCAAATGTGTGGAGAGAATAACAACCGTTTTTTGCTAAATTTGATTAGACATGATATAATATGATACGGAGTACTATTATTGAAATACAGATAAATGATCGATATATACAGTTTATTTAGTAATTACGTATACAACTAAATAATTGACACAATGACACTACAATAACTTTACATTTATTCGCATATATATAGCATCGAACACAACTGGACACATATAACAATTACAAGTAATTTGATAAGTTGACTTTTTAAAGGTTTGACCATGCACCGAATATTTCGTTCAAATCATTTGTTTAATGTAAGATGTGAAAAGACATTTGGGACAAAATGCCATGTTCCATGTGTTACTATTTACATTTTACCCCCTGCTTATTCTATGGAACATAAAATTTTCACCAACTAATATAACCTAGTTTTGTTAATTACTTTCCTTAAAGTTCTCTGTAAAAGTTTATTTTATGTGTTTTTTGTGTATATCTTTTGGTGGTAATAAAATATAATTCATTCAAAGTATAATATTTATCTTTTATTCATGTTTGAAACCCAAATGTAGGGGTAGCTATAGGTTACGAGTCCAATTGTTATATGAAGTGTAAATCGCTTATAAAACTTTTCATATTTTGTGCTACATGTCACTTCAAATTCTGATCCGATAGTGTATTTAACAATCTTATAGTTATAACTTGTTATCTGCTATAATAATTTGCTATATGTGCCACGGTATCCATATGGACCACACAGAGTAAAATTTGCAAAGACCAAGATTTAATTTTTTAAATTCAATAAAGTTGCTTAGTATTTAAATTTCTTAACAAAAAGGATGGTTAGCCTTTGACAGTTTTGGTTAGATCTTGATTGACTTGAACCCAAAACAAAATACCACTTAACCCGAACACAACCCAAAAGAATACACGTCACTTTTCACTACTCGAACATGACCCACAATCACCCTTTTAACCTTGAGATGACCGAACAACCTGTTTAGTTAAACCAGTAGGAGATTAATGGGTTAGCAGGTCATTTTTTAACCCGTTTGACCTGAATGCAATCTGCTCAACTGTAGAAATTTAATATTATATATGGGTTTAACGGATCAACTATCAGCCCGTTTAACACGACCTTAACTAACATTGTTTCGTGTAACAGTGTCGACCCATTTTCAACCCAACTAACCTTTTATGGATTATAAGGTTAGTATCATGCTTTGGTGTCGTATTAATAATATTTGTCCTAGTTTACACAAAAGTAATATTTTAGTAGTATTTAGCCATTAAAAAACACAACAAAAATAGTACTAGTGTAATTCAGAGTCACACTAGCTTTACTTTATGACCCAAATGTACACCTATCTAATAAGGATACAAAGTTATGTTACCTTATTACTAATTTATTATAGTATATCTCTCTATCCCTATTGGCCAATAAACTTAAAAAACTAAATTGTTGCCTATAGGTCAATTATACCAAATAAGATAAAAACAACTGGACCCAAAAAGTTTGCACATGACAAGCATCAGCAACTCAGCAAGTAGCCATTATCCTCCATATTTACACCTCACTCTCTGCAAAACACAGTAACTACAACTAGTTCTGCTTGTACACATTTTTAACGATTTTACCTTGTGTATATATTTATAGCTCTCATAAAATATGGAAATGCCCACGTTCTATCCTCCTTCATCATCATCTTCTTGCTTCCATATACTCCATGAAACTTGCTCTCTTTCTTTACAATCCAAAACCTCATGAATAACTCTAATCATACTCTCCAAAATACAATTTTTTTTCTCATATGTGTCTCATTTTCGTCATTTGCATATGGGTTCGGATCCATGGGTCCGATCTCAGCTGTTTTCGGGCAAAATGACTTCTTTTGTGCCATAGATGCAAGTGGGAAACAAGAAGTTATATGTTGGGGGAGGAACACTAGTACTTTGATTTCAAGTTCTGCAAATTTGGCTATTAATGTGCCACCTATGGCTGCACTTAGTGGTGGGTATGGGTTTATGTGTGGTATTTTAGTCACTACTTCATATGTTTCTTGTTGGGATTCAATGGGTTATAAATCTGATCTTGTTCCTCAGGTATATCAATCCATTTCTTACTCATATATTTCTTCAGGGAAAGATCATGTTTGTGGTATAAGAGGATCTTATTATTCTGATACCGATTCGGGCTTTGTTGATTGTTGGGATATCGTTGAAACAACGAGCAGTAATGGAAATGGGCTCACTTCAAGACAAAGTGGGCGGTATTATGATCAAGATTTGTTTAAAAAGATTGTTTCTGGTGATGGGTTTAGTTGTGGTAGTCTTAAAGATGGTGGGATCAAATGTTGGGGCCCAAATGCATACACTTTAGGTGTTCCAAATTTAACAGACCATTTTATTCATCTATCATCCGGTAAGAGTTCAATCTGTGGTATTTTGGAATCATCTGGTGAGACCAAGTGTTGGGGTGATTCGAATTTGGTAAATTCTTCGATTCTTGATCCGCCTGTTGGAAGATCATTTGTTTCAATAGCAACAGGTGCTCAACATCTTTGTGGGATAAGAAAAGATGACCATGGGATTGAGTGTTGGGGGAAAGTTAATTCCTCTTCTATCCCTAAAGAAGGTTTTTTATCGATTGCATCTTCTGATTCAGTCATGTGTGGGATTAGAGAAGAAGATTTGGTTCTTGATTGTTGGTTTGCAAATGCTTCTTCACCTACTGATTTCGATCCACCGTTGCAGTTATGCAGCCCGGGTTTGTGTAGTCCAGGATCTTGTGGCCCGGGGAAGTTTGCTTTTAATGCCAGTAACTTACACGAGCCCGATTTGACAAGTTTATGTGTTCGAAAAGAATTGAGTATTTGTTCTACTTGTGGGTTCAATTGCTCGAATGGGTTCTTTCCATCGAGTGTGTGTAATGAAAACGCTGATCGGGTATGCACCCCGTGCTCACTCTGTCAAAACAGTTCTTGTTATGGAGTTTGCAACCTCAAGCCTCACCAACCACATCAAGATCACCGGTTGCATCAATTGCGTAAATTGATGATCATAATCGGTTCATCGCTTCTCGGATTCTTGTTAATCTTAATCTTCTTGTGCATTATGCTTCGTTTCTTCCCGATAAAAGGTAAGCAAAAGAAGCAGTTTGCATCTTGTATGGGTAAGCAAGGAGAAAAAGAAACAGATGCACCGGATGTTGTACCATCTGCAGTCTCGGTTGCACCATGTCCCGGTCTAGCTCAAGTTTTCCGGCTCTCTGAGCTCAAAGACGCGACTAACGGGTTCAAAGAGTTTAACGAGCTGGGTCGGGGAAGCTATGGGTTTGTTTACAAAGCTGTGTTGGCAGACGGGCGCCAGGTGGCGGTCAAACGGGCCAACGCTGCTACAATAATCCATACAAACAGTAGAGAGTTCGAGATGGAGCTCGAGATTCTTTGCAGTGTTAGGCACAGTAATGTAGTTAATTTATTAGGATACTGTGCCGAAATGGGAGAAAGATTGTTGGTTTACGAGCTGATGCCACACGGTACACTCCATGATCACCTCCACGGAGGATTGTCGCCATTAAACTGGCCACTTAGGCTAAGAATCGCAATGCAGGCTGCAAAGGGTCTAGAGTTTCTTCATACGGAATTCGTCCCTCCTATCGCTCATCGTGATGTAAAAAGTTCCAACATTTTACTAGACGCCGATTGGGGTGCTCGAATTTCTGATTTTGGACTTTTAAGAAACGACGGTGATGTGATTCTCGACATGAGAGACGATGTTTACAACTTTGGTATTTTGTTACTTGAAATACTAAGTGGCAGGAAAGCTAATGATCGAGACTGCACGCCTTCAAGTATAGTCGAATGGGCAGTGCCATTGATTCGACAAGGCAAGGCAGCTGCTATAATCGATAGGTTTGTTGGTCTGCCTCGTGTCGTGGTACCTTTACTTAAACTTGCTGACATGGCAGAGGTTGCAGTGAGGGAAAATCCATGTGAAAGACCATCAATGGCTGAAGTAGCATTGTTCTTGGAGCAACTAGTGAAAGAGGGTTTGATATTGTGATTCATTTTCATTCAAAAGTTGGAGGGTTTTTTCTTTTTTCTTTTTTGGGCAGATTCTTGGTGAGTTACTTGCTGCTCTTTTGCAACTGTATATTGATCTGGGCTGTTGTTAAATTTTAAACACTCACCATCCTTTTCAGATTCTAATAAATATTTGGTTTTTCCTCAATTTATACAAACTTATTGTTTTTTAGAAGTGATTCACTTTTTCAACTATCCTAGTTGGTTACTTTCTAAGTTCTAACATTGTAATCATGTATTATGATAGTTAACTGTTTATGCCTATAGTACAACTGGTTAATACACTCCCCTTTATAAAAAGCAGTCATTTTTTTTTTCCTTTGTAAGTTCATTTATTTCTCTCTGTTATTTTTTTGGTAACTCATTTGTATGTTACCACTTATATTTAATTTTATATATTGGATTCAAGAATATTTCATGATAGAATCTAATAAAGCAAAGGCAAACAAAAAGGGGGAATGAGTTCAAAAATAAAGGAATGGAACTTGTCTTATTGTTGGGAATCCAATTTCTCCTGTTTCTAATACAACAAACCAGCTTTTAAAGATAGATCATGATTCATATGTACCTACACTACTTTATGAAATGAAATATATAAAACAGTTGTACTTGCATACAATTTTGTGACATAAACAAACCTAATAACGAACTTATTATTACAACAAATTAAAACAATAACTTCCGATCACAGGTTGCAACTATGGTGAATGATACCAGATTACCAGTAGCCCACGACTCAGAACTTATGAATGGCTCAAACTTTTTTTAGATAACTAAACTGAATTAATGATCATAAATACTTAGAGCACGAAATAAAAATTATGAGAAAACGTTGTGTGCAACTAAGAGCACGTAACTTGCGTTCTTTCAAGCTAAAAGCAGGGATCATTCGCATACATGTGAGAAACTTGCAGGTCAAACTTGTAACATAATTTTAAATTTTTGATCTTTGTGGGCTTTTGGCACCAAATTTCCGTGCACTTAACCGCACGGATGATATGATACAAAACTATTGCAACTGAAACCTAATTTAGGAATCAATAATGTGAATAATTAGTGATGCGATGTGATTAATGTTGAGCAAAGCAATCAAGAATCCAAATGAATTGTATAAGCAGTACGAATGTATCGAACTAACGCAATTAAACCTAGTTATCAGATGCATAACTAATTAGAATTGAAGGAGGAAATTAAAAAATCAAATTAAATTTCAATATGTTGCTTAGACTAATACCTAGAATTACTTGAATTGATTGATAAAAATGTAAACAGTTTAGAAATAATAAACTCACAGTTGAGTGATTGCATTATATTTAAATGTTAGCTTCCGACATTGAATAGAATAGGTGAAACACGACGGAAATCCGTCGTAACTGACGACTGAGCTCAGAAGAACGGTGAAGAGTTGTGTTTATACTTAATACATCAATCTAAATCTATATATTTGGGAACCAATTAAGGTAAATAACTATCATTTTGCAAAGTAAGGTTTGTATTTTTGTTAGTGCAATTTTGTGAAGGTTGAAAGTTAAAGGGCTTTTCTGCTAAAGGAAAAGGTTGAGGGTGTTTGTTATGGCTAGGCGTGAAGAAAAAACCCGAACCCAAAACCGAACCCCAAAAAATCCGAAACCGGGTTTTTGAAAAACCGATTTTTTGGAATCCGGTTCGGGTTTTTTGAGTACCCGGCGGGTAGGGACCCGGGTTGAGTTTTTTGCCTTCAAAACCAGGTTGAAACCGGGTCGGGTTGAAACCGGACCGGGTTGAAAATCCGGTCGAAAACCCGGTTGAAAATCCGGAAAACCCCGGGAAACCCGGTCAAAAACCCGGTTGAATTATATAAATTTTGAAAACCCAAGTCGGGTTCGGGTCGGGTTGGTCAAATACCCGGTTTCTCACCTACAACCCGATTCGGGTTGACGGGTCGGGTCGTGTAAAATCCGGCTTTTGTTCATGCCTAGTTGTGGCTATTAATGTAACTTGATGCATATAATTAATTATGTTGTTTAGAGTTAAAAGCAATTCTTCACCTTTAAGTTGTCATTTTTAAATAATAAACTAGGGTATGAATTAAATAAAGGTATAATCGAAAAGATTAACCAAATTTTCATTGTTATATATTTATGCAAAGATATACCCATAGCTTCGTAAGTTATCATGTGACATTGAAGTGATTGGGGTTTTATTTAACTTGGAGTTCAACTAAAGTTTGGACTCGTAAATGGGCTTTAAATCCATTGTAAACGAGTTTCGGGTCCATACACGTGTTTGTTCAAAACTTCAAATCCAGTTACACAATTACAGCCTTACAGGATCAAAAGTTAAAAAGTATAAGAAATGGTACAAGACTGGTGATTACTTATACGTTGTCATTGTTACGATGATTCATTTTCTAACTCTTTTTTAGTTTGCAAAAACGCAATATATTGCAGATAATATGAAGAGTTTTTTATAAATCTGTTAAGTTACATTAGTTTTTTTTATCATATGATTATCATATTGCAGGGATCATATTGCAGGGCGGGTCCTGAGTCTTTTGGTGCCCCGGTCGAGGCCACCAAAAATGCCTGTACTAAAGTTTTGAAGCAAACTACTATATATTAGGGGTTAAGAACATAATACCAACGGTTTTCGAGTTTTCTTTGATAAATAAATATTATAACTGGAGAAGATAAAATCTAAGTTACACGTTCAAAAGGTTAATAATATTAGTTTTCACAAACTCATGGGCATATCATTTATTAACTCAACATAATAAGAGTTGAGATTAGCCGTGAACAAATTCGGGTATCGGGCATACCCGACCCGACCCGGTACCCGAACCGGGTATTAGTCAACGAGAATGAAACCAGTTTGTTGACTGACCCGACCCGACTCGACTCGGGTATTTGACCGGGTTGTTGACTGATTTTCGGAATTTTTTCCAGGTTTTCAACCGGGTTTCCAACCCGACCCGGTTTGAACCCGGGTTCAACCCTGTTTTGAAAGAGAAAAACCCTACCCGGGTACTCAAAAAACCCGAACCGGATAGGGTCAAACCCGGGTTTGACCGGGTCGGGTTTTCGGGTATTCGTCGGGTCGATTTTAAACACCGGTTTTTTTTAACACCTCTGGTTGAGATGGTTGGCTTTTGTTAAATTAGTAGCTAATAATTCAAAAATATTACTCGCTAAATATGAAAGTATTGTATTTTTACAATATATATGGGATTTTCTAAATTTCCTTAGGGTGTTAAGCTGTTATTCTGTATAAGGTATGAGTTAAACCGAATATATATATAGAGAGACAAAAAATGGGCATTATACGAAATTATCATAAAAGAAACAGGTGGGGCCGCAAGTTATCTTCCTACTCATTATTCACACCTGCAACTAAAGTTTCTCCATTAAACCCACAAATCCAACCTTTCATTATTCTTTCATGTAATAAATAAATTAATCTTAGCATCTAAAACGTATTTTATGTATCTAAAATCTAAATGTATCACATAACTTGATTAAGTTGCTTATAAATTAGTTTTTATATACCATCAATTTCAGATCTAACCGTGAAATACTTGATGCCCCCTGTATGTTGATGCCCTGGGCGGCCGGCACTGTCATATTTATTGATGTAATAATAATTCTTGTATAGTAGACAACTTATATACATTTATTTATGGGTTCGTTGTCAATTGATTGAAGATAGTATTCATTTATTTATTTCTCTTTAGTTCGTTCTTATTAAAGTTTTTAGATATAGATATTTAATATACTCTTAAGAAAGAAGAATAAAGAATGAATGAATGAATTATTGTTTCTGCAAAATTGGCAAACCAACCATATCCACATTTATGCATTAAAGATGTAGCCACCCACAACTAAACTAGTGGACTGCTACTCTGCTAGTTGTATTGTATATGGATAATAATATGATTTTGTCTGATCTTATGAAACCCGCACTAATAAAAATTTAAAAGTTAGAATTAGTATATTAGTATATTAATCGATATAAATACAGTACGAATTTTGAAAGTCGATCTAACTGTTTGTACTTTGTACTGAAATTATTACAAATAGTAATTACAAGTCTATAATTTTTTTAATAACGACGACCCTACGCATATATATTAAGAGCAAAAAATAAAAAAAATAAAAAAAATAAAAAAAACTTTTATAAAAGGTTTGAAGTTAGTACTTATTAAAAGAGGTGTCCACTCCAACGATAACAACATTTTCAAAAGGCTCTTTTTTTAGCGTTTTAATTTTAAATAGTCTATCTTTGAAGAGCCCTTGAAAAAGTATATCCAATGAGCTTTTGTCACAAACATCACAACATTTATCATTTGAAGTTGTTTGAAAAACATTTTTTTATTTGGGTAATCTTGTAAATTTTTAATACATGTACGTAAATTTCTTCAAGAATTATACATTTGATTTTTGTTTATAGGTTATTTATAATCTCCTTTGATTTCATTTTTCCTTTTCAAATTCACACAAAAAAAAACATTCTTACAAAAGTATCAATACTACTCGAGGTATATAAATAGTGCTAAAAGTATGAAACAAAAAGTGTCATTTATCACTATCACAACTTCTTTTTGTCGTAGAGGAGCTTTCACCACGGATGGACCATTCCCTTGCCATAGACGCCGATGTAGAAGGCCCGAAGTGGACCACTCAAGGTTGGGTAGAAGTAAAGTCGGCACTTTCTTTATATCCTTTTACTCCTGATTCACATCAATATGCCACCGAACGTGTACCCAAGTGGTTGAGGGTGTTGACCCAATGTAGGACCTCTATTGAATACGTGAGGTTGGGTGTTCGATCCTTGTGGTTGTCATCCCCAACATGGCCTTGGCCCTTGGCGAGTTCGATTTACCTCTCACGTGATGGGCTCAGGGCGGCTCGGCGTGGGTCGGTTAGCATGTCCGGAATCTAACACGTTTTGAATTTTTTACTACAAATATGTATACAGTTTTAGAAAAAATTCATTAATCTCCACCAAAACAGTTTTTGATCTGTTGAAATTGGACGTAACAATTATTTTATTTTGGTGTGACATAGTTGCTCTAAATTGTTGAAGTTGGTTTAGTTCATAGTTTGATTCACTTCTTACCACCCACACTGACACTGCTCCATGAATGGTGATCAGTGAGCACAGATTGAGGCATTGAGCTACAATACACAGTCCATATAACTATAGAAATTCTAATCAACGTGAAAATTGAAAAAATTGACTATTAATTTATTTAATTAACTTTTAGTTTAAGTCGATATAAACTTTTGACTCGTCCCGGAAAACCAACTCAAAATTCAACTTATACGTTGACATGATCAAAGGGACTTGTTGCTGTTGACCATTTGTGTATCAGAGAAGGGTCCTACTAAATCTACCCAAACATAATTTTACCCAAAACATTTTTTCTTATTTTATTGAAATTTTAAGTAACTTGGTCAGTTTTTTATTTGACCGAGGAAGTAATAATGATAACTCTATTAAATGCACTCAAATCCTTAATCTCCTTCCAACTAAATTTTTAAAAAAGATAATTTAAATATTGAAACTTTTATAAAAGAAATTTTAATTCTTATATAAAATGAGCTCTTTTTCTCTAACATAACAACAATTTTTCAAACAATAATATTAAAAAAAATATACGATGGAGTAATTATGAGAATAGTAAGGTTTATCTACACTACAATCATTATAACTTTTACTCTTTATTTTTAGTGCAAATATCCAATCCTTTGGTGTCATACAAAATTATTTAATTTCTAAAATATCTTAAATCTGAATTTTTGTTTCTTGGCAACTTATGTTTTTAATTCAATGTATCTTTACTGTCCAACGTTAAATTTATTATTATTATTATTATTATTATTATTATTATTATTATTATTATTATTATTATTATTATTTACATCCATCTTATGATTTGTGTTACTGTGCTTTTTTTCAGTTCACAAGATTACTTTTTACTTCTATAGATAAACAGCGAACTAACAATATACACTTTCTGTCTTAAAATTCTTTTCCACCAACAAAAAACACGCAGTTTAATAAAAGTAGAACCACAAAAACCTTCAACCAATCAAATAGAATCTCCACCCACTAAAGTCTCCTCATATTGATTAAAATGAGAAGTGAACAATTATTTTGAGACATAAAAAAAAGATGGACTATAATCTTAAAATAGAGGTAATAATAATTACTATAGATAACTTTTGGAAGTAACAATGTAAAATATAATAAAGGAAATAAAAAGATACTCCGTAGTATATATTAATTACCATGTACTTGATTATAATGATTGATCATAAATAAATCATTAAAAAATAAAAAAAGACATAATCATTATATAATAATAATTGTTGACCGGTATACTAAGTAAATATATTGGGTATAGTTAGACAACCCCATCAAAGAATTTCCGTTAAATATTTCAAAGTTTTTTTTTTTCAATTACGACGTTTGTTCCAACTCCCAAGTTCCAAGTATAGGCTATCTGGACCCAATACAATAATACATATACCACTATTTCAGGCTTTTAGGCAATTGGCAACACATACAATATCCTTACTTTATACTTTTATTTGTTGTGACCAAAGTCACTGAATTCACAAATAAATAATGATAAAGATTCATATAACAATAATTAAAAGGTGACAAATGATGAAAAACCAATTTTAATCAAATCATGGGTGGTGTAGTTGTTTCTTTACGCAACTAATAATTATTATTATTATTATAATCATACTCATCATACTCGTATTATTCATTTCACACATACTCTCTCTCACACCCACGTACACCTTAAACACACCCTTTCTTCTTTTGTTTTCTTCAATTTCGTGCCTAAACATTCCTAATTTCTCATAAATACTTTCCCCAATTTATTGGGTTTCCTTAATTATACGTCAATATAAACACTCCAAACATAAATTTAAACTATCCCAACAAATTAAATCCCTTTACTTTTTGTCTTGATCAAGGAATTGGGGGTTCTTGATTATTTTTAAAAAAGATTCACAAATTTGAAACCCATTTGATCAATTCCTCGATACCCATTATTCAATTCTCAATCTTTTTGTGAAAAAATTTAAACTTTGTGTTGGGTTTTCTTGATTACATTTTTTTAATCATGGGTAATGTTGGAAGTAACAATTCTAACGGCCGGAGAAGACACGGCGGCGGAAGCAACCGGCGGGGAAACCACCACACCCACCAACAACAACCGCCGCCACCGCCGCAACAACCACCGCCGGTTGTATTCGCCGCCGCCACACCATACCCATCTCAATACCCAAACCCCAACCATAACCTTCATCCATATCACCAGTATCCGACCGGAGCATACTACGGACCGCCGCCGATGCCGGCAGTGCCGTTGCCTGACCACCACCACCGTGTTCCGATGATGATGGACCCAGCTGCGACGGCGTGGGTTGGTGGAAGGTACCCTTGTGCACCGGTGATGCACCATCCTACACCTTATGTTGATCATCAAAAAGCAGTGACTATAAGGAATGATGTTAATCTCAAAAAAGAAACTTTAAAGATTGAAGCTGATGATGAAAACCCCGGAAAGTTTCTTGTTTCTTTCACTTTTGATGCCACTGTTGCTTGCAGGTAACTGTTTATGTTTTATTTTATTTTTATTTTATTTTGTTAAGATAGTATGCAATAGTTTAAAACCCTATCAGTTTGACCTCTTCAGCCATAGTTTTCCTCATTTGTGCTTGATGTATTCTTTTTATTTTTTGTGTATAAATTGACTTAGTATATGAGTTTTAGCTTCTTCAGTTTAGAAAGACTGTATCTTTGATTCTTGTTTATTCTATAAAATCCATTGTTATTATATAATGAATGATCAAATGATAACATATTGAGTCCTAGCTCTAGGATGATTAGGATACCTTTTGTTTATGTTTATATGTGCCGAATGAATTAACTTTACGAATGGAATTTGTATCATTAGATGTTGATCATCTTATGTGTTTTTAGTTGGATAAGAGTCATAAGACTTTTTTGCATTTATAATTTTAGAAAAACAGGATATGCTTAGGTTGTTTAGTTTCAACTGTTCTTTATGTGACATGAGCATGTAAGTACGTAACCGTGTAGGAAAATTGTGTCCGGGATATACTGATATAGATATGGAAGAGGGTTCAATATACAAGAAAGATGGTAGGTACGTATGCCTAATGTCAGCTGTAAATTTATTAGATTTGTGAGTTTCAAGTTGATTGGTGCAAATAAAGATTTTTTGTACTTGTGGGAAGTTATGAAAAGGGATTTACGTGAGTGGTTTGTACCAAATGAGTTGGCTTTAGGTAGAAGTGGGTAGATAGAAAATTAAAGATATAAGCTTTTCCATTTTATAGCCTACAGCGACTAATGAATGATATATATCATATAAGCATAAGGTCCAACATAACAACACTTCAGTGGCCGATATCGTTACAATTTATGACTAAATTTGACCTGTGTGTGCTTTATCTTAGCTCTTTTCTGCATTACGGGAATTTAATTAGAAGCAAGCCTGTGTGGTTAAAGGTGCATAGTCTTAATATAGAAATAGTGTTACGAATTCGAGGCCCAAACAACGCAACCGTGTAATAGCAATTAAACCCACATACAGTAAGCAAAAGATAGAAAAGAATTTACGTGGTTATGTACGATCGGTGTGATCTTTTTAATCCATGGCCAAAGGGGAGAGAGATCTTAATAATTCTGTAGGTCCAGGTTTACAATACATTCGAGTTTGTTATATAGAGCTAATCATACTCAACTTAAACATGCAATTCCACGAAACTTGCCAAATACAAGTAGTTTCCTACTTGTTATTTAATTGTACTCTTAGTACGTGTGCTTTAAGTATTCATATCAGACTCCACAACTCAACAAATACCTCACCTAATCTTGGGACTAGGCAGCATTTGTAAAGCCGTCTTTGTAATTTCTTGTTGTATACTTAAGGTGTGTTTGGTTGAATGGAATGAATGACAAAGTAATGGAATAAACAAGGTCATGGAAGAATTGAATGATCGAATACATTTTCATGGTCAGGTTTTGTTGGCATGTAGGAATGGAGTAAGTCAATCAAGCTGATAGTTTGATATTTATGTTTATTTCTACTTTTGAAAAGGTTATCTAATTCAAATTATCACTAGAAATGGCATTTTAAGAATAAGATAGATGGTTCTTTTCTTTTTATATATTTTGTCAAACTAATTATAGGTTAGATATGGATATAGTTGCATCGTTTTGCTTCTGATTAGTGCATAATTTGATGAGTTTATTATACAAAAATAAGATTGCATAAATAATAATAGAATTTATTGTGGCTAGTTTATCTTAAAATAGTTAAATTTATAGTCACATTGGTTCCGAATCTAAATCATATACTTTGTTCCACGTGCAGCGTCACCCTCTATTTCTTTGCAAAAGAGGGGGAAGACTGTAACCTAACCGCGGTTAAAGATGACTCGATTCTTCCAATAACCGTAAGCTTCCAAGAAGGTTTGGGCCAGAAGTTTAGACAAACACCAGGAACGGGAATCGACCTTTCTACATATGATGAATTACAGTTATTAAATGGGAATGAAACAAGTGTCTATCCTCTAGCAGTGAAGGCAGAAGCAACCCCGAGTTCACCTAAAGATAGGAATCAAGATCCTGGTGTCACCAATTTCCAGATAACAAATGCAGTGTTTGAGAAAGTTAAAGGCGAATACAAAGTTAGAGTAGTGAAACAAATATTGTGGGTGAACGGAACAAGATATGAGTTGCAGGAGATTTACGGGATCGGGAATTCGGTCGATGGTGGTAATTTTGATGGGAATGATCCCTGTAAAGAATGTGTTATATGTTTATCGGAACCTCGAGACACCACCGTCCTTCCTTGTCGTCACATGGTATGTACATATCTTGTAGATGCTGATAGGGAATGTAGTTTTGGAATTGCTTTTGTGTGTTGCTTATTTTACCTAAAATAAGCACTCAAAAATAAAAATGTTGCTACCTACTTATTTTTTTAGGGAGATGTGGGCTCCAAAATATTCAATCCCAAAATAAACAACTTATAAAGTTTGTTTTTAATGTTTTTATGTTTTGAGTGGGTGTTTGGGGTTGTTTGTTTTGAAGTGTTCATTTGCTAAAAAATATAAGCGAATACCAGCTTACTTATTTTTTGGTGTTTATTCCTTATAAGATAAACAGTCAGTTTTTCAGATAGTATCTCAGTTTGTTTATTTGCTGTAAAAGTAAGCAATAAGCAGATAACCACTAGATTAGACATCCAAACATCCTCCCTTATTAATGGTTACATTGTATATGGCTAATTAATTGTTGGGTTTGGTTTCAGTGCATGTGCAGTGGGTGCGCTAAAGTATTGAGGTTTCAAACAAATCGATGTCCGATATGCAGGCAGCCCTTTGAGAGACTTCTAGAAATTAAAGTCAACAATGGAGCCGAAGAATGAGCTTCAGATTGCACGAATGTTTCCGGGGCTTCTGGCCCCTGAAATAGAGTAAAACATTTTAAAAGTGCACGAAAAGGGAACATTTCAGGGCACACACAAAAGCTGATTGTAGGTTTTCAATAATCCAAGTATGGAGATCATCCAAAATCAACGGTTTTGAGTTCCTTTGAATGAAGAAAACCTGCAAGTTTTGTATGATTTGGTTTGGTGCTTGATGGCACAAAGGTTTTTCAGTGTTTGGTTTGAAATATACAAACATACAAAATTTTATTGATGTATGGGGTTATGATTCCTCCGATCCATCTGATTAATGTTGAAGTTGAATGTGTATATATGTAATCTTATGTTCTGATTGTGTTTTGAATGTTAACACCCTGACCATTTCGTGACTTTTTCCTTTCTTTCTGTTGCATCATTTTGCTATGCTATCATCTTTTAATATAGGATTATTAAGTGCATGAAAAGTTGACCAAACTACCCTGAACTTATTTTCAGGTCGTAACCTTTCTAACGTGATATAAGAGTCCAACTATATTCGTCAATAAGTAAAAGCGTCTCAAGGACTACTTGAATTGGCCTATAATCATACACATCAAACTGGACCAGATGGTGTCTGCAGTAGAACTTGTCCTGACAAGTAGTTATCTTCGAACAATGAACCAGTTATCACTGGACCAAGCTCAGCCCTTTCCTAATTGCCCGTAACCCAGTAAGGATGATGACTATCACCTTGGTCCAATGCAAATCAAAAGGGATATCATACATGAAAACTGTTTTAAGGTAAAGAAGAGAAGGAGCATGTAATATGGGTATCAGATTAGTATTCAACTTGGAACAAATTGAAGACTCAAAGAAGAGACTTGAATTATTAATAAAGGTTAGTTATTATTCCATCTCTCTTTCATACTTACAAAGTGAAGTGTCATGTTCACTCTTCAATCCCCCATCAGCATGGGCATATCGGCATCATCTGTTGTTGGTTAGTCTATTACCTGCACAAAACACCTATTTTGCATCCCCAAACTCACCATAACCAAAAAAAAGGGGCGTAACAAGTCGACACTCCCCAGAAAAATGAGCTCAAAATCATTGCCTGCTGTTACTACTTGAAATCCCAACTTTAAGAGGCTTCTCGCTTAAAGTTGTATCTGAAACCGATTCAGAATCTGAAGTTGGCCTGGTCCAGACCTTAATGTGGCCTTCTCGACACACAGTCAGGATGGAATCCTGAGTGAATATTAAGCCAGAAAGAGGTTCAGTCTCAGCACGATGAACTGCCAAAGGTGAGATCATTGGGACGTCTCGCATGCTTGGTGCAGGTTGTAAACCACCAACAGAGCCACCATTGTCCCAATGAGCAGACTGGCTTCCAGTACTGAAAGTGGGTGAACCACCTGCAGCACGGCGTAAAGGTACCACTATCTCGTTCATTTCCAGATCCCACAATAGCAATTGTGTGTCCTGCACAAAAATTGTTTTGTTAACATGCCATTCAATGATAAAGATTGTACTTTTCAACTATAATCCTAGCATACCTGACCAACAGAACCAAATCGATATACGACACTTTCTGTATCATCAGTATTTGGAGTTGACCAATATGAGTCGAACGCAACGCCGCTCACCTGAAACCGTCACTAGAAACATCAGGGCCCAACAAACAACCCGAAATAAGTGAATTATCAGCACTTACCCATGAACTATGCCCTTCACCCCATGCAACAATTTTCCGCTCTTCCATACTCCAAACCTGAACCAAGTCATCTTCACCTCCGGTTAATATGTATTTTCCATCCATGCTGTCATCAATAACAATTTAATCAAACCGTAAAAAAAAGTTTGGATAATTTTATTGTTCAGTCCAAGACGCTCACCTCCAAGAGCAACATAATAAAGCACCATAATAGCTTTTCCCCCCACATACGAGCTGTTCAGTTTTAAAGTCAAAGACTCGAAGATAACCTGCCATGTTTTGCAGTGAAATATAAACTAAACGGTAAAAAGGCAACCCGATATTTACAAGATACTAAGAATGTCATTTACCATCCCTTCCAACAGTTGCAATATATGCACCATCACTTGAACATGCGATGCTGTTTATTGAACCCTGGCATATATGCCATCGAGCAATTGGATTCTGCACAAGCACGTTGATATTTATAAATTTACCATATGCACCGTGAAATTTAGTCTATGTATACAAATCGATCAATAGTACCTTACTGTAGCGTGCATGTGAAACAGAAAATTGAGTTGGATCTTTGATAGCAGGAAAAGAAGGATCGCCTGAACCATCTTTACTCTGTGCAAAGTGTGTTAGTATTAAACAAGTTAATATGTAAATCCCAGCACTAGCTAAAAAAATGTATAAGATATTTATTTAATAACTTGCCTTTTCATATACATACATATTACCATCCGCATGTGCAACCACAAAAGTGCCATCGCCATTAGGAACCCATGCAATGCTAGTGCAGCGACTATAAAAGGAAAGTATATTGAACATTTATATTATCAGACAAGAAGATAGAACATGCTACAATAAAAAAGATTAGAGAATTTTTGGTATTGCCTGTTATTTACACAGCCATCTTTGTTATAATGCTGGGCTCCAACAAGCTTTTTTCCAATGTCTTGTAATTGTAGTCTTAATGAGACTGAGTAAACTACAAATGCACAGCAGATATGGCAATTAATATGTGTTAAAAAAATACTATGACACATTTACAGTAGATATGTATACCATCTCCACAATTCAATCCAATGAGCAAATCATGTCCATCTCTGGCATCCGGATTAAAGGCATGTGATATGGGATTCGAAGTGCTGAAGTGTATAGACTTTATTGGATCCTGCATAAAATGTTGAAGGTTCTCATATTCCAACTTCATTAAAGGGTGTTTGGATTTGTGATTTAAAACTGATTATCTGAAATCTCAATAATCAGATTAATTGTATTTCTAAACAGATTCTACTACAAATATCCAAAGCAATAACCAATTTTCCACAATCCTATCAGCTGCAACAAAACCGATTGCCAAGGTATAATAAAGTACCTATTTACCCCTTATTCTACCCTGATTTGATAGACTTTTACTCTTATTTCAAAAAACATCTCTATTTTTTTATCACAAAAATGTCCTTTATGTATTAATTTCTTTTTTAAACAAAATTAGTCTTAACCTTGAACATATAATGAACTATAACAAGTTCAAAAACTATACCCTAAAGATGATTATCTAATTATTAACAATTCATATTTACATTATCACTAAAAAATGCACAACCAAAACAACCCATAAAACATACATAAAAAATTGGAACTGAAATCACAATGGCATTAGAATACCTTATCCTGTGAACTCAAATCACTGATAAAAATAGCATCACCAACATTGAATACCAAGTAAGTCCCCTTCCCATCAAAGTTTACATTATTAGCGTAACTATTAGCATTTGAAGTACCCGATAACCCAACTTTACTGGTCCCACTCAATAACTTACTTCCACCATTCCCACCAACAAAACCAAGTGTCTTACTCCCATTTCCACCTAATAACTTTGCAGCGGCTGATCTCACCCCACTCCCAACACCTAAACTCGATGACGATGATGATGGCAATGACGCTGTAGATTTCTCCTTGACACTTGCCAAAGTCACCTGGTATCCACATTACAAAAATACACAGTTCATAACTAGATACAATAGTGTTATCATCTTATGGCTTGTATATTTGTATGTATAGGGGAGAGTTTCAAAAAGAACTAAATATCAGAAAGAACCTTCAGAACTGCTAATTACGTATGAATCCAAGTCATATAAGTTGACGAATTCACATTAATTAACAACTTTCTATCTCTATAGAAGTTATTGATTGGATTCTGAAGCCTCAAAAGTTGACAAATTTTTATTTTTAGGTATATACCTAAATGCATCAAAAAAACCTATGCAGTTGCAATGAATTTATTTATCTGTGCATTCTTCAACTTTCTTCAATGTAAAATGATTAAACACTTTATCAGAGACTTCAGAGCTAGTGATTTTAGTTCTCACTGTCTTTACCATATACTGTGTCCCTATCTGATCCTGACTGGATATGTATAATTTCCAAATATTATTAAAATGCACAATCAAACCCTAAATTGATAATGCAATCCAGCAATTCATTTAATTTAAGCTACAGAAAACATAACCTAACAAGAGAATTAAGCAAAATATACAGTAATACACTAACAGAATTGAGATAAATTATAAAATTTAGAAACCCTAGAAAATGATTTGTTACCTGAGTAACTGATTTACCATGAGCGTAATGAAGGAAGCCGGTAGGATGTGATTTCTCATATTTAAGTTTGTATCTTCCTTCCGGTGTTTTAAAGTAGGTTTTCAATCCGGTCGGTTGTTGTTGTTGTCCGCCGGCGCCGGTCGAACCGGTGGTACCGGCCGTGTTGTAGTTATTGGTGGTTGATGACGTCATTGGATTAATGGTTGATGTAGAGATCATTGTTGCGAATTAGTGATTTTATCATTGTGTGAAGTTGTTTTATAAAAAGGGAATAAAATAAAATTAGGGTTTATAAGGTGTGTATTTTGAGGTTATAGAAAGAATTTGAATGTAATGGTGATGATGATGATCGGGTGACTGAGTCAGATTTATGGGCCCGAAGATATGAAAAATTACAATTAATAAATTAATCATTAATCAAATTAAATAAAAGCGGAATTTATGTAAGGAAGATAATGATAACGATGGATGGTTGAGTTTGAAAATAAATAATTAAGTAATTTGTTATCATCAAAATCTATCTATGTTCATTCTATCATCTGCAATAACATATACTTTAAGGATAATAGTTTGAGTTAATCCCAGTCTTAATTGGTTTTTCGCCCATTCATTCAACAATTAAGATTAATTTGATGATATTTACACTTAATTCATTTTTATTTTAATAATAAATAAATAATAATAAAATATAAATATATTAATATATAACTAAATTTTGATATGCAAATAACTAATAGTGAAATATTTTATATTGAAAAGTACTCCTTACGTCTCATAATAATAGTCCATTTTCCTTTTTACGGGTGTCTCAAATTAATTGTGCACTTCCAGAAATAGATAAGTAAGTTTGATCGTGATAACCATATTACTCTTAATTGAAATTAATATTACAAACTTTTAAAGAAGCAGAAATTAACTAGGTAATTAATTAGTTAAGAGTAAAATTGTCATTCTGCAAAAAGTAATAAAGAGAAAACAGTAATAGTTATATTCTGCGAAAAGTAAGAAAGCGAAATTAACAAGTTCAATATATACAATTAAAGTTCTAAAAGTTCGTTCTATACTACACTATAAAAGATAGAATATTAAATATATTTTAAAACAATAAACCTAGACGAGTGCCAACGGATAACCGGTTGCATGAATCGGTTGCAACCGGTTGAGGTGGGGAATGTCAACGCCTAACCGGTTGCAAACCGGTTGGAGGGTGGGAAAGGTTATAACTGGAATACCGATTCAAATCGGCTTTCATTTCGTGGACCCCATTTGATTAAATAATATTTTTTTTATTCTCGTTACCGTTTTTATAAAAACAAAAAACAAAACAAAAACAAAAAAAGCAAACGGTGGAGTAGAGGAGCGTATAGTAGGACAAAAGAAAATTCAAACTACAAATTTTCACTACTACTTTCAAATATATATAATTATATACAACATTTCACCACTCCATTTTTTCACAAAAACTCCAACTTTCATATATATATATACCCACTTCACATTACTCATTTTTACACTTAAAAAATTACACACATTCTACATACAACTTTTACACATTATTTATCACAAAAAATCTACAACAATACCTAAAAACAAAAACATCATCTTCATCGGACGCGGCTACATCTTCATCCCGCGCATAAACCGACAAATCCGAAGCGTATATAGAGGTTAAAAGGAGCGCGCTCGCGCAGACCGAAGCAATTCACACCATCAACGAAAACTCGACAAAAAACTAGCCTTCAAAGCTTTGAAATTTTTATCATTTAAAAAAAAGAAAAATAAAAAAGAAAAAGAGTTGCTTCGAAACGCTCGCGCGAATGTGGTGGAAGAGTACGAAAAAATGTTCCCGCCACGTGCAACCGGTCCGAACGACGAGAACGACGAAGAATCCGGATCCGAATAGATTAATTTAGTGTGTTTTAATTATTGTATTTTTATTTTAGTGTGTTTTAATTATTGTATTTTTAGTTTAGTGTGTTTTAATTTTTCTTTTTTTTTTAGGAAAAATAATGTGTGTTTTAATTATTGTATTATTTTTTTTAGGAAAAGTAATGTTTTATATTTATTTTATGTAATGTTATTTATTAATTTAATGAAATATGTTTTATTTTAATTTGGTTTGTATAAAATAATTAAAATGAAAATAAAGTGGTTTGAAAGTGGTTAAACTGTTGGCATGGGGGAATCAGTTTTGAATCAGTTGGTGGAAAGCTGATGTGACGCTGATGTGTCAGAAGTGGTTTGAAAGTGATTCAACCACGGTTGAAAGTGATCTTATACTCCGTATTTATCCACTACTGTTATTAATAGTAGTATAGCGTTTTCATTCTCTCTACACACATTCCCAACAATTATATTCTCATCCCAGAAGAATGGTCATATTTCAAAAGGTTTAAGATTTAGTATAAAAATCGTCAAATATTCATTCATGCGGAAATCGGGAAATATATGATTGATATACACAAACAGGTCGTTGATAAATGTCAATACCATTTAAAGATATCCAATGGCCAATGTGTACGGGACCACTTATTTCATAGCTACTATATACGTCTCTTACCTTCTCAATTGAGAAATTTTATACGAAGTTTGTTATAAAATGATATGACATAATATAAGTATTGTTTTCCTCTCATTATTTATTATTATTATGATTATTATTATTTTTAATCCCATGGTCTGAGTAATGATACGAAAATACAACATGAATACATTTTGGGATCATCTTTACACTTTGCCATTAGAGTTAGCATGAATAGTAGTCGGTTGTAACATCTTTATCTTTCTTCCTATGAATCCAATAGATTTTTTGCTTCTTGGCAAGGCCCATGGTATGCAATTATGCATATTTTGATGGAATACTATTTATGTTTCCCATTTACACATCATATATCATTATATTTTTCAAAACAAGCTGATTGTTGGTAGAGTATAATATTACAGATATATGCCTATTATTATAATTAAATACAAGTAAATTTCAAAAAATCTAAAGTTAAAATCATGACAAAAACAAATGAAAATGTAGTAACTTACAAGTTTATAGTAGAAAAAAGTTGGTAGTAAAATGGAATCTTTCATGTAGAGAGCTCACAATTTACCACCTCAAATTCATCGTTTCATTCCCATATTATTTACATGATAATATATTGACATGAACTATGTATGAGAAAATTACTTTAACATAAACAAACAAACTTTGGTATCTAATTACTTTATACTCATCGACCACACTGAATTTAGTTGTCAAACTTATAATATTTATAATTTTTCATCTCAGTATGAAGATATAAACTGACTTCCTTTATTTTTTTACCTTTACCAAATACCTCAATTGTTTGACCTCTTAACTTGTTAGAAAGGGCCTAAGGGGTGCGATTGTTACACCAAACATATACTCATCTTTGCTACGAAAACCGGTTTATACGTTTTTAACAACATACATTTCTATCTAATGCTAATAAACTGTTGATCGATATGCTCACCATCCTAACCACAATACTGAGATTAAATAGTTCTTTTCTGTTCTTGTTATCTACAATATTTAAGTCATTACGTTGACCGTAATAGTTGTACTTTAGGTACGTCGAATAACAAACAGCCTCATCTGTTATCCATGTTTCAATATTCCAAGTCAAAACATTGCGCTCCACGACATGAAGGTTGCTTTCGTACACCCTTCTTGAACGTTCAGTTCACAATATATAATTAAATTTGAAACTGGATAGACAAACATTGTGTTATGCTAGTTGTATATATACTACAGTTCATAAGTATACCTAGTAGTTTGCTCCCTCAACAGAAGAAAACAAAGTGTAAGACGATCTTGATTTCCATGGAGGAAACAAAGAACACCTCAAATTTAAACATACAACTTCCCTCTGGTTTCAGATTTCACCCAACTGATGAAGAACTTATCGTACACTATTTGCACAAAAAAGTTAGCTCAACGACCCTCCCTGCTTCCATCTTTGCCGAAATCGAGCTCTATAAGTTCAATCCATGGGAGCTTCCAAGTCAGTCTCTAAATCTCTTTGTTGCTCATTCACTGACTAACACACACACAGACTCAAACACTTACTAATGTGAAATTGTGTTGTTTGGTTATAGAAAAGGCGTTGTTTGGAGAAGATGAATGGTTTTTCTTCAGTCCAAGAGACAGAAAGTACCCAAATGGAGTAAGGCCGAATAGAATGGCAGGTTCAGGTTATTGGAAGGCAACAGGAACAGATAGACCTATTTTGGGAACATCTGGGGTGAAGATTGTTGGTGTCAAGAAAGCGCTGGTGTTCTATACAGGTCGACCTCCGAGAGGGGATAAGACTGATTGGATCATGCATGAATACAGGCTAATTGATTCGACTATTTGTAAATCAAGAAATCCAAAAGAATCAATGAGAGTAAGTTTGCATGATCTTGTTTTCAAAACATTGGTTCAGGCAGGAATTTAATTTGGCAGTTTGGTCCATCCTAAAACATAACATTTTGTTCTTGCTTATGGTTATAGTTAGATGATTGGGTTCTATGTAGAGTCAGACAGAAGACTAGTACTTCAAGAAGCTTTTGTGAAGATAAGTATGGTCAAAGTATTCAGGAACCTGCAAAGTCAATGATTGGTTCTACACACACGAATCCTAATCTTGAATTCATGAAGGAAACATTATTCAAAGATTGTCCTATGCTGCCTTTCATCTTCGAATCTCACATGGATTTCTCTTCTATCAACACGATGTCTTCTACTGTAGGCCTTGAAGGCAGCAAAAACTCATTTGATTTACCCGAAAACAAGGGAAGTTTTCAAGATTCGTATGAAGGTACAGTTGACTATGACAGAAAACGCAAACAAACAAATCTAGAAGCTTCTACCGACCCTAAGAAGCTAAAAACCATGGAAGGTCGAAATGAGGAAATCAGGTCTTTAGGTATTAATACAAATGAGATGCCTGTTTATGGTGGAGATCAACCTGATATGTGGACGTATATGGCGGCATATGAAGATCTTGATCACTTGATTTCTATGGAAGATGATGGTCTGCTTTGAAGAAAAAGATCAATATAAGGTTTCAGTTGTGAGTATATATGTACATGGGTGATGGATGTGTTTGTCTAAGCTGCGGTTGCTCCCTGGGCAACGTTTTACTCATAAAAATATATATATAGTAAAACGTTGCTCTGAAAGCAACCCGTGTCATAACATACTGTTTTTCTGTATACATGTAAATATTAGTACATACATAAGCAAACTATTGTGCAGTTGTGAAGATTTTTACTTAAAGATACTTATTGTCATGGTTGTGAACTTGTGATAGATTTAAGTTACCTAATATGTCCTTGAGATTGCAGATCAAGGTAGAAGATAGAATAATACATTTCAATTTAAAGTGGCAAAATGGATAGGTCAATGGGTTGGATAATAGGTCAAACAGGTACCGTTGACCTAAACCACTTTTAATTACTTTTCCATAAATTACTAATGTGGCAAATAAAATTATGAAATTTATGGTTTTATTAAACAAAAATAAAAATAAAATCTCCAGTTTAACTTTGGACCCATTTGAGCCATTTCCTTTTAAGCTATAGTTTTTATTTTATGTGGCCCATTTAAGTCCTTGACCCATTTTTTCATAAACGGATCATTATTATAACCTCAAGTTTCTTACTTTAGCAGAACAAGGAAATACCAATAATAAGAACAAAGCACCTTCACCCATTAATGATCGCACTCGAGGAATGTTCATACGATACAATAAGAAAGTTAAAATGAAATATGTAGTTATATTATTAAAAGGATAAAATGTTGTTCAATAAACGTATCAAGCATACATAGATGTAATTGACCAAAAAAAAGGTTCAAGTCTAAGTGTGATAACATACATAAGTCGTGTACATTAGAAGTCCATCTCAGCAAGAGCAAACCAAATGAGAATTTCATTATGTTCACAAACTCACTTCAAACCACTGCAAGTTTAAAAGGTCAAATGAATAGTCAATTTTTATTGTTTCAGAACCAGCAACTGAACTAACAAATGATTATTCCTTTCATTTTTTATGTATCGGAGGTAAAAGTTTCATATAATTTCTAAGGGGAGGAGGCTACTACAGCTAATTTCTACAAAACAGCTTAATTACCTGGTACCAACAAATGATCATTCCTTTCACTATTTTATTACTGGGAATACATATTTGATTAAAGTCATTTCAATCAAATCCAATGCAAAAAAGATCCACTGGGTTGGTCAGATCATATGCAGGCTGTAATACTGTATCATTGTAGGCGTTCGGCCCATGTAAAAATAAGTGAAAACTTTTTGACGTGAGTTTACAAATTGCATATCTAAATTACGGGTGTTCAAAATATCAAAATCCCCATTAAAATTATCCAAAAATTCGAATATCTAAAATGAGGATCCGAAATTTTGGGTATTAGATAGTGCATTTCAAAATTTTGGGTAATTAGGATATTCGAATATCCGAAAATAGACTTTTTTATGATAAATTTTTTAGAAAGATTTAGCAAATGAGGTTTGTTCATATCTTTAAAGACCCTATTATAAATTTTGAAAATGTTTTTGTATTTTCAATAAAAAAATTTAAGATTTCTTTCATGTACATATATTTTATATTTTATACTTGTATTATGTCAACTTCAAAATTTAGATACTAACGGTATCTTTTTAATAATCAACTAATTTGTTAAAATAAGATTGTGAAATGTTATCAACAGAATCTTCTACTTTTTTAATTAGATGAACAAGGTTTATGCGTCAATGAAACACTTCGGCTTGACTTCTTAAAAATAAAACATAACCCAAATCAACCCTTTCATAAATAAACGGGTACATCGTAACTTCTTCTTTCACTTGGCGGATGAAGGAAATCCAAACAATATGAACAAAGCACCTTCACAATTTCATAATCGTCAATGTTCATACGATACAATACAAAAGTGAAGCTGAAATACGTAGTTATATTCATAACAGGATAAAATAATCTTGTTCAGTAAACATATCAAGCATAGATGTAAAATGAACAGAAACCAAAAAAATAAAAAAATAAAAGAAGTTACATATCTCGAGCACACCAGAAGTCCACGACCGCAAGATCAAACCACATGATCATTTCATTATGTTCACAAACTCACTTCAAAACACTGCAAGTTGAATAGGTCAAATGAAAAAGTCAATTTGTTTGTATCGGGACTAGTAGTCTAGTAACTGCATTAGAACTGAAAGGCATAGCCGCGTAGGTATTAGAAGAAACAAACTGTTTGTATATATTTCGTTTCCAGTTTCTTATTTGTACCTTTTAGTACATTCCTCCGTTTTTTATAATTAAAGAGAAAAGTCAAGAGATTGATTAATGAATATAATGAACACTTCCAGAAAATAGTTAACTAGAAATTTCAATCCATCATATGTGGGGTTACATATCTTAGTTCTCAAATCATTTACCCTATAAATTGGACCATATAAATTGGACCCATATTGGTATCTTCTAGCACCATATAAATTGGACCCATAAAATGAAATGGTAAAAACAAAACATATATGAGCAAATATCAGAGCTAAATTACATGTATATCAAGGGGTGAAGGCTACTACAACTAATTACTATAGAACAGCTTACCCGGCACTAAAATACAATTATTACTTCTATTTTACAAGAAATACAAATTTGACTAAGGTCTTGTCAACCAAAACCCATGCAAAAGGATGAGAAAAAGATCGAATCATTTAACTAAAGTTCATGGGTTGGTCAGATCATATACAGGTACACGTGTACTATCACCAAGCAAAATGAGAACTTAAGATAAACAAAAGGAAAATAATAAAAGCAGTGGACAGAAGGAAGGATGTCTTGAGCTTACTTGTATAAGTAGGCTGCAATTCCCAGAATTACACACAGCAATATAATATCGATACAAAAGTTCCGGCTAGACCTCAGCTGTCATCCAAAAAGAAAACAGAACGGAGAACATGAGTTAGATGATCAGGGAACCCAAAAATACACAACGACTGTATGGTTTCAGCTTATTCACCTGATTAACAGTGTGTTTAAGCCTGACATTGGTATTCCTAAGGTCTGAAGTCGCCTTATCAACCTGTAATATCAAATATACTTTGCGTAACCATATAACTAAGTTACTAAGGTAATCAATAATTGCATAAATGACAAAGATATCCAACCTTGTCATCTATTTCATCCATTAACGTAACCTGCCCGTCTACTTCCTGCACCCAATAAAAGTATAAGATTTAATTGACCATCTCAACACAAGATGTATAAGTACTAGAAGGCAAACCTCGTTCATATCTTGTGCCATGTTTTTCAATGTATCTAGACCTTCTGATATCATATCCAGGCCTTGATCCTATAACAAAAACCAGAACAAACACAAAAGGTAAGTACATGAACCTCAGTGAAAGTATTTTGTTGAGGTGGCAACTTAAACCCATTTACAAATGAATGGGTCAACTTGGCTAATGATTTCTCTATAACCCGCCATACAGGTAAGAAATGGTGGCTCAAATGGAACCAAGTCAAATGGGATGAATGTTACCCAATGTGTAATGTTATCGCATTTAATCTTCTAACCAATTTCTGTAAAAGCTAAGTTACTACTGAAATCTTCTTTTTTTAAAAAGAATGAAACTTGTGGAAAAAGTGCTGCCTGGACCCACAATATAATTACAAAATTTTATCCAAACCCGTTTTGACTGCTTACTCAGCCCGACCAACCCATCCATATTGTAACCTCTAGTAATTTGATATATATAAAACAGAATCACAAGTACATGCCTGCTTCATTTTTCTCATTTCATACTCATTCCTGAATTGGCTTGACTCTTCAGATTGCTGGAAGTAATCATCATCAAATCGTCCATCTATCAAATTCATGTCAACAATAGTCTAACATATAAGTAGAGAGAAACCAACCACCACGGAATTGGACAAATGATAATATTCACTAGTCAAATGAAACCGGGGGATTACCAGAATCAAACTTGATATTATTTGTACGAGACGCTGAGGCTGCCCAACCTCCTCCAGACTGTTTGGGTGCAGCAGCACCCCCATCAGGTATTGCTTGAATTCTATCAGGAAGTGCGAGAACCAAGTCATTACGAGCTGCAAACTCTTCAGGAGCAAGTCCTTTTACCTGTTATGGAATTGATGTCTAACACTTAATTCAACACAGTTGAAGTCTCCAAAATACGGCACAAAAATGTCAATACTTTAAACAGCCAATATACACATACAACATACACCTTAACCTAATTTACAATATATAACCAGAATCAATTTTACCATGAAAAATTCTATATCTGGCAACTTTCATACACATGATATAGGATAAAAGAATTTGAGAAGTACAAAAAAAAAAAGCTTCCTAGAGCCATCGTGTTCAGATGAATTCTTCTTAACATGCCAATAACTTACACCCCCATCCTTTGTCTTAGCCTATGCTAATGTCGTATGCTATTGGTGTAGTGGCTTGCCACATTTTTTCAGGCACACAGTACAATCCATTTTTGTATCATAAGTAACACTGAGAGACGGGACAGATAGAATAACGATAATAAATTCCTAGAGAACTGAGAAGAACGCTAAATCATCCAAGAACATTGCATCCTTTAGATTCTTTGTGAATGTTTTCTTACATGTGCCAACTGCATGTCATATGTGTACTCAGAACACGAAAGTAGCATTCTATTCCCACAAAAAGATGAGCCCCTGATAGTGACCTTTGCCTTCAAGTATATTTACGCCTTAGATGCCTCACTCTGTCTATGTTATCTACGCTTTGCATTTACCTTGTGGATTTGCATCATAGTGACTAGTGCAGTTTCAGAATTGTTAGATTATGTCAATTAAGGTCATCTAGTCATCATCTTGTTTATCCTATTAATAGCCATTATCACCGGTACTACAGAAGCAACAAGGGCTATTGTGTAAAACCTGCTTGTTCAAGTTAGTAGCAGACAAAAGTCATTACGAGAGGGTATGTTCCTAGTGTTACAATGTACAGATCGTTAAAAACGTCTGCAACTGGAGTACAAGCTCAGTAATATGTTTTGTTGTTCATAACTGTTTTATCAGATATAAAAGCTTTCTAATAAGCATTGGATACAGTTTTTGGCACATTCTACACTAACTAGGCCCAAACTCAATCGTTGATGAGGGAAAACACATGGTTTACCTTTTAGCTTTTCTCAGAAAGCAACCTAGAGATATTTTTTATTGTGCAACTATGATAGAGCAGTACAATTCAGAACATGAAACTTTAAAAGAACATAAGATAAAGCAAACCATGTATGTTTTTGCTTAATCAGATGCTTCTTGCTCAGGTGATTAAGCGCTAGAAGGTCAATCAATTTGAAGAAACAACCTAATCATAAAGAGGCTGCAAATGCATAGTCGTTGCACACTCCATAAACCTACCAATCGACCACATTACTTGCTCTCTCCCCATAATCTTCTTAAGAGGAAATAAATATTTCTATTTACATCCAAACATGAGTACTTAGAGACCGAGCACCGACATATATGCATTAGTACTTGAACTTTCAACCGAACTGCGCTTACATACAAGATAGAGAACAGGCTAAAGTAAGTCATCTAACACAATACACTTTAATCTTGCCCTAAATATATGCATACAACATATACACACAACTACAATTACTTGTAAACAGTAAGATCGATTAATAGTACTTTCTCTTCATATATAACCCACAACTACTCATAAAACTAAAAAAATAAAAAATAACTTATAACGAGATCAAACCTTCTTCATCGCCAATCGCTGCAACTTAGGGACTTCTTCTAGTAACTTAGCCTTAGTACGCCGTATCTCAGCGTTAATCGCCACAACCGAAGCCCTATTTTTCTCATTACTAGCTGTCTCCGCTTTCTGATAACAATAACACATCAACATTATCAATCAATCATCAATTTGAACTTGAAACCCTAGATATCAAAATTAAAACGAAAACATACAGATCTAAACACTAAATCACCTGAAGTGCAGTCTCAATGTCAGATTCAACTGCCGCGTAGAGCCTAGCAAAAGCATCGTCACCGGAAACATTGAGATCTCTTTGCTTTTCGACGTCGTATTTGTCGTATTTCTTGCAAATTGCATCAACTCGAGTTAAAATTTCGATTACGCTCATTGTTCCTGGGATTAGGTTTTACTTCGGCTTGAATTTCACGAGTTTGATTTTGATTTGGAAGAAGTCACAGAAAATTGTTTGAAATTGGGGAGAATGATTGTATATGCGTTTGTATAAAGAACTGGACCAGCCTGTCATGACCACTTAGAACCTCACGTGACGGGTATTAGTGAGCACATCAGCGCCACATCAGCTTTTTCTAAAACTGACACAAACTGATATTTCACTGTCCACAGTGAACATCAGTTAATATCACTTCTCTTTTTTTGGAACCCACACACTAATTTCTTTATTTATTTAAACACAAACTTAAATAAAACATATTCATTTAAACTAAAAATGTTACATTAAATAAAAATAAAACATTACAAATGTTAAAAAAATAATAACAATTATTGAAAAAATACATTTATTGTCTTAAACTAGTACAAGTAGTTAACGCGATCGGAAATTTGGTGGGAGAGTCGAAATGTGCGCGATTAGAGCCTCGCAGAGTCAATGATGCACGGCGCGGTCGTGTAATTCCTTATCCATACGTAAGTGCGTTGCAACCCTTTCTTATGTCAATTGGCGTAAGGAAGATGTGACTTTTTGATAAACATTAAAACCAAGTTTTTCAGTTGCGTCTCGACCTTGATGAAAAAACGCAAAATAAGAGGGTAACGGAGTGTGAGAGTATGATAATATACCTTGACATATACGGATAAACAATGGGCGACTCATCCGAAACCGACGCCGAAAATAATCTAGAGGGAATGTCGAGCTCTCGGCAAAGTAGTCTTGATATAAACGTTGGTCGGCACCCACCCGATCTCTACTTAAATAACGTCTTGTTTGTGGAATACGAAATGTAAATTCGGTATCCTCGTCCGAATCCGAGTCCGAATCTTGTGCGCTGAGATGATTTAACCTAGCGATCGGATTACGGACGGCCATGACGGCACTCAAATCATTTTTATCGGAATCGGATGATAACATTATAATTTTTTTAAAATGTTTGAAAAAGTGGATGAAAAATGGGTATAGATATGTGTATATATTGTGGAAGTAGAGTTTGGTTTTATTTTTGTATGAATGTTGTGTTTGTAGGGGTGGATGAAAAAATTGGATGAAAAATGGGTATGGAGATGTGTATATATTGTGTATATTGTGGATGGAAATGGGTAAAAAATGTGTTGTTGATAGTGTGTATATATAGTGTTAAAAATGTTGGAATGGTTTTAATTTTATTTTTTTGGCTTTTTCCTTTGCTCCCAACGGATATCTTATTTATTTATTTATTTATTAATAGCCGTTTGAAACAAAAAAGCAACTGACACTGCCCCCTTTTCTTCGGTTTCACGACGTAAACTACCGACGGGCTAGAACCGACGCTCGCTGCCTATGGCGTCGGTTCCTCCCCCTAACCGACGGTGACACACCGACGTGCCATAGTGAGCCGTCTTAACCA
This sequence comes from Pseudognaphalium luteoalbum, assembly GCA_963422505.1. Taxonomy (NCBI): domain Eukaryota; kingdom Viridiplantae; phylum Streptophyta; class Magnoliopsida; order Asterales; family Asteraceae; genus Pseudognaphalium; species Pseudognaphalium luteoalbum. The sequence continues at coordinate 20,810,346 of OY730192.1, forward strand.
GGTTTTATTTTGGTGATATTCAACTGTATAATATTTCAAAAACCACCCCTCATGTTCTACTAAACTATTAAAATTAATTGAGTTGAAAAAATTTATTGTTGCAAAATTTCAAACGGAACAATAGACTAGTGTTACATAGTATTAAGTCCACATGTACAATCAATTGGTAAAAATCACGAACACCTACAAACTAATAACAGGAGTCTACATTAAATTTAAGTCAATAAGCCAATAAAAACTATAAAAGGAAAATTTCAATTGAGCCATTTTGTGTGATCATTGAAGTTATTGCCCAAATCAAGGGAAAGATGAAACTAATTAAGATCGATGTTGATGGCACTAATCAAGATTGGCCACAGTGGTGATGGTGATGACGATGAAGGTGGTGATGGTGGTAGTATTATTCATGATAGTAAAGATGGTGGCGAGTTTGAGGTGAAATTTGTATCATGTTCATCGAAAGATGAATTGAAACTCCACGAAACAACCGAGTAAATTTCGGTGCTTCAGTGAGTGGACCAAGAGAAGCCAACATACATAAAATCATTCACGAATTCATATAGATCGATTGTCCTTTGACAAAATTGGTGATTTTGGTTATGTTTCGTCGTGCCATAAATGCATGCGATTGCTTGGTTGAACCTGAATATTCAAGCCACGAGTTAAATATCTTGCCACTTCGTAAACTAATGGTGTAACCACCTCTAGGGGTATCCCGCCAACGCGATATCCTCGAGGGGTCTACTTATGTACATCCTCGAGGGTTAGACGCCGGATACAAGACAAGGCTACCCTGGGGATTGGGACCCAAACTCTGAATATTCTCTGACAAGGATAATTCAGGAAGCGTGTATGGCAGAAAAAGTACACCCAAGTCAAATGTTCAGCCTCGTTATCTACCGGATAAAAGAGAACTCGAACCCATGATCGCTTGATGGATAAAAGCAACCCCCGCCAACACTATTCCCCATGAAAATATGGTTGTTGGGCGGGAAAACGAAACGGCTATCCCTGGGGGTATAAAAGCTCCAGGATAGCCAAATGCAAGGGCATTCATTCTATGCAAGAGGATCTTATTCTCTCTAAGAATACTTACCTGATTGGATTTTCACCACCTGGTTTACATAAACTCGGGTTAAAACAACGATTGTAGTATGAAGATCCAATCACCCCCACACATTTAATCATTCAACAAACAATCTAATTACTCATCCGCACTCAAGTAATCTAATGTTGGGGTGTTGTCGGCTGACCCCGACCAGGCAAGGAGGGTAAGAGTGAACGCCCCAAGGTACGAGATAATTAACGGCACCCTTCATAGGAAGTCATTCCTCGGGGCGAAGCTAAGGTGTATAGGCCCCATGCAGACAGAGAATGTAATAAGAGAAATCCATGAGGGGGCATGCGGGCTGCATGCAGGCCCAAGATCGATCGTGTCAAAGATTACCAGGCACGGATACTTTTGGCCAACGATGCAGAAGGACACCCTGGAAGTAATCCAAAAATGTCGAGCCTGCTAAGCAAACGCACCAGTCCTGCAATCCCCCAGGCATGACCTCATTCCGGTCACGTCTGCCTGGTGTTGAGACATAGTTTGTGACAACAGATCTAGCTTTGCAATATGACTAGTGTAATTGTTATCATGTTGATATATTGGTTTAGATTTGTAAATTGATATTGTTTTGATATTAATATTTGTTAAATATATTATTATGATAAAGTGTTAGACGAATATGGATTTTAACAATATATATACATATGCTGCGAGTCGAGTTATTTGTTTGAGACGTTTGTTGCGAGTCGAGATCTCAAGTCGCAAGGCTTTGCGATGCGAGATGAGATCTGAATTCGCAGAACTCAACAAAAGACAACGAGCCGAGTTCATGGGCTTGGGCTGCGTAGCGAGTCGAGTCAACTCGCAGGCCCAATATCTGCGAGTTGAGACGAGAATATATATGTTTTTCATACGTGAAAAACATAACTCAATTAATTAACTTTGACGAATTTACATAACATTTTTGGAGATCAATCTGCGAACTCAGTTAGTATTTCCAGAGAAACATAAAAACTAAAGGCTAGGTTTTTGACGTTTATTCGTAAGAAACAAAGCAATTGGTTAACCTAAACGCGAACGAAATCGTTATTAGTAAGATAACATTGTATTGAGGAATTCCGCACCTTAATACTACAGATAACGAAGTTATCGATCCTAGAACTAGGGACTTACAATTGGTATCAGAGCTTTCGGGCTAGATAACGAGTGTTGTTCGAAGTTTTCGGGTTAATCGCGTGTGATTTAGGATTGTTTTGACGTGCATTAGTGCGTAAAAACGATCAAAATCATTCTCTGGACGATTTAGGGTTTGTTTACGATCGAAATTTCCAGTTTTAATCGTAAAAATACCAAAAATCTCTGATTTCGTAATTTTCAGCCGTTTTGCGAGTTGAGATTAGGGTTTCAGAATAAGTCTGCGAACCGAGTTGAACTTGCAAGTCGACATCCTTGCGAGTCGACATTCTGCGAGTCGAACCTCTTTGCGAGTTGATATATTCTGCGAACCAAGATCTCTTGCGAACCGAGATCACTTGCGAGTTGACATCACTGCGATCCGAACTGAGACTTGCGAACCGAGATTCTGCGAGTCGAGCTGAGATTGCGAGTTGAACTGAGTTTTGCGAGTCGAGATTTTGACTTTATCTAAATTCGCAAATACATTTTAACTTTAAACTTTACGATGTCAGACCTTAGCAAAATGATTGAGATGGAACACGAGATTGGCAAATCTAATGTCCCACCTAAATTGTTGAGAGTTGAGGACTATTTTAGCTGGAGGGATAGATTTGAATCTTACTGTAGATTCCATGATCTATCTATCTGGATGTGTATCAAGAATGGATACACGGCACCTACCCAGACTGTTGAATCTGCAATTGTGGTTCTCACTTATCAACAGATGAGTGAAGCACAAAAGAAGGAATTTGAGATTGAGAACAAGGCTCATTCATCAATCAAGATGAGTCTTCCTAAGGAACTCAATCATCAACTCAAATCCTTCCATACTGCTAGATCTTTGTGGACAGCTCTTGAAAAGAGATGTGAAGGAAGTCCACAAGTTAAAGCAGGCAAGAAAAATCTCCTGAAAAAGCAGTTTACTGTGTTTAAAGCTATGAAAGGAGAAGATCTTGATGCATATACCACAAGATACTACCATTTGCTGAGTGAGGTAGATGATCATGAGATTATTTCTACAGAGACTGAGAAAACCGACAAATTTATTGAGGGTTTATCGTCTAAGTGGGAAATGCATGGCATAATGCTCAAAGACAACGATGAGAGGTATGCAACCATGACCTTAGAGCAGGCAATTGATAAGCTCAGAGGTTATGATTTCACCAAGAAAACTAGAGATACTGATTCTGATCAGGTTCAGGATCCGGGACTTTATCATGGAAAATCTACTATCTCTACTGCTTCCTCGAGCTCGACCACTGCTTTATTTGTTGGTAATGCTGAAGGAAAAGGTGAAATGATTACCGATGATCTGTGTCTTCTTACATCATCTGGTAGTGATGCAAAGGGCAAACCAACTGAGAAGTCACCTCAGGAGCATCAAAAGATGCCTATGAGTGTGAAATCTGCTGAACAGCAATTATCTGTTCTTGCTTCCTTTGTAGCTTCTTATGAAAACTACCTTCAAGGGAAAATCAATGATCCAATTATGTTTGACGAAGATTACGATCAGATTGACCCTGATTATCTAGAAGAAATAGACCTTCAGGACCAACTTGCTATGTTGTCAAGAAGGGTAAAGAATTTCTTGAAGAAAACAGGTAGAAAGGTAGTTGGCAATAGATCAGGATTTGATAAGACCAAGATCAAGTGTTTTAACTGTCAGGGTTATGGACACTTTGCTAGAGAGTGCCAAAGACCTAAGGTAGAAGCTGGCAATGGACAACAAGGTTCGGGAAGTACTCTCGCTTCCAAAGCTTTAGTTGTGAAACAGTTGGATGGATCTTATGAATGGAAAGCTCAATCTGAGGAAGCTTTCATGGCTGAGATTGATGGATCTACATCCTATATGCCTACTGATGCAGATGGTGAGGTAAAAGTGCCAGAGATTGCAGCTAAAGCAAGTGATGAAGATGTGCTATATATGGAGTCAACTGAAAACATGACTCCTGAAGACTTTGTAGCACGCATGGCTGAAATTCAAACAGACAAGAAAAGGGTATGTATTGATATTCTTACTCTTGCTGATGTCTGCTATTTAGTTACTGATTTGCAGTCACAGGTTAGTGTTTTAAATGTAGCAAACAAAAACCTGACATCTCAAGTTAGCTTATTGACTGAATCTAGTAAGACTGTTAGATCTGAACTTGAACTAGCCAAGATTGATGTGCGTAGGTTAAGTGACGATAAACAGGACTTAAAAGATAAAATTAGGTCCGATGCTTCTGATAGGAGTGCTCTTAGAGATACCATTAATGAAAAAGCTGTTATCATAGATGGTCTCTATATTAATCTAAAAGACTTAAATCAGAAATTAGCTAATAAGGAGAAAGAGCTAGCTGACTGTAAATTGAAGCTAGTTGAGCAAAATAGAAAGATAGAAAAGTATAGATCCACTGAGATGGACAAAATGCTTGATGCTCAACGAAGTGTAAAGGATAAAACAGGATTAGGTTACAATGAGACACCACCTCCTTTCAATTCGAATTACACTAAGCTTCCAGAAGATACTGAAATGACTGAAGTAAGTTCTGAGAAAATAGTAGCTAAACCTGATCTGTCAGAGGCACAGAAGGAGTTTATTAAGAATCCTTCATCTGATGATAGTAAGAGAGTTTCTTTCACCAAAGTACAGTTTGTACCGGGTGGAGTAATTCATGATACTAAGATTGATGAATTGATTAATAAAGAGCATGTTATTAATCCTTTAGTGCCTAAGACTCCAATAGCGGTTGCCAAAGTTAGTAAGTCACGAAAACAGATGTCGTGCTTCAAGTGTCACCAAAAAGGACACGTATCTTCTTGTTGCCCAAATAAGAAATTGGAAGTTATACATAAGTTAGTGAATACTGAAAAGACACCTACCACATCTAGTTCGATTGTAGATAGGTTAGGCTCCAAACCGGGATTAGGAAGCAAACCTATAAACATTCTGAAAAGAGATGGTAATCATAGTGTCTCTCCACCTAAACCTAAAAGGACTTATACTCTAAACGAAAATACTTTCAATAAACAAAGAGATAAGACACCTTCGAGGTTTAGGACCCCAAGTAGAAACCATAGTCAATTTGAGAATGGTTCTACTTCGAGTGCACAGGGATCTAAGTATGTGATTAGGAGGTTTTCTACTCACTCTCCTCATAGGACCAAGACGATAGATCATAAACAATCTCAAACTCTTGTGAAAGATACCAAGACTCCAAATGGAAACAGTTATGGTCACTTTAAGGAGGTTCAGATTGTAGATGATCAGGGACAAACCAAGACCGTAATGGCTTGGGTCCCTCTTGATAACTAACTGTGTACAACTTGTTATGTGTAGGAGCAGACTATGAACAAGGACAGTTGGTGGTATGTAGACAGTGGATGCTCAAGACACATGACAGGTGAACGAAGTCTACTGAAGGACTTCACAGAAGGTTTCAAGCAAAAAGTAAATTTTGCAGGAGACAAAGGAGGAGTAATTACCGGGAAAGGAAAAGTTTCAAATGGAACTTTGACTCTAGAGGATGTGAATTACGTTGAAGAACTAACTCACAACCTAGTGAGTGTTTCCCAAGTCTGCGATAAAGGTCATCCAGTTCATTTTAATGAAAAGGAGGCCTTAGTTCTGAAGCCAGGCTTCATAATTCCTGAAGAATGGATATTGATGAGGGCACCAAGGAAGAAGGACATCTATGCGATAAACATGGGTGTTCCTAATTCTTCAATGGTGTCAACATGTTTATTATCCAAGGCCTCAGAAGCAGATGCACTCTTATGGCATAGGAGAATGGCACACCTAAACTGGAGAAAAATGAATTTTATAACTAAGAATGGGTTAGTTCTAGGTGTACCACAAAATCGTTTCGAGTCTGAAGACAAGTGTGTTCCTTGCCTCAAAGGAAAGCAGCACAAGAAACCACACAGGTCTAAGACTGAAAACTCAATCTCCTCGCCATTTGAACTGCTGCACATGGATCTCTTTGGCCCTATAAGCAAGAGAAGTCTAGGTGGCAAGTGGTACTGTTTAGTTATCACAGATGATTACGCTAGATTCTCATGGGTATTCTTTTTGGGATCTAAAGATGAAACTCCAGGAATTTTAATAGAGTTCTTTGATCTAGTAGAGAATGTCTATAAAACAAGAGTTAAGCGTATTCGTAGTGATAACGGAACAGAATTCAAAAATTCAACGTTGAATATCTATTGCTTAAGCAAAGGGATAATTCATCAATTCAGTGCACCATATGAACCTCAACAGAATGGTGTAGCTGAAAGGAAGAATAGAACGTTGATTGAAGCTGCTAGAACTATGCTTGCAGATTCAAAGCTTCCGGTCTTCTTTTGGGCAGAAGCGGTGAATACAGCATGTCATGTTCTAAATAGGGTTCTTACGGTCAAAAAGCGTAACAAGACTTGTTATGAATTATTGAATAATAAGAAACCTAATCTGAAGGGATTTGAACCCTTTGGAATACCATGTTCAATATTGAAAACAGGACATCAAGCTAAATTTGGTGAAAAGGCGGACGAAGGATTTTTCCTAGGTTATATGCCCAACTCACCAAATAAAAGACAGGACGACTGGAAATTGTTTATAACATTGAAGTTACGAGCTATGTACCTGCTGTACATAAGGGATTAGATTGGCAATTTGACTATTCAGATCTCTTTCAGTCATTTAAAGTTCCTATAAGTGACTTTGTCAGTGATTCAGAGATCTCTAAACACTTATTGTCTGAAGAATCGGACAATGGTCCTTCTTCAACATCGAGTGTTCCGAGATCTGGAATCAGGACACCAAATGACTCAATGAAGCTTCTTCAAGTGGGTCACAACAACCTTCAAAGGATAAGTATCAAGAAACTGCAGATCCTGAAAAGGATCTTCAAACAACGTTTGATGATATACTTACCTCTTTGAATCATTTAAGGTTGTCTTCAGCAAGTTCAGAAGATATTCCTTCATTAGAAGAGATTGGTACTAACTTAGGAGATGAGTTAATAGTGGATCCTATACCGGTTACAAGAATGAGTAAGAATCATCCCGTTGAAAACATCATCGGTGATATTAATACTCCTGTTCAGACTAGGACTCAATCTAAAGCTAGTACCTCTGAGAACTTAGAAAGCTTGTATACTGCTATGAAAGAGACAGGGATTCCTAATCAATGTCTATATTCATGCTTTATCTCACAAATCGAGCCTAAAAATGTGCAGATGGCTCTCAAAGAAAGTTCGTGGGTTGAAGCTATGCAAGAAGAATTGCAACAGTTCTCTAAGTTACAAGTATGGGAGTTTGTTGACCTTCCAAAGGGAGAATATCCAATTGGAACTAGATGAGTATTTAAGTGTAAGAGAGATGACCGGGGAGTCATTACTCGCAATAAAGCTCGTCTAGTGGTTCAAGGGTTTAATCAACAAGAGGGGATAGATTACAATGAAGTGTTTGCACCAGTTGCTAGGCTAGAAGCAATTAGAGTATTCTTAGCATTTGCCTCTTTTAAGGGTATCAAAGTTTATCAGTTGGATGTTAAGAGTGCCTTTTTGTATGGCAAAGTTGAAGAATTGGTGTATGTTTCACAACCGCCAGGGTTTACTGATTCTGAACATCCAGATAGAGTATATCGCTTGAATAAGGCTCTATATGGATTACATCAGGCACCTAGGGCGTGGTATGGAACGCTATCAACTTATCTACTTGATAATGGATTTACAAGAGGATCAATTGATAGTACACTTTTTGTAAAATGGAATAAAAATGACTTTCTATTAGTACAAGTATATGTTGATGATATTATCTTTGGATCTTCGGATGAAAAGATGTGTCAAGAATTTGAGAAAGTCATGAGAAAAAGGTTTGAGATGTCTGCAATGGGAGAGTTAAATTTCTTCTTAGGATTACAAGTTGATCAAAAGAAGGATGGATTCTTTATTCATCAATCTAAATATACATATGAGCTATTAGAACGCTTTAAGATGGATGAAAGTAAGGTCTATAATACTCCAATTCCAGTTAATCACAACCTTGGTCCAAATACATCGAGTGATAGCGATGTGGATCCCACTCTTTATAGAGCCATGATCGGATCACTAATGTATTTAACTGCCTCTAGGCCTGACATTATGTTTGCTGTTTGTATATGCGCAAGATATCAGGCAAATCCGAAAGAGTCACATATGCAAGCTGTGAAACGGATTCTTCGTTATCTCAAAGGGAAACCGAAGTTGGGACTTTGGTATCCGATTGATGGAGACTTAGATCTTATAGCTTATATTGATTCGGATTATGGAGGATGCAATCAAAATAGGAAATCTACGACCGGAGGATGTCAATTCTTAGGAGGTAGATTAGTATCTTGGCAGTGCAAGAAGCAAAGCTCAGTAGCCATTTCTACATGTGAAGCTGAGTATGTTACAGCTGGTAGCTGTTGTTCTCAAGTTCTTTGGATACAACAGCAACTGCGAGATTACGGGTTAAATATAACCAATACTCCTATGATGATTGATAACGAATCTACAATGTCAATCACCAACAATCCGGTAAAGCATGGTAAAACTAAACATATTGATATTCGACATCACTTTATTAGAGACTGTGCTGAGAAGAATTTGATAAAGTTAGTTAAGGTTCCATCTTTGGATAACTTAGCAGACTTATACACCAAGGCGTTTGACAGAGCGAGATTTGAGACGTTGGTTCAACTTAATGGAATGAGAAATCCAGAGTGATTAGTCTTCCAAGGGTATTTTTGTGATAGTTAATAGTCTGTGTTATATTAAAAAAAAAAAAAAAAAAAGGTGGGCGTATGACATTCATTTGCTTGTTACCTGAAGGGAATCGCCTCCAATAAAAGAACACCGGAAGTTCTTTTAGAAAAGGCTTTAAGTTTTGGCTGTAAAAACTTGGGAGATGATAGTACATTAGGAGAATACGGTTTCGAATAATAACCTTAAGTATTAAGAATGATATGTTAGTAGATTCTAATAAGTTGCATCAAAATGATGACTGTTAATTAGGATTATACTTATATTTATCTTATTATACACCTATATCCACTGATTATAACTTGTCCTTTTACCTAACAAGTGATAAGAATAACTTAAGTCTAGTCAGCTTCATTATACAATTTATTGGTAGGCAGGTTATGCTACGATTTCCGAGCAGTTAAGAAGTATAACTGTCATGTGTACTATCTTATGTGATCTGTTATATAACGTATGACATATGTCTTAATTGTTGAATGATAGTACTACCAACTGTGATCTAAAATAAAAATTGTGAAATGATACAAAGTATCATCATGTCAAAAGGTGAGTTATATGTTTCGAAAGGGCATCATTTAGTAACCTCTACCTTACATATGAAAGATACAAAGTATCTCGTGTCAAGTATATGTTACATGCTTCTAAAGAACATCATTTAGTAATCTCAACCTTGATAATACAAGATACAGTGTTATGTGTTGTACTTGAATTCTTCAATATGTTGAATAGTAGAAAACACTAGATCTTGTGCACATTAGTAATAAAAGATTGGCTCAGAAATCTGTGTGTAATCTGTTTATGTGGATCATAATACCGGTAATTGTCTTGAACTGTCTATGATATTTGAACTTTCACTTTTGTGAATAATAAGAAATCATAAGTTATATTTTAATGAAATGTTATATCATGTGGATAAAGGTACATAAGATATAATTTTATAAATATAGGTTTATTACTGATTAACGTTGTGATTTTCTTGTGCTTATATGAATTTCATGAGGTATGTATACTAACAATCATCTTAAACTTAATGTAATATAATAAGTACCGCTTATTCTCTCTAATATGATTCCTAAGCAGTTACAACTTTAAGCGTTTTATATTAAGTTATTTTCTTTTCTTAAAACGTTAGTAGTTTTATTACTTTAACGTTTGTAAATTATTTATTTGAATTAATAAACATTCTATTTACTATTCTTGTTTACCCTTTGGAATTGAATTATACTGGATATTTAGTATAAATGTTGAACAAATGTCTGTTGAAAATTGAAAATATTATATAGGTTAAGTGGAATATTAATCGAAAGTCTTCCGACTCATAGTGTAGTCGAGCAGCGTGTCCTGATTTTATATCAGCGGTTAATTTTTCTATTATAACTTATATATATATTTTTACATAAACTGAAGACCAGTAGGTATATCAGTGAATAATTTTAGCTTGATGATTTGTCTTTATACAAGATTAACTTTATCACGGGTTTAGTCGGTTAATATATGTAAGAAGATTATCGTTGAGGAAAAATTATGCGAAAACATTTTATTTTAAATGTTTAGGCTAAATAGTTACAGAGATAACTATTCACATAAAAGGGTTCTCAATTTATGCTTAGTATTAAATTCGTATTTTATTTTTGTGAGTTTGACTAGTCAACCTTGCGAATCGAGATGTATTGCGAATCGAGTACAGAGTATAAAAGGGTGGTCAAACGAGTCAAAACACTCCACCGAACCCATTTGATTTGCGAGTTCACTTAAGCTCTGCGAATCCACTTCCTGCGAAACGAGTCGAACAGAGTACTTCTTTTGATTTCGATTTGCCTAGTTACCAAGACGAGTTTTGATCCATAGATTTTATACACTTTCAAATTGCGAACATATTGAGGTATAAACCAATGGATTTCACCGTTTAAATTACACGAAATCGAAGTTTTTATCATTCTAGGGTTTCGGTTCAAAATTTGAACGATTAATGTAGATTAAGGTGTTATTTGACAAGAATCTTGTAGATTAATGTTAAACGAACCTTAATGAACGTAAATAAATCGATAGATCACTTTTTCATAGATAGATTAATTGATTTTAGTTTCACCTAGCAACATCAGTTCATGCTGCGAGTTGAACACTCGACTCGCAGACTTAGCGAGTTGAGATTTTTTTTACTTTGACTATTTGACCATGCGAGTCGAGTTTCACTTCAACTCGCAAATTACATTTAGCGAGTTGAGATTGATTCTTTGACTTGTTGACCTTTGCGGACCGAGTAGATTAGCGAATCGACTTGCGAGTCGAGTTGCGGATTGACTTGGTTAGCGAGTTGACATGGTTGCGAGTTGAGTTGCGAGTTTACTTTAGATTTTTGCGAGTTAAATAACTTGTAAAAATAAAATGTAACATGCAATTTTGACTTTAATAATAAGCTACATTTATTTGTGTATCTCACTTTAAACGCTTATTAAAATATGTTTTGACGTACGAATTTTATATTAATACGTGATAACATATATATTAAAAATATATAATTATATCGAAAGTCTACCGATTCAAAGAGTAATCGAGTGGCGTGTTCTGACTTTTAGTTAGCGGTATAATATATATATATTAAAAAAAAAAAACGTTAATGATTTGAGACTTTTAATTTACAAGTAATTAACGTTAAATACATATTGGACTTACGTACTGTTTCAGTTATAAGTTATATATGTGTTTATCTTGTTACGAACTACGGTGTTAGATGATCATTTTGGTTCATAAACACCATAGTTTATAACTTACTAACGTGTGTTATGTTTTGTCATTTGTGTTTTTATAGATATGGCGAGACAATTCGATAAAGGTCACAATCTTCTTGTTGATCTAGATCTTGATGCACGTGGAGCTAATCGAGTAGCTCAAGTGCTTACATTCTTTGCACGTTCACGCATTAGATATGCACTTACCGAGTCTCCACAGATTTCTCAGACTATACTGAACGACTTATGGGAAGGTATTCAGTATGACGAGACGATCAACCCACCGGTTATTCGCACAACGGTCAATAATCGACCGGTTGTTTTCTCTGCTGGCGATCTACGTCAGATTTTACACTTGGGGACAGTAGACCAAGAAGATGGTCTGACTGAGTACCCTAGTGATTTTGTTGAGGGTGCGATAGGTCGTATGGGATATACAGGAGATAGAAGGGGACGTCAGTTCCAAAAACCTCTGGTTATTGGACAGTGAAGGTTTTTGTGGCATGTTATTGTCACAGTTTTTGCACCAAAGAAGGGAGGCTTTGATGAATTAAGCCCTGCCCTTGTATCAGCTGCACTGTCACTGGTTTACAACAAACCATACAGTTTCTGTGATTATATTTTTGGAGAGCTGGTTAGACAGATTTCGGGTTCTGTTAGATCACGGTTTCTTGTTTATCCACGTTTTTGCATGCTGATCATTCGTGCTCATCTGCCAGAGGTTGTTATTCATAGGCCATTTTTACGTGTTGATACTATTGGGCTCCGAGGATACAATGCGATGTTTCTGCAGTCAGTGAGAAAGGAAGGGGTAGTGAAACCTGAGGAGAGAGAACTTTTTGGTTTTCTTGTTGATCCTACCTATGTGACGCCACCGAACAATGGTTGGCTAGATGTTGATGCTGAAGCTGTGGTTCCTGAACCGTTAGCTGATGTGGTTCATGCTGATGATCCACAGGAGCTGATTGAGGATGTTTTGGAACAACCTGAACATGCTGGGGTACAGGTGAACCCAGATGTTGCTCAAAAGGTGATTCAGGAGGTGCTTGTAGAGCATGACGATGCTACTGATTCCTTGTTAAGGGAGATTGATAGTTATGTTGCACCGTCTGAGGTATATTTTAAATTATATAATAACATATGTACTTAGATGATAAATATTTCATAAGATTTTATTATATAATGGTAATGATATAGATACTTAGTTAATTAGATACTATTTCTAATTATAAAATATAAATATCATTATGATCAGGGAGCTGAGACTGCAAACCCAGAGGTCATTCGACCTGAGGGTGAGCAGGGACAGTTAGATGGATCTGAGGTTTTACCTTCTAAGGTATTTATCAGATTAATCATAAATATATCGAACTTGTGTGATATAGCTTTTAGCTAATCATAAATGTTTAATATATTTAATAATTAGGATCCTGATGTTGGTCCATCTGGAGGCCGTGATGGCGAATCGGCTTCAGATGATGATGATAGTACTCCTTCTCCACCTCCAGGTACTGGTTATATTCGATACCGATCTCGGATGATTCCAGATCCAGCATTGAAGGAGAAGAGGAAGGCTAAGGAAGTTGATCCTGACTTCTGTTTTGTTGATGAAGGTTCTGAGGAAGAGGATACACCTCCTATTACTCGACGCCGTAAGCGTTCAAGGACTCTGACCACTCAGGATGGTATGTAATATTTAAAAGTTAGATAATCTTAACTTGTTGTTTATCAGGAGTTCAAACTGAGACAGTTGATTCTGTGACAGTTGCTCGAGATACACCGCAGGTGGAGAATGTAACACCGGTGGTTACTGAACAGATATCTGTACCTATTGAGGTAAGGGATATAAGTTTAGTTATACAAGTGTTATATAATTAATTAGAGATTGAGACAGACTAATCTGTAACAATTACTTAATTAATTTTGTTTAACTTAACAGGCTGAGATCAATAACGCTAGTAGATTTGCAGCTACTCTTCTTAAGGAAGCGTTATCTCAAGCTATTCCACCACTTACACGAGATTCATACATCGCTTCAGTGACACCACCTGGACCACATACTATTTCTGTTACTCCTACGACAGATACTGAAAGGATTACATCTTTAGAGTCTAGAGTTAAGGAGTTAGAGAAACTTACTTCGAAGATTCCAGGGATGTTAGCTGAAAATGTCTCTCTTGCTCAGCAGATGGTTCATATGAGTACATCATATTTGACCCTGCTAAACACTCATAATACTTTGCTTGATGATTTTACTGCTCAGCGACTGAAGCTTGAACACTTAGAACGGTTAGTGTTGAGAGTGAATTCAGGACAGTCAGCTCAGGGGGAGATATTGGTATATCTAGAATCTTGCAAAGAAGATGAGTTGAGGAAGAAACGAGATGATGACAAAGATGATGATCCCAATGCTCAGAAGGATAGTGAGCTGGCTAGTCCTTCAACGAATGGTCAGCAGACTATTATTCAGGGGGAGTCTGCTGGTGTAAGTGCAAGTGGTGATGGTGCTGGTACAAGTACTGCAGGAACAAGTGAAGCTGGTAAGACAGTTTAGACTCGTGTAGTTATTTGTATTTAGAATTTAGTTGAATTATAATTGTAATTTATAATTGTAACTGAATATTTGTAACTTAATAGTTTTGTAATATATTTGATTTGAGATTATTATTATTACAAGTTAAATATATTAGAAATTGTTTAAGTTATTTGATTTTAAAAGGTTAAATAAATTAGTGATCGAAAGTCTTCCGACTCATTGAGAAGTCGAGCGGCGTGTTCTGATATATTTCAGCGGTTAAAATTTATTTTAACTTAAACATTTTAGACTTGAGAGTTTTTATAACTGACAAGTTAAATTTGTATGATTTTTAACTAGACAAATGATATATAATTTTAAAGATATAATTGAAAGTTAAGATCTTATGATATAACAGTTCAATTAAGTCTTAGAAATTATATAAGTTAATTAATTGTAAACTTAAATGTTTGGTGATTCTTCATAGTACATTAGAGTTTAAAATTAGTTAATGTTTGTTAAGTGTTTGATATAAGACTTAAGAAATCTTAGATTGATCATCAATAAAAGATTTATAAGTTATATATATTTCGCGTTTATATTACACAAAAGGATTAGTATTGGAATTCTTAGATTGATTCAGGGAAATTAATAAGAGAATTTAAATCATTAATATATTTGTGTTTGTTTGTTTCTCTAGGAATGGAATGTCTAGATCTATCAGATTCAGAAAATGATGTTTTGGATGAGATAGATGAAGATATTGATTATGATCTTGAAGAGGGTGAATTTCAACCGCCTACAGATTGGACTGCTGTTTTTGAGATAGTGCATGACATGGGTGTAGATCCAGATGTTTATGTTGATGAACACCATGTGAGCCCATCTAGAACAGAAGTTATTTTTGAAAATGCTGAAGGTCCAACGGTTGTCGATGTAGAGGAAGAGATCGATGATTCAACTGATTCAGATGAAGAAAATCTTCTTGATAAGCATAAAGATAATCCTATATTCAAGCCTTTGCCAAAGAAAAAGAAAGAAAAGCTTGGTATATCAGAAATTGATATTACGGGTAAGCGTATAGCAAAAAGAGGGATTATAGGATGGTATTTTGATGCTGATCTAAAACTGTTTGCTATTAAGAGATTTGATGGAGTTCAATATTTTGAAAGAAAGCTTGCAGTTTTTAGTTCTTTGCCTAGATTTGAGATTAAGGATTTGGCTAGATTATCATTGAATAACCCAAGTGATGATTTTGTTGGAAGATATGTTGAACACATAATCAAAACTGAGGTTAGAGCGAATAAGTTTGAAAAGATTAAGCCAAGGAAAGGAAAGACAATTAAGTTAGAAGAAAGAAGTCAAAGAACTGGTAGAAGAAGAAGGAAGAAGATTTATCCAGCTATCAAATGTGTGCAGCGGATACCACTGAAGAAGATGCCTCAAGATATTTTGGGAAATATGAAGAGTTGGCATGTGGATTCAGAAACTGGAGAAGCTGTAATGGTTGAAGCTGATGATGAGGTTGAAGGTGGTGAAAGGGAGATCTTCAGAGTTTATGATCATCGTCATCTTATGAACATGTCAAGAAAGGATTTATTGAAGTTAAATGAGAACAGAATCCTTTGTACTGAAGCATGGGGTGATTTAGCACGAGATTATCAAATGATAATTAAAACTTGTATGAAGATGAAGATTTTTGCAGGTAGTAAGATTTACTCTTAAAACCAAAGACAATGTGAAGATAAAGATGCTAGAGCTATTGTCAAGGGGGAGTCTGTTGAGACATAGTTTGTGACAACAGATCTAGCTTTGCAATATGACTAGTGTAATTGTTATCATGTTGATATATTGGTTTAGATTTGTAAATTGATATTGTTTTGATATTAATATTCGTTAAATATATTATTATGATAAAGTGTTAGACGAATATGGATTTTAACAATATATATACATATGCTGCGAGTCGAGTTATTTGTTTGAGACGTTTGTTGCGAGTCGAGATCTCAAGTCGCAAGGCTTTGCGATGCGAGATGAGATCTGAATTCGCAGAACTCAACAAAAGACAACGAGCCGAGTTCATGGGCTTGGGCTGCGTAGCGAGTCGAGTCAACTCGCAGGCCCAATATCTGCGAGTTGAGACGAGAATATATATGTTTTTCATACGTGAAAAACATAACTCAATTAATTAACTTTGACGAATTTACATAACATTTTTGGAGATCAATCTGCGAACTCAGTTAGTATTTCCAGAGAAACACAAAAACTAAAGGATAGGTTTTTGACGTTTATTCGTAAGAAACAAAGCAATTGGTTAACCTAAACGCGAACGAAATCGTTATTAGTAAGATAACATTGTATTGAGGAATTCCGCACCTTAATACTACAGATAACGAAGTTATCGATCCTAGAACTAGGAACTTACACCTGGCCTTTTCATAAATGGGCAATCGACATCGTGGGCCCTTTCCCCTCAGATCAAGGCGGCGTGAAATTCCCGGTGGTAGCCATTGACTACTTAACTAAGTGGGTGAAGGCGCAACCGCTATCCCTCATTACGGGCAACAAGGTGCTAACCTTCGTATGGAAGGATATCGTGTGTCGTTTCGGCATCCCTCACGAAATTGTGAGCGATAACGGCAAACAGTTTACCGAAAACCCATTCAAATCATGGTGTACGGGCCTCCAAATCAAGCAAACGTTCACATCCGTAGCGCATCCCCAGGCTAATGGGCAGGTAGAGGTCACGAATCGAGACATTGTCAACGGAATAAAGGCTCGTCTCGACGAATACCAAAGCGGATGGATAGAGGAATTACCTAATGTGCTATGGGCGCACAGAACAACCCCCAAAGAATCCACGGGCGAAACCCCATACAACCTTGTTAATGGTTCAGAAGTGGTTATCCCCGCGGAGATCAGCGTGCCTACCCTGAGGGTTGCGCAATTTAACGCCGATGTTAATGCGGCACAATTGAGGGGAAACCTCGACAATATCGAGGAAAGACGCGGGTACGCGGCTATAAGGGAAGCAGAAAACAAGAGGAGAATAGCGCGGTATTATAACCGCAGGGTTCACCCCCTAACGTTCACCATAGGGGACTACGTATGGAGAAAAAACGAAGCTAGCCGCACGGAAAATACTGGAAAACTTAGACCCAACTGGGAGGGTCCCACAGGGTAGCAACTTGCCATGGAAACGGAGCGTACAACCTAATAACGGTCAACGGCTCTCCACTGCCACGAACCTGGCACTCTACGAACCTCAAACGATGTTACATCTAAGCGAGGCTATTGCCATCGCTTGAACGTCATGGTGCTAAATAACCGCATGACGAAAACTTTTGTGTTAGGCATATCTCTATCAAGTCTTAATTAAAAAGTATTGTATTAGGCGTACTACGGCCGCATACTATGAAAAACTTTTGTATCGGGCATACCTCCGCCATTTGTTAAGCATGTTCAAAGCCCCAAAATAAATTATTCGTATAGATGGAGACAAATGGGCTACCTCCAGTTTGGGCCTGATCAGCCCCTGGAGCTCGTATTTGCATTTTGCTATACAACCCATGAATGAAAAGATGAAATTGTCAAAATAACCCATATCGAATACTTATGCATATTTATGAATGCAAAAACAAAAACAGCCTGAATCGGCAAAATCATCCCATCCCCCGGCGATAGCCTGAGGCTCGCCAATGTGGATTGAG
The DNA here is from genome assembly GCA_963422505.1 of Pseudognaphalium luteoalbum. Classification (NCBI taxonomy): domain Eukaryota; kingdom Viridiplantae; phylum Streptophyta; class Magnoliopsida; order Asterales; family Asteraceae; genus Pseudognaphalium; species Pseudognaphalium luteoalbum. Next base: position 20,828,279 of record OY730192.1, read on the forward strand.
GAGATGATCCTACCCCCGCGGGAGGTGCCTTCTAGCCCGTCCCCTGGTAGAGATCCCCTGAGGCTCCCAAGTCTAAGGGGTTGATCAGAAAAGTTGCCCCGTGCCGAGCGTGAGTCAAGAGACCCGTTATCTGGCAAGATGTCAACCATTTTCGGGCAATCTAGACTTGCCAGTCATGACAAACAAACAAACAAACAAGCAAGAAAACGAACTAACAAAGAGCGTAAATAATATCCATAAACGCAAAAATGAATGCAAGCAAAATAGCGCTTAAAGTACTAGCATATATATGTACAAGCCTCAAAATGGGCACCAAAAGTATCCAAATATTCGAAGTGGAACCTGTTCGAAAACTCGTTACGAGCGACAAAGGATATTGTCAAGAGTTATTACAAACCAAAAGCATTAAAAACAACACAACTAGAAAGCACAGTCATGGCTCAATACCCAAAATCTCATCAATTGATGCACCTTCAGCAGCCACAACCTTGGCAAGATAGGCGGACTTCGCCTGACAGGACCTATCGAACAACTCTTTGAGCTTGTCACGGCACTCATGCTTTATTAGTCGCAGCAATTCCTGGGGCATCTTGGAGGGATCCTCGGCAAATAGCAGTTTCTAGGCAAGAGAAGCGGCTCGATGCCCTCTATACTCTTTTAAACCCTCTGCAAACGTTGTAAACGGGTCCGTCACAGAGGGATCCCTCAATACCTTTTCCCCGATAGAAGCAAGCCCGGAGTGCAGTTTCATCAGCTTGCTAGCAGTCAAATCTTTGGCAGCTATCTTTGCCTGAAGTTGCTCGTTCAATTCTTTGAGACTGGTGGTGTGTGCATCAATCTGGTAGCCCTGAGTCAAGATCTGGCTATCCTTCTGGTTTAGCTGAGCATTCAGGCTAGATATTAACTCCTCTATAGCCGCAATCACAGTACCCTGATCATAAGACACAAAATTAGCTTTGACAAGCGCCTCTTCGAGAGATAGCTTTGTAGCCTCAAGTTCGGCAATTTTTTCAGCAAAACCTACCCAACTCTTCCTCTCCTGCCTCAAGTTAGCAATCTCCCATCTCAACTGCTGGACGTCAATCCCTTGAACTTCAAGCTGGTTGCGCTGGATGGAACATTGATGGGATAATGCTTTGATGCGGTCACGCTGGCTTAAACTCCACAACAAGTGGTCGTACAAAGCCTTGTCACTGCTCCCAATCAACTCTGCATCTGAAAACGCTTTGGCATGGTCGATAACCTCGCTGGGCAAGACGCTCCCCAAGAGTTTGTCAAGAACCCCAGGATCCATATCTGGTTGGGTTTTCGCCATTTTGGAAGCTGAACCTTGGCCATCCCGGACAACCGGGGAATTTTCTCGCTCCGCACTGGGAACACGGGAATGGGTCTCAGGGGATCCCCCGGCCAGATTCGCATCAAACTCTTCGACAGAGATGGAAGTATCTAAGGATCTCATCCTCTTGGGCATGTGCGGGTCGTCCAGCTGAAGGTCATGCGACCAGTTGTCACCCTCAGTTTCATCTTTCAGTTTGTAATCTGCAATACGAAAACTCTTATGAAATCACAAAAGTAAAAACAAAATAGACAGGTCGCGGAAATTAAAAAACGCTATATCTACCTTCGCGTGGAAGAGGTCCTGCCGATTCAAAGTTTGACATGCCAATCTCTGCCAAGTCTTTGGCAACGAATTTTTTCCTCTTGCCCACGGCAGACCTGAGCGGCCTCGAAGCCTTAGAGGAACCAGTTGCAGTTGAGGGATAGCCCCTAACCAAGCCAGAACGCATCACACCTGCAGAAACCGGATGATCTCCTTGCACATGAGCAGAGGTCACCAATTGCGGTTCAGAGGTGCTCGGCTGCCTCACCAACACTGAATCGTCACCTTCAACGCAGTCACCCTCCATGTCACCACCAACACCCGCACCTTCGGGTGCGACGTGGCCAACCTTGATGACATCAAGCTCATCATCGGAAAGTACCCAAACGTGTCGCATCACTACAACAATCAAGACGATCAGTTAGCAAAAAGCTTACAAATGTGCATACACAAAAAGAGGCATGGCACAAATATATATATATATATATATATATATATATATATATACACATATAAAAGCTATAAAGAAGAAATCGTAAAGAGCTCGACTAAGGGATAGCCAAGAAATGGGTGGCCATCCCCGCACCATACCCTCTCCTCTTTTCTTAAACACCGGGATCCTCCCAAGATACCTCCACTCCCGGCTAGCGCCCAGAGCGAAGAGTATAGCCTCCTCGTGACACGCACGCATATGAACAGACGAACCCTCACACAGGTCAAACAACTGAGGATCATTGCCATGCTCTCGCGGGCGCTCGTTTAGCTCTTTATCTATACAATCAAAATTCCAGTTGAGCAACCCCGGGGGAATGAGGGGGAAACACGTGACATCAACAAAAAAGAAACTGTTTTTCCAAGGTTTCAACCCAGGACCTTTCGATTTTTGAAAACTAGACAAGGGCCTTTTTTCAAAAGAAAACCAACTTCCCTGTTTTGAAATACGGAAATCACTGCGGAAAAGTACCACACTGGGTTGCTTGTTATGACCACGGCAAAACATTTCGAATATCATAACACGTTGCAAACCGTGGGGGTGGAACTGAGAAAACCCAATCCTATAATATTAACAAACATCGACTACAAAAGAAGACATTGGCAAACGAAAATTAGAACTTTCAAAGTAACGGCGATACACAACGACTTTACCGGTCGGAGGGCGATTTGCCCTGTCTTCCGGCAACGGCGCCGTCGGATTGTTCTCGCTTAGACACGGGTACTCGATTTCCAATGCAGAAAGAGTGACATCCGTCACTTTGCTGGGAAGACCAGCAACTTCCGGTTCATCCCCATCGTCATCCACCGGAATCACAACGTTTTCCGTCAGAGACTCGGTGGATGTGATTGGAGCATCGTGTAAAGTTTCGTCCATGATTAACCGATGAAAATAAAAATAAAACAAACGAACGAACAAGAAAACGGACCTTCAGAAACAGGATCGAATGACGAAATGGCGAAATCGGAACCGAGTACAAACCATCATCGAAAAACAAGAAAACCCTAACCAAAAAGGGAAACATTTTTGAAATTATGAGAAAAATTAGAAACCGTCGATGCATAAATAGCTCGGGTAAGCGGGTCGGGTCACCCATCAAGGAAGAGGATCAACGCCCTACACGTGGAAGGTGGGATCACATCATCGGGAAGTTAAAGTGCGTGCTTAACCACGCGCCATAAACACATACCTACCCTCATGATGACACTGCAAAAAGCACTGTAGACGTGACTTGAACGGTTGAAACAAATGACCTATCCTCGGTGGATAGGAGCTTAGCCGAGAATGAGTTCAACTCACCAACCAGTCGCTAAGCTGAACTGGGGGACTTAACGGTGTAACCACCTCTAGGGGTATCCCGCCAACGCGATATCCTTGAGGGGTCTACTTATGTACATCCCCGAGGGTTAGACACCGGATACAAGACAAGGCTACCCGGGGGATTGAGACCTAAATTCTGAATATTCCCTGACAAGGATAATTCGGGAAGCGTGTATGGCAGAAAAAGTACACCCAAGTCAAATGTTCAGCCTCGTTATCTACCGGATTAAAGAGAACTCGAACCCATGATCGCCTGATGGATAAAAGCAACCCCCGCCAACACTATTCCCCATGAAAATATGGCTGTTGGGCGGGAAAACGAAACGGCTATCCCTGGGGGTATAAAAGCTCCAGGATAGCCAAATGCAAGGGCATTCATTCTATGCAAGAGGATCTTATTCTCTCTAAGAATACTTACTTAATTGGATTTTCACCACCTAGTTTACATAAACTCGGGTTAAAACAACAATTGTAGTTTGAAGATCCAATCACCCCCCCACATTTAATCATTCAACAAACAATCTAATTACTCATCCACACTCAAGTAATCTAATGCTTGATCATAAACTAACGTTGATATCAATGATCTCATAGAGTGTCATATATGTAAATAGTATTCAAGCCACGAGTTACATGTTTTTTATTAAAAACTTATGAATACTGTTTGCTAATATTAATGGTTATTTTACATTACTGAAGATCTTGTCGTGTTCTCGCAGTTGCTCACGCGGTGCCCCCGCATCGTCCACCATCCAACAAAAAAAAGGAAAATGTTTTAATATAGTTATATAAACATTTTTATTATCTTCTAAAAAAGGTCATCCACAAACAAAAGAAACTACCTAGAAATATAAAATAAAAAATAGCCACATTTTTTGGTATAGACTTATGTTTAGCAACTGGAGTGCAACCATTTCCATCGCCGTTCAAGACTGGAATCGCTTTCTGATAGCGTTATGTCACTCCTGACAACGTTTTTGACAATGTCCAGCCTAGGACGCCGACTTTTTGACTCATGTACCGGAAAATACTTAATATGCTTCACTCTCTCAAATTTCACTTTTGATGTTCTCTCACAACACTGGAAAACCAGTGTCACCACTTTTCATACTCTTTATCCCTATCGTGTAATATTATACGAAATATTTGTCACATATTAGCTTAACATTGTTATTTCATTACAACATCATATATATAATTACATTTTTGAAAATTTACATTGACTATGATTATTTCTAGCCCAAATTGCATGCGGTGGTTTTATAGTGATAAGTTATTAAAGTATATGTGTATATTATGAAGGTTTATTGTACGTTTCTAGTGTATATATATTTATACTAGTAAGGGTTTAGGACCATACAACACACGACTCACGTTTAGAAAGGTTAATGTCAACTCTTGCAATGCAAAACACCGGAACTTAAATTAGTGTGTCGTATGATACATCATGAATCATGAATCAGAGATTATGTGGACTAATAATTAGTTATAAGACCTAATGAAATAGGAAGACATGAAAATTAAATGATTAAAGTGAAATATTATGTTCTTAAAAATCTATTATTTCAGATGACCAATTTAGCTTTTATTTACGTCTTTATAATAGTTCTTCTATTCATCGACAGTAAAACTACTACGATTAAGGAATGTAAAATAAAATTTGAATCACTAAAACTTACATGCTTTATATACATATATATATATATATATGTGTGTGTATATATATATATATATTTATGTATTAGGAAGCATGTACGTCGTGCAACACACATCCCAGGTTTATACAAGTTAAGTTTTATTTTTGCGATGTTATATGTATACATTATTATCTTTAAGGATGATCGTTCATTGAAACATAAAAGATTAACTTTTATCTCGTATCCTCAATTATTGCCAAACATCATCACTTCGATTAGTACGTCGTCTCATAACTTGAATCCTATACTACGTGAAGTGAAAATACAACACCCCTTATTTTTAGATGTGTATATATATATATATACACACACAACAATTACGGAAGCGCAGGTCAAACCTACCTTATTAATTTACCTTACATATTATGTATACGTATAAGTCATACTATTTCAAAATCATAGTATAATCAACTGGGTGTTATATATTTTCAAAATACAACTTTAAGTTATCAAAGCAATATTAGAATAAAGCCAGATCAAACATTTCATCCAAGTCAAGCTTCTTGCCCAGCCCGTTATATCAAAACCATAACCTACAAGAAGTGGGGTGGTGAGTTAGTTCAAAGCTAAGTGAGTGAATAAATAACCAACAACCCAACTTAGCATAACAACTATATTTACAGCAAAAGCATCGTAACCACAAAATATCCCTGTTTACATCAAAAGCATCATAAAAACAGAATATCACAGAGGATTGGTGGTTCTTGAGGTATTCTCCAAAGAACACTTAAAACCAACTGCAGGCCAATACAGCCGTTAACCGATAGCTTGTTGCTATCTTCACTGGACATAAGCTCTTATCAACGATGTGTATAAGGAAACTGTAACACCCTCTTCACTGGTCTGGTAATTCCTTTATTTAAATTGGTTATTTAATTATTTTTAGGAATTACTTGATATTAAATATTTTATTGTGAAACTTAGATAAATAAGTCTCGGGACTTATTATGAATATTGAAATATTAGTTCTTTTAAATTATTAAAGATGACGGTAAAATAAAATAATTTTCTTGCAAATGGTTTTCGGGTTCCAGACAATAGATTTAGGACGGGTATAAAATTAAAGCAATTGAAACAAAGGAGGTTTGTGTGAGCCGACCTTTGTAGCTTCATGTTCTCAAAGTTTCATTCAAACTTTCATTTCAAAAACTTGCAACCTCAAAGAAACCATAACCAAATTAAATTTCGAATAGCTTTGTGATTCTGATTTCAACATCAACTTTGTATCTTCTTATCCCTTTCATCTTCATCAAGAAGTAAGTTTGATTTTGAGTTTTATAAAATGGGTTTTGAGAGAAGTTGATTGATTTACACAAAATTGAAGCTTGATATGTTGTTATTAGGTGTTATTTGATGTTAGTGAAGAATTAGAAACTATAGAACTGAGTTTTTTGGAGTTTTGATTCGAAAAACTCGTAACAGCAGCGAAGTTCGCACTTCTCAGTTAGTCTTGCGAACTGAGTTTATGTTGGGAAGCGAGATGAGATGTTGCGATGCGAATTGAGATGTGCGAACCGAGTGCTGCGGTGCGAGTTGAGTTTTCGCTGTGCGAAGTGAGCTTCTGCGAAGCGAACTGAATCGCCTGCGAACTGAGATAATTAGCAACACGAGTTGAAACTGCGGTGCGAACCGAGTTGACACTGCGAGTCGAGATAGCTGCGAACCGAGAATTTTAAACTTTTTGTTTTGCAAATTTCATTAACTTGGATTGGGTTGAAATTCACATGGTCACTCAGAAACGGCCTAATGATCCAGGCTCTTAAGTTTTTCTAGTGGCCAAAAATGGCATTTTTCAGTTTTTAAACGTCATTTCGGAATTTTCTAATTTTATTTCTGATTGAACTTTTGTTTGCCTAGACTTCAGGGATTACCTGATTGAATAAATATGCTATGATGATGATTATAGAACGAATTACTAACTTATATCTGATTTTCTATTTCAGATCAACCTAAGACTCAGTGATATAAGAATCTTGAGTGTGGAGACGTCAGAGGTATCGGTGAGTGGATTTAGAACTCGCTTTTTGATTTAGTTGTAACTGTTTGGTTACAACAAGTGAACGTAGATGTGTTTGTTGAATTATTTAATCAGAGTTATTGATTATAAATCTACGTGCTATATGGCCTTCGGGCATCAGTGTATTAAGGTCAACTGGGTAGTTGGGCTATTTGGTTATTGTGTGAATTACACAGGGTCTTGATTCATTCGTTGTGTGTAGAACCTGTATTTAAATATAATAACCGTTAGCTATCAGTCTATTTTGTATTGGCCTTACATATTGTTGGGTAAGTGTTCTTTGAAAGCCACCACGGCAGTAGGGTTTCTCAAGAGCTACCGATCCTCATTGTTGAATTGTTGTACTGTGTAATATGTGTTTACGATTATTTGATGCAAATAGGTGGTTATGCTAAGTTGAATTGTGGGTGACGAATTCATTCACTTAGCTTTGTGCTAATCCCTCATTTTACTTCATGCAAGTTATATTTTGGGTATGTGGGTAGCAGGAAGCAGATGTGTACGCATGGAATGTTTGACCGCGCCATCCTATCTGATATGGTTTTGTTATAAACTATGTTTGGAATTTTATAATACCCCTTTTGTGTAATAAGTGTATTATGATTTTAATAGTTGTAAACATTTGTGTATCAAATAGTGAACGGTTTATGTACATTACTTTGAATATATAGTAGAAAAATATGTTTTCAAATTTACGCTTCCGAGATAAATAATATAATATTCATGTATTGAATGAGGGGTGTTATAGAAACCCCTACCAGCCAAACAATAGCAACTAAGCCCAACCAGTGTTGACCTCCATATCACATAGTGCCCAATGGCTATGTATCACATAATCACATAATCGTCATGGCATCATGTCATACTAAAGAGTCTATCAACAGTAATAGCAACATGGCAGACTAAACAGTCTATAAATGGTAATACTACGTTTACCCGTTCTAACCAAACCTGTTATAACTAAATCACATTAAGGGTTACATACTCACTCACCGTTACCTCAGCTGCTCACTCAGAAGTCTAATATTACTGAGTCTTCTCCATATCTGGAATACAATAAAATAACGAGTTAGTAACTCATTCCATAATTGTAGAACATATTTCAAATGTATAACATCATATTAACAAACAATAACCGGATTATAACCCAAAATACACAAGTATTTAAGCTGAATAAAAATCACCACATATCATCAATTCAACTACACTAGCTCGTCACTCTAACATACCTTCACTTTAGTTGAGTCATTAATTGCACGACTAATTCACACCTTAAATGCTATAGCTAGCTCAAATGATTTACATTTATATTTCTATTCAAATTCTATTTTTACATCGTGTTCATGATTCACTAAGACTTCTGTTATACTTTTATTTTATAATCAATCATAATCAAATTAGAAACATAAACAGTCCCTGGAACAGGACAAATCGAGTCGCATTACCCCTATAATCGCGTCGCGATCAATCCCGTTTTGCGTCGCGATCCTATATGGTCGCATCGCGACCTTCATTGTTCCTGGACCTGCACCTGCTGTTTAATCATGGCAGCTCGAGATTTTAACTCAAAATTACAAACTCAGATTTTTACCCACTCCAATACACCAATTAACAACAACAAACATTATATATCATCATATTTCAACCTCAATCTCATACAAGATCATTTACCCCAATAATCTTATTAAAACTTAAGCTTCAAAGTTTAAACATGAATGAATCAAACTTACTATTTGATTACGAAAGAGATGAGGATGATTAATCAGCTTCAACATAGAATTTAAAGATTGAAATTTGATATTTTCTCCCTTTGAATTTGTCTCTGAGTTTTTTTTTTTTTTTTCCGGGGGGGTGGGGTGGGGTGGGGGGGTGGGGGTGGGTGGGTTTTTGTTGTGTGTGTGTTTTAGTTTTGCCAAAATGAGAAAAAGAGAAATATTGAAAGGGTTTAAAAACAAAATAAGTCGGCCACCTAACCGACTGTATTTTTAGTCAGTCTATTTTAATTCACCTCTTAGACCTATTGTCTGAAACTTAAAAACCGTTTGCGATTTTAACAATTTTATTTTACCTTCAACTGTATAAATTTAAAACAGACAATAATTTACTAGTCACAATAAGTCATTTAACTTTTTGACTAATCATTCACAATAAACTTAATAAATTAACAAATTAATTTCCTAACACGTTAAACAAATAGTTTACAGTCAGAAAATTACCAAGATACCACTAGACCTTTGAGGTGGGTGTTACAGAAAACTAGTTAAAATCCTATAAGAAAGTAATGTGTACAAAAATTATTTTGTATAGCTTTTTTTATATATACGTAAGAGATATGATAAGATATAGAATGGGAAAAGACTACATATTATACTCTAAAGTAGCTATGTAAATTAACTCAAAATATGTGAATATGTATTGAATTAGTTAAATAAAAAATTATAAAAAATGTAATGGTAATGATATATGAACATTAGATAAGTATATGCTTTTTAATATGAAGCTTATATTACTAATTTATACAAGGAATGATATGAGATCATAAATAAAGTATTTTTATTATTATTGTTAATGTTATGTTATATTATTATGAGTAATGAGTAAGTAATTAAACAATTTGAGAAGTATTTATTTTTTAATAATTATAGGACCCGTGGCATTTTTTAGAAAGTTTGTGGCAAAATTCTAAGATATGAGTTTTTTTTATATAAATTTATATAACGAATGATATGAGATCATAAATAAAGTCTTTTTATTATTATTGTTAATGTTATGTTATATTATATTATTATGAGTAATGAGTAAAGTAATTAAACAACTTGAGAAGTATTTATCTTTTAAGATATGAGTTTATATATATATATATATATATATATATATATATATATATATATATATATATATATATTTTAGGGAAGCTCTTAAATTGTGGGAAGGAGAGAAGTAAATCACAACCACTTATTTTCTCACATCTTCTGCAATACCCATTTTCTCAAATTTTGCCTAAAATCCAATATTAAAGCATGCATGTACTTCAATGATTCTTCAATCAAAAACATTGTAAATCTTTGAATCCATCAAACACATTTATACACATCTTCAATTCGTCATAATTCGGATTCATCCGAAATTATTAATTTGGTGTAACTTTTGGGTTTTTTGAGAAAATTTTGATTTGATGATGAAAACAATAGAATTAAACGAAATTCTTTATAAAAAAAATAAACGAGTAATTAATCGTATTATGGTCGTCATTACAATCGAATTTCACAAACTCAAAAAATTCCAGAACATTAACATTCATCTGAAAAGCATGTTATCAAAATTACAATTTCATAGTTTTAAACATTCATTTATGATGAATATGAATGTATATATATGCTATTACACACAAATGAATGTGATAATATAACATTCATTAGTGTATAATAATGTATATCATTTACATTCATCGTAAATGAAATTTATTATTATCATTATGTATAATACCTTGCATGTATTATTTGCATTGTAAATGAATGTTAAAGTTTTCATCATTGTCAATAACACATATAAGCTAACATTCATCGCTAGTGAATATTAAAAACTAAAAAAAAAGGTTAGATATTAACATTTTAAAAGATGAATCTTAACTAATATATATTATTCTACAGTACTAAATGTTAAATTATGATATTCATTAATATAAATAACATATATAAGCTAATATTCATGAGAAATGAATATTTATGTATATTAAAATCTAATTTGATTAACATGCTTTTGAAATGCATGTTAACGTGATGGGAGGTGATTTCAAGTTATTTACAAATATATAATCACGTTGACTTTTGAGTTGACCAGAATGTATGGTTGAGAATAGCTTTTCTCCTTCCCCAAGAGATTTATGTATTAAATATATTTTTTTGTAACAAAATATCAAACATTTGAGGATTTTTATATATATTAGGGACACATGTCAAAATTTTAGTTCAAGAGGTGTCAAAATTTTAGGTTTTTTTTTACACTAATAACCTCTCGACTTGGACTAGTTTGAATATGAATTATATGACATGAACTTCTTCTTTTGTCATTGGTTTCTAAGTAATAACCCCACTCATTGGGTATAAAGTAAACTTAGGGATTAAGGGTGTGTTTGGTAACAACTAGTTAGAGCTGGAGATTGTAGATGGAGCTGGAGATTGTGGTTGGAGATGGAGCTGGGGATTATTTTTCAAGCTACTCAAAAGAGCTTCTCCAAAAAGGGAATCTAGGGGATTCTCGAGAATTATTTTTTCAATAATCCCTTCTATATTTTTGTTGCCAAACAGGAATTGAAGATTGAGATTCTTAAAAACTAGAAACTCAATCTATTACAATCCCCTAAAAATGATGTGCCAAACACATCCTAATTGACATGAGCTTCTTTTGTTATTGGGTCCTAAGGAATAGCCCAACTCATTGGCCTTTTTACTTGGTAGTTATTTAAATATGCCTTTGAATTATGATGATCCAACATTAGACCACACCTAACGGATGCATCGGTTTTCCGTCGGTTCCAACCGACGGAACCGACACCAATGACACGAGCCGTCAGTTTCGGTCCGTCGGTTGGTTCTGTCGGAATTCTGACGGAGCGTCGGTTTGGTGGCGTGGGTCCGTGGGGCCGAGTGAGAAACAAAAATAAAATTTAATTTGATTTTTAAAAAAAGAGCCATTTGAAGGATTTAAAAAAAATAGTAATAATTTTTTTAAAAAAACGGTAACTAATAGATTTTTTTTTTAAATCTAATATTTAACTCTATAAATACCACACTTCTCTAACATATTTAACACACTTAAATCTCACCATTTCTCTCATATTTCATCATTTTCAACCCCAAAAATTGTCTAACAACAACAACAATTCCAAATCCAAATCCAAATCCAAACCCAAATCTACCCAAAATGATCAAGAACAAGTTGCTCATGATATGTGGTAAAACTTGGTGAACCACACACTACCAAAACTACATAACTTTCAACCTCCACCGACGGGATTTGCGAGTTTTGCACCTATTGCAAATTCGTATTCTTTGTCACCTGACGACCCCCGAAGAAACTACCAACATCACGGGTGGTATCAAAACCCGCAATTTACACCAAACATGGATTGGTCACCAAACACATACCACGGAACCTCCTCATCAAACCCACACGGCTTCCAGCGAACACCTTCCCGTTACTCACAACCTTCACCAACCCAAAACTTCATCGTACCCGAAACCCAACATCAACATCTTCTTGAAAGTTCCGACGAAATCGAGCCCGAACCCGAACCCGAGCCCGCAAAGAAAAAGGGCAAAAAATCAAGACGAAAGACGGACGCACCCGTACGGGTTCAAGTTAGGTGGTCTGACGAGGAAGCAAAATTCTTGGCGGAACGGTGGATACATTGTTCCAAAAATGGCGTAATCAGGAACAATCAATCAAACGAAAGTTTTTGGCGAAGTGTCCATTCGGGTTACAATTTGGTGGTTTAATCAACTAACGGGCAAATGGGACAAAATAGCTCACGACGTGAGAACCTCCGAAGGCATTCACAAGAAATTTAGAGAGGTTTGCCCTCAAAGCGGTGCCGGAGATAAAGACGTGATGGATGCGGCCAAACAAGGTTTTTATGGCCAATTGAAAAGGAAATTTGGGTACGAGAGTTGTTGGGATGTTCTAAGACATTACCCAAAGTTCTTCACGGAGCAAAGTGTGATGAGCAACAAACGCCCATTTCAACCCGAACCCGAACTCGAAGCAACCGACCTATGCGGGAATGACAACCCGACACCGTCCTTTCTGGAAGCAAACATGAGGTCCTTCTTCAACGACGACCCGATACGTCGTCCACCGGGTCGGAAAGCGTCAAAAACTTCTCAATCTTCGGACGCCGGTTCTTCGTCACGAGGTAGTGTAGCGTCCGAAAAACTCGAAGCCATCGAAGCGGTTAAAGCCGAAGCCCTAAAAGCCGCGGACACACTTGAAACGATTAAGAAAAACAACATTAAAAAAGCAGCGTTTAAGGCTTTGAGTTTTCTTTGCAAAGGTTTTCCGAAACGGGCCTCCAAAAAGGAATTAAAAATTATCAAGTTGACACGCAAAGAAGTCGCTGAAGAATTTGGAAATTTCTACAAAACGCCAAATGAAGATAAAGACGAGAACGAGAACGAGAATGAGGCCGCGGACCAAGATGAAGAATCGAGCTCGGATTAGGCTACATTAAATTTAAATAAATGTATTTTTAGTTTTAGTTTTAAGTTTTTTTTTAGGAATTTAATGTTTTTTTTAGGAATTTAATGTTTGTTATTTTTTAGGATTATAATGTTTTTTTTTAGGATTGTAATATTTTTAATTTTAATGAAATGTGTTTTATTTTAATAATTGTGTATTATTTAATTTGGTTATTTAGTTGTGGGGCCCAGAAAAATGAAACTGACGGATGACTGTTGGGAGGGGTCTGTCAGTTTATGTCAGTTGTGTGAAAAAACTAACGTGACGCGCCACATGGCGCCTCAGTTTCTGTCATTGTTGGGAATGGTCTTATACAAAGATTTAGATACTATCTCCATCCATTACATGAGGAATTTAAATGAGAGACTACCAAACATGTGGTGTTAAACATAAGGATTACGATATATATATATATATATATATATATATATATATATATATATATATATATATATATATATATAACACAAGTCACAAACAAACAACTCAACACAAACGTGTTACTTTTAAACGCACACAAATCTCTAACCTCCAATCCCAAAGTGGTAATTCAACTTGTTAATTAGTACTTATATAAGAGTATTAATGGTTAATAATTATTTTTTTATTAGTAATTTATTATTTGGATATATAGTGACTTTCGAAGCTTTAGAGGATATTGATGTAATTATAAATTTTAGAAGGATATAGGCGTAAATTTAAGAGTTGCAAGCATATGAATGAAATCATATATAGCTATGTTAAGTACTAACGCACACACATAATAAATCTTGTAACTATCAAACACAAAGGGTGTGTTTGGTAAAACTGGCTGGAAATGAAGATAGAGTTGAAGCTGGAGCTGAAACTTTTATTAAGGGTTGGAGCTAGAGATTCTTTTTTTTATAAGTGTTTGACAAACAAACTGGAATTGGAACTTATTGATGTAAAATGACATAATAAACAAGGATATCTTACATTTTCTAATAAAAAGAAGGTTAATATGGTAATTTCATTATTAGGATATGGAGATTCTTGAAAAAGATAGTTTAAGGGGATCCTTTTAAAGGGATGCTAGATTTGAGAAGCGCTTCATCTTATTTTGTGTCAAACATGAATTGTAAAATTTGAGTGGATTTAGCTTGTTCAAATTAGAATCTCAATCAAGTAAAATCTCTAATAATCCCTTCACATTTTTAAAAATGGCCCCCCACCAGAACCGCTTCATATTTCAATGGAGCATGACCGAACCCCACACAAGGTCTAACATCGTCGGACATCACCTCCATCACACATACTACAAAGTCTGAGCTGACACTCGCACCGACTAAGCCTTAATGTTGTGTGTCATATGCTTCATTGGTGATATGTATATTTATGATAAATAATATTCATGGCAAGATTCGGATTTAAGACCTCTAAGAAATCATAGGCTGCCCTTATCACTAGACTATTTACTCATTGATGAATCCCTTATTATTTGACTGCACAACAAACACAAAACTTGCATTTTTTATACCATTTTCTCACCTCCAACCAATCCTACCGAAATTGTCAAATCTACATTAAAAAACCCTTCAAAATCTCCAATATCATCAAATTCGAGTAGACAAAGTCAATCTATTATCCTTAAAATACTTCCGTTTTCATTACACGAGTACATGCAATCATCATAATCAATCCATCATCATGATGATAAAATAATACGAGTACGAGTACATAGGATTTTAGGATAAAGCCAAAAATAAAAAGAAATCGCAAGTTGAAGTTGTGTGGCATGGACGAATACGTGGGAGATGAGGTATTGGTTATAGGGTGAATCAATTGGTTTCGTGTAACCCTAACACAAACCCAACTCATACGCACCCAAACCCAAACACCTTCCTTTTAAATTATAATTTATAATTAAAATTAAATCCCCTTTTTATTATTTTCTCCTTTGGCCCATCCACCGAATCCCCTTGCCATTATTTCTCTCTCTAACATTTTATTAATTATTATTTATTTATATCATCAAATTCAATCCCAATTCACCTTCACAACAAATTAGGTATTCATTTTCTGTTTCAATTCCTCGATCCTTCGATCATCACTGTTTTGTTCGTCTATTAGTAATTGTTCAGATTATATTATATTCTTATTATCGCATACGTAACTTGATTTATCTAATTTTTATTATTATTGATGAATTTGCGTTTTTAATATCAAATATTGTGATTTTGTTTGATCGATTATGTAATTTGATCGACCTACGATAGGATTAATGATTGTTGATGATGTGATTTTGAAGTATAGTTTTAAATTAATATTTTAGGAATTTAGAGCTTGATTCAAGATGATGATCTTTAGGAATCGTTTGAAACATGTTCTTATTAACAAATCTATAGATTGATAAAAACATACAGATATATCTGCTGTAGGTAAGTATGATAATGGAGTAATAAGTTTAAGTATATAAGCATGTTTGTAAGAAGAGGTATCAGTGTTCGGTTTAATTTAATCTATGAGGTTTAGATGTTAATTAAAAGTGCTTTTGAGGTTTAGATGTTAATTGGAAGTGATTGTGAGAATTATATTTGTAATAACAGTGTTCTAATTATGTATATTCGTTTATCATTGTCAATGTAATTGTGTAAGGATTTCCTATTTTAACTGCTTATCTGCATATTGTTTACGTCTAAATAACGAATCTTAAACATTATTTTGAAAACTCTTAAACTACTTATTTTATCAGGTATAAGCACTTATGTTGGTACCTACATGATTTTTGTAGCAGATAGACGCGTTAAGATAAGAAATCTTAAAAACCCCTTAGGTAGTGAAAGTGCTCATGCATTTTATCATCATTATGTGTAGTATTGAAATCACACCGTTGCATAACTATATTGAGAATTGATTTATAGTGATTTTGGCGACCCATCGAGATCCTGGTAGCTATGGGCCATAGGCATTTATTCAATCCACACTACATGCTCGAGACCGAGAATGATCAGGGCTGGAACTTATCAGAGAATGCCTATATACATACTGGTATTAATCTTAAAACAAAGTTCAAACAAATCTAATGCAGGTTGTAATTTGTTGTTTGTAAATTATTTTAATACATTTTGTTTGTTGTTATATTTATGACTTGTAGCAAGAAATGGGGCTGGTGGAAGCAGTTCTGTTATGTATTCGGCGGATAATATGTCAATTGATGGAGCACAATACACTCACTGTACTCACACTCCGATAACGAGTGGTTATTCTTCAATGCCTCACAATACACACATCACATATCAACAAAATGTTGCAGGACCATCAGATCTTTCTATGCATACATATATATCATCCGAAGATTATACAAATCAAGCCTCTTCGTCCAATTACAATGGGAATCCATTTAACGAAGAAGATTTATTTGATATTAGGGTCGGTAATGGAAGAGTACAATATAAACGTAAGAGCCCTGTTATTCCAGATGGTGCCGGGAGCTCTTCTGATGTCGCCATGATCACCGAACCATGGCTAGAAACTCAAACGACAAATTTTCTTCACGCACCGTGGGATTACCATACAACAAATCTGAATGGTTTATCGATTGGCGCGGAGAGTTCTATTAGGAATGTGAGAAGTAGGTCTACATTTGATTTGGAAACCGAATATTCAAGGACCAACGTAGCAAACAATTTGCCACGTGAGTATTATACAACTAGCCGACCAATGGATGTTTCACCCTCAATTGATTATTTGGGCCAGACTTCAAATAGTTTGAATCCAACCAATATGCCTTCTGCCACTCGTGGTAAGGTTTTTTCACTAATCATTACAATGTTTACTGAATAAATTTCTTCGAGTAGCTTAGTATTTTATATGTATCTGGAAATTACAGATTGTGAATTAAACCCATTTCTCGATGGAAGTAGTAATCCTAGCTCATCAGTAGTTATTGGGCAACAAAGTAACAATCCAATAATTAGAAGCAGTCATACCTCAGTGCAATCTGTTAGAGGGGTTCGAAGTAACTTTGGTCAAAGGCCAGGGTCAACATTTAGGGTGTCTTCTAGCAACTTACGGTTGGGGGATGCATCAGTGACAGATGAAGGGTTGCAATTGGCATCTAGCAGTTATTCCTCCCGTTATCCGAGGCCTTCATCCACACGAGCAAGGATGTCAAGCGAAAGATACCGATCTTTTTCTGGTGTGCATTTTCGTGATCGAACGCCACCAGAGGTATGTCCACATTATTTCTTGTGTTAATTTTCACTAACTAGTAACTACCCGCACTACGGTTCTTTAGGAGTTGACATCAAATTACTTTTGTATATTGGGATCTTGAATAGGAGTTTAAATTTCAAAGTCAGGTAGTTCTATTGGACTTGTAAGTTGTACCCCAAGCTCCAATAGATCCATAAATCTATAATGTATATGCCTTTGTTCCTTTTTATTTATTTATATATCGACCATTCAAAAAAGACAAAAGTTTCGCTCTTTTTTCATGCTTTAATCTCGTGTCTGTTTGCAGGGTCTTATGATTGTTGATCGTTCGGCTATCTATGGATCAAGAAATCCATTTGATCAGCATCGTGACATGAGACTCGACATAGATGACATGAGCTATGAGGTTGCCAAGTTTTTCTATTTCATTTCATGTCATTTTATTCTTCTTTTTCTCTCTTTCATTGTCTAACTAATGATATTAACAGGAGCTCCTTGCACTTGGGGAACAAATTGGAAGTGTCGGTACTGGCATTCCTGAGCATCTTTTCTCAAAATGTGTGCAAGAATCGATATACTGTTCTTCGGATCAGATACAAGAGGAAGGAAACTGTGTCATCTGTCTGGTGAGATTAGATGATTGATATGTTCGCATCATATTCACTTTACTTATTTACATATTGACTAAATTTGACTCGCTATGATTTGATATGCAGGAAGAGTATGCAAATATGGATGACATTGGGATGTTAAGAGTTTGTGGGCATGATTTCCATGTTGGGTGCATCAGAAAATGGTTGTCAATGAAGAACCTGTGTCCCATCTGCAAAGCAGAACCAATGAAACAGAAATAACCTGTAAGATCTTGATTTCATCCTTGTAAATACATGTATAAAAAGGGTCCTCGATATCGAGGGGAATGGTGGATATTAATAATCTGGTAAACAATGTGCATCCATGACAATCATGATGCTGTACCCCTGGTAAATTATTGGGGTTGTATATGTATATATATCTGTTATTTGTTATAAGTGTTATTTTTAAATTCTAATTCAGAAGGTGCATTATGATGAGTTGTTTGTTCATGTAAATTTAGAAGGGGTTGGCTCGACTGAATCTAGGGCTATATACAAATCGAATGGACACGAATAGGGCTTTGTTTGTGCTCATTCGGGAAGGAAGGATTTACTAAAGAAACGAAACAGATACAAATTCAAATGTATTGAAAACTTAAATATGAAAATCATGATCCAAATAACTAAAGCTTAAACTAATTACGTAAGATTACCCAAATGGATAATTCAAAATAATGTATAAAAAGCTTTTACTGAATATAATAGTAATAATAACATAACAATAATATTTTAAGTACAAGTCAAACGAACAATCATGTTTTCCTTCTTTTGTTAACTAAATAAACGAACTTCCAATCGAACCGTTCATGAATTATCCATTGGACGTTCGGTTCCTTTGGAATTCCAATTCCTAACTGCATTCGTCGAGTCACTTCTTTGCATGGAACATCAAGTCTAATGTTGATATTAACTAAATGTTATCAATCAGCTGGAGTCATTTGTTGTCTGTGAGTTAAAAGTCTGTTGACCATATGCATAATCTATGAGTCTTGTAAAAGAACATTCAAAAAGAATATATATACATGTGAGGGCCTAATTTGCCACAATGAAAGTTCCACTAAAGAATTTGTAGTTACCCCTCAATCTATCTATACTTATTCACAAAAACCTCAAAAGTACCAACTTCTTTGAATTCTCATCCAACTTCAATACTTCATATTTTCACCTCCACATACTTCTCAAATGAGAAGTCTGACATGTCGACGTCAATATTATGCTGACTACTTATCACACCATCATTTGCACTCTTGGCTCTGGGAAGTACACCTACCCATCTATCAGTTTCAACTCGTTGAGATGAGTGGTTGCTGGTGTTGCCAGATGCCCAACGAGATGGGGTGCTATGCCTAGTAGATCCGGACGTTATGGACTTGGATTTTTGGTTTAGTTTCGTTTTCTTTTTTGCTTTCTGGTGCCATTTGTGCAGAGCCTTAACTACTTGATCGTTGAACACGGTGGGCTTCATGGTTGATCCCATTTGTGTCACTAGAGCGTAGAGAGGTAAAGTCACATAGCTGCATAGTATTAGTATGAAGACCCTGCAAATTCAAGAAATGGTAACTTAAGCATATAAGGAGCATAAGTTTTTAATGGATATCAACAAGAAAGTTGTGGGTCACCACTTACCCCATCGAAAGCTTGATGCCAAGATCCACTTTGTTCTTATGGAAGCATGAATCTGGCCCGAATTCATACTGAAAAATACAAGTCAGTGAAAAAATTCGAATCACTTGAGGCAAAATTAACAAGAGTTGTGCGTTTTTACCCCTGACCATGCAAAGAAAGCCAGCTGAAATGCATTCTGCATAAGAGTACAAACTTATAATAGGAAATATCATAATATAAAGAAATAAATAAGGTAAAAATAATTATATGTCTGATATCAAAAGGTTTGACATAGTATATTTCATATATATACAACACTACAACCATTCAAATTCCATTTGTGGAAATTTTTTAATTATAAATTATCGTAAGTTCATAACCGTATTAGTAGCACCAAGTATATATACGAAAAGTCTAAAAATCGACAAAAATTCGGTTGTGGGTCAACCCAACCCTTTGAGTTTTGAACCGTAAAAGTTTCCGTATTGACCTGTTGTCTAGAATGTTCAACTCAACCATTTTGCCACTTTGGAGAAATACGAACCTGAAAGAGGACGAAATGAATGAGATAGAGCAGTATTTGAGGGCGGTTGAACCAAAATAGGTTGTCGGTTGGCTGAACCAACGGTGTACCCTTAACTACTGCTCCCCTTTCTTGAATCCCCAAACCCATCTTGGTTATGATCACTTGTAGTTTTGTCCCAACCAAAAGGACAATCTGCATCAAATAAAATGTTGGATTAGTCATTTTTCAATGCTTTTTGATGAGCTTGAGGGTAATCAAGTCAAAATATAACAGATGTTTACAATCAGTGGGATAAATGGTAGCCACATATAAGATTTCCAACCTGCTCAGAACAAATTAAAAGTTAAGATCGACTAGTTATGCCGATAGATATAATTTGTGATAAACTTTAATGGGTTCAAAAAGGAATGAAATTTTCTTACTGTTTGTGCTGAAGAGTAGAAACAACACCGCAAGAAACCAGATCGGTGGGCTGTAAAGAAGATCCAAAACTTAAGAACTAGTTTCAAGAATAAATCATACAAATTTGTAATTAAAGAAAGGAAAGAACCCTGATAACCTCACCTGATGCCCACCACAAGTTTGAAGTCATCTTCAAGTGATCGATTTATATACTTTTGGAAATTGAAATTTGCTTGGTTATTTGGTGCCAAATGTGCCTGAAGAAAAGAGCTACTAAAATGGTCATGGATCATTTTGCTAGTAAGAGAACTTTTGTCACTCGTTAAAGAATGCAACTGTTGATAATTACCATGATAAATCCATGGCGAAGAGTCATATAATCAACCTTTGGAACAGAGATTAACAACTGTCTCATAAACCCCACCTGCAGAAAGGCGTGAAAAATGGTTAAATAAGAATGCAAGAAAGACTTATTCTACATAGAGTCTAATGTTCATATACGCACCATCCACACGAGGATGGTTGAGCGGCTCCATACGCTTAAGTGTCGTTGACCAAAACTTGTCTCTCTCGCGAGCCTAAACCTTTCTGGATCTTTAAGAACACAAAAAGATACAACCCCAAATGAAAATTAAGCAAAACAGGCCAAATAAAAGGGTGAAAGAACATACCATGTGAATACTGGTACTCTATTGTGTGTGTTTCCATCTCCCATTCCTTCCATTCTTTCATCTACGAAAAAAAAAAGGTTACTTAAAATAAATAACAACCTGTAACAGATGAAACCTGAAAACCATACCTTCGCTCTACCGAAAGCCAGTGTGATCAAGGAACACAGCACATGAAAAATAGCCAACACGAAGATGAAGATATGGAGCTCGTGGAGGGCGTCATTTGATAAAAATGGAACCTTTCCCTACAAAAACACCAATTTCTTCAAAAAAATCAATATTTGTAACGGAGTCAAGATTGTCGTCATATGTATCTACCTGTGCTGTGCACTTATCAGTGGAAGTAGAACCAGAAAGAACCCGTCTAGGGGATGTCACATTAGAGGCGAAAAACGACTGTAGTTTTCTATTACGATGATGAGCATCCATTTCTTCAATGTCTTTTTTACTGCATGGAAGCCATTTATCTCCAAGAGATTTTGGTATGCAGATATCAGTTATGGGTGATTTGCCTGCTGTCAATAGCAATGAAATGAAACCCAATAGCATAAGTTCTGATTTGATCTTTTCAAGTGCTTCAAATAATGTCTTTTTATTCTTCTTTTTCAACCACTGCAAATGTACCAAAAAGTTTAGTTCATTCTCCCCTTCCTTATAAAGATCAGAAAATAAAGCAAACATGCAGATGAATCCACGCAAGTACTAGTTCAAATGTTACTAGTTACTGCTACAAAAATGCTACTTGCAAGTTGCAACAACAAAAAATCCATTGCTAAATGGTATTTTACCTTTCCGATCAAGTGAATAACGTGCTCAATGAAAATCGATATAGTAAGGAGGACTAAACACACAGCAGCGACAGCCCATGTAGGCGTCTTCTCTAACGTTCGAATCCCTTCTGTCATTTTATGATTTCTTCAAGATTATTAATTTATTTTATGAATCCAACAATGTAAGTTTGAAATAACATGGTTGAATGTACATATATGTAGACATGTGTTTTTGTTGTGAAGAAATTTTACTTGACTTCGAGTCAGGGGACAAAATCAGATACATTTTGTGATTTTGACTTTGCATTTTAATGGTCAAAGATTTGATCGCAGTTGATGGAACTTTTTAATATATATGATTCGTTTTGTTAACTTGTAGTAATGTGATGCTTTTGATCAACAATACTTAATGTACGATATTTTTTCATAATATATTAATATGTTTGTATTATTGAAAGGAAAGTTTTGTTAACCCAATTACTCTTGGAGAAAAAGATTAAAATGAAGAATAAAATGACATGACATGTTCATATTATGTCAAACTATTTATGCATTTATTTTATTTTTTTGAAAAGAAGACTTTTATTAGGTATGGAATATTCATGTTGAATGTTATTGATTTTAATTTTAATAAATATTAACTACCGGTCTACTGTATCATATAGTATAAAAACTTGTATAATTTAACAAAAACAATATTGTTATTTTTAGGAAAAAGTTACATAGTTAAGAATTTTAAGTATATATCACTTACTAAATGAATAAATAAAAAAAATATAAAAAGTTCCTCCTATTGAGTGGTGAACTTCGTATCAGGTGAAAATATTCAAAATAAAGATAAGGATAAATATATATATAAATGGATTATTATATACTCCGGAGTACTATAATTTTGTAGTTATTTTTGAAACTCTGATATATATTTTTTTGATTTTGTAGAGGTAAAAAACGAATAACGTGAAACAAAATACATAAAAACCTATAATCGTCAATGAATTGTATTTTATGATAAGAAGCAATAAAACATAAATATCTATGCAAATTCCCTTTGATATAAATTTCATTTATCAACATATTTTTATAATTTATTGATATAATTATAGTATCAGTAAATCTGCAAACAAACTAAACATTTCATTACACATACATTAGCCGGGGGCCTATATCGAGCTATATGTAACATCTGTAAACAAACTCGACATTTCATTACACATCTATCCATTAGTTGAAGGCCTAAATGTCATATTCGAGGCTTGGAGCTTATTTTCTACTATTAAAAGGGTTATTTTGGTCATAGTCGTTACATCTATACCTCTTGAACCTCTAGTAGTTTCATCTATTGTGAAGGTTTTTCAGTAATTCTTGCTATATCCTTTTACCGAACCTTGATCTATTCAACTATTTGAGTGTTTATGTAATTTCCACCATTGCCGCCAACCTATTAGAAACTCATACATTCATCTGGAGATGAATGAAATCTACTATATATGAATAGTAGATAGTAGATTATTTTCTAATATTTTCTTTTAGAATAACAATTTAAATTTGATCATTAAATATATTATCTTTTTAAAAGTGTTTCTCTTCTAGAAACAATAAATATAAATAAACATAGTACACTTTAGCTTTTGGAGTAGTTTTTATTTGTTATCTTATATAAATCTTTAAAACACTAGATTAATCACTATATTATCTTTTAAGTAATCACATAACTCGATTAGACAATAAAGTACAAGTAAGATTTATTTTATTTTCTACTAACTTTCATTAATGTTTGATAATTATTTATATCCCTTTAATAGAATGACAATCACGTTGATCCCAAAATTATATTATTAATAACCTAGTAAATGATTTCATCCAAACTTATTGTCACAAAATGTTAGAATTCCATGTTCTAACAAATTCACTTGTGAACGCGATCCTGAGAAAGGTTTGGGATCACGTTTCTATGAAGAAAACTTCTGTAACCAAAATACACTAACGAACGCGATCCAGGTTTGAGGCTAGGATCGCGTTTCTATGATCAAAATACGACCGTGTCATTTTATAACTAAGGAACACGATCCAGCCTAAGTTGTGGGATCGCGTTTCTATGTTTTGCAGCTCCAAATCAAACTTGCAAACCCACAACACGAACCCTAACCCCATTTTTACCATTCAAGCTCACCAAAACTCAATTTTAACTAATCTAAAGCTACAGTTATATCATATTACATCAAACCAGCATCAACAACAACTTCAAACACTAGATTCATACCAAATTACTTATAAATCTAAGTTAACTTAAATCAAGCTTATGTATATACATAGAGCATCAAAACACTTACAATTTGATATGAGGAAGAAGAAGATGATGAACTTAATGTTACTCCACTTGAATCACAACTTGAAATTGTTGTAGTTGAATTTAAATTCTTGATATTGTTAGAGTAAGGCCCTATTTTAGTTCTAATACACTTAGAAGAGTTAGGCAAAATGGAAGTCGGCTCACCTATAAACCGTCCCAATATTTATTAATAATTATACCCGTTCTAATTCTATTGTCTGAAACCTAGAACCCATTTTGCAGGAAAACTAATTTATTTTACCGTCAACTATAACTATTTACAACGAGTAATAATTCACTAATCACAATTAGTCATTTGACTGAATTTCATAAGTTATCAATCAAGACATATAAAACAAATTATTTATAATATAACAAATAATAATTTCTCAGTAAGGAAAATTACCGAATTACCCTTAGGTCACAAAAGCGGGTGTTACAATTATACTCCATATGTTGAACATTTAGTGTTTTTTCTTTCAAATAACCGACACATATTAAATTATGTAAATTAGTAGACAAGTATACGGATAGTACCAGATAATTTTTTACATTGTTTTTTTTTAGAAAAAAAAAAAACTATGGTATTCTTAATGGGTTGATGTAGATTTTGACAGTTATAAAAATTAAAATAAAGAACTATTTATATAAATCATTTTAACTGTCAAAAATAAAATAACCATTACTAAAAAAGTAAATTAACTAAATATAATTATCTAAAAAAATAAAATAATTATCACCAAAAAAGGTTAATTAAAATAATTAAATTAAATTGATTAGATTATTCAAAAAATAAATTAACTAAATACAATTAAAAACAATATTAAATTTAAATAAACTTGAAATTGGGAAAAAGTTACACGGTTGGTCCTTTTAACGAAGAAAACTAACGACCTGTTACATTTTGGACTAACGTGAAACCACAGGGATGATTAGCTTTTAGAAGTCAGGGATGAGCCATAAACAAAACGTGAAACCACAGGGATGATTTAAATAATTTACTCATACATCTAGTTCTAACGCTGAAACACCCCTCAATTTACATCATTTAAATATAATAAATCCGGAAGCGTTAGTCCAACTTTAAACAATACCAAGTTACATTTCAATTTCAACAAATTTAAAAACATAGTTTATTAACATGGGTGTTACTTCCAAACCACTAAATAACATTGATTTGTATAATCAAATATCAGAGTAGGCTTGGTCAAATATTCCGTCCCGAACAACTTCTTGACAATCCCGTTATATCAAAACCATAACCTGCAAGAAGTGGGGTGGTGGGGTTAGCATAACGCTAAGTGAGGGAATACATAACCAGCAGCCTAACTTAGCATAACAACCTTGTTTACAGCAATTCATCGTAAACAAATAACATCACAATGGATCGATGGTTCTTGGGGAAACCTTTAGCCAAGAATACCAACAATAACCACATAATATCAATGAGATAACATCTCAATACACAACATATCAATGAGGATCGGTGATTCTGGAGATATCATAATACCCGGGGATTCTCCCAGAACACTTACCCAACAATCTGTATGGCCAATACAGAATAGACCGATAGCTTGGTACTAATCTCATACGACCTAATTTCCTATTAACGATAAGTACAAGGAAATTTCTGTCGTCATCAATAGTAACCAAGCCCAACCAACCAACAAGTTGACCTCAATACTGATGCCCGAAGGCCAACTATCAAGTGATCGCGTATTCACATATATAATCAAGTCAACATGTCAGACTAACCAGTCTATCAACAGTATTATTACTATCAAACCAAATTAATCATGGCAAATCAAAAGCAGTAATAATACGATTACTCGTTGTAACCAAACCTGTTACAACTAAATTACACTGAGGATTAAGATCCACTCACCGACACCTCAGTTGTCCACTCAGTAGTCTAATGTCACTGAGTCTTTCTCCATATCTGAGAATACAATAAAATACACAAGTTAGTCACTTGTCTTAAATTCTATATAACATCGTATCAATAGACTTACACCAACAAATCTAAATTACTCGATTCACAAGAATTAGCACAATCACCACAATTATCAATATGTTAACACATTTAGTAACTAAAATCTTCATAGTTAACCAATCATGATCATTTATCAAGTTATGATTATTATGATCACAACTTCACTTTAATCACTTTACTTATCACAAATTAACATGATCGAACCATTATAGGATCATTAACTTCAAATATCACTAATTTATTCAAAACCCCTAACACAAGGTTTAATGAATACTTAGTCACACAAGTTCTAATTTTACTAGTTGATTATCAATCAAGTATTCTAAATTATAATCCATACCGAATTTCTCATATAACTTATGAATATCATCATAATTACTATAATTCTCAAGAACACTTTAATCAATTTATAACTGTTAACTTAAATAATGGTTATCATCATCATTAATCAACACTTATCAATGTATACATCATTATTCCAAGCTTTAAAACCATTATTCATGAATAATCACTCAAACCCCTAACTTTCTTCATGAACAAATATCAAATTCTTCATTTCTATGTTAGGGCTTTACCTATAATCATGGATTAACTATCAACTAACAACTATATCATCATTTCAAGCTTCAATTTCACTTTAATCATGCTAATTAAATCCAATACACAAAACCCATTTTCTAGGGTTTACATTAAATTCAAGAATTAGCAATTACAACATGTTTAAAATGATGATAGAATGATTAATACATGTTATTGAAGCTTAACTAACATCAATTTAATCATTCGAAACCCTAAATTCGGATTTAAGGTCAAGAACATCAAAACCCCAAATTCTAGGTTTTAGAAATCAAGAATTTAAGACTTACAACTTGATTAGGATGATTAGAAGATGATAATCCGTGAGTTTGAAGCTTGAATTCGAACTTAGTAGCTTCAATTTGAGATTTCTTCATGTATTTTGTTCAATCTTCAATTAAATGTGTATGTATGATGCGTACGTATGTATGTACGAGATGTATGTATGTATGTGTGGAGATAAGAATCAAACAACCGACTCAACATTTGGGAGTGTACTAGAAGTGGTTAAATTTCATTCCCCGTACTTATCATTGTCTGGAACTTAAAAACCATTTGCGGGGAAACATTATTTTATTTTACTGTCAACTGAAATAATTTAAAACAGTTAATAATTTATTAACCACAATAAATTATTTGACTCTTTTACCCATTTATTTTCAATTACCAATTTACAATATTTCCTAACATTTCAATTAACCATTTCAAGTCAGGAAATATAGTAAAATACTGGACCCATAAAGTGGATGTTACAAACGCAAAGACCGTAACATTTTAGTTACTTATACTATCTTGCCAAATAAAAAACTTGACCAATGAACATAAGTTTACGACCTTACGTAGCTCCTTGACACTCACTTTAAGTTGTGAATATACCAAATTATTTCATAAGCTAATATTTGTATTTTTGTTCCACCGTAACACATGGGCTAAAAATTATTTGTTGTACACTAATATCGAATTTCAGTTTACATGAATACGATTAAAATTTAATATCACTCAAATTAATGATTACAATTACCCAACTGTTGCAATCTTGCTTTGAAATTCGACCAACCCAAATAAGGCATGGAAAGATTCACCAAATATTACACTTGTATTCAAAGAAAAACATAGAGATGCATATCCGACCCGGGTTTCAAAACCCGACCCGGTTATAACCCGAAACCGAAACCGGTCAAAATTGGTTTTGACCAAAACCGGTTCGGATTTGACCCAACCCGTAGGTTTGGAACCGGTTTCCCATGTGACCGTTACAAACCGGTTTGTACCCGGTTTTCCACAACCCGATTCCCCAACCCGGTTTTAAAACCGGTTTTAAACCGGTTTTTTATTTTTAAACGTTATGTAGCCGTTTTTTTGGAATATGACCGTTTTTTTTTACATTTTATTACCATTTTGCCATTTTGTAATCACTATAAATACTAGGCTTTAGTTTAGAATCATTCACAACATTCAAACACATATATACATATACAAAACTCAAAACGTACTAAAAACGCATACTATATTCTCGTTTCTTCACAAATGGCAACTCAATCCTCTTCTGCTTCCCATTGTTTTGGTTCTTCAAATGCACCAACGATTGTGAAACAATTGCCCAACAAAAGAAATCCGGAGGTGTGGGGTGCTTACGACAAAGTGTTGTTATCGGATGGTACGACTAAGGCACATTGTAAACGTTGTCGGAAATTCTTTAAACCCGACTCCAACACAACGTTGAAAATCATGCCGAGAAGCATTGTGAGGGACTCAAAGGTAATTCGGAAGCAAGTGGTCAATCTTCGATGGCACGAGATGGAACAATTTTTACATATGATGCGGAACGATGTCGAGAAGCTTTTGCGGGTTTTGTAATTCAAGAAGCTTTGTCGTTCAACCACTTTGATAACCCTCGGTTTACTAGGGTGGTTCAAAATACACTTCAACCGCGATATAATAATGTAAGTCGTACTACTCTTAAACGCGATGCCCTTAAATTGTGGAAAGAAGCTAAAAAACAACTAAAAATCGGTTTTGAAAATTTAAATACAAGTGTATCATTAACAACCGACGTTTGGTCGGCTCCTCATGGTTTGCCCGGTTTGTATCTTTGTGTTACCGCACATTAGGTTGATCCCGCAACTTGGCAAATGATGAAACGTATCATTGCTTTTGAAGACTTTGAGTATCCTCACACGGGTCAAAACTTATTTTACATGTTACGAAGTGTGATTAAAACGTTTAAATTGGAAGAAAAAGTATTTTCAATCTCATTTGACAACGCGAGTAATAATACACTCGCCGTTTCAAAATTAATTATAAAATACCAACCACCATTGAGGGGCATTTTTTTTCATAGTCAAGTCGATGTGTTGCACATATTATTAACTTAGTTGTGCAAGCCGGACTAGCGGTTGAAGAAATAGACGAAATAAAAACCGCTTATAAAACTATGTTGCAAGACGTATTTCAAAGGGGTAAAGCTAGATACAAATCTTATATGAAATTGTGTAAGGAAACGAATTCCATTTTCTTAACCCCTAATTAGGACATGCCCGTTAGATGGAATTCGACCTACCATATGTTTGTTTGTGGTTTACGCCAACGTGACACTTTACAAGTTTTTCATGATTAACTTGTTGCAAAAGGTCGTGCAACACCATTTCCAAACGAATTTTGGGAGATTATTAAAAAGATAACTGGTTTGCTTAAACTTTTCAAAACCGCGATTACTTTATTATCGGGTGTTTATTATCCCACTAGTCATTTGGTACTTAATCAAATTTGGTTAATGACTACAAAACTAAACGAATACTAATATGAAGGTCCTTTATTTGAAAAGATGGTGGCTCCCATGAAAGAAAAACTAAGAAAATATTTTCAAGAAATGCCACCGGTAATTACTTGTTCCGCCGCAATGAACTCGTGTTTGAACCTTGCCGGGGTGGAAATGCTTATCGAAAGCATTTTTCACAATTTGGATTTGAATGACGCGGACCCAACGTTTTCACTAGATGCAAAAACGAATTTTAGTAAATGTTTACAAGATTTATTTGGCGTGTATTTTCAAAAGTATGGTTCAACAACAAATGTGCCCGTTAGTTCGGTTAACTCAATGTTTGCTTCATCTTCTTCCAACAATGCGATGCTAAACTTATATAATTCTTTAAGACAAGAAAACCATAAACGGGCAAGGGTGAAGGTAACCAAAACACCACTAGCGAATATGGGAGATATACCGGAACTGATTTTTTGTCCACTATTCTACCCAATGAGTTCGAACAATTTGATATTTTGGCTTGGTGGAAAGAGAGGGAATCTCAATTTCCTGTTCTAACCATCATGGCCCGAGATTTACTAACCGTCCAAGCTTCTACGGTAGCTTCGGAATCCGCATTTTCTCTTAGTAGCAGGGTATTATCTATTCGAAGAACAAGACTCACACCGGCCTCCTTAGAGATGTGCATTTGCTTGAAGGATCACTTGGACGCCGCGGAACGTATACAAAATGTTTCAAGTCTTGAAGGTAAAATGGAATACGAAGAAGAAATACACAATATCGAGGTGGAAGAAGGTGTGACAATATCACTTTCCGACGAAGAAATTTCTCTTGATCTTGCTTCGCGCGAGGCTACATCCGAAGAAGATTTCAACTTTTGAAGACTTTGAAGACGTTTGAAGGCTTTGAAGACTTGAAGATGTATACAAGTTGAAGATTATGAAAATTACAAAGATTATGAAGACTTTTTTCTATTCGATAATATTTTCAAGAAGACTTAGAAGACTTTTAGTTAAGTTATTGTTTAATTATGTTTGTATTAATAGTGTTCTACGAATTCAATAAAAAAAATTGCTCCAAACATTGTTTTTCCTTAAAAAGCCTAACGCACGAACCATTTTGATTTGGGAGTTGATAAATGCAAGGAAGTTCTTACTAAATTCACGGAAAAGTACAACTCTTTATGCTTACAGTACCACTTTTTATGCACATATTTCCTTGCATTTAGTAAAAACTTCCTTGAATGTATCAGCTCACTTTGAATTTTATAGACTTTTTCCGATTCAATAATTTTTTTAAGAAAACTTAGAAGACTTTTGGCTAGGTTATTGATCAATTGTGTTTCCATTACTAATGTTCTACCAACTCAATGAAATTTTTTAGACCAAAACGTTGTTTTTCCTTAAAAAGCTTAACGCTCGAACGTGTTTGAATTATATAGACTTTTTCGATTCAATAATTTTTTTAAGAAGATTTAGAAGACTTTTGGATAGGTTATTGATCAATTGTGATGCCCTTACTAATGTTCTACAAAGTTAATAAAATTTTTTTGGCCCAAACGTTGATATTTATTAAAACGCTTAATGCTCAAACGTTTATGAATTATATAGACTTTTCCGATTCAATAATATTTTTAAGAAGATTTATAAGCATTTTGGTTATGTTATTGATCAATTATGTTTCCATTACTAATGTTCTACAAAGTTAATGAAATTTTTTGACCCAAACGTGTTTTTCCTTAAAACGCTTAACGCTCAACGAAAATACCATTTTTATAAAAAAACCCGGTTTGAAACCGGTTTTGGACCCAAACCGGGTTGAACCCTATCCTAACCGGTTTGGGTCGGGTAGGGGTCTTGGGGTGTCAAAACCGGGTTGAACCCGAACCGGTTTTGGCCAAACCGGTTTTGATCAAGTTTGACCAAAACCGATTTCAGGTCGGATCGGGTTGACTCCAAAACCGGTTTATGTGCATCTTTAGAAAAACAGGTGAATTCATTAATGTTCCCTATAACTTTCTCACATCACTCTCACCAATATAACGATTATTATAATTCTTAAAATTATGTTATCAACTTGACAAAGATTGGCATTTTTATAACACTAACTCAAATTCTAACGAAGAGTACTAAGGTCATTCCCAACCCAAAACTCAATTGACTGAAACTGACAGAGCTACGTCAGCGTCACGTCAGCTTTTTCAGAAAACTGACTGAAACTGACGGACCACTCCCATCCCTGCTCCGTCACTTCATATTTCTGGGACTCGCATTTACCAATTTACCTTTAATATATACACACAAACAAAAAAAATAATAAGCAAATGGGCCCCACTCCAACCGATCGCTCACGTCGGAATACCGAAGGAAGCAAACTGACGAGGCGACTGACGGCTTCGTGCCATCCCCGTCGGCTCGTCGGTTTGAAAGTGACGAGGGTCGACGGTTTGCGTTGGGAGAGCCCTAATAAGACCACATTCAATCTGACCCGATGATATTAGCTTTCAACGCTATATTAAACATTTCTTGAACTTTTTATTAATATATAAGCCTATTATTATACCGTTATATAAAATGGTATATGACAAATTTTGTACAAGAAGTTACTCATGCTAGTTCGTGAACATTGTGCATTAAAAGATTGTGATTCTTTATTTGATTAGATAAAAAACAAAATAAACTTAGTAATACAGAGAGAGTGAGACAGAGGCAGTTAAATGAGGACGATCTACTTTAGATTCTCTTTTAATCCATCCATATAATATAACATATAATTTTTTTATTTAGAAAATCAATTATCCACACACTATTTTCAAAGTTATTCAAAATCAAGATTTGAATTAAAGAAAGATCAAATGGTAACTGAAAAAATTTGTATTCCAAATTTGGTTTCGTAGAATAAGATTTTGAACTTGAAAGCCAAATTACCACTCAACTAAATGATTTTAAACAAGAAAAGACTAATCTTTTCAACACTATTGAAACTCTTAAAAGTCATTGTTCATCTTGTCAATCACATCATGTGTCAAAATCAAAATTGGAACTTGAATTTGATAAAGCTATGAATCCTAACGAAGAGTTGGAAAAAGATCCAACTCAAAAGTATAACTCATCTTTTCATGATTCTAATAATTCTATTTTTTCATGGATCTAAGAAAATCACAAAAGGCTCTGTTAGAGGAAGTTGCCAATTAGTGTTTCTAATACAAATAGTAGTAGTTCGTTTATGTTAAATAAGTATAAGATTTTTGTTTCCTTTTGAAAGAAAATCTAAGCATCGTAATGAAACAAACCGTTGTCCTAGTAATACACCGTTGGAAATGAATAAAATAAATGAAAAAGAAAAACACATGATATGATATTGTGTTATCATCATCATTGTTGTTATACTAATATAATATATATATTTAAAAAAGAATTTACTTATGGTTTGTATATATTTAGCTTTGTAACACAAGTATAAATGTATTTTCAAAATTTTAATACTAGTAAATATTCAAGGCCGTGCAAATGCACGGCCCTCCTCATTTGCACGGCCCCTGCTTAAAATTTTTAACGATTTCACAATGTTGATATATTATCAATTTAAAGCGCAAATACTTCGATTAATGTGTTTGATTCACCTTGAATCTTAGATTAATTGAGTGAAATTCTAATATAGCACAATACAAAATTTTCTTACAAATATAAAGTATTTGTAAAATTTCAAGGACTTAAAATATAAAAATAATATTGATATTAGTTATTATTATTAATAGTATTTTTGTTATTATTGTTATTTCTAAAATTGTGACACATGGCAAGCTCATAAACTTTGAGGCTTACCTTGTATATATAAGAAAGATTTAAGACAACAAGTGAGGATTAAATGGGCGGTGGAAGGAGATGAGAATAGTGCATTTTTTCATGGATTCATCAAGAATCGAATTTGCAAGTCACGTATCAATGGTCTTTTAATTGATAATGAATGGTGTACACTCCCGGGTAGAATTAAACAGGAAGCTCAAGCACATTTTGCTAGACGTTTTCATGAGCCTCTAAAATGTAGACCTCCATTTAATTGTGAAGGTATCAACAGATTACAGAATGATGTCCGGGATAGTATGGTTGTTCGTTTTACTAAACAAGAAGTCCTAAATGCAATAAAGGATTGTGAGGGAAATCGGGCACCGGGACCGGATGGGTTTAATTTTAATTTTATCAAAAGATTCTGGTCGCTCTTGGAGGAAGATTTCATGGAGTTAATGCATCAATTCCATTCGGATGGTTTTATCCACAAAGGTATGTCTTCGAGCTTTATAACTTTAATTCCCAAAGTTAATGACCTAAATGGTTTGAATGACTTTCGTCCCATTAGCTTGCTTGGTTGTGTCTCAAAAATAATTTCTAAAGTGCTAGCTAATCGATTGCAAAAGGTAATTAATCATGTGGTATCCGATGTTCAAACCGGATTCATTGCCGGTAGGAATATACTTGATGGGCCATTAATAAATAACGAAGTTATGGGTTGGGTCAAACGTGTAAAAAAGAAAACACTTTTATTTAAAATCGATTTTGAGAAAGCCTTTGATTCAATAAACTGGGATTTTGTGGACATTATTATGGGATATATGAATTTTTCGGATAAATGGAGAGGTTGGATTCGTGGAGTGTTGGCTTCGGCTAGGGCATCGGTCCTAATCAATGGATCACCATCTAAGGAGTTCCGGTATGAATGAGGTGTTCGGCAAGGTGATCCTCTTTCACCTTTCATTTTTATAATTGCTATGGAAGCTTTCACGTATTTTTTGTCGAAGGGTTGTAAACTGGAAATGTTTAAAGGTGTGCAAATACAAAAAAAGGGTCCATTGTTATCACATTTGATGTATGCGGATGACGTAATGGTGATGGGGAATTGGTCACAAAATAATGTTAATTTTTTGAAAAGATTCTTGCGAGCATTTAATCTAATATCGGGTCTAAAAATTAACTTCCATAAATCTTCCTTGTATGGCATCTGTTGTGATGATTCTGATGTGAGAAGGGTAGCTTCGGACTTGGGTTGTAAGGTTGGAAAATTGCCATTTATACATCTTGGGCTTACGATTGGGGCTAATATGAATAAGGCTAAAAATTGGAAACCGGTGATTGATCTAGTGGAAACAAGATTATCATTATGGAAGGCTAATACATTATCGATTGGTGGTCGTGTGACGTTAATAAAATCTGTGTTTGAAAGCCTTCCGGTTTATTATTTTTCCTTGTATAAAGCACCGATTTGTGTAATAAGTAAGCTGGATTGTTTGTGGAGAAGATTCCTATGGGGTGGATCAAAAGATGAAAGGGGTATTAGTTGGGTATCTTGGGATATTGTCACAAAACCAAAAAGCTACGGTGGATTGGGATTGACAGATTTGAAGGATTTCAACATAAGCTTACTCTCTAAATGGCATTGGAGGTTTAGAAATGAAGAAGATCGACTATGGAGACATTGTATAAAAGCATTGCATGAAACATCGCGTGTGGAAAAGGCTATCCCATGCAAGTCTTCGGCATCTGGAAATTGGAAATCTATTTGTTCAATAGATAAATCTTTCATTGCTAAAGGAACATATATTAATGAATGGTTCCAAGGAAAGATAGGAAATGGAAAAAGGTTGAGGTTCTGGTGGGATAATTGGTCGGGTCATGGCATACTAGGCAAGATATATCCAAATCTGTTTATGCTTGAATCATTCAAAAATATCACGGTTGCTAGAAGATTAACAAACAGTGGTGAGTTTAAATGGAATTGGAAAGTTGGTGATTGGTCGCAAGGTGCAATAAACGAGTTAGTTAATCTGCATAATCTGGGTATTCAAGTTAACTTCAATGATAATCAAGATCGATGGGAATGGGGTTCGAAAGGTTCCAAAATATTCTCGGTTAGCTCAACCAGGAAGTTGCTAAAGTCATATTCTATGGCCGAAAAGGAGGATGTATTTCCGTGGAATAAGGTGCTGCCTAGGAAGATTAACATTTTTGGTTGGCGATTATTGTTGAATAGACTCCCTACCAAAGATGCATTGTTGCGTCGAGGCATTCATATAGCAAATCCAGATTGTGTATTATGCGGCGAGCATGTTGAATCAGTGGATCATTTGATGACCGGATGCAAAATATCAAGGGAAGTTTGGAATGGTATCGAAATATGGTGCAAATTAAA
Organism: Pseudognaphalium luteoalbum; assembly: GCA_963422505.1. Taxonomy (NCBI): domain Eukaryota; kingdom Viridiplantae; phylum Streptophyta; class Magnoliopsida; order Asterales; family Asteraceae; genus Pseudognaphalium; species Pseudognaphalium luteoalbum. Next base: position 20,864,270 of record OY730192.1, read on the forward strand.
ACCGATGATTACATTCTCGATGAAGGATTTGATATTCTTTCATAAGTATGAAAAAGGGTCAAATCAGCGAAAGGTGATTATCCAATTGGTAATCTTGGTAGCTTGTTGGGTAATTTGGAAAGCTAGAAACGAAAGCATATTCAAGGGTTCGAAAATTAATGTCTGTGGAATATTGAATGAAATCAAATCAATGGGCTTCCTCTGGATCAAAAATCGTTTCCCTAAAGGGTGTATAGAGGAGCATAAATGGCTAGATTTCATGATAGACTAAAAGGTTGCTTTGTCCGGGATATGAGGAGTGATACTTCTAGTTATGTGTAAAGAGATCTGCTAATCAGATGGAAGCAAGATTGGAGTATATTTAGATAGATAGTATTTCTTGTAATTGTTTGTAAATATATTGGTGTATAACATATAATTCCTTGGATTAATTCACATGGGATGCTATCAAAAACGATTTAGGGTGAAAACCGGTGGCTCGGCCCCTATTATCGAGGATTTTTTCCTGAAATCTTTCAGGGTTTTTTTCATCCTTTTTAGCATCCTTCCAGTTCAAATTTTATCTAAGGGTTATCTTATGGAGTTTGTACATTTTGAGGTCTAATTAGCATTTTGCTATTAGACATGTTTTAATATACTTAGCCTTTCAAAAATATATATATATATATATATATATATATATATATATATATATATATGAAAGATACTAAGATGGACATAGGAATAGACATACTAATTAAATGGTTTATCTGACAAAATATTTAGTTTCACATATACTACTCCGTATAAATTTGATGTGACGAAATAATTAAACTTGTAAAATGGGGGATGTAAAAGTAATTAAGATCAATGCAAGTGACATTATAACACGAATAATTGATAAATGACTATTTTATAAGAATGTTTTCCATATATAAAAGAACAAAAACAAATGTATAATGGTATGGCTAGATGATGTACGCTATTTATATAAGCCTCTATAGGCAAAATCAACATAATCCAATGGTTTGATCTTTTTTATAAAAAGAAGGTACGCTTTTAATATTAACAAAGAACATTCCACACATTTCAATCTTCATGCATTCAAGAACCTTTCATTCTTTTGAGAGGTCCTGACTTTTCATGTAAATTCTTTCAAGTGTCTACGATTTTCTGAATTCACGAGCTAACATTCGTGGTCCACCAACCTTGCCCAAAAAACCGTCCCATACCCCTTCCGCATGAAAGTTTCACGTGAGCATGCGTTTCTACTTCTAGCCCCGTTTGAATAGTTTTAATCAGGGAGGTGATAAATTCATCAAAGTTACGAAAAATGCCTTAAGGTGTTACAAAAATTGGCATCAAATTTTCAAGTACTTAGGCTATCTCCATTTCTCCATCTTCAAATATGTAGGAAAACCATTATCTATATTGAATATCATTCCTTCAAAATTTTTCTTCTTCAACCATCTTACTCCAAACCTGTAACATCCTCTCTACTGGTCTGGTAAATTTTTAAAATTGAATGATTATTTAATGATGTTAAAAATTTATTGATATTATTTGTTTATTTGTGAAATTTAAATAAATAGATCCCAAGACTTATTGTGACTAGTGGAATAATAATTGTTTTAAATAGTAGTAGTTGACGATAAAATAAAATATTATTCCCGCAAATGGTTTTCGGGTACCAGACAATGGATTTAGAACTGGTATAAAATTATACCACTTTATATGTGGAGTGGGTTTGTTAAACCGACTTTAGTATTCTTAAGGTTCAAAGTATTCTTCCTCATTTTCATTTTGAAAACTCTCAAACTCAAGATTACCATAACCAAAATTAGAATCAAACTAGCTCCATGATTTCGATTTCAAACAGCAAGCTTTATTATCACCTTAACTCTTTCATCTTCATCAAGAAGTAAGTTGATTTTCAAAGTTATATAAATGAGTTTTATAAGCATTTGAGTGATTTAGATGAAATTGAAGCTTGATATGGTGTTATTAGTTGTTATTTGATGTTAGTAAAGTGTTAGAAACCATAGAATTGAGTTTTTTAGACTTTTGGTGAGATTTGGTTTGGAAAACTCGTAACAGCAGTGATGTTTGCAGTTCTTAGTTCGTCTTGCGAACTGAGATTATGTTGTGAAGCGAGTTGAGGTTCTGCGAAGCGAACCGAGATCTTGCGAACTGAGATTTTGTGTTGCGAATCGAGTTCTGCAAACCGAGTCGCTGCGATGCGAGTTGAATCGCTATGCGAATTGACATTTTGCGAAGCGAACTGAAATGTTGCGAACCGAGTTGACTCTGCGAACTGAGATCACTGCGAACCGAGATTTTTAAACCTTTTGTTTTGTAAATTTAGTGACAGTTTCATTAACTTGAATTGGGTTGAAATTCGCATGGTCACTCGGAAATGGCCTAATGATCCAGACTCTATTTTAAGAGCCTAGGCAGGTTTTGGCCATTCAGGGTCATCTAGGGGCCGAAAATGGCATTTTTCAGTTTTTAAACGTCATTTCGGGATTTTCTAATCTTATTGCTGATTGAACTTTTGTTTGCTTAGACTTAAGGGATTACATGATTGAATAAATATGTTAGAATGATGATTATGAGACAAGTTATTGACTTAGGGTTATTCTATTGTGTTTCAGATAAATAGAAGACTCAGTGACATTAGACTAATGAGTAGATGACTGAGGTATTGGTGAGTGGATCTTTAATCCTCAGTGTGATTTAGTTGTAACAAGTTTGGTTACAACGGGTAAACGTATTATTACTGCTTTTGTTTGCCATGATGATTTTGGTTTAATAGTAATAATATTGTTGGTAGGCTGTTTAGTCTAATATGTTAACCTAATTGAGTATGTGGATATGTGATCATATGATATATATATATATATATATATATATATATATATATATATATATATATATATATATATATATATTTGGCCCTCGGGCATCAGTTGTTAATGAGGTCAACGAGTTGATTTGGTTGGTTGGGCTAGTTGGTTATTATGTGAATTACACAGGGTCTTGCTTCATTTGTTGTGTGTATAAAATCTGTGTTTGAGTATAATGACCACTAGCTATCGTTCTCGTCCGTTATGGCCATACGGATATGGTTGGGTAAGTGTTCTTTAAGAGCCACCGTGACAGTAGGGTTTCTCAAGAACCACCGATCCTCATTATTGAGTTGTGATATTGTTAAACTGTTGCATTGTTGAATAAGTTGAAATGGTTGAATAATTGACCAGTTGAACAGTTGACCTGTTAAATAATTGAATTGTTGTATTGTGTATTGTATGTTTACGATGCTTGTTGTAATCAGGGTTGTTATGCTAAGTTGAATTGTTGATTCTTCACTTAGCGTTGAGCTAATTCCCCACATTAACACTTCTTGCAGGTTATGGATTTATTCTCGGGTGGGCAAGAAGTTACACTAGATGAAATGTTTGACTACTAGGCGTGTACTCTGATATCTGCTTTGGTTAAATCAGAAATATCTTGTGAAATTATATAACACCCACTTTGATGTACTTTGTTTTTACTTATAAAAATTATTGTGATTGAGATTTTGAAATAACATATCCTAAATACGTAAACATTATAAGTTATGATGAAAAATTGAACTGACGCTTCTGATATATTATATTTAAATGAGTTACAAAGGAGGGGTGTTATAAAACCCAACTCCAAAACTTTTATATTATACTCCCTCCGTCCCAAATCTATTGTCCCCTTGTTGACTTTGGAGTCTTTCTCTTTCAACTTTGACCTTCAGTATTTTTGTTTGTGTTATATAATACTTGATGCAAATTATACGAATGAAAATACATTCAAAATCCAATCAATTCATATATTTTGCATCAAATATTATATAACACAAACAAAAATATTGAAGGTCAAAGTTGAAAGAGAAAGACTCAAAAGTCAACAAGGGGACAATAGATTTGGGACGGAGGGAGTATTATTTTACCTTTTGTACAATTATTTTATTTAATTACTTAATAAGAAAAAAATAGAGACATTTTAATTTTATAAAGTTCATATTCGAAATCAAATAATTTTAATTGAAGTTTTAATAATTGACGTGGATAAATATTATTGGTCACTTACATTAAATAATTAATAATAGTCGATCTATTTAATTAATACAACGAAAATTTAAAACGTACAATAACGATTATATTTTACTTCAACATTATCTTTTAATTTTCTAAATTATCATATCTATCCCTTAAATGTTCGATAAGTGCATTTCGAAGTTCAAAGTGGGTGTATTTATAAGCGCACTATTATTAATATTTGGCTTGTTGGATGATTTGAGTCAATATCTCGATATGAAATGAAACAACGAGTATGTTCCTAAATATTAATTATTCTACTACATTGTAATCATACTATTATATTATATTATTATTTGTACTTATGATAGTGACTAATACTTACTCATACATATTAAATATAAGCATATAATTATTAATAAGTTTTTTAAAATAATCAATTATAATGATAAAGTAATTTTGGAGGAGAGGTGAGATTTCTTCAAATATGGAGAGAGAGAAAATCATTTATTTAAAAAAAATTCCAACTTTGGAATACTCATTGGAGTGAATTTTCTTCAAATTTGTTCCTCCTAATCTTCAAATACAGAGAATACGGGATTATTGAGTATGCCATTAGAGATGGCCTAATTTCCCTTCTGATGTACACCAATAACCAATTCAAAGGTGATTAATGGGCCAACCAGTAATATATGGCCCAACCAGTAAAACAAAGATCGGCATTGGAAAAACTAAAACCCGGTCTATGTAATATATGGCCCAACCAGTAAAACAAAGATCGGCCCGTTAACATTGTGAGACTTCAAAAACGATTCGAGTCATTACAGCTTTGATTACATTTCTAGATTTTTGGTGCATACATGATTTGTCTCAAGTTTCTTAATTTTGAAATAATATAAAATTATTGGAAAGGCTCAGGAATGGCAAACTTGTTTAATTTTTTAAAGATAATCCCAAAGTATTCATGGAATAATAATAATACAAATAGCATGTTATAAAGCGTAATCTATGGATTATACATATGTATTCTTATGTTGACTTCTAGCTAGAGATAACATGGTTATCTTGTCATAACTCGTATATAAGAATATATATTCCATTTTATATATGTAAAAATGTAATGTAATTTTCATTGACTAATTGGATAATTAGTGTAGTAAATGATGAATCCCACGATTCAACACCAAAAAATGCATAGTCGCCTAATTAGGAATTCCACATTTAAAGGTCCAAGTTTGTTCTAATCCAACTATATATGCTATTCTCCAACAAGTGATCAGAGTTTGAAGCTTAATGCGTAAGTATGTATAATTATAGTTATAAAAATAGTCTATTGAATTAACAAGTTACCTTTTGTTAACAAAAATAAGACAATAGATTGAGTTTGTAATGACTTTGTAACGATTTTTTTTTACGTATTCAATATTATTATGTGCTGAAGTTAAGATATAATGATTCGTGGGGAAAGCTTTTTTTCATTTAAATTAACAAAATTATAAAATATCATTAATATATTTAAATAATTTGTTTTCTATATAATTTGAGATTGGGGACAACTACTTACATTGCCGACACTTTAATTGATCGAATAAGTGTAAATCGTGTGGTTATATATATTACTAACAAATTTTTAATAAACACACCATCAAAAAGTACTTATATTTCAATCTACTTGTTTGTTTTTCGAATCTCAAACTAAATCTAAACAACATTTCTTGTCATTTATTAGTAGCAAGCATTTAGTTTTGTGAAACCATACAAATTCTTTAAGCCTAAGAATGGTTGGTGGGGCGGCTGTCTTGACATCTTTCTAATCATTTCAAGAACCTCCCAAATCAACTACTTATTGTTTTCCTGAATTTCCAATTAATTATCCACTCACTTCAATTATCAGTTTTGGTAACATTACATATATATATATATATATATATATATATATATATATATATATATATATATATATATATTTATTTATTTATTTATTTAATTTTAGTTTAACAGATTCAATTCACACATAATTGTTTAATTAAGAAGAAGTATCTACTATAGCTATAGGCACGAAACGTACACAATGACGTACATAAGTTATACAAAAAACGACATTAGCACATGGTTTTTAATTATTTGTTACTTATTAATTAAAAATTGTACTTATTAAATTAAAATTTGTAAATTGACAATTTGGTGGGAAGTTTTGACACGATAATTGTCATAAGGTACATGATGTTGCATGTGTCCTATACAAGCACGATTAAGCATTTATATATATAACTGATATTTAATTATTATGCCCTTCACAAAATGATCAGTTAATTAGAATTCAAAAATTTAGTGACCATATTAAAAGCTGGTTTGAATTTAATAAGAAGCCTCAAATAAATACTTTTTATTATGGGTCATAATTAACCTTTTGGATTATATAAAGTTCGATCATCATTTCTTTTTGGGTTAGTGTCCGAAATGCATCTAACTTGTGTCTGATGTTTATTGTGTGCGTTCAATTTACATTTGCTACTTTTAATGTATCTATCTTTTTAGAAGGTGGGTGTTTTAATATATATTTTGCTGATGTGTCGCTCATTTAAGGTGCCACGTTGCATCCTGAGAGTTTGACACGTCATCAAAACGTTACCAAAATACACTAAAACACACTTTTTGAAAATTCGATACATTAAAAATAACAAACTTAAGTTGAGTCACACAATAGACATCAAGTAGAAGTTGGATGCATTTCTAAAAACTAACCCCTCTCTTTTTCATTAAATGATTTGATTGTATTATTATAAGTCCACCAATATATCCATTAATTAACAAGCATTATTGAAAATTATGCTTGCTTACAAGTTTTTTATAGATTTGATTATTGTATTTGGAGAACAATTTCAACTTACTACACATAATACATATATATAAAATACATAGATATTTGATTCTTAGTCAAAGCTCTTTTTGTTAAACTATATCTTATAATGTTTGGTAATCGTGATATGAGACCTTTGGTTATCGTAACTCTATGAATCTATACACCACACTTACTTAACTTTGCTTAATAGACACATCCCACAATGTATACTGATAACATTTGTGAAACACTAGTAGATCTCATAATTAATGATAATTCATCAGTATTAATTGCTCTTTTTTTTATATATAATATATTTTTTAATATTGACTCTGTATTGCTCTTTTAACAAATAATTTTTCAATATTAATTAGTGGAGGGGAAGTGGATAGAAAGTCAAAAAAATAGGCCAAGTGGACAAGCTTTGCATGCTTGTAATATTCATTTGCACTTGCAAAGACTACTCTATATAAAGAAGATTAGATGTTTGGGATACTTACTCATAAGTACAAGCTTATAAAGCATAGAGATTATGGCATCCAACAAGATAACTTGCAAGCTAATTAGCTTCATCTTTCTCTTATCCTTCCATTTTTATTCTGGTAAATTATTAATCATATGTTTTTACTTTTACATTTTAACGTGTGTATGGTCACGTACATTGGTTTGTATGAAACCAATATATGCAGACCATTTTTATTCTGATATTATATATGAGTGTGATTAATCTTACTGTATTCTTCTTGTCGTATTCGAAGGTAGGAGTGAGGTACGGTTGAATTACTACTCGGAGAGTTGTCCAAATGCCGAAGAAATCGTGAAAGAACAAGTTATAAGCTTGTATAATAAGCATGGAAATACTGCTGTTTCTTGGATAAGAACTTTGTTCCATGATTGCATGGTTAAGGTACATTTTAATCTAAATTTAACTTCAAATTTCCCTCTTTCATGAGTCTAAATTCTCTATTCAAAGTTGTACACAGATTATATTGCATGGAATATATATAGCATTAATCATCTCCTAGATTTGTGGATTTCCAAACATCAACATAGTTAATTATATACTTGTATACAAATTTATAGCATAGTATATAAAAAATCATTAACTATAATTGTTATGGTTGAACTTGCCATTTCTTGCATGGTAAAAGATACATCATAGTCATGACAACCCTTTTCCTCGGAGCTTTATTTAATTTCATGTTAATAACAATGTTTGACATCTAATTGATGATATGTTATAATAATTATATAGTCATGTGATGCATCAATATTATTGGAGAGCATAAATGGGATACAATCAGAAAAGACATCAAAAAGAAATATGGGGATGAGAAATTTCAAGTACATCAACACAATCAAAGATGCTCTTGAGAGTGCCTGCCCTATGACAGTTTCTTGTGCTGATATTGTTGCTCTTTCTGCTAGAGATGGTGTTGTTATGGTATGAAATTACTCATATTTTTTATGTTTGCACAAGTGCATGCATGTACACACATGCATAAGAAGATATTGATGTAATTTTCATTTAAATTGATTTACATAGTTAGGAGGACCTCATATTGAGATGAAAACCGGTCGAAAAGATAGCAAGGAGAGTCATCTTGCAGAAATTGATGAGTTTATCCCGAATCATAATGATTCCATCTCACATGTCCTTTCTAGCTTTCAATCCGTTGGAATTGATGTTGAAGGAACAGTCGCCCTCTTAGGTAATCACGACTCGTGCACACTCCAGTGACACTAGAGGGGCAGTGGCCAACTGCCCCTAAAGTGTAAACTCGCCCTTGAATAACTTTTTGGCTCCGGCCTCCCTTGTTCATTTACATTCATTTCAATCAAACAAAACATTTTCAAGCACAAGTTCATTGATTCATTCCATACGTTCCGAAATATTTAATACTAGTTCACTTGTACTTGTCGCAGGCGCTCACTCGGTAGGCAGAGTCCATTGTGTCAACATAGTTGACCGACTATATCCAGAAGTTGACCCGACTCTGGCCCCAGAATACGCCGAGTATCTCAAGCGTCGTTGTCCCCATCAAGTACCAGACCCGCTGGCTGTAGAATACGCAAGAACTGACCTACTAACACCAATGACCTTAGACAACATGTACTACAAGAACCTAATAAACAACAGGGGACTGCTTGTGGTTGATCAAGAACTTTTATCGACTCCAACTACATCTTCGTACGTCAAGAAAATGGCAGCCGATAACACTTACTTTCATGATCAGTTTGCTAAGGCTCTGCTTATTTTATCAGAGAACAACCCGATAAGCGAAGATGTTGGCGAGGTTCGAAAAGATTGTCGTTTTGTAAACAGTAAATAAAATCATCAAAGATGTGTAAAATTTTAAGTTTTGTTATCTTTTAATGTGACATATTTGAAGGTTTATGTCACTCGCCTACAAGAATAAACTTTGTAGCATTATGAATTCTTTGTTTATTTAAACTCAACTTAATATAAATAAATAAAGAAAAATTATAACTGAGATCATACATATTCAACTTCACCAAAACGAATCTTAATGTATCTGATCTTTTTAATGCATTATTATCCAAAATAAAATACGGACCTTACACACGATTAAAATACTAATTGATATTAAGGATTTATTATTTCGCTATGGTCTCAACTCTGGTTATATTTATTGAGGTAAACTTTCAAAAATATTATTGTATGTTTTGTGTGACTTGAAACTGGGAATTGCCAGTTATATGCTCCCAACTTTAGATCACGTGTCCATGTGACAAGTACAATGACTAACAATTCTCCGTTTCAAATCACACACAATATAATAGAGGTTTTAGAAGGTTTAATTCATATAATGATACAATCAGATGATTATGAAGTTGGAACTATACAAGTTCAAAGTTTATAGCACAATGAAACAATAAACTTTCTAAAAGGTATGTCCCATTTCTCTTCTAGTGAAAAGAAAGTCTATTTATTTTAGTTTCAAAATTTGTTTTATTTTGTTCGGCTTTTTGTTCGTATATACGTTACAATAAATAGATATACTTTGGTTTTTGGATTGTTTAATTTTATCTAATGATAATCTAGATGACTAGATATGTTGAAATCAAATTATACGCCAATAATTCTTCTATAATACTATATCTTTAGATGCTAATAATAATACATGTGAACTAGAGAAGTAAACGAAGTCGTCTGTCTACTTATGGCCCAACAATTTATTAGGCTACCAAATACCCCACATCTACAAAATGAGGTATATTCATTATGAACTCAAATTAGCAATCTTTTAACCTAGGATGTGTTTGACGTAACTAGCTGGTAGCTGGAGCTGAAAGCTTATAGATGAAGCTTGTAGTTGAAGCTTATTTTTAGAGCTGAAAACTGGAGCTTATAATAAGTGTTTGGTAACGTAGCTGGAGCTGAAGCTTAATATATGAATAGACATGAAATGACAAAAAGAACAAAAACATGTATAGGGGGTATTTATGTAATTTCACATTCCATAAGTTTGTAGCTTATTTTAAAAGCTAATTAGAGTAGCTTAATTTTTAAGAGCTTATTTTTTCTATAAGCTCTTATCTTTTTGTTTACCAAACAAAGCTTGTAACTTAAGCTCATGAAAAAAAATAAGCTTAAGCTCCAATAAGCTAAGCTTGTCACCCAAACACACCCCTAATCTACAATAATTAGAAGAGGTCTTTTTATTTTCATTATGCTCCTAGAAGCAACTCCATTCTCCCCCTCTTAAATTACGTAGTATTTACTTATTTAACAAATGATCGTTGCTCTAACTATATCGAGATGATTCTACACGTTCCAACTATAAGGTTGTGGGTTCATGTACACTAGACTTGTGTATAAATTACGTAGTATTACTTATATATATATATATATATATATATATATATATATATATATGGGAAAGTTCAAATGAGAACCACTCTAAATTTGAGAACTTTGAGAACCACATCAAAGACGTGTTTGTTCACATGTGATTAACTTTAATCATATGTGAACATTGATGTACGTTTAATTGAAAAAGAAAAAAGTCAAAATAATTCTAAATTTATATCGAAAAACGCAAAAAAAAAATATATGTTCACATGTGAACGATGATGTGAACAAATCGGTTAAAATGTGTTTTTCGATAAAAATATAGAAATTTTTTTTACTTTTTTCTTTTTCAATTAAACGTACATCAATGTTCACTGTGAACAAACACGTATTTGATGTGGTTCTCAAAGTTCTCAACTTTAAAGTGATTCTCATTTGAACCTTCCAATATATATATATATATATATATATATATATATTAGAAGTGGCGATCCAAGCCCATTGCTCCAAATTTGGGCTATACTGAGACTATTTAATAAGAGGGAAATTAATAAAAAAAACCCTATTTTTTTATTGTATATTTCATTATGCCCTTAAAAAAAATTGTGGTTTTGCTTCATCCGGCCGCAAGTCTCAATATGCGACTTGCGACCCAGCTCATGCGACTTGCGACCAAGAATATATCCGAGTAAAAGACATACAAAATAGTTCGAACCCGACAACATAAGCCGGACGCAAGGTGCAAAGCTGCGACTTACGACCCACGACCTGCGCCGGGTTTTTCCCCGACAACATTACTAGACGTATACTTTGATTTGTGTGTTTGTAAACTTAATTTAATATATTAAATATTTCCTATTTAATTAACGCACTATTTAGTTTTTCTTTGATAACTTTTTATATACAATGTATAAAACAATTCCGAATATATATTCATGATCGGTGTAATTTTATCTACATTTTGACTTTAATTTTATCGTCATATGTTATGTATTTAATGAAAGCATTTTTTAGTCTCTAAATCAACGTTTTTTATATCGGAATGTAGATAAAAATAAACTTGTCATATTTGTATATTTAGATTTATGTAATATAACATATAAAAGTGAACTAATAAATGTTATATCAGTACAGTATTGTAATATTAGTTCACCGTTATTTGTTATATTACATAAATCTAAATATACAAATATGACCAGTTTATTTTTATCTACATTCCGATATAAAAAAACGTTGATTTGGAGACTAAAAAATGCTTTCGTTAAATACATAACATATGACGATAAAATTTACGTCAAAATGTAGATAAAATTACACCGATCATGAATATATATATATTCGGAATTATTTTATGCATTGTATATAAAAAGTTATCAAAGAAAACTGAAATAGTGCGTTAATTAAATAGGAAACATTTAATATATTAAATTAAATTTACAAACTCACAATCAAAGTGTAGGTCAGTTGTCCGGAAAAAACCCGGGTGCAGGTCGTGGGTCGCAAGTCGCAGCCTTGTGACTTGCGTCCGGCTTATGTTGTCGGGTTTGAACTTTTTTGTATGTCTTTTACTTTGATATATTACTGCTCGCAAGTTGTATGAACTGGGTCGCAAGTCGCATACTGCGACTTGCGTCCGCATGGGGCAAAACCACAAATTTTTTTTGAAGGACATAATGAAATATAGAATAAAAAAATGGGTTTTTTTTATTAATTTCCCTTAATAAGAAGATTGGGTCTTATTGGACTCTTTATTCTCATATGGGTGATACTGGATTACTGGGCATTGGGCATCTGGGCAATGCATTTTCTTCATCTGTGTTTATAATTGGGTAATTTATTTTCTAACTGGTCAAAATAATTGCCAAATCTGAATCTGAAATTACAGTACTTATCAGAGCATTAGACTAAATATAATATCTTTACAAAATGTGATTGCAAATATAAAAACTAAAATTTCAAAATAAATAGAAATATTTCCCTAATCACATCATAATGCATGCGTCCTGTGCCAAAACAAAACCTAGTATCTCACATTAACATTAATATTTCATAATCTTAATAATCTGAGATCCATTTAAAAAAAAAAAACATGAATTATTAAATTTGTAGAATTGAATAGCATATGAATTGATTATATTTTAAGTTAGTGAACATTTTTTTCTTCTTCTTTAGAATAGTCCGTTTTTACCCAATAGCTCAAACCCGCATGCTCGTTCATTATGCCACCTCTAATATTTATGATGGGATGTACCGTGTACGAGTGTCGCACCCCCAAATTCGGGTTGCGGAAGCGAATCGGGTCGGGGCGCGACTAATCAATAATCACAGCACAAAGATATAATGAACGACTCTATATGCGTCGTTTTACAACTTGTCTTGATAAAATCAAAGTTTACATCAAAATATAGTTTACATTAGCTCAGTTTGGAATTGAGATATTTACATACATAATTAATTTATACAAAATATAATAATGCAGCTAAACCTCTGAATGTTTGCATGTTGACACGAGCTAACGATTTCTGAATGCAGTCCAACCTACTGCTGAGTACCTGTGATACATGCTAAAATGGGTCAGCGAAACGCTGGTGAGCTCACAGGTTTGTATGTCAACACATATATCGTATGAACCGCAAGATTTAGTCGAATTTAAAATGCAATTAAGCAAAATAAAAGTTTTACAGCCATGAGCACATAGTCTGAGCTTAACTCGAGGTGTCAGGTCCACATTTAAGGAATCCTGATCGAGGTGCCTCCCACGAGTGCCTAATCTACACTCGTCTGAACAAATATTAGTACATCCGTTTACTCAATTAGTGCATGCTAACCCGGACGAGGAAGGTCAATCCTATATGGTACCATATACTAATATTCACGCTACAACGTATTATCAAACTATGCTGAGGAGGGCTTTGAAAGATTAGTGAGATAACTCATGTAGTAATCGTTTGTTTTCGTACTTACGTTCATATAGTTAAAATAAAACGAGCAGTATATCACACCCCTGAGTAAAACAGTAAAATAGGGGCTATGAGACTCACCTGAGTCTGGAGAGTTTAACTAATTAAACTTGAGTTGGTAAGCCGAGAATCGATGTCCGAATACTTGTAACCTGAGCGTGTCCACGACACGCGATGGTTATAAATGTGAGAAGGTATCTATAAAGACTACCTTTGTAGTTGTTCGTCCAACTAGAATGTCCAAATGACTATGATTTGGTTGATAAACCTTGAGTTTTGAAAATGTGTACAGCCCGTTGGTGATTTATTTGTAATAATAATCCCACATTATTATTTTGATTTTTGAAAGTGTTACACTTAAAAGTATTTATAAACTTTAGGTGACGGGGGTCCGGGGGCAGCGCCCCTGGTTAGCGGGGTCCCAGGGGTGGCAACCCCTAGCGGGGTCCAACGGGCTAGCCTTTGGTTGGGGTCGAGATGCCATCTCAGCTCGAAACTTTTTTTTATTTCTACTAAATTGCTTTGGTGAAAAACGCATCTAGACTTGAATTTGGGTGAAATCGAGTGATAAAATTTTAGGTCTCGACACTTAGTAAAATTTGTGTTTTCTTGGTTCTGTTTCATGCGACATAGCGTGCGACATACGGCTTTGTGTCACTAAGTGCGACATAGTCTGTTGTGTCGCAGATCATGTCTGCGACACAAGGGCTTGTGTCGCTAAGTGCGACATTCGCAATTTAATGCGACGTAAGGCGTTGTGTCGCTATATGCGACGGGAATTAGTTTTGCGACATAGTGTTTTGTGTCGCTATATGCGACGTCCGTAATTTCTGCGACATAACCATTTGTGTCGCTATATGCAACATCCGTGATTAGTGCGACATAGTGGCTTATGTCTCTATATGCGACATAAGGCCTGATTTAGCGACATAAAAGCTTATGTCGCAGGTGGCCTGGAGCCTCTGCGACATAACGCGCTGTTGGCCGGAAAATGAGCCGAAAAGGTGTTTTTCGGCCTCCGTTTGACTTGAAACTTTTACCCAACCCATATTTGGACATTATGAGCTTAAATAACCCATAAACAAGTAAAAAAAATGAAAATCGAAGTGTTTCGGGTTTTGTCGGAAACTTACAAACTTAGTGCCGGAGAAATTCGAAAAGATGGAAATGTAGATCGAAACGAGGTGATCGTTTTTCTCTAAAGGAGCTTCGAGATTGGAAGTCGTTTTGTGGTGTTATTTTGAGAATTAAGGTGATGGTTTGTGATGGTGGTGGAGATGGAAGTAAAAGAGAGAGAAAGAGAGAGAGTTTGTGTGGGTGTGAGTGTAAATGAGGTGAGGGGGTGATGACCCTCACCTTTTGGCTGATTTTCGGTGGGCCCCACTGAGGTGGGTGTCACAAATTTTTATCTCCTGTGTCCGTGCGGTGTTCGTTTCATCGATCGTTTAATCGTTTAAATAATTATTTAAAATACGAATATTCATTAATGTTTTTGTTGACGTTTTTCATCAAATACTTTTACTTGAGTTATAAAATATAACTTATTCTTGTTTCGATGGTTCGCGCGTTTATTATTTTAATCGCGAAATCTTTGTTTGTACGATACGAATTTGAGTTGAAATATTATCTAAATAATATTTTGGATAAAATAGGGTTATTAAATAATGTCACATTATTTAA
The DNA here is from genome assembly GCA_963422505.1 of Pseudognaphalium luteoalbum. Classification (NCBI taxonomy): domain Eukaryota; kingdom Viridiplantae; phylum Streptophyta; class Magnoliopsida; order Asterales; family Asteraceae; genus Pseudognaphalium; species Pseudognaphalium luteoalbum. The sequence continues at coordinate 20,879,618 of OY730192.1, forward strand.
TAACATTGTTCACCAATGTCCGTATTAGTTGAATCGAATTGCATTCGATTTGAAACTCGTACGATTTAATCAAATCGCATAATTGTATATATTCATCAATATATATTTCGATACATTAATTAGCCTAATACAAAACTAATTACATGTATTAACAATTGATTAGGAACTAATCACTAATTCTAATTTGGCGGGTGTCACAACGAGTTTATTGATTTTCTTAAAAAAAATAAAAGTATTTATTTATTTATTATTTGGTACTTGTCAAAGAGGTCAGCTGACTTTCTGAACTAGAAAGTGAAACTTGGTAAACTACGTACAAATCTCAACTTTTATTCGGTTGGGCTATATAAAAAAAGCCCAGTAGCCCACAAACAACTTTCTGAAATTTTTTTGCTAAAACTTTCAGCAGTTTTTATATCAAACATGTCTATATATTTTACCTGTAGACAAATGTTTTTTATATACAGAGATGGTGCATTTTTTTTATAGACACAATGGGTTTTTTTAGTACACATACATATACAGATTAACTCATTTTTATAACAGCATACTTATACATAAATAAATATATATACTCGATCACATGTTACTTTTTTTGCGAAGACTGAATACAAACATACATAAACATCATAGATCTTGATTCGATAGAACTAATGAATTAACCATTTGAAGTTTATTATATGTACTCATACATGTACAATCCTTTCTATTTGCTATCTAGAGCATCTTTAATAATTTCAAATATAATACTTGAAAGTTAGTAAAGCACCACCACCATACGTTAAAGTATCCATTTTAAAGTAACCATAATAATGAACCCTAGCTATACATATTTTTTCTTTATTATCTGAAGCCATGGAATAATTACTTACCTTTGTACGAAATTAAGCAACGATTTCTGGAAATCACTTGGAAAAGATCATCATGTATGAAGATTGACGATCAACGAATTAGGGTTCTGAGATGAATTGGGGGTTTTGAGAGGATCGGTTCTTTGAAAAATGGAATTATGGTTTTAATTCCAATTTTTGTAAATAATTAACATTTACTTGCCACATCAAATATATACATAATCACTTAATGTATTTTTTATAAAAAAGATTACCGGATACCGACATAACTAGTAAATTTTCCCTAATTTACGTGATTTTGAAATCATAATCCTTTTTGGGCGATTGTAAACCTAATATTCCATTGATTGGGAAATTTTAGAACTTATGTTACCTTTTTGGGCTATTTACCCTACTTTTTACATACATTGGAAGCCCACATGCTATTTTATCCACCTAAATATAAACGAGTGCTGATAAATATATATTCATATTCAGTTCTATATATATATATATGCATACTACTGTTTTTGAATAAAAACATGATCTGAAATAATCTTTCTTTTAGATTACGGAATAACATGTTGGCACTATCGGTTCTCTTTATTTTTGTAAACCCATTTAAAAAAGTACTGGTGTGTGATTTTGACCCCAATTGCGATGTATTTGGCAAATATAACTGGTCATGTAGATTGAAGCTTGAAGTCGGAGTACGTCGAAGTTCTTATTTTAGAGCTTGAGTTGGACATTTTATTTTTTTATAAATGTTTGACGAATTAGTTGAGGCTGAAAGTTAAGAATGTATATGACATTAATGAAAATAATTTTCCATGACTCTAACTTAATGAATAAAAAAAAGTAATATAGTAGTTCTATACGTAAGGAATGAACATTATTTAGATGAGCTAGTTTAATGAATTATTATTTTTTGAAGAATTCATACTTTTGTATTCTATGTCAAACAAATATTGTGATTTATATGAGATTGAGCTTCTTAAATTAGAAATCAATATCTTAGAATCAATGATCTATACTACTATATAATACATTTAACACGTTCTCTCCTTAAAAAATTTTATGTTTAAGTAAAGTGGGTCTCACTTACTACTTATTCACCACTAACTACATTTTCATAAATCAAATACCCCGTATTAAATTTACCCACTAAAATCTTTTTTGATTGGTTAAATATCAAAATGCACAATTATAATGAGATATCCCAAAATAGTAATGTGATCATAAATGGGACAGACGGTGTATAATATCTTTTTATTTTAAAATATTTATTCACACTTCCACCCACTGTCATCACTTTCACTGTTGCATTGTGCGGATATAATGCTAGTAATTTTTAAATTGAGATTGCCGAACAAATTAAACAATATCAATTTATACCCAATGACATGATAAACATCAGACATCAACCAAAAAACCTAAATCACCTAAACTTAACGTTGTTACTTGTTAGAGTTTAGACATATGGGAACATTTTGTTTGAAAGAAGGACGTATGGGAACAAATTTCAATACACCGTGGTTGTCACGGACATTTTATACCGACATTCAAGTTAAATAAGTGGTCGTCCTTGTTTCGCTAGATTTATTCCGGTGGTGATTACAAGAAATGATATATAGACAAAGGAATATAAACATATTTATTGGTCGAGATTCAATGTCATATTTAATTTGAGGATAGACGAGGTGGTCGAGTGGTTAGGTACTTCAAATTTTACGAGTTTTTAGAATATATATGTCTTCGTATGTGTGTACCATGAAAATTAATTGATTGCGAATAAACCGGTCATATTTGTGTCGAAGGTAATTGGAGGATACAAATTGTACGTGATTACATTTCACGTAGGTTTGGTCAAATTATATAACCTCATTTTAATGATTAACTTTTGTGTGATAAAACTATTTCATTAACCTTTGTTATAGGGCCTCAAGTTAGTCATTTTTTTTTTTTGGCTAAGACTTCTGAAAAATTAGAGACCATATTGTTCAGATTCACACATTAATTAATTTATAAGAAGAGTTAAAAGGATCGACTAATTTAAATACCATGCTAGATGAGTAAAATTATATCATTAATTACGGTCCTGCTTAGATTCACGGGAAAATCACAAATTTGATCATTTGATCAAACTCATTTAACAAAATAATCCATTGATTTTTGTTTTTAACAAAATAATCCACTTTTTCGCGCAATAGTACACGAGCACGACGCGAATATAATAAGACAAACCCACAAAACTGATTATTTCAAAAATTGGTGGGCCAGAATCATGTCAGGGTGGGCCCAGCGTGACAGAGCGAAAGTAAAAAACAAAAAAAGGCGCGACAGAGAGATAAAGAAAAAAAAAGGCACGACATAAGCAAAATCAAAAAACAAAAGAAAAGAGGTGCGAGAGAAAAGAGAGAAGAAAAGAGGTGCGAGAGAAAAGAGAGAAAGAATATATATATATATATATATATATATATATATATTTAATTAACGTAGGATTTCTTTTTTCTTTAATAATTCTTTTATATACAATGTATAAAATAATTCATAATATATATTCATGATCAGTGCAATTTTATCTACATTTTGACCAAAATTTTATAGTCATATATTATGTATTTTACGAAAGCATTTTTTTAGGCGAAATGAGACTAAAAATGCTTTCATTAATTACATAACATATGACGATAAAATTTTGGTCAAAATGTAAATAAAATTGCACTGATCATGAATGTATATTAGCAATTATTTTATACTTCATATATATAAAGTTATCAACGTAAAACGAAATACTACGTTAATTAAATATGAAAAATATAATATTTTTTTTCATCCTTTCTTTCATTTTTGTTTTTGCTCGTGTCGCGCCTCTTTTTGTTCTTCCTCTCTCTGTCGCGTATTTTTTGGCCCACCAATCTTTGAAATAATCAGTTTTTTAGTTTTTTCTTATTATATTCGCACCGTGCTCATGTACTGTAGCGCGAAAAAGTGGATTGCTTTGTTATAAATAAAATTCAATGGATTATTTTGTTAAATGAGTTTTGTGAAAGGATCATATTTGTAATTTTCCCTGGATTCACTCTATTTATCGGTTGTCTACTTGTCTTAATCATCCTTATTACAACATTATAGGATTTCTTCGAAATATATATAAATTAAATGAGTAGAATTCAAATGAGTACATCAATTTTGAGTGAAAATGAGGGAACTAATGATATCGTGTCATATGTACAAAGAGAATGCTCCACATTTACAAAACTCATTTACCTTCAACATCAATTATCTTACAAACGACAAATCGAAAAATTATGAAAATTGCACCATTAAATTCAGTGTTTTCTCCTCTTCAATTTGCCGTCCCTCGAGGCATACTTTTGACAACTTTTTTTTCCCTTCATTTTTAGGTGAGTTTTACAAATTAGTAACACATGTGTTAGTGAGGGGTGGTACATTTGATTTGTGGTTAGGGTTAGGGTTTAGGGCTAGGTTAAGAGTGTAGGGTTTAGGATTTAGGGTTAGGGTTTAGCAGGGTTTAGTATGATTTAGGGTCCCCGAAACCCCAAACCCCCAACCCCCAACCCTAAACCCTAACCCCTAACCCCTAAACTCCAAACCCTAAACCATAAACGTAACACTTTAACACATGTTAGTAAATGTGAAACCCACCAAAAAAGTTGAAAAAAAAAACTCGTCAAAAGTATGTCTTGAGGGATGACAAATCAAAGAAGAGAAAACACTGAATTTAATGGTGCAATTTTCACAAATTTTTGATTTGTTATTTGTGAGATAATTAATGTTAGGGGTAAATGAGTTTTGTACATGTGAAACATTCTTTTTGTACATATGATACAATATCATTGGTTCCCTCAATCTCACATAATTTCTTATTCTCATTTGACCTCATCCTAAATTAAATATACAACATTTATAGGCAGTGTCAAACTCGAACAGAAACCAAAATAGTGTTAAATCACGTGATTGCATCAATAAATAGAGGTTCCAGTGGAATAATTTCATAAAGAAAGATACATTAAAGATTAAACATTCTTCAACCTACACAAAAAATAAACCGAAGAAATTATACGAAGAAAATAAAAAAGTTATCTTTACAGAATACCGTTAGTTTGACACGTGTAATCCAAATCACCCACTTGTATACCTTTGGATTCTATCTCCTTCATCACTCATTTCATCCCTCCACCACAAACACAACTATTCTTTCTTGTTCTTTTCCATGCACAAAAAAAAAAAAAACCCCTTTCTCTCTCTACAATCTTCATATCATATCGTGATTATTTATTCTTGCAATCCATCTTAATATTTCAAGATTCCTTCATGGGTGTTCTTCAGATCTAAAACCCAAATAATGCCTTCTTCAATTTACACCAAAAACACCCTATTTCACACTCTGTTTTGTCCCCTGTTTTTTACTCTGTTTTTCCTCTGTTATACCGGCAATGTAGCTACCGATACAACCGCCGGAGCCACCACATTTGACTTCCAAACACTTACACTCACAAGCTTAAAGTTTTTAGGTGATGCCCATATGTTCAACAACAGCGTTAGACTCACTAAAGATCTCCCCGTCCCAAACTCAGGCGCCGGCAGGGTTTTGTACAACAAACCCGTAAGATTCCGGCGACTTGGGAGCCCAACTCCGGCGAGTTTCAGTACATTCTTTTCGTTCTCAATTGCCAATTTGAATCCAGATTCGATTGGTGGTGGGTTGGCTTTTGTGATTTCGCCGGATGATGAAACGGTTGGTGACGCCGGTGGGTTCTTAGGTATTCCGGCGGGTGCCGTTGCCGTTGAATTTGATACGTTAATGGATTTTGAGTTTAAAGATGTTAATGGGAATCATGTGGGTTTGGATCTTGACTCCATGGTTTCGACCCGAGTGGCCAATTTAGACCCGATCAACGTTGATTTGAAAAGTGGTCAGTTAGTCAACTCATGGGTTGATTTTTCCGGGTCAACTCAGCAACTCAATATTTCCGTATCATACTCCGATACAAAACCCAAATCACCAGTCTTATCAATGACAACGGATTTGAATCAATACTTAAACGAGTTCATGTTTGTCGGGTTTGCCGGGTCAACTCAGGGAAGTACCGAGGTCCACTCGGTTGAATGGTGGAGATTTAATTCGATTTTTGATGAACCGGATACAAAACCCGGCTCAAGTTCACCACCGCCGGCGCCACCAACTGCCACATTCATGAACCCCGCCGCGAACGCCGTTAATGTTTCACCGCCGTCAATAGCGCCGTCGAACTCAAACATACCAACTGCTCGTACAACACAAAAGGAAAGCAAATGTCATCATAATAAATTGTGCAAGGAAGGTGCCGGAGCCGTCGCCGGAGTTGTGACCGCTGGTGCATTCTTTTTAGCTTTATGTGCAATCTTGCTGATATGGGTTTATTCCAAGAAGTTTAAGCAACCGAAAAAACCGGAGCTTTTTGTTAGTGATATTTTTAAAACCCCTAAAGAATTTTCATACAAAGAGCTCAAATTAGCTACTAGGTGTTTTGACCCGACCCGGGTTATTGGGCATGGAGCATTTGGAACCGTTTATAAAGGGATATTGTTAGATACAGGAAATGTTGTGGCTATAAAGAGATGCAGCCATAGTGGCGATCAAGGAAAGGCCGAATTTTTGTCTGAGTTATCGATAATCGGAACGCTTAGGCATCGTAATCTTTTGAGGTTACAAGGTTGGTGTCATGAAAAAGGTGAAATTATGCTTGTGTATGACTTAATGCCAAATGGGTCACTTGACAAAGCACTTTTTGAAACAAGGTTCACATTGTTATGGGCTCATAGAAGGAAAGTATTAATGGGTGTTGCTTCTGCTTTAGCTTATTTGCATCATGAATGTGAGAATCAAGTGATTCATAGAGATGTGAAAGCTAGTAATATTATGTTGGATGAAGGGTTTAATGCTAAATTAGGTGACTTTGGGTTGGCCCGAGAGATTGATCAAAATAAGTCGCCCGACCCGACGGTTGCGGCTGGGACAATGGGGTACTTGGCACCCGAGTATTTGCTAACGGGCCGGGCCAGTGAGAAAACGGATGTTTACAGCTTCGGTGCTGTGGTGTTGGAGGTGGCTAGTGGTAGGAGGCCCATTGAGAGGGATGGAGTTGGGGTGGGGCCGGCAAATGGGCAAAGGAGTAGTTTGGTGGATTGGGCTTGGGGTTTGCATAGGGAAGGGAGGTTGTTAGCCGTTGCGGACCCACGGTTGTGTGGCGAGTTTGAGGAGGCAGAGATGATGAGAGTGTTGTTGGTTGGGTTGATTTGCTCACACCCGGACCCCGCGGTTAGGCCCACAATGCGAAATGTGGTTCAAATGCTTGTGGGTGAGGCTGAGGTCCCTGTGGTTCCAAAGGCTAAACCCTCACTTAGCTTTAGCACCTCTGATTTGCTATTAAATCTACAAGATAGTGTGTCTGATCTGAATGGGATGATTACACTCTCGAATTCTTCATCAGAAATCAGCTTCACTGGTGATGGGTTGACACTAGTTTGACCCGACCCGACCCGGATGGTCTTAAAAGTTTTGTATTATTCTAACTTTAAAGAGTGGATTCATTTGATTTGTTGATTTATGATGTGGTGCACCACACCAATAATAATTATAACAATCTGCACATAAGCATATGGGCCAGTGGGTCATTTGTGAAAATTATTGGGGTCTAATCATAAGTTGTTGAACTTCTAATATTGGACAAAGTGTGGAGGTCATTTTCAATTCATGGAAAATATAGCATGTAGGAAGATGCTTTGTGAAGGAACCTAAAAGGTCAAAAAGGCAATAACAATATGGGAGTTTGAGTAGATGTTTGGTAAAGTATACTGTCACCAAAATAGGATTTTTATTCATTATATTAGACTTTATATTTTGCTCTTTTTCATGTATATAACTTTGTTTTATGTAATTTTGGAATGAACAAGCCATGACCATGGACCAATTTTTGATTGATCTTAACAGGCAAACAACACGATCATGGCTAAAGCTAAGGCCATATATATAGACACTTGCTTTTTACCTTTTAAATTTACAAAGATGAAAATGAAAGAAAGTATATATACTCTAAGCTCAATGATTTCTACTATGTTGAAATTTATCCCACTTTTGAAAAGTCTTTTACAATCTAGTCCATATTTTGCATGCATTATTGTACCCAACAGCTAGCTCTTGTCTCTCCAAAGTCTTCAGCTTTATGAGTTGTCCAATCTCTATGTTTGTTGTAATTTGTCCCAGCTGTGTTGTAAGTTACAAAAAATTACTTTTGTGCATGTAATCTTGAAAGTATTCTTGAAGCAAAATTGTTTTTGCATTTTTTAAAACAATTTATGATTGTTGTAGTTTGTCCCATGGTTTTCTTTGGCTATATATGTGAATGTATCATAGATGGAGTTTGTACACCATATTTACGTCACAAAATATGATTTATGATGTACATTATAACACTATAAAGCATAAAAATCGGTATATTGATAGATAAAATATGATTGTGTAGATTCAGCATCCATATAGTATGCCTTTACGTTTGTTATGAGAGAGATCCGAATTATAGATATCAGAATTATAGAGGGATTAAAGGGAAATATTAAGCACTACTAAAACTAGATTATAGTTAAGGGGGTGTTTGGGTTAGCTTTTTAAGCTAGCTTTTTAGCTTTTTACAAAAAAAAAGCACTCAAGCCAAGTCAAACACTTTTTCAAGCTTTTAGCTTTCTACAACAAATAAGCTCATTTCTTTGAAGCCACAAGGATGGAGCTTTTAGCTTTTTACAACAAAAGCTTAAAAGCTTAACAGCTACGTCAAACATCCTCTAAGGGGGTGTTTGGTTTGGCTTAAGTTTTTTAGCTTCTGCGTTATCTAAAAGCCATGAATTTGAGGCTTTTAGCTTTTTAGCTTTTTAACCCCTAATAATTTTAAAAAGCTCTCCCTAAAAAGCTCATCCAAACACTTGAAAATGAGCTTTTTAGCGATAACATAACACAAAAGCTAAAAAAAACCCCTTAAAAAGCTAGGCCAAACAACCCTTAACTGAATTGACAAATCATGATTAATCATAGTAACTATTAAATATAATCCTATAGGTGAAATTATAATCCAAAAAATGATTCTGATTGACTTCTTGGGTATGTTTGTCGCAAGTAGCTGGAACTGGTAGCTTGTAGCTGGAGCTGGTAGCTTGTAGTTAGTAGCTTGTAGCTTATGAATGTATTAATTTTAATAGATGAATATAATTATTTAAAGGGTATTTATGTAATTTCATCTTCCATAAACTACAAGCTACTTCCATAAGCTACTTCAAGTAGCTTATGGTTTTGGAGCTTATGAAAACTATAAGCTACTTAAAATGTTATTAGCCAAACGGAGCTTATGAAAACCATAAGCTACAAGCTACAAACTCCCATAAGCTCAAAAAATAAGTGTGCCAAACATAGCCCTTATCCACTCAAAAATAATATCTTCCAAGAAAAGAAGAAGAATATATCATCAAATTAAAGTGTCCTGCAAATTTGATACTAGAAACTAAAAGTGGGTGGACCTTGAAAAGTTATGTTGTTGAACAAAAAATAAAGTTTTCCATTCCACAATTCTTATGTTGTTAGGTGTAATCATGCTTTCTTCACTTTGTCACTGATCTATACAACGCAGATTATATAGCTAGAGTTAGACGATGCGTTAGGTTTGAAAGTAGGGATTAATATGGATATGACATTAACAGAAGGTTAGTATGGTAATGAAGATGAGTTATAAAGCTCACCTCTTAGGATAGATACCAATCTAAGGTTTGATTTTCGCATATAGTTCTAAACGAGCAGCCAAACAACTAAATGAGTATCAATCACATTGGCATTCCCATACTATAAATCATCAAAACAAACACACTCACGCTATAATGACAAATAAAAATAGAACATGAATAGTAGGGTATCACATCACGGCTCACATGATTTCGTTGATACTCAAAAACATTTATCCATATTAATAGACTAAAGCAACCTGTATTATTTTATTTTGGGAGTTAATTTGAAGTAAATTGTTATACTCCCTCTGTCCACGCCACTTCAAGTATCCACGTTAATTTTTGAGGTTGTATCATTATAGATGTCCATTTTATAATTTAACTAATCAAAAAAGAATTTGTGACTATATATGATATTTGATTGATGAAACTGTAGTTAGTGGAGAATCTTAAAATTTGTGCCTTGTCAAAGTGGATACTTTAATTTGGACGGAGGGAGTATTTACCTTAGCTAAGTTATACTATTAATATTCGTATCGAAGACACATGTAATCAGGGGCGAAACTAGGATTTTGTATACGACGGACAATCTTTTTTTTCTTTCAGTCATTTTTAGGGGTACAAAACTATTAAATTGTCACTAATTATCTTTAAAAAATAATATTTTCCGTGATTTAAGATTTGTTCGGGGAAGTGACGATCCACCCCTGACGTGACGATGTATTCACATGTACATATAATATAAATGTGGACACAAGACATGATCACTACACAATAACAAACGTTTATATGAGCCTAATTAAACTTGTCGTTCATACATAAATGGTTTCCTCCGGTGTCGAATATCACTGTCGAATAATCAAATTGTTTTGAAATCAATTATATTAATATCAAATTAATTAAACATGTACGTACTATGTTAATTAAGTTGTAACTTTGAATATACATTTGTATTTTGTATAGTGGCTACCTTACTTTACACACAATTTTTGCATCCAATCGTATTATGGCTATGTGACGAGGAGTTTTTCATAGCTTTTAGGAACTTTAGCTTTTAATTTTAAAATAAAAGCTTCAAAAATAATAAAAGTCTTGTTTGGTGTGTAGTAATTGTAGCTTTTAATTTACATGAAAAGCTCCAAATTGAAAAGCTAGTGTGTAGTAGTTGTAGCTTTTAATTTAAATGAAAAGCTCATTTTAAGTCATTTTATACTTTAAAATTACAACTACAGCTAGTTTGTCAAACAATTTTACAGAAAAAAGTTATAGCTTACCGCTTGAATTTACAGCTACAGCCTACAACTACAACCAACAGCTACAGCTAGTTTTGCCAAATATACCCTATATATCTCAAGAAAAAGAGAAATATTGAACAAATTGTATAAGTGTTATTTTAATCATTATGTTCAACCACTTGAATATTTATATGTAATTTTCAGCCAATCAAATATTACTTGGCAGGGTGCTTTACTTTGGAGACAATTCTAGCATATATCATCTCGATCATGATGAGGCACATGATCATCAACCTGATAGATCTCAAAGTCAGAAAACAATTACGTAGTAGTTTTTTTTATTTATAAACTTGTGTTATTGTCAGATAATATAATCAATATTTGAAATCATATAATATTAAAGTTATTATTCGTTTAGGCGATCAATGTTGTGTAATCTTTGTCAAAAATGACATTATGGTTATTCGATTACAAACACATATACAGCTGCGGCACGAGCTTACCTAGATATAACATGAATAAAAGAGTATTTGAAATTGTTTTTTCTAAGTGATTATTAATTTATTAATTGTTTGAACAAATTAAACACTCCCTAAATTGTACTAATGGCAAATGGTAAAGGTCGGCCAATAGTTATCTAATTGTTCAGTTTAGTGATTTCAAGTTTTTAAACAGCTTTTTAAAAGTAATGTGAGTTGGAGAGTTTTTTTCTAAAGGCAATATAAAGTTGGGTTCATTTAAGTATGAGAAATCAAAAAAGTACACAGGAATGCATCTCAGCCATCCATTCTATCAAGGGGTGGAGGGGTATTTTTGTCCTTTAACAGTTTCACATTTAATTAATAAAACACATCATAACAGCAGGAAAAACATAATGAACGCACGGGCTAGGGTTTTTGCGAATTTCACATCATCGATCTCACAACAAATCACCAAATTGAAGGTACGGATTTCACTAATTAGTATCAATTTCGTAAACTTCACACTACATAGGATCGATTTCAACTGTGATTTACTGATTTCAACCGATTCATTGTGTTTTTCGTATACGTAACCTACAAAAAAGAACGAACACTGAAATCGGTCCGACTTTTCACCTTTTTTATGATTTCGTATCTATATTTTGATTTGTAATCACATATTCTACTGATTTCAATTGATTCTACAAGTAATTTTAAGTGATTTGAGAAGAAAGAAAAAAAAAAGTTGAAGATTATTAAGCGATGTTTAAATTGCGTTATAATTCGTTAAATTGATTGACATGTAGAATTAAGTTTTTCAATAACAAATTATCATACAGATGGTTGAAATTGAAATATTCGAACAACCAGTGCAACATCAACCTACAGCAAAAACTACAGGTATGGAAAATAGTGAAACCAAATTACACCACATGTATAATTCAATGAACACTGAATATTACCATATCTGGTAGTAGCTTATGGTAAACGTTATGATATGAAGTACAGAAAACTTACTTGTACCACATGTGGTAATAGCTTGTGCTATATATAGTATGTCAATAGTATGTCAATAGTGACCATTATCATATAAAAATTAGCAAAACTCACATGTACTACATATTGTAGTACCTTGTAGTAACCGTTTATCGTACAAAATTATATAACTAAATTGTACATGTAGTAGTTCCTAAAAAATCACATGTGGTAGTATGTCAATTGTGATATAGAGTACTACCACATATGGTATAGTAGACTACCAATTGTGATAATGTACACTATTATTTTTTTTTATTTATTTACAGGTTTACAACATACACCTAATACTATTCTATTAGTCTCAACTGAGATTTAAACACCTGGTGGAAATACTGTTTGGGTACCGCAAGCACCAAAGGAAGACAAACCGTTTGTTGGGCAAGTCTTTGAAAACCTTCAACAATCATATCTTTAATGTGTACGATATGGACTGAGCGGTGGATTTGGGGTGAGAAAATCAACACAGAAGAGGCTGAATGATATTCACAAAACCATATGTGAAAAGCACTATGTGTGTAGTAAGGCTGGATATCCAGAAAAAATGCAAAAAGACATGCTAGAGGAAGAAGAAGAAGTTGAAAAACCTATAGTGTTTTCCACAATCTAAGATACTACTATGGTTTAAAAGTGAATTTCATTTGCTGTGGTTTTTCTTCTTTTCAGTAACTCATTTAATGTGCTACTTGTTTAAAACATATAGTGTTTTCCACAATCTAAGATATTGATTAATACCATATGTGATAGTTGTTGTTACCACATGTGATATCACGTGTGATATGGTACTTGTCTATAAAATAAAAAAGTATTTATTTAGTTTACAACAATATTGGTTGATATTGTGAAATGTGAAATCTGAAATGTGAGACTTCGTTTACAAAAATCGTAAGGTTTAACCTTAAGAATACTGGTTGATATCACATGTGGTACTATAAGTATCACATGTGCTAATATGAGGTACCACATGTGATAGTTGCTGCTACCACATGTGATAGTTGTCTATAAAATAAAAAAAGTATTAACCTCACCGATAAAAAAGTATTTATTTAGTTTACAAAAATAACGGTTGATATTGTGAAATGTGAAATCTGAAATGTGAGACTTTGTTTACAAAAAATCGTAAAGTTAAACCTCAACAATACTAGTTGATACCACATGTGATACTATAAGTACCACATGTGATAGTTTCTACTACCACATGTGGTACTATGAAAGATACACGAATGGTACTTGTCTATAAAATTAAAAAAATATATATTTAGTTTACAAAAATAATTGTTAATATTTTGAAATATGAAATCTGAAATGTGAGACTTTGTTTACATAGATCATAAGGTTTAACCTCAACGATACTGGTTGATACCACATGTGATACTATAAGTACCACATGTGATAGTTGCTGCAACCACATGTGGTACTATGAAAGATACACAAATGGTACTTTTCTATAAAATTAAAAAAATATTTATTTAGTTTACAACAATAATGGTTGATATTGTGAAATATGAAATCCGAAATGTGAGACTTTGTTTACAAAAATTGTAAGGTTTAATTTCAACGATACTAGTTGATACCATATGTGGTACCATGAGTTACTACATGTGATATTCTTGATACCACATGTGATACTAGTTGGTACCACATATGATACCACAGTTGATATTCTTGATACCACATGTGATAATAGTTGGTACCACATATGATACCGTCTAAATATTTTAGAAGTCGCTTTGAAAATAAAAACAAAAAAACCATACACACAAAAATTTCAAAAAACTAAAAAACATAAACCATAAAAAGATAAGTACATTACATTAATTTCTAAAAAAAATATTCACTCATTAACAACTTATAACACCCGTCAAATTAGGACTAGTGATTAGTACCTAATCAGTTGTTAATAAATGTAATTAGTTGGTTTTAGGCTAATTAATGTGTCGAAATATATATATATATATATATATATATATATATATTGTTGAATATATACGAATATGCGATTTGATTAAATCGTACAAGTTTCAAATCGAATGTAAATCGGTTAAATAAATACGGACGTTGGTGATCAATTTTATTAAATAATATAAAATTATTTAATAACGATATCATACCCAAAATATTATTTTGATAATATTTCAATTACATTTCGTATCGTATAATAAACGTCTACGCGACTTAAACATTTAACACACGAACAAACGAAACCATTTAAGTTATTACGTAGTTGGTAAAATACTTCAACAAAAATACTGAATAAACATTCGTATTTTAGAACATATATTTAAACGTATAAAATAATTATTTAACGTTTAAACAATCGAAAAATGAACGCCGCACGGAGCGCAAATACAGTAATTAAAATTTGGAGCCAACCACACTTGGGTGGGACTCAAGTGGGTCGGCCCCCTCCCCCCTTTCTTCCCCTCCACTTTCTTCCCTCCTTCTCATTTCATCACCTATCTTCCTCTCTCTTTCCCTCTTTTCTCTCTAAATCACCATCCACCACCATCACCTTAAATCACCAAATAACACCCTCAAACGTCATCAAATCGTCAAACCCATTTGGAAGAAAAGAACCACCGCGTCACGATCTACAACCCCATCTTTTCAGATTGTCACGGCGTTAACTTCGTAAGTTTCCGACAAATCCCGGCACCTCTCGTTTTCTATTGTTTTCAACTTATAATTTTTTTTCTAGGCTTAAAATGTTCATATAAGGGTTGGGTAAAAGTTTCAAGTCAAACGGAGCCCGGAAAACACCTTTACGGTACATTTTCCGGCCAACAGCGCGTTATGTCGCAGAGGCTCCAGGCCACCTGCGACATAAGCTTTTATGTCGCTAAATCAGGCCTTATGTCGCATATAGCGACATAAGCCACTATGTCGCACTAATCACGGATGTCGCATATAGCGACACAAATGGTTATGTCGCAAAAATTACGGACGTCGCATATAGCGACACAAAACACTATGTCGCAAAACTCATTCCCGTCGCATATAGCGACACAACGCCTTACGTCGCATTAAATTGCGAATGTCGCACTTAGCGACACAAGCCCTTATGTCGCAGACATGATCTGCGACACAACAGACTATGTCGCACTTAGCGACACAAAGCTGTATGTCGCACGCTATGTCGCATGAAACAGAACTAAGAAAACACAAATTTTACTAAGTGTCGAGACCTAAAATTTTATCACTCGATTTCACCCAAATTCAAGTCCAAATGCGTTTTTCACCAAAGCAATTTAGTAGAAATAAAAATTTTTCAAACTGACTTAGCATCTCGACCCCAACCAGGGGTCAGCCCCTTGGACCCCGCCAGGGGTTGCCACCCCTGGGACCCCGCTAACCAGGGGCGCTGCCCCCGGATTCCCGTCACCTAAGGTTTATAAATACTTTTAAGTATAACACTCCGAAATCATAATAATAATAGTTGAGATTATTATTGCAAACAATCACCAACGGGCCTTACACATTTTCATACACTTAGACAATCAACCAAATTGTAATCATTTGGACATGCTAGTTGGACAAATAACTACAAGGTTGTCTTATTAGATGCCTTCACATGTTTATAACCATCGCGTGTCGTGGACACCCTCAGGTTACAAGTCTTTGGGCTTCGATTATTGGCTAATCAATCTCAGTTTATTAAGATAAACTCTTCAGACTCGGGTGAGTCTCATGGCCCCTCTTTTTACTGTTTTACTAGGGGTGCGATACATTGCTCTGTTTTTAACACGTGAACGCGAGTACATATTTCAATATACTACATGAGTTGTTTTCAACTAATCAAATCAAAGTCCTCCGTCAGTATAGTCTGGTAATACGAAAGTAGCGTGAATATTAGTATATGGTACCATATAGGATTGACCCACCTCGTCCGGGTTAGTCGCGCCAACCTCTGCAACGGACGTACTAATATTTGGGAAAACGAGTGTAGATTAGGCACTCGTGGAGGCACCTCGCTCGGAATTCTCTATATGGGACCCGACCCTCGAGTTAAGCTCAGACTATGCGCTCATGGTTGTATACACTATCAGTATCATTTACTGGATGCAAATCAACATTTAAATCTTGCGGTTCACACACTATTATTTGATATCTAAACCTGTGAGCTCACCAGCGTTAGCTGACCAATTTTAGCATGTATCACAGGTACTCAACAGTAGATTTGGACTGCCCATAAGGATGCATATTAGCTTGAGTCTCCATGTAAACTTCAGAGATTTCATTGCATTATTAGATTTTTGTATAACTAATTATGTATTTAAATCTCTCATATTACGAACACGAGCTATGTACGGGTTCAAACTGTTGTAAACCTTTTAATATCAATATATTTTGTTAAAACGACGCATATAGAGTCGTTTACTATATATCTGTGTGCTTTGATTATTGATTAGTAACACCCAAATTATACTTCCGCAAAACATTAAATTTGGGGGTGTTACACAACTTGTGAAGAATCCATAAAACTCTACTTGAGACATTAACAACATTCAAAATTACCAAAGACATTAATATACTAGTTTTCTGTAGTAAGTAGGGTATTGTCTTCACCATCACCTAACGACTTTTCTTCACCGTTGTCTTCATCTATGCGGTTTCTAATGGAATACTTAATTTGCTTCTCGATCAATTCTTGAGTGTAGTTATGCCTAAACTGCTCATCAAGGGTGTGAACCCTATGCTTGTGAATATTACACTCGTGCAACAACATTTTGGAAGCATACTTGATTCGCCATCGGATAAGTTGCATATCTTGCGAACGACCCTCCTTATAACTAAGTCCACAATCAAATTTGCTAGATAACTGACCAGAGTAATGCTCCATATGCATCATCAAGAATATGCCACAATCACGATGATTTTCCAATGTCTTTCATTTTAGATTCATCAATGTTGCCCTCTCCTACGCCATTAATTTTTCAGTAGCGGGATGTTCAACAGAAAGAAGATGTCGAACAAAAACAGATTTCTACAAACAAAAACATATAAAAAAACAATGAAAAACAAACAAATTGATTATGTACAGAAAAACTATATTAAATGAGATGTAATGTTACTTACAACCAGATCACACGTTTCCTTTTACTTCCCATCATAGTCCACTTTGGCACAACTATTATCAAGAATATGGAAAGTTTTGTTCTTCAAATGGAACACCAGTAAATAGAAGTGATGAGACCGATATATCGAAAAGTAAACCTGCCAGAAATGTAACAGTTATAAAAAAAATCAAAAAATGTGATTTTCTTCCTAAGTATCATATGTGGTACCTCATAGTACCACATGCGGTAGTAGATAGTACCACATGTGGAACATTCAATAATCATCATCTACAAAAAAACTATCTCATTAAAACTCTTACGAACTAAAAACAAAATATCAAGTTTAAACATTCAAATCGTCCCAATAAATTATCAAATATATGTACACTACTTATCAACATTATTATCTTTTCTTGTGAGCCATACAAGCTTCCACTTCAATTTTTGTTTCAGTTTCAGTCATAAATAAACTACCCTTTCATGTATAATTTATTCTTCAAATTAAATTCCATTGACTTACAGACTCTATCATGTTAAAATCTAAAAATTAAACAATTGTGGGTTACTAGAAGTAAATACTAAAGTAGTAAAATTAAACCGAATAAAAAGACTAAGTTTCGTTCACAGACAACTGTTGAAAAATAAAACAGAAAGACTAAAGCAAATAACACATAAAACAAACTTCAAATTCACAAAGTCTGCTTAAGTTTCGTTCCAAAATGCAGCAGGTTATGAGATTGCTAAACCAGACACTTTTATATTCTTTCAACAAACTCAATCGCCACTAAAAGCTCACAATACTTGTCTCATTTGAAAGTGAATTAGTTTAGCTAGCTAATAGCCCATTCCAATGGGTAATTAAGTAAGGAATAAACTCCAGTAACATACATAACAAGTTGATGGAATATGGTTAGTAGCTCTAGTCTTCCTAATTAGACAAGTTCATTCATAATTCAGTGATCTAAATACAAATTGGAACACAACGAAACCAAAGATTCTTCTAATTAATTGCATATACAACTTGAAAAACAACCATAAAATCTAAAAGGCCATGATCAACTTCATTATGTAGCTTTTTCTCTTCCTGATTAAACCAAGATTCAAATAAGATGGAAATTGCTATTCTCACAATGGATCTCAAACAACCTATAAATCCTTTAATGAACAGCAACACTAAAAAGCTAAAAAGCTAATGATCAAATTATTCACACATCAATGAAGCTAATAGCAATTACAAACTACAAAAATATATATATATAAAAAACATACCATGTGGATGTATGCTAACAGGAACAACATTAATAGGAGATTTTGAAGCGTTTGATAGTGCAACTTCATCACGAATATCCATCTAAAAATAAAACAATCGAAGTTTAGTTACTAATTCTGAATTTCACTGCCGTTTTGACACACAGAGTTTCGGAAAAAATGAAATAGATACAAAATGACGGTACAAACGTTTATTCGAACAATCATACTAAAAAAAACTTAGATTTACATAAGAAATTCAAAGAGATACACCAGACATCAATTGCAACTTTGACATTTTCTAGGGTTTTTACGTTAGGGTTTGTACAAAATGAAAATCGCACAAAACGTAACTGTTAACATGACGATTCAGCCAATCGTGACCTAATAAAACTTTGATTTACAGAATAAATTCAAAGTTTCAAGTTTTTTTTGACATTTTCAAGGGTTTTTTTGTGTTAGGGTTTGTACAAATCGAAATCGAACACAACTAACGGTTAAAGGGATAACTCAAACAAACGTGATCGAAGAAAAACTATGATTTAGATATGAATATGAACTTCGATTTGCTTACCTGAACCTTTTGTGAGTAGTTCTTGAGAGTTTCTCTGAGAAAACGATTGGTACGAGAGGAAAATCAGAGAATGTGTTTGAAAAGGAAAAAAAAAAAACTGAAAGGTAAATTTACAAAAATACCCTTCCGCCCAAAAATAGTATCGGCTTATTTAAAAATTTAAAATTGTATGGTTAAATGTAGACCCTCGATTTAATTAATCTAATGGATGATATTCATTCCTTCATTCTCATCAACTATACTCATTCTCATTTGAACTTTAGTCAGGCAATATATTACTCCGTATAATATATATATAATTAAAACTAACAAGAAGCTTGGAATTACAACGACCCTAAAATGATAACTCCGATCAACAACGACCCTAACTAACCTTATCAATTAAACCTTAATTTTAACCCAACCATAACTAACCTTATCAATTAAACCTTAATTTTAACCCAAATAACCCTACACTGAATAAGACGACGCTAACCAACGACGAGTACAAAGCCTCCATTCTAGCCAACATGACCCCATAACAATACTAAGGTTGGAGAGTTAATGTTGTATAATTGTATTTGAATTTGTATACAATGACTAAATTAATGAATGAAAAATATAGTTTTAATGAATCTTGTTAGTTATATAATAGCGCAAGGTGTGTAGCCTGTTATGATAATGAGTAGTGTATATTTAATAAACGAATGAACATGAACATAAAACAATCACTAGTATACATTTTACAAAATAGAAATTAATCGGCAGTTATATTGATCCCCAAATACTTACTCGTATTTATTTTCTTCAAGATTTATAATTTTTTTTTTTTACAATTTTAAACCAGCTAACTTTAGGGTTCTTAGTTTTTTCCCTTTTTAAAGAGTGTTTCATCAAATGTTAGACGGAGTAATAACAAGTTAACTAAGATAGAAGTATAATTATGATGTGACTAAATGATATGCACATTGAGCAAGAGCGGATCCAGAAAGATGAATGGGCAACTACCTTCATATAATATATTAACTTTTTAAAAGGTAATTAGTGACATTTTAAAATTTTTGATCTCTCAAAATGATATGAAAAAATAGAATTATCAATTCATGATCTCTAAATTTCTAGCTTCGCTCTTAAATGTTTTCATTATTTTTTAGAGCACACAAATGTTATCGTGCTACTCCGTATATTTGTTTTATGACAACGTATATAATTCATTCGTACCAGATTGTTTTCATTTGACCACAACGTTTCAGATTTGATAAAAGAAACAAAATTGGTTTTTAGAATGATAAAATATGTACCACAACTTGCACGAAATTGTTCATGTAAGATTAATTTAAGATTTGAAAGGACACAAATGTACTGGTTCTTCGCAAAATACACAAATATTCACACAAGTCCCACAAGGTACCTTTTGTCTCCAATGCTCAAAATGACAAAACATAAATGTTTAAAAACCCAAAGAACAAATAACCACAAATCACTTGTCGACATTCAATGTAATAGATTCCGTGAATAAATATAAATAATTTTAGTAATAATATAATTATTGCCAATAATTTTATATTTAGTTTCAATTAGTTTGAATGTTAAAATACGTGGATGCTATAAAGATTTTACTCAAATTTGAACTTAATATTGTATCAAATGTCAAGAAGTTTCAAAACTTAACTTCGGATGGAACGATAAAAAAATATATTATAAGATAGTAACAGAGTAGCAAAATATGGAATCGAATGTGTTAATTTGAAGGGTTCATGAACTATGTAATTTTATTATATTAAAATCACTTAAAGTACGACTAGTGGTTAAGTGTAGAACTCGGTATGATATTCAACACTGAGTTAAAACATTGCGAATCATTTTCAAAAGATAGTGGTACGTTTAATGTGGAACAAAGTGTAAAGCATGACTCGCAAATTATTTTTTAACCAATAAAATTGCAAAAGAAAAAAACTCGTTCAAATCGTCTTCACCCTTCCACCTATCGTTGTTCAGTTAACACTGAGTGATCTTCCACTTCCTAAACCACACCAGCGTGAGGTAGAGAGGCGGGTATCTAGTGTGTGAACCTTGCCACCTCCATAGCACATGGATAGTTGCATACATCTTCAAATTGCATATAGACGATAGAGATAGATATGGTGACATGAATAATGCACATGGGTGGACCTTTGTACACGTATGTATTGTGTTTGTATATTTGTATTAATTTATGCTACCATTTGGATTAATGTTTCAGTCGACATTGTTTTAAACGGATGGTCAATGATTTGAACTTATAGAGAAAAGTCATCGTATGCATTTCATAATCATAAAAACGAAAAAATTTAAATTATAATATATATTAATTTTTTACATATTTAATGTTATACACGCTAGCAAAACTCATATATTAGCTTGTATTGGGTATATATGGTCATGTAAATGCTCCATTTTTTACTTTTGGTAATCGTGATATGCGATTGATATACGAGATTCAAATCTGTCTTTAGGCAAACTCTAACAATGTAAACGATGTATGTCACAATGTACGATTTTTTAGATATAGTTTTTCCATACTCACACATTCACAAACAATTACTGTTAGGTGAAATTATCAGAATACAACAATAACAATCATAATCATAATTCATAATGGAGGTTGAAAAGAAAGAGTTGGAGGGGATCGGGCTCATTTGGTCCGTTATCTTAAAAACATGTCATTTTCCTTAGGCCCATTTAAGATGTATATATTCTTGTAATATCTAGCTCCCTCTTCCAAAATCAACAGCAAACTACCATTTTTGCGACTAAGCGACAAATCTAGTAGTTGAAAACGCAATAAATGGTAATCGTATATTTTTACAAAGATGTGATAGTGATTTATAACAAAAATAGTAACTCAATATATTTGATCAAGTACAATTGGGTTTGTTTCAAATGATCGCAACTTACTTACATAAATAAGTCCATATAGCCACTAACTGAACAACCTATATCATATATCCTACACTCAAACGTATGGTCTGTCATTATCATCTATTTTCGTATCAAAACTTGGAATAACCAAAGGGCCATTGGCCTATCGGTATACCTTCGAACCTTGAGGACTTGAGGTTGGGAGTTGGAGTCCAGGATGATATAATTGTATATATTCATGTATTAGTGTATATAGTTGTGATGGTGGAGCATATGAATATTTTCTTTCTAATAAACTCTAGGAAAAAAATAATGACCATAACAACATGTCAAGAACACAATTAAAAGCAAGAAGTACATACATAGAATCACTTCACATACGAATCAACAATTCATCACATATAACAATGAGAAACACGATTCAAATGTCAATTTTAGACTCATTGATTAATTACGAGTCAATTTGGTTAGAGAAATGATTTGATTACATAAATTTAGATACATAATGATGTGACACCAATAAAATAAATAGAGAGAAAGAAGAGAGAACTGTAACACCCGTCAAATTAGGACTATATTTAGTGCCTAATCATATGTGCAAATACAAGTAATTAGGATTAATTATGTGTATCATTTTGTGTATTGAGATATTCTAATATATGTACACACGTACGCAATTTGATTAAATCGTGCGTTTTCATATCGGGCGGATCCCGACACAATACTTCAGACGTTGGTGACAAACTATTGAAAATAATGTAGATTTATCCAAACAAACATTATTTACTTTAATATATTACACGATTATACGTTATATTAAAACGTAACGGTAAGCAACGAAAACGTGCGAAACGCGCCCGACGGATGAGATAAAGTCAAAGTATATCTTATAACTCACTAATAAGTATTTTAAAGAAATAATTCAAGTAAAAAAAAATATCATACTTTAAATGTTAACAAAACGTATTATATAAAACGTTATACGATTAACTAAAACGTAAAACGATCGGGTAAACGAGCACCGCAAGTAATGCAAATTGGATAAATAATTAAACACACCCATATAGTGTGTGGGACCCACGAAAATGCAGCCCCAAGTTTGACCATCCATAGTAGTTTTTACTTATTGAACACACATACTTGCACCATACTTCAATCACCCACTATACCCCTCACCTCATTCCATATTTTCCACTCTTGCACTCAACTCTTCTCCCTCTCTCTCTTGTGGACGGTTTTCACAACCCCCACACCATCAAAAACATCCCCCATCACCATCAAACACCTCCTTTGTGCCACCATAAGTCCGCCATATAACTACCGTCGACCGCCACGTCGGAAAATTCAAGAAAACAAGTTTTCGCACTTTTTTCTCCTTCTCCTCACCACTTCTTTGTAAGGACTCTTGATCTTTTGCTAGATTTACTTGGAATACACTTGTATACATGTTTAGTTGCTCATTTAACTAGAAAATGTCCAAAACATAAGTCGAATCGCATTTTAGAACTTGAAATCTTGAGTTTTGTTTTCTGCCCAGATTTCTGTTCTCAATTCAACAAATTATATAAAAATCATTAAAACATGAAATTGAACGTTTCTTGAGCCTAAAATCAAGTTTAAGAAGTCTTCTTTCCAAATCCGTAAGCCTCATAAAAATATAAGCTCATTTTCTATTTTTAGTTACTGAAATAAAAGTACATAGCAGATCTGATGAATCTAACCAGAACCTTGACCAAATCAAAATGAGTAGATCTTGGGCTATGGAACGAATTAGAACTTTAGACCAATGGGAAAAGATTAAAAATTTTGTTAGCTTTCCAAATCATACTGGAACGTTTTGTGAAGTTTTGTAAAACTTGAGATATGACCAGATTGGTACACATATGTCAACTAAAAGAGCTGTTGGACCACTTTCACTTTGTAAAATTATATCTCGAGTTGTGCTTGGTTAAAATCGATGCAAAAATACGTTTTGGAAAGCTAAGACATAGGGGAATCTTGTGTAAAAATTTCAGAACGATTCGTTAAGTTTTACTTAACCAAATTAATGTCTTAACACGGGTAAAAATCTAAGTCCGACAATAGTAAAAGTCCGACAATAGTAAAATAATCCGA
Source organism: Pseudognaphalium luteoalbum (assembly GCA_963422505.1). Classification (NCBI taxonomy): domain Eukaryota; kingdom Viridiplantae; phylum Streptophyta; class Magnoliopsida; order Asterales; family Asteraceae; genus Pseudognaphalium; species Pseudognaphalium luteoalbum. The sequence goes on from OY730192.1 coordinate 20,903,825, forward strand.
CAATGACTCCGACAATTTGACCTTTTAACTCACGGATTGACTTTGACTGTCGGATTAACTCTCGAAAAACTGCACTTTTGGACCCTAAGTTTCAAATTTACACTTTCGGACCATAACTTTAGTGATACATAACATATATACTTTGTAACTCAATGCCGCATAACTTAATGTCGCACTACTCACTGTCACAATCCGTGAATAACAATCCATAAATAACAATCCGTAAATAACATTCCATGAATAACTAATCTATTGACGCATGAGTAATAATCCGAGAATACATATTGACGCACGAGTAGAAATCCGTGAATACCATTGTTGTAGGATAGAATCCGTGAATAACCATTCACGCATAAACAAAAACCCGTGAGTTATTTAGTCCGTCAATCCTCATTATTATCATATGAAATCTTAAGTCCGTGAATAATCATTCACGCATAACAAATCCGTGAATAATCATTAACACTTAACCAAATCCGTGAATCCCATTATCCGACAATGCCACTGTCGGATAATGCCTTCCGTGAATCCCAAGCCATGAACTTCGACTTTGTCGCATAAGTAAATCCGACAATCCTCATTGTCGGATAAACAGTACCCGACACTTCTCATTGTCGGATAAATAGTATCCGTGAATCCCTTAGTGTCGCATAAATAGTATCCGTGAATCCCTTAGTGTCGCATAAATAGTATCCGTGAATCCCTTAGTGTCGCATAAATCTATTGTCGGATAATCAAGTATTTTTCACAATTGTCGCATGAATTTTTATTTCCGAAAATCCTTATACATTGGTACAACAATTGGTCAACCAAAAACAAATCCATTGATAAGTATACATCACAGCCAAAAACAAATAATAATAATAATGTTTGAATTATTATTACACCTCCGTCACCAACGAGCCGTACATATTTTCAAAACTCAAACTAATCAATCAAACAACCAAATTATTTGGACATAACTGGTTGGATGAACAACTAGCATGGGTGCTCTCTAGAGACACCTACACATTTACTAACTGTGAGCGTTGTGAACGCCCGACAGGTTACAGTCTTCGGACACCTCATAGTATCTCATCATTATTTGCTGATTAGCAAACACCTAAGACTCAGGTGAGTCTCATAGCCCCTCATTTTTACTGTTTTCAACCCAGGGGTGGGAATACATGCTCATATTTGTTTTACATATGAACACAAGTACGAAACATCGATATATTGATTGCATGAGTTTGTTTTATCTAATTATGAAGTCCCTCACAACATAGTTTGTTTATATTGCGATAGCGTGAATGTTAGTGTATGGTACCATATGGGATTGACAATCCCCGTCCGGGGTAGTCGCGCTACCACGATTGCGGTCGAACGGACGCATTTTCATTTGTTCATACATGTGTAGATTAGGCACATGCCGGGGGCAAACTCGATCAGGTCCTTGAATGTGGATCCTGGCACACTCAGTTAAGCTCAAACTATGTGCTCATGGCAATAATATACACTTATATTTTATTTGCATGTTTGCAAATCACTAAACTAAATCTTGTGGTTCATAACTTGGATTTCATCAACTTACACCTGTGAGCTCACCAGCTTTTTAGCTGACCTTTTAGCATGTATTCTCAGGTACCCAGCAGTAGTAGATCTGCTCAGGATATATTAGCTCGAGTCGCATTCAGATTACAGAAGATTCACATGCATTTCTACATTTTGTAAAATTTGATATGCCTTAGAATCTTTTACATTTAGCTGCAAGCTTTTGTAACAAGAACAACAATGTAAAACCTTTATATTATTTATGAAATGTTTAAAACGACGCATTTAGAGTCGTTCACTTTATCTTATGTGCTTTGTTATTGATTAGTAACACCCAAATCTTGCTTCCGCTAAACGATAAATTTGAGGGTGTTACAAGAACATAGGTGAACCAATGTGATGATGACAACTCATTATGTAAACATTTTGTGTATGTATTTGTGTGTAAGCATAACATTGCTCATTTGGTTAATATTTAGGAGAGAATAGGTTTTTTGGGTCTCGTCCATATTTTTTGGATGAGTCTAAATGAGTTTTTTCAAAATAACCTCCAATTTTGTGACAATTAACCAACGAGTCTGGACGGGTGTAGCGGATAATTTTTTTTTCACCTCATTTCATTTTTTCATTTTTATTCAAATTAAAAAAAGTTTGGTGAAAACCCGATAGGCAGACCCGACCCGAGATCCATTTGACCCAGACCCGTTTAGACACATCTAGATCCGGATCCATTTAAACTCAAACCTATTTAGACCTGTGACCCGACCTGACCCGACCCATTCATTTTTACACTTATAATTCAAATACATGTTCCCTCCACTAATTACTTTAGTTAGCTATTTTGTTAGTAAGGTCATTGTATGCATACCGAGACGATATATTCATTGGTGCAATATTTCTCAAACACGATATCGAATTAGTGTAGAACTTTAATCAAAACATTAAAAGTGCAAACTTTTGTGTTTCTTTGACAAATACACAAAGTTCAAGGGGTCAAAGTATAAATTAACACCTCAACTCAAAATAACTCACAGAAACCATATTTTGGAGTTCACATAGAACTCTCCGTAACGCGCTACCAAAAACTCCATCTCGCACTTTCATCAAATCCGTTTCATGGATCCCGATTCGGATCCTTCGTTTGATCGATCGGTTAGTTTTAATATTCTGTTTTATTAGTTTACAGATCTCGTCATGTTATTGTATTTATTTCGTCAGTCGGAAATGAAATTGTAGTTTTTTAAGATCTGTTTGTGTTCGATTTGATCCATCTGTTTTCCATGCTTTAACCTAGGGTTAATTGCGTGTTTCAATAGATGATTACATTCATCCAAATCATTCGTTTATCTTTGTTCGAATTGAGCCCGTCTGTATATATAATTGATTTCTTTTTATGCGTTGTCTAATTGTTTGTGATTTAGATAATTTGATCTGTCGAATTGTGGTTTATGATTGTGAAATTGAGCTTAAATAGCTCAAATTGAGGTAAATTTGAGGGATTTTTTTATTAATATGTTCTGATCACACATAATATGTATGGAAAGCAATGTTCTGAAACCCGGGTTTCAAGTTAACCCGGCCTAGTGACCGGGTCCGGTTCAACCGGGGTTCAAAACCGGTTGAACCGGCGATTGACCCGCTTTCCAACAAATATTCATTAAATATATATTACCAACGAGTAATAAAAGTAAAATCAATTATTTTACAAATAACAAATAAAATTGATAAATACACAACGAGCATTTCAAAAATTGTATAAATTTACATTCATTTCCTACAAAACTAAACTTTACGTTCATTTTCTAACTTCATTTCCTACAAGACTAAACAATAAAAGTACATAAATACCTTTCTATTGAAAAAACATAGTGTTATAAGCATTAGAGTTTGATAATTCATCTAGTCAAATAGCAAAAACAAAAAAAATCGGAAACATCAAACCCGGCCGGGTCACCGGTCCGACCGGAAAACCCGGCGGGCGAACCCGAGTCAAAAACCACCCCAAACCCGGTCCTAGTTGACCCGGTCCCTTCCCCGGGTCCCGGTCCGACCGGTCGAACCGGCCTGGTCAACCCGGGTTCTAAAACATTGATGGAAACTGATCATAGTGTTTATGTTTATATTTACTAATGATTTAAGAGTTTAAATGTATTGTGTTTTACTTAATTCTAAATATTGTTGTCACCAGGTTAGGTTGATATTGTTGAATAAAGAAATAATGTTAGCATACAAAAGCAAGGACCTTTCTAGAAACAATAATTATGCATACAGAATAAAACAGGATAGTTTGATGGTATTTGAGGAAATTTATAAGTTGCTGTGGAGTGTTTCCTCTTTTAGCTCTATTTCTAAGGAAGAATGAGTTATCACTTATCAGTCGTTCACTCGGTTTAAGTAGGCCAATAAGTGTATGTGAGAAAGATAATGCATAGAAGATAGTGTCTCTACTTAGGTGGGAACGTGTGTGTGTGTGAGAGAGAGAGAGAGGAAGCTTACTCCAAGAAGGGTCATACGCTCGAAGCTATTCAGAAAAACAACGCCTCTATGCTCTCTCATTTGCCTTACTAGAACAAACTCTTTTCATCAAAAGGAAGCAACCTCATTTGTGCACCCTGTGATTACTGTTTGGTTTCTATTGATGTCATGATGATTTCTTTTGAGTCATTTAGATACCTTTTATTTAGATCATACGAGTTATACTTTAGGTAGATCGTAGATGTCTGGCCTAAGTAACATGAACAAGTACATCTTACATAATCCAGGATTTTGAAAAGATGCTTGCTTCTAGTGATTTGGCATGAGTAGTATTCCTTGGTTTCACTGTGAACTTGTTATTGCATAATTGATATTGAAGGTTAAATTTAATACCCTAGATCATCCTTTTGAAAAAAAAAATTTAACCTTGGTGCAAACTATAGTTATTTGTGACTCAATCCTTCTAAACATAGCATTTACTTCGAAACGTAGTTTCATCAAAACCTTCAACTAATGATCAAATACCTTAAATACCCTTTTTAATCCTAATGCTAACTCATGTTTAATGTGTTCTTCATTTTCATAGAGCTCTGATTCATTTTCTAAAATGTCATATTAACTCAACTGTTCTTGTTTTACCAATACTGTCAGCAATTCAAGGATGTACAAGCCACGGGATTCAACCCAGGATTGATTGTTTTGTTGGTTGTTGGCGGGCTACTGATTACATTCCTTGTTGGCAACTATGCGTTGTACATGTATGCCCAGAAGACCTTGCCTCCCAGAAAAAAGAAGCCAGTCTCCAAGAAGAAGTTGAAAAGGGAGAAACTGAAGCAAGGTGTTGCAGTTCCCGGAGAATAGACCGTCAATAAGCGGCGCATAGTTATGTGTTAGTGTCCAGTACTGTCTTGTTGTGTGATCATTGCAGTATTTTTAGTTTTGTTTATGTTTATCTAATCGTGAGTGCTAGTTTAGATTGATCCATCATTGTGTTCTGGTAACTTAGCCCTAGCCACCCAAGGGTCCTTTAACCATGGTCCATGGTAATAATCACCTTAGTTTGTGTTGTATCTGGCCTTAATCCTCTTGTTTCCTGGCTATTTTACTTCATCATGTCAGAGGTGTCATAGTGGGTGGGTTGGATGAGTCGAGTAACTGCTGAAAGTGTATTCAGGTCGGCTTGTTTGTCCCAAAACAAATTTTTCTTCGTATATTATTATATAAATAATGAATCCCATATAGAAATGCCTATAAAACTAAAATTATAAATTTATATGTTTATCTGAAACAATAAACACGCTTGATGACTTCACTAGGTTAATCTTTTCTACCCAATTTTGAAATTGACTTGGTTGACATATAATATATTCTAATCAGCTCAGTTTTTAATTTGAACCTTTTCAGTTCACTTGTTTGATCCATTCCTTTTCTAGCATTTCTGATGAAGACGACTATGTGATTTTTCGTGATCATAAGCAATGAGGTTAAAGTGCCTCTTCGTATTGGTATCACGAGCTAGTTCGTAAGCTATGTTCAAGAACTTAAAGTCAAAGGTCATGGCTACCGAACCATAGTATCTAGGGGTCTTTAGTAGAAATGTTGCGCTAAAGTGGGGTCAGTAGACTTGAACTTATATCATCTTAAAAGAATAATACAGTAGTAACTAGTAACATACAATGTGACATTGTCAATTGGAACCTACTGCTTGTGTCGACATCATGTTGAGTTCCAACTCAAATTAAGCCAATCACCCGTGTATACTTTATAAAAATATGTTATAACTCGGCTTCTTTTTCATCCGAAGCATCCACATATATTCTCAGGTAATCAACTCTCGTACAACATAATCACGAAACATGATATCAACGTGGTTATAATTATATATATGATGATTTGATGTACAGTATTACTAGTAAAGAAGATTTCTCTTTCTAAAACATAAACTAAATAGAAGAATATATATATATTTTTATTATTGAATTTGTGTAATACAGCAAATATTAAGATTGCAAGGTTACATGATTTGTGTTTAGACTATTCATAAGATAATATGTACAATACCTCATTCTACAAACTAGATGAACGTGTTATTAAACTACAGTTGGGAATTTTGCAAGGATGAAATCTTACTAGAATTCAAACCTTAATTTAAAGTATATCAAAGATTGACAACATGAAACAGCATTACTATGCTCGTATCTATGCTGGAAGTATGTGCCATTCAAGCAACAACTTCTTAACTTTCTGTAGATGGACAAGTTGACAAAATATGTTGGATACTCTACGTACAAAGCTTTCGCCTAACAACCTGGTGTTAGCTTGAGCCTTTGAATTACTAGTCATCCTAATCTCGGGAATTGGTGAAGTTGGCGTAATAAGCATGTGGAGTCTACATAGAAAACCCAGTTTTAGAATGAATCAAAAAAGTTCATTTAAGGAGTAATGCTATGTATGCCTAGTTAGATCGAAGCAAAAGTCCTTGCATGATCCAAGTTGAAGCAAAAATCTAGTAAAAGATTTTGCGTAAAAAATGCTATGTATGCCTAGTTAGATCGAAGCAAAAGTCCTTGCATGATCCAAGTTGAAGCAAATATCTAGTAAAAGATTTTGCGTAAAAAAAGCTTAAGAATCACTACAAAACGGAAGGTTTGGGTTGACAAAAAATAATACAGGCATCTTTACCTTTTACCATGAAGTGTGAGAACCATGTTCAAGCTCTTTAATTAGGGTGGCCGTTGGTCAAGTCGGATATGGCTTAAGATCATAACTGAACCAAGATTAATTTGTTTTGCGGCCCAAAATCACCGTATGGTATGCGGTATGTGTTCATTTTTTCAGTTGTTTGAATTTGGTATTTGTCAAACCTCGCAAGACCATATTTACCAAAAAGATAAAGACAAAGAAAGACCTCAGTAACATGGAACTGTGAACTTGATTACATAATTCATTTAGAACAATATCTCGACAACAAAGCAAAATCAAACAAGTTTGGAGCTCCTGGGTGTGACTTATTTACACACATATTACCATATAAGTATGTTCCAGAAACATATTAAAACAGATATGTAGCTTCCTCGGTAGTCAACTCCAAGAAATTGTTCAGGCTCCATGACGACCCATGGTCTGCTCCCCAGGAGGGATCATAACGAGCATCGGTTGGGCCCCAAATCCAGGATGAGGAAGCCTACGGCGAATCTCACGGCCTTCTTGGCAAAGAGCACACGGATGGCAGCAAACATGAGTTGCAAAATCACATGCCAACTCAGCCTGCTCCAGTTGTTCCTCATCCATGTCACAGCATCCACCGCATGATTTACTCATCGACTCCCAGTTACCCTGGCAAACCATACATTTTATGGACTTTAGTCAGGAAAACACATTTCCAGAGATGAAAAAATGGGTGGGCAAAGCAAGGTAAATAGGTACGGGTCAAAACAGGTAACTTTAAGTAGGGTCAGGTTAGTTTGGATTGGTTGGCCCGAAACACTCTGTCCAAAGTTCTACAGTCTTCTTTAAATATAAGATAAGTGTGCCATATATACTAATTTTGTATAATCACAATATATAATAAAAAGGTATAACATTTTTTCAATTATAAATTTAACATTATGTATATAAGTTGAGATTCATGTATTAAACATACAATATTACAGTATGTACTATTATTTACAAGTCACCCGTTAGAGATGAACATAAGCCCAATTGACCCATCCATAAGTAAATGGGTCAAAACTGCCACATGTATCATTAAATTCAAAGGCCAACTTAGATCTTCTCTTTAACACTTTAACATTAGGATTTGGGAGGGAGACGAAAATGCACAAATTAATCTATGCAAGGCATCCATCCAATGGAAATTGCTATTTTTAACTAGACAATATTTTGAAGACTACTTATTTATTTATTAAGAATCCCTTTAAAAAACAACCAACATAAAATGTAAAATGGTAGCATCAATCTGTTTGCTATCACGATAACAGGCAATTAGGTATCTTCAGCATGAATACTTCTCAATATAAAAATGTTGTGATCTTGATGAAATTTTTATAGAAGCAAATTGCTGCAATTTTCATGGCTGAGAGGGCAGAAAGTAAAGCTAAACACGGGATAAAGATGACCCGAAGTAAGTTTATTATATATTTTTGTAGTGTGTGAACCATGAGGTTACGTCTACTAATAGGGGAATAAGAGGAGTTGAAGGCTTGCGACTTACCTCAAGGTTGAACCTCCTGCGGATTGTTGTACGAGTAGGATACGAAAACCAAGGGGCCATGCAGTTCCATCCAAAAAAGAAGTTACCAATCATATATAGACCAGTGTAAGGCAAACAATGATTTGCAAAAGTCCCAGGAGCAGATCCAAGTCGTTCAACGTTACTTCCATAGACCACACAAGGGGCCACACTTCCAAGAAGGCCTGTTAAATTTATAATTTATCCGAGTAATTATTAACAAAAGTAAGCTCAAATTTTAAGCATACTTTGTGAGTAAAAAAGTGGCAATGGTGTATATTGGAGTTCTAGGAACGTTTACTAAAAACTGCATACTCTTGAAAATTACAGGATCTCATTAAAGTTAGGAGCTAACTGACTTGCAAGACTCGTTCAATATATATTGCAGTTCTATACCTTTTTTTATGAGTTTGTCTATAATATTGTAACTAGATTGACTTGTTTTCAACAGCATTTTCCCAATTACATCTAATACTAACTAATCTAACCAACTAATGATAAATGTGCACAAGAAGATAGCAAATTGTTCTGACGTTCACCAAAACAAATGAAACTGGAAATTATATTCAAAAACATCCAGCAATAACAAATCAAATCCAGATAAGAAATGTAAGATTGCGCATGCACAAGAGATAGATATGCAATCATCCGCATCAAAGAACCCTAAACGAAAACCAGATGATCATATATAGATTAAAAAACCCTAGTTATCAATAATCAATAATACAGATCTCAAGATGAATCATTTAAGTAATTAAAAAGAGGGACAAAAAACTTACAAACTTCAAGATCGCTGCTGCAGAATTCATCATTACGACCTAAACAAGCAAGCAGTCCTGAATCCCAATGAGTCCTAGGTAACGGCTCTCCCATGACGTTAACACCGCCGTTAGTTAACGGCAATCCGTCAGCAGTCCAACCGTAAACAGCTGCATGATGATGGAAGGCTTCCGGAAGCGGAGCTTGTTTCAGGTCGGATTCCACGTCAGCTGACTTTGAATTGGGGATCGGGGTTTTGGTGGTGCTGTTTTCATGGGTGATTGCTGGGTTAGATTGTTGATTGTTGTTGTTATCAGCTTGAAGAAGAGATTGATTTGATAAAAGAGGGCTTGATTCTTCGTTACTTGCCATGATTTTTGATGAAAATTTGGGGGAGAGAGATTTTATTTAATTTTCTTGTTTTTGTAATACTACTACAGCTATTTTCTTGGTTTAAAGAACAATGCATTTAGTCAAAGCAAACGTAGCTACCTTAATATTTATTCTTTGGATAACTAAACAAAATTCTAGGTGTTATAACCTTCATTTTCTAAAAAAATTCTATGTGTCATTCAAATTGAAAAAATTCTAAACTCACCTGTTAAACTTTTTAAAAAAATTATAACACGTAGATTACAACAAATAAATTCAATAAAATATAATTTCAACCTATTAATTAATTAAATAATATGCGTTTTTGTTTCAAATGATATCTATTCCTAATATATATTGCTATATAATAATTGGGTTTTGCTAACGTGTGAACCTGTGACACATGTTAAGGTGTATTTAATAAAGTTGTAATTTTCTTAAATAACATAATTTGTAATTAATATATGCATAAAAAAGAAAATAATTAGATTGAATTAATGAGTATCAAATGTAAGTATTAATATTTAAGGAAATTTCGACTTCAATAAATGCACCCTAACGTGTGCCACATGGCACATGTTAGCAAATCCCTTAATTAATTCTTCAAAAAATAAAGATTTATATGCATTCCGATCTTATTACTCTCTACATGTTTTCATGATAAATTCGATTAGTTTAATGAACAAGTAACGGAGAGCAGCTCATCAGTAGGTGATCATGAAGAAAAAACTTCATTGTCTACTCTTTGCTTTCTAGATGATTAGTTTATCTTCTAACTAAATATTTTTTTATACAAAGTTCTTTGTTTTGATTAATTATCTATTTTACTCATCATTCACGTGGTTTATCAACATGTTCATTGTTGTTTTGTGTTGTTTATATAAGATAAATTGTTTTTGCAAATTAATTTCGAGAATTGTAGAATATGAATCATCCTGTGCGTCGAACAGGTTAAAAAACTAATACGGGGTTTAATATGTCATTTCATGAAAGTTCGGTATTTGATAATATTAAGGTATTTATCATTATCACTCATTATTAATTTGTAGAATCACTTCGATGAACCAGACATCATGTTTTGTATAGTGTTAGGGTCTACATTCCTTCTAAACTGTAATGTATCAATACGTAGGTACTTAGTTTAGTTATTTATGTATATTTAACTATATAAGTACGTATCCTCAATCTTTTTCATCTTCCTATAATTATTAGCCGTGCATCGCACGAGCATATAAAATAGTGTTACTATATACAAATTAGTAAATTATACTAATGTATAGTTAGTTTTTGTTTAGTGTATATAAATGTAGGTAGGCGTGAACAAAAAAACTGGGTTCTCAACCCTACCCGGAAAAAAAAACTGAAACCCGACCCGGTCAATACCCGGGATGACTGTACCCGGTTCGGGTATTTGGAGAACCCGGCGGGTTCATACCCGGGTAGGCATATAGCCGTTTGAAATCGGGTACAACCCGGTTCCTACCCGGGTCGGGTACAAAACCCGGTTTGAATACCCGGTTTTTTCACTAGCCGTTTAATTTGAGTTTCTAGCCGTTTTCTAACCGTTTTTTGGGGTTTTTTTTTTACCATTTTGCCATTCTAAAATTAATATAAATAGATACATTGAGTTTGGGTTAGTTACAACAATCAAATACATTCATTTTAGTCTTAAAACACTCAAAACGCTTACGATTTACATACGAAACTCTCAAAACATTACTCTCATTCTCTCAAAACGCTCTCAAAATGGCAACTCACTCTTCTTCAACGGTAGATGGTGTTGGTTCGTCAAATGCACCAACTATTGTTCAAGTTTTGCAAACAAAACGTAATTCGGAGATTTGGTGTAATTTTAGCAAAGTGTTGTTGTCGGATGGTTCGACTAAGGCATATTGTAAACGTTGTGGGAGTTTTTTGAAAGCCGACTCCAACACAACGTTATATAAACATACTACAAAGTATTGTAACGCTCTCAAAACTAACCCGGAGGAGGGGCAAGCAACAATGTCACGGGATGGAGGTATTTTTACATACAAGCGGAGCGGTGTCGAGAAGCATTTGCCGGCTTTGTGATTCAAGCAGCTTTGCCATTCAACCACTTCGACAACCCTCGGTTTACTAAGGTTATTCAAAATACTCTCCAACCCCGATATAATCATGTAAATCGTCTTACCCTTAGACGTGATGCACTTAAATTGTGGAAAAACGCTAAAATTCAACTAATATCCGGTTTTGAAAACTTAACTACAAGTGTATCATTAACAACCGATGTTTGGTCGGCTCCTCATGGTTTGCCCGGTTCGTACCTTTGTGTTACCGCGTATTGGGTTGATCCCGCAACTTGGCAAATAATGAAACGTACCATTGCTTTTGAAAACTTTGACTATCCTCACACGAGTCAAAATCTATTTTGCATGTTACGAGATGTAATGAAAATGTTTAAATTAGAACAAAATGTTTTTTCTATCTCGTTTGATAACGCGAGTAATAACACAAATGCCGTTCAAAAATTAATACTAAAATACGCACCACCTTTGAAAGGAATTTTCTACCATAGTAGATGTGTTGCACACATCATTAACTTGGTTGTGCAAGACGGATTAGCGGTTCCCCAAATAAGTGTAGTAAAAGACGCGTATAAAACTATGTTACAAGATATATTTTGAAAGGGTAAGGCTAGATACAAACATTATATGAGATTGTATAAGGAAACGAATTCCATTTTTTTAACCCCTAATTGAGACATGCCCGTAAGATGGCATTCGACTTACAACATGTTTGAATGTGGTTTACGCCAACGTGAGATTTTACAAGCTTTTCATTTTCAACTTGTCCAAAGGGGTTATGCTAACGAATTTCTAATCAAATATTGAGACATTATTCAAAAGATAACTGAATTGCTCAAACTCTTTAAAACCGCCACTACTTTGTTATCGGGTGTTTATTATCCCACGATTCATTTGGTACTTAACCAAAATTTTTTAATGTGTTCAAAGCTAAGCGAATACAAATTTGTTGGGAATGCATACGCAATAATGGTCTCTCCCATGAAAGAAAAACTAAGAAAATATTTTAAAGAAATGTCACCGGTAATTAGTTGTGCCGCCGCATTAAACCCATGTTTGAACGTTTCCGGGGTGGAATTGCTTATCGATAACATTTGTCAAGATATAGAATTGAATGACGAGGACCCATTTTTTGCACAAAATACAAAAGACCATTTTAACAAATGTTTTAAAGATTTATTTGGTCATTATTTTCAAAAATATGGTTCAACAAATGTTTGTTCTCGTTCGGCTTCCACAATGTTTGGTTCTTCTTCCTCTCGCGATCTAATGATTAACTTATATAATAGTTTAAGACAAGAAAACCATAAACGGGCAAGGGGTGATGGTAATCAAACGAACACTAGCGAATATGGGAGATATATCGGAACCGATTTTTTAAACACTATACAACCCGATGAATTTGCACAATTCGATATTTTGGCTTGGTGGAAAGGGAAGGAACCTCAATTTCACTATCTAACTATCATGGCCCGAGATTTACTAACTGTCCAAGTTTCTACGGTAGCTTCGGAATCCGTTTTTTCTCTTAGTGGCAAGGTACTATCTATACGAAGAACAAGACTCACATCGGCCTCGTTAGAGATGTGCATTTGCTTGAAGGATCACCTAGACGCCGCGGAACGTATACAACACATTTCAAGTCTTGAAGGTGAAATGGAATACGAAGGAGATATACACGATGTCGAGGTGGAAGAGGGTATGGCAATATCACTTTCCGATGAAGAAATTGCTCTCGATGAAGCTTCGCGAGAGATCATCACCGATGAAGATTTCGACCTTTGAAGAATGAAGACTACGCATTTGAAGATGTTAGAAGACTTGAATGTTAATAAAACTTGAAGGTTTTGAAGAATTATGAAGACTTATTTGTTTCAAGAATATTTTTATGGAAATTTATAAGACTTTGTTTTAAGTAATTGTTAAGTTGACTTCGTTTTAAATAATTGTTAATTTGACTTTACATTCCTAAATGATGTTTTAAGTTGAAGACTTTGTTATTTTTATATAGATTTTGAAGAATATGTTTCAACTACCTTGAAATGGTCAAGTATATGTGAAAATTGAAAGTAAATAAGTCAAAGTGTTGTTCTTATGGTAAATGGGTCAAAAAGTGCCCAAATGGGTCATGAAAGTGTGGTTATGTCAAAACAAGCCATGGTGTAAGTATGTAGCTTGTTGCTATTGCCTTAGGTGTCAAATGTATGTTAAAATATGTTGGTAAAACGTGAAAGTCTGAATGTGAGTCATTTGTGATTTGGCTTGATCACCAAAAGTGTCCGAAATGACCATAAACTAGTCACACGTCCGAAGTCTTCGTTAACGTGAATTTTGAAAAAGTGTAAAAAGAGAAAGTTTTATTATGTTATAGTGGAGGTGCCTGCAAAATTTCAGGTTCTAACTATTTACGAGTTAAAAGTTATGCGTGTCTAAATTTCGTATTTTGTCTTAAAAGTGTGCAGGCTGTGATGATGACCCGGCTGCTTTTCATATGAACCGACAGGTTCATCGATAACCCGGCTGTTCTTGTGGAAACCGACGGGTTTGTGAAGCTTCATAACTGATTTTGCTTCTGTTCTGGTAAAATGTCAATTCACCCGGCTGATCGGTGTACTACCCGGCTGCTTAGGTTACGACACGGTTGTTCCAGGCACGACCCGACGGCTCATCGCAAACCGGTTTGAAACCGGGTTTTCGACCCGAACCGGTTTGAAACCGGTACAACCCGGGTACAATAGGGTTGGGTTTTTACCCCCTCTAAACCGGGTCGAGTTCGGGTCAGGTTTGGTTAAAACCCGGTTTTTCAACGTTGACCGAAACCCGATTCGGGTTTCAGGTTCGGGTCGGGTCGGGCAAAACCCGGTTTTTGTTCACGCCTAAATGTAGGTATATTGATTAATGTACGGTTCAAAAATTAGCAAAATTGAAGAACCAAGTGAAATAGCAAGAGTTGGTTGTGGTCTAATAGAATCACACATTTTAAATCTATGTATGTTGTACGTGTAAATTGTAACACCCCCAAATTTAATGTTTCGCGGAAGCAAGCTTTGGGTGTTACTAATCAATAATCAAGCACCAAAGTATAGCAAACGACTTCTAAATGAGACGTTTGTAAAAATAGTTCCCATACCATTATAAAATAGAGTTTGAAAACATAATGTTTTCGTTACAAAAGTAAGGTCCCCTAGAGTCCGCGTACGTAACGGGAGATTCAATTACATAACCATAGTTACAAAAGATAATGCTAAAGAATCTTCGTTAAATGCAGTTTGGAAATCATGCGACTCTAGCTAGTAATCTTGGAGTAATCCTACTCTGTACGTGTACCTGAGAATACATGCTAAAAAGGGTCAACACGAATGTTGGTGAATCTCACAGGTTTGTAAGTAAGTAATAGTTTGAACACAAGATTTTTATCAGTTGTGCCCGTAGGCGTAAATCAAGTATCTGCAACCAAGCAAATAATAAGTAAATATGTATATACCGTTGCCATGAGCTCATAGTCGAAGCTTAACCCGTAAATCAGTGGTACACCCAAGTACCGTACAGTGCCCCCGCGAGTGCCCAATCCAAACACTCGTATGAAACAAATAAAAGTCGCCCGTTTATACATAACGGTTCGTGGTAGCGCTACTACCCCGGGCGGGGAGGGTCAGTCCCTAATGGATCCATTAACTAATATTCACGCTTAAGTCCATAACTAACGAAACTATGATGGAGGGACTTCAGTGGATTAGTAAGTAACTCATGCAAGCCCGTATATGAAAAGTAAGTAATTTAGCACTTGTGTTCAAGAAAAATATAAGCCATGTATCTCACCCCATAAGTAAAAGTGGGGTTGTAAGACTCACCTGAGTCAAGCAAGCAAGCGTTTAACTTAATAAACGTAAAGTCCGAAAGCAGTAGTAATCCGTAGGTTTCGCGAACCCGCAACCTTCTAATGCCCTAAGCATATAAGGTTGTATGTATAAGTGAATGTCTCAAAAGATCATTCATGCTAGTTGTCCACTCAACTAGTTATGTCCAAATACATTTGGTTTGTGTTTGAAAGTGTGTACGACCCGTTGGTGATACGTTTAGTTTTATTTGTAAATGTTCCGTAAGGTTTTCTTATGGTTATACATAAGTGTTTGTTTGGAGGATATATATATATATATATATATATATATATATATATATATATCCGTGAATGTTGCATCCGACAATAGTCTTTCGAAAAGTATATGTATTTATTCCGTGAATATTTATTCGAATTCAAGTGTTTTATTTATCCGACAATAGCAAGTTGGATCCGTGAATAAGAAGTCACGGATATATTTTTATCCGACAATAGGTAATCACGAATACTACACATGCGTCAATATGTATTCTCGGAGTTTTTATTTATACGATAATAGTTATGCGACAATAAGGATTCACGGAGTAATGTTCATGCGACAAAAATTTCACGAATTTACTGTTCATGCGACAATGTGATTCACTGAGCACTTGTTCTACGATAATAGTTATGCGACAATAAGGATTCACGGAGTAATGTTCATGCGACAAAAATTTTACGAATTTACTGTTCATGCGACAATGTGATTCACTGAGCACTTGTTCATCCGACAATGTATTCACTGAGCACTGTTCATCCGACAATGTATTCACGGAATACTTGTGATTTTTATTTAAAATAGTAAACGTTATCAAATCGTTCTGAAATTTTTACACATAGTTCCTACATATGTTATGTACTTTCTGTAATTTTTTTATGATTTTTGGAGGTCGTTTGATATTTTATAAAAATTCACAAAGTGGCAGTGTCCAGTTTAATCCGAGATTAGACCACTTCTCACAAATCAAATTTTCTGGAGAAATGAAGCATTTCTGGAATGAGCCAAAGAAGAACTTTTTGTATATAACAAAATTACCAAGATTTCCCAAGTGGTCTCATACATTTTTGAGGTCTAGAACTCAAGATATGGTCTCAAGAAGGAGGTCATTATCGGAGGTCATTGTCGGATTTTTACTATTGTCGGACCTATATTTTACCCGTGTTATAACATAAATTTGGTCAAGTAAAACTTAACTAATCGTTATGAAATTTGTACACAAGATTCCCCTATGTCTTAGCTTTCCAAAACGTATTTTTGCATCGATTTTAACTAAGCACAACTCGAGATATAATTTTTACAAAGTGAAAGTGGTCCAACAGCTCTTCTAGTTGACATATGTGTACCAATCTGGTCATATCTAAAGTTTTACAAAACTTCACAAAACGTTCCAGTATGATTTGGAAAGCTAACAAAATTTGTGATCTTTTCCCGTTGGTCTCAAGTTCTAATTCGTTCCATAGCCCAAGATATACTTATTTTGAATTGGTCAAGATTCTGGTCAGCTTCATCAGATCCGCTATGTACTTTTATTTCAGTAACTAAAAATAGCAAATGAACTTCAATTTTTGTGAGGCTTACATATTATGAAAGTAGACTTCTTATACTTGATTTTAGGCTCAAGAAACGTCCATTTTAGTGTTGTAATGATTTTTATAAAATTCGGGGAAGTGGAAATAGAATCTGGACAGGAAGGTTAACTTCCTATTTTCGAGTTTTAATTTGTGTTTCGACTTATCTTTTGGACATTAGCTAGTTGAATAAGCAACATAACATGTTAATACATGAGTTATAAGTAAAATACAAGAGTTTTGAAGTCTCACAATGGTGTATGAAGGAATGGAGATGGTAGAAGTGTTGTACACGCGTAGACGGTCGTTTTGGTGTCCTCGGCTTCGTTTTTCCTTCAAGAATGAGGTGGTGGCCGATGGTGGATGGTGGTGGTGTTATGGTGGTGGCTGGAATTCGTGGGAGAGGGGAAAGGGAGAGAGGAGAGGAGTGTAGAGAGAGTTTGGATGAAAGAGTGAGGAGGTATGGTGATGTTGGAGTGTGTAAGTGCCAAAAAAGGTGAAAGTCTTGGGTATGGCTTTCATCCTTATTTCCAGCAGAATTCAAGGGGGTCCCACCCCCACATGGTGATTTATTTCTTGCCTCCAAAGTTGTGTTAAGTCCCGTGTTCGTTTACCCGTTCGTTTTACGTTTTAATTAATCGTATAACGTTTTATTTAGTATGTTTTGTTAACGATTACAACCCGATATTTTTACCTGAAGTATTTTATTAACATACTTAATAATATGATATAAGACATACTTTGCCTTTATTTCACCCGTCGGGCGCGTTCCACGCGTTTTTCGTTGCGTACAGTTATGTTTTGATAAAACGTAAAATCGTATAATATATTAAAGTAAATATATTAAAGTAAATAATGTTTGTTTGGATAAATCCACATTATTTTTTAACAGTTTGTCACCAACGTCCATAGTAAATAGTGTCGGACCTCGTCCAGTTCAAGTGTGTATGATTTAAACAAATCATATAACGTGTATGTAATTACACAGAAAGTTACATATATTTAGATTAATATAATACTAAATACATGTAATTATAAGTAGTTAGGCACTAATTAAAGTCCTAAATTAGCGGATGTTACATAAATCTTAAGTTGTTTTACTTGAATTATATATAAACTTGAAAAGTTGTTTTACTTTTCGTGTTTACAAGATAGCGTAGAAATGTGTGTTAGAGTTTGAAATAAAATTTTTTATTTTATCGTAAAGTAAAGTGTAACGATGATGTATGAATGTGTCCTAGAATGATATGATACCGCTCAAGAATGTGCTGAGTCTTATTACATCAGAAAAAGTGAAATGTTTGATTATGTTTAAAATTAAATAAGATTAAAAATACTTTTTATAATGATTTTATTATAGGATGGCAACATATATAAAATAAACGATGAACGAGCTAGTTTAAAATCTTCATTGCTAAGAAACCGATTAAGCGGTCAAGGTCAATATCAATAACCCATTTTTGTAATGCCATAAACACACAAAGTAAGAGTCGTGTGTTATATTCCAATGACTAACTTTTTAAATTTAATTACTATATGATTTATGTAATTCAAGATCCAAGAAACCTTTTTTAATTAATAATAAGGTGAAAGGTGGTGGCCTTTTCTACTTTACCATCTGATCACACCCTAATGATTAAACCCCGAATTAACAAATAAATCTATAAAGCCTTTCTTAAGATTTAACTAACAACAGTAATTACATTAATTGTGTTATAATCAAACATTATTATATTATTATTATATATCATCACAATAGAAGAATTACAAGATTATAATCTGCAGGCACATAAGCCTAACCAAGGCTAGTACACCAACCATGAATATTCTTTTGCAAATATTCAAACAATTAATCACACTAATAATGAAAACAAGATTACTATCAATGTTACTGAAGAGGCACAAATATAGTTAAAACCATAATATATAAAATGCTTTATATGGTTATATGTTGGTCGGAATGTCATGAACAATCAACTATAAGCTTTTTTTGCAAGCTAGTGGTTTGTATTGTCACACCGCGACATAATATACACACGTTGAAGTCACCATTTTCGTGTTTTCTTCATCCATGGAGCTTCTTTACCTGATTATCAATAGCCATTCATAAACATGAGAGACAGATTAAGAGAAGGATAAAAAGAAAGTATTTTTTAAACAATCTATGTTGCATATTAGAGCTGATTTTGATATTGATTTTTTGATGTGAAAATAACAAAGAAGCATACTATTAACTGTTGCATATTAACCTGGATAAAATGCTAATTTACTCAGCAATTTCTTACCTTTTTTGAGATTATCATATAATAATGATAATGATTAAAAGTTTAGGATATGGTTTTCGGGTGTAAATGCTAGAAAGTTAACAGATGCTATATGGTGTAAAATACTAACTTTTTTTTTTGAATGAAAGGATATTACCTTAATCTTTTCAGGGATTTCAGTAGATGTCCTTTTGGATCGCCCATGCTCCAAGGGATTTTGTAGCGAACCACCATCAGTGTTGCCGCGCCCAGATCTGTTAGGTGGAGGCTTGTATGAATGGGTCTCGGGTCCCCTGTAATCAATCTCATAAATCTCTGAATTCAGTTTATCTGTTTCCCGTTTCAACCGACCTATACATGTTCAAAATCCAGTGAATGTGATTAATCAAACAGTAAGATCTGAACATCTATCGCCTAGCTACTATACTCTTAAGCTATAAGTATTTAATAGATTCAATATGCAGAACAACAGATGATACCATACTATTGATTAGAACCTTCAACACAAAAGGCTCTTGACTAACAGACACAGAATCAACGTAGAAGGCCTTCAAATTTACCTCTGATACTAATATATAGAGAGTATATCTACGTAAACGAAAAATATAGAATACCAGATTTATGCGAGTAAGAATGCTTATTGCACTCTACTCTAAGACACTTGGTCGTCTTAGAGGTTGTGCAGAGATATAATCTTATAGGGCTTCCAAATATACTTCTAGTATAGTACTAATATATCAAGCCAAACGAATATATAAAAACTACCGTATGATTATTAACAGTTACACTTGATTATTCTTTTTATTTGTAAGGGCTTAATACTAGAAACAAAATTGAATTTACAAACCAATCAGTTCCATGTATCAAATCTGTTGCAACTGCAAGTCTCTTCAGGGAATCAAACAAACCTGTGGAGAATGCAGGAACTGCAAAAAGGGTGACGAAAATAATGACCATTGCGACACAATTTTTCTTGTTCAAGTCCATTGCGATTTGCAAGTTTCTGATCAAAGTAAGTGAGCACAAGTAGAAAGGTACCTAGGTGATGTTAAATTTATATTAAGACGATTGGATCACATAACAGCCTATTGCCACTGCTTAATTGTAAATTGCCAGCTGATCATCATGTATATTTCATGTCATTCATTCAATATACCTGTGTAACTGGACCAGCAACTCGAACCCAACCGTACCATAATGTTGGAAGTTATGACTGCAGCTCTTTAATGTACCTTTTTTATTTTATTTTATCAGACCTTATTTTCAAATCATATTGAATGTCAATTGTCATAACTCATAGTATCATATGGTCCTCTGGGCTCTCGCCTTGTATAAATAATTTATATCAATAAAATTATAATTTTAAATCTAAACAATAAGAACAAACTTTTAATATATGGTTGCAATGAGTAATTGACTGTAATTATAGTGTTATCCAAAATATATATTTAAGACTAGTAAATCATATCCATCAAAATCTCAATATATATGAAACCTTAATGATAAACAAAACTGGACACCTAAGTGTCGTACAACCTTTTGATCATGCCATACTGCCATATGAACATGTAAATATGATCAATGAATAATAACTATATTGTTTTTTTACTTTATGAATATAATCACGTTTCGCAACGCTTATTAGCAAGCTGATGATTTAGTTGAACATGTTCTTTCATTTGAACCGGCTAAGATTAGTGATTAACATGTTTTTACATATGAATTAATAATGAAAAGCTTCACCTTATTAATCAGATTTTACCTGTAAATTAAAATGTTTATGTAGAAAGGTTGATTTTGAGATTTTTTGTATTATGGGCTTTAATGATGGGCCTTAAAATGTCCTTTTTGGTATAAATGTCTTTCATGGGCATACAAGACATGTGCCTCATGTGGACTGTGGTCCAATATTCATTAAATTATTAATTAATTAATTAATTAATTAATTCTTAGTAAATCTTTGTATTCATCTTTACTATATAAGAAGAGCAAGTTGAACCAAATTTTGACACCTTAACTCTTAATATGGTGTCACATAAGTATCTAAGAATTTTACACTTGTCAAGCTTTATAATTAACACACATAAAATAAATTCAAGAAAATGAAAAATAATAATAAAAATACACAAATTACATATATCTTTATTTTTATTAGTTTTTACACAAGAAGAACCCCATCTATTTATATTTGGACACATTGGCACTTTAAAACTTGTCATGTGTCCACAAACTAATAAAAAAAATATTTAATACACTATATACTAATAATAATCTTGATGCTCAAATAATTAAAAATAATTATAATATTAATATCTCAATATTATTTTATACTTGTATTAAAAAGACATTAATAACCTTAAAAAGAAAATATATACATGTTTTAAGAAATGCACACGTCATGCACTTGAGAAATGAACACATAGAACACTTTTAAGTCATCTAACAACATAACATGTATCCTTAATATTTACTTTTCAATCTCTTATTTTATGATCTCTATTTTTTTTAATCTCATATCTTTATCAAAATGTGGATACATCATCAACGAAAATTGTTTAATAACATTAATACATTAAAAAAAATCTTACCTATTTTTCTAAAAAAATTGGTTATTTCTTTCTTATTTACAAGGACGATCATTATCCCTATAAACTGCAAATGATCATCTCTAATCGTGCCACATTTTATATATTATAATTTACTTATGAGATTATAAATGAAAAAATAATCTATATGCTTATATGTCTTAAATTGTTACACAGTAATATTTTGTCTTTCAATCTTCATTTTAAATATGTACTTATACTATGAATAATCAAATAAAACATGAACTTATTCTATAGCATTTTTGAGTTGCATCAAAAGTTATATTTTAAATTTTTAGTTCTAAATATACATGCCAAACTTTTATAAATTTCTAATCACTTTGAAGTTTGAACTATACAAACATCAAAGAAGTGTAATAAAACGTAAAATTTATACCTTCAATATTCTTATCGTTTCATTACATCATTGACAAACAAAAAGATCACAACTCCTCGTATTATCATGAATGATTAAATATGACAAAATCATTCTATAGCATTTTTGTTTTCCATATAAAAAAAAACCCAACTGAATTCACTTAATTAGTTCAATTTAAATTAATTCAATTCAACCGAACAAACTTTCTTATAAACATCAATCTTCAAGAAGGAAATATAGTTTTCTATATACATAAACATCGTGGGCCGTGCTTATCACGGCTACTGTCGTACCTAGTATATATATAATAAGAACTTATACACATGTAGCCATGTAGGTGTGATAATTTGTCTCTATCAAATGATGGACATGAATCCATATAGTGGTTTGTCAAATATTAATTATTTTTTTGTCAATATAGAACATCTAAAGATGGGTTTTGTCTAACATTTATTAGCTCCTAGTTATTATTTCGGACCACTCACCTTATGATATCTTTTATTTTAATACAAATATTGTCCAATGTTAAAATACACACATTATTTGTCGTGATATGCTATCATGTAATTCACATGTATAACTCATAAGAATATTAACCCTTATCGGATTGCAAGAAATGGCTTAATATTATTGACATTGTTATCAACATTTTGAACAAAACCAGATGTTATTTCTAAGGGAAATGGTCAATGTTAAAGCAATGTGAAAACGGATGCACTAATTAACGTTTTGAAACAATTGAGTTTTAGGTCATAAAATAAAGGGAAAGAAAACGACGTTCACTGTCTATAGGGAGTGATCCACCCGGTGTTGATGGTTTCACTTATACTCCATATTAGTTACAATCCGGGTTGTGTTTTTGTATAATGATCCAAGTCAAATTGTATTATAAAAAAGCTTTATATTGTTTAATCTTTTTGACAAAATTTTGGAATCAAAATAGAAAATAGTACAACTCTTAAATCGAAGTGAATCTGTCAAAACCGCATTAACAATATAAGAGGCGAAATGTGGCTGTAAAACAAGATCGTTCAAGGCAAGTCAAAGTTATGAATTATTGACGGTCAAAGTCTAATTTACACCAAAAAAATTTTATTTCATGTTGCAGTTTTTTATAATTATTTAATAAATATTTTCATTTTAAATTAATGTGTTCGAATATTAAATTATTAATTTTGTGTTACCGAAAGATACACTGGGGTCACTGGTAGTATGTAATTGTTAATCAGTAGATTTGTTTAGAATTATGTGTTAATTTGAATATTCTTATTTTGATATGTATATACCCGGAAAAAAGATTAATCATTATAATTTTTACTAATACATACTACGATGTTTGATATTTTTCCCTCTCCGTCATATTTATCCTCAATACTCCAACTGAACTACTTCATACTAACCACACAAAAAAAAGTTATTTCAATGGACATTCGTAATCTGGGTCCTGGGATCACTTGGATCTGCTACGGGGGTGTTTGGGGGAGCTTATTTCATTAGCTTATTGGTTATGCTTATTTGCTTATGTGCATAAGTAAATAAACTTTAAAATCTTGGCTTATGCTTATTAGCTTATTTGTGCCCAAAAACATAATAAGCTCCTCCAAACTAAGCCCATCCAAACACCTCAAGTGAAGCTTATTAGCTTATGAAATAAGCATAAGCAAATAAACACATCAAATAAGCTCCCCCAAACACCCTGTACGTCACTCCTCAAATATCACAATTCGAGCAATGTAGTTTTCCTGTAACACATGGAGCAGTTGAAATTGGACCCATGATCTATTTTACAAAAGCCTTATTTTTTACTGCTCACGGTAGAGGTGACAATTTTAGACCCATTGGTTATTTATGAGTCGATTTGGTTAATATTTACGAAGGGATGAGTTTGTTGGGTCTCCCATTTTTTTGGACGGGTCTAAATGGGTATATAATATAACCACCAATTGTATAACAATTAACTAATGGAACTAGCGAATAATTTTTTTTCCCTCATTTCATTTTTTTCATTTTTCACTCGAATAAAAAAAAGGTTGTTGGAAACCTGATGGGTCGACCCGACCCAAGACCCATTTGACCCAAACCCGTTTAGACCTATCTTTTTAAATGACCTATTTAGACCCGTAACCTGACTCAACCCATTCATTTTACCACTTATAGCTCACGGCCTCATGAGATTGTTTATGCTAAAAGAATGCTACAACCGGACTATTGTCATAATTGTTTCATACTAACGTTGTAAATAAGATTATATAATATACACATTATAATTTTCTTTTCTTCAATGTATTTTTTTATATGTATAATTAATAAAATGTACTTGTAAACTACTCTCATACATAGTCTTCTGGTGAAAAATTGATTCATATACAGTATAGTATACAAAACTAATCTTATTTTTTATGATGCTTTAAGTAGGAATTCATCACAGCTCATAAGTAATTTATTACTAAATTATACCATTTCATTGATGAATAACCTAAACTGACATATTGATACTAATTTCATCTTAGTTTATTTATATAATTTCATTATAACAATATAATAATAATTAGTTAATTAATCAAGTCTTATACAAAAGGGTTAATATCATGTATCCCCCTATTAACCACCAAAATAACACATTTACCCACCTAAACACTATAATTACATATATCCTCAATTTAAACCATTAATCTCTCACATTTACCCATTTTCTTAATTAAATCATATTAAACACTTTAAAATTCTTTAATTAATAATTTAAGACCATATTACCTATACTCCTTCACACTCGTTTAATAAATGACCTAACAAATACTGTAATTGAGAAAAATTAAAAGCAAATGAAATAGGTTTTTATTTTATTTCGAACGTATACGTACATAAGTCAATCATCGTCCATATCCAGTATGTAGTTGTTAACTTTAGTACACAAATTATTCTATATAGTTGTAGCTTTCTCACTACCATATTTATTAACATGTAAAATTTGATGACATTCTTTTACTTACTCGATGCATTAACCATTTAACCCCATCAACATAAGTGCCAATTTGATCTGTATGTACCCTTGTATCATTTTGTTCCGTTTTCATATATTACAATATCTTTTCGAATCGGACATCCATTGGTTTCAGCTAAATAATTCCTCTTTTGCTCTCTTCGTTTTAACAAAAAATAATATAAGCTTCACCATATAATACCTCAAGGTACTATTTCAAAGTTAAGATTTTTAAAACTACAATCCCATGTCTTTAAGGTTATCTTTTGGTTTATTCTAAACGAAGTTGAAATTTTATTGGATGTGATCGAGTTCTAATTGGTATAAAAATGGTAGGATAATCTAGAGGGGAAAGTATAGGAGTAAGGCTAAAATATTCTTAAACTTTTAATTTGAAAATTTTAAAGTGTTTAATATGATTAAATTAAGAAAATGGATAAATATGGGAGATTAATGATTTAATTTGGAGATATATGTAATTATAGTGTTTAGATGGATAAATATGTTATTTAGATGTTTAAGAGGGGGATTTATGATATTAACCCTATATAAAACTGATGGTGGCCTGGTGGGCTTGGGTTTGTAGATGGTTCATTTGCATTGGGCTTTGAGACAGATTTCTGCTCACGGTGAATATATCCGCGTTGTGGTCCCTTGGTACAAAAGTATTATATTTACAAAATTTCCATTATTAAATAACTAATCTTTTTAAATCATAGTTAATTAAAAATAATAAACCTAAAGATTCCCTCGTACGTCTCTAGGTCTTAATTTCCCACTAACTTTATAACTTTCAGTCAATTTTCTAGATCTCGCACGTGTTTGAGTCTCACGTCGACTTTTTCCTACTTATTTGCTGTCCCACAGAAAACAAATGTTTGATACTTCGATTTAATATCAAACAAAAATAAAGAGAGGTTAAAAAGTAGGAGTATTAGCAGGTCTTTTAGACATATATATAGTTACTTCTCAAAGACAATTTCATCGATAAATGATTATGCAACTGAATCAAATTTATACAAGGTTTGAACTCGTACGGGTGACGAAATCTTCAAATTCATACAAACTAATTCGTTTGTAGATATTTAAATCTACATATATAGATCACGGTTCTTCTTGTAATGAATCTATATTAGTATTAGCGTTTGATATGAGAGGGTTGTCTATAGAGCCATTGTCGTCGGCTGCTCATGTAGTGGAAGCCCACGAGTGTCACCCTAGGCACACAAGCGCTATGGCAAGTCGCGAGCGGTGTGTAGATTACGAGCGTTCAATTTTTATTTTTTCTTACTTGCTTTTTTTAATCTAAAACGATGATGTTATATAACAATATTAACTATGAGTCCTTATTGGTAAGTGACAGTGATGTAGTAAGTGAATTTCATAGCTCATTTATGAACGTCATTATAGGATGTACTCTTAACATCGCAACCTTTTATGAGTCACTAAGTAACAATAGTATTTAACTATTTATCATGGTTAAAGAATTTAACAAAAAATTCAATATACATTACAAAAAACACATATTTACAAAATTCATATTCTATAACTAATCTTTTCATAAAGTGAAAAGAAAAATATCAGCACAGAAGACAAAGCTAAAGTAAAAAAACACAAAATTTTACTGAATAATCACAATTAATTGGGTAATTAATTTTAAACAAGGTCAAACTCATACAAGAATTTTTTCCCATCTTCTTGCTGGTTCTGATTTACACTTGGTCAGAATTAATGGCACTGCTTTAATTTCTTTTAATTCTTCATCTCCATTGCTTTCATCACATTTACTTTCTTCATTCACTCCATTAATTTCTTCTTTCTCAATATTTAATTTCTTAATTTTGTTCACAACCTCTTCTTCTTCTTCTTCCCCTGTTTTCTCAATTCCTGATTCCCAGAATTTATTAGCTAATGAAGAAGACCTGTACGGTGCAGATCTACATCTCGTTAACAAAAACGCATTCTTCGGAGGTGATTTTGAAATTAAACCCTGATTAATAATATCTTCATTATCGTTTTCTTGTTCTTGTTCTTCACCGTTGTCGCCGGCGATGATAATCTTGGAAACACTTCTCGGAGTAGCTTCAATCACCGGAGATTCATGTAAAAAGCTTTGATTTTTACAACACCCACATCGAAAAAACAATACCCATTTGCTCAAAACGGCAAAAAACGATTTGGGTTTCAGTTTTTGAAAACACCGGCAGAGACGGTTTCTTGAACTCTGGCGGCGGACGGTGGCGGTTGGGGTGGTTCCGGCGGTGGGTTTTTTCTTCTTGGAGCGTCTGACACGTACTTGGCCGATGCACGTGACTTTAGGTGAAGACGGTTCTTGTATGGCCTCGATATTTGTGTTTTTCTTTCTGAAGAACATAGGGCTGGCACGTGACCTTCTTCTACTTTTGTTTCCCACATTACTTCTTAAAAATCTCATTAATGGTGGTGGGAATTTTTCTGTTCTTCCCGGACTTGATATGGGTTTTGTTGATTTATTCATATCTTTTTTTCTTCAAATCCTATATAAATATTTTTTTTTTTTTGCAACACACTATGTATTGAAATTTAACAAGAGCACACAGAGTGTGTTTGCTTGTTGAATTCCATTAAATGGTGTTATTGAAGGTTTTATGGAGAAGGAGTGACGGAAGAGAGGATAATGGCCTGATGGTGGTGGTTAATATAGGCTAGTGTTTTTTTTCTAGAGATGTAAATACAATTTAAATTTATATTATTATTGTACAAGTTTTGATGCTTGTGGTACAAGTTGGTAAATGAGGTCTCTTCTTTGGTATGTTTTTGTTCCAAAACGTATGTGGTTTTTACTACGAAGTAGAAACGTTTATCTACGGTTTTTTATTATTCAATTACGGAGTATCTTTGTTGCCTTATTTTAGACTAGAAATTAATATGTTTGTACATAACTCATTAGAGTTGGAGACTGAAGCTATCAACCGAAATTTATAACCGGAGATTATTTTTCAAGAAAAAAGTTCATTGAAGTATAAGAATTATTGAAAAAATAAAAGTACCAAATAAATTGTACTATGTGTACAAATAAAATGTTCCACATATACAAAGGTTTAGTAAGATATTTAAGGGGTCCTACTATACATACCATTTATTTATTATTAAATTAACTCTTCTGTACTTTTTTTGTACTTTTTCAAATCATTTTTTCTTACATTCTGTACATTTCTGTACTTTTTCTATTATTTTAAGCAACAAATGGTATGATAAGAAATAAAAAATGGTATGGAAAGATAAACCCTATTTAAGTTTGGAAGTAAATTGATTTTGTACTTGTGGAACATTCTCTTTGTACACATGACACAATATCATTGGTACTTCTATTCTTTCAATAATTCTTGTACTCTAATGATCTCATCTATATTTTTCAATAGATACTTAAAGCAACTTCTATCAAAAAGTATCATTGGAAGCCCTTGAACTGACGTTATATTGGGGGATTGATAAATACAACAACAAAGTTGTTTCATACAACACATTGTACAGCAGTAATAGCTTACTTTATAAATATGCATGAATATAACTTTGTTGTATAAAACCAATTTGGTGTTGTACTTGCTTTAAATATTTCACTAATAACACATACTCCGTATATGTTAATATATAGTTTGTGGATATTTAAAATACGACGAATGGAGCACATATTTTATAAAATCTTGCTATTGATGATTGACACAAATAAATTTTATTTTTATTTTTTTTGTAACTAGTGATTTCATGTTTCGATTTTTCCGTCGTGCGTGCAACAAAATATTTTTACCTTTGTTTAATTTTGAATTTGCACGGGTGTGGAGCGATGGAATCAGAAAACTTTTTACTTGAAAAGGCACCAGATTTGGTTGTCAATAATAATTTAATGTTTTTGTTATCTTTTCCTTTGAAATTTGTACCAACCCGATATATTTATTTGTAATATTTTCGCACTTACTTACAAAGGAGAGATAATTTGTTTAACGGTGGTGATTTATCCACCACCACTTTTTGTCATACACCACTATAATATATTTGTAGACTCTTTGCCCCTTGCAACATAAAATTCTTCAAACACTCTTTCATAACTTCAAAGGCAAAAATGTCCAACACATGATTTTGGTGGTGTATAACAAAAAAGAGATGATGTACAAATTACCGCCTTTTATTTAAACATCATAAAAATTAGAGGACTCAAAATGTAAAATACCTAAATGATGATTAGTCAACAACAAGATTCATTTGTGCTATCAAACATTGCCATTGATATGCGTTTCATTTATTTGTTTTTTTTTTGTTAATTTTCGGTGCATGATAACTAGCCGATAACCCGCGTAATGCGGCGGAAATATATTTGAAATTCGTTAAAGAAGGTGGTGAAAGAGCAGTTGAAAAATTGATATAAAATATACGGGTTTAAATCAAACAAATAATAATAATACGAAGTAATATGATGAACAACACTATAATAAATTAAAAAAACACTGCATGTCTAAAATATGTGCATTATTATAAATGTCATATTTATATGATTACGTGAAAAATTACATAACAGATAGTTGAAAATAAATTAAAACTTCAAATAGCAAAATCTAAATGCACATGAATAGATTGTTTTTTTTCATGAGTACAAGTTTATTTATATAGTGTTAATTTGGCTATGTTTTTTGTGTGTAGTGATTTTGTAATTGATTGAGTAGCGAATATTTTGATGTAATTGATTTTGTAGAGTTATTGTATAGTTGACTTGCCAAAATAGGTTGACATGTTAGATGATTAAATAGAAGGGCATTATGAGGATTTTTCATATGACATAAGATCAACATATATGAATGCTTAATAAAGGGTTAGAGATAATAACAAATTTATTGTGTGACGTGTTTATTCTTTTAAACACTATGCATTTATAAAGGTGAAGTAACATAGTAAAGTTGTTGCAAGTATATGTTTGTATTCACTCTCTACGAGAAATCCTTAAATTGCTTTCATGGGACTTATTTTATGTATGGTCTTGTGGGATAAGACAACACCTACAAATGTTATGATGAGTAAAGGATTATTGATATAAACCCAATATAGATATGAAGAATTGCTCTTTGTTACATCTAAATATCGTCTTTACATCTATGATAAGCTGAGTTAAAACTTATAACAATTACTAAAGATGATAAATCGGCAGTAAGGCGAAATTACGCCTTAATGGAGAGATTTATGCTAATAGTTAGAAGGAGAAGATTGTAAGAAAGGTTATTGGCATGAGTGTGTGACACTCAGATCATCTCCAATGTGTACACTATATGTACTTTTTACATTATCTTAATGTAAAAATGACATAAAAAGCTCTCAAATGTTAGCTTTAAACCACTACACTATTTTAGTGCAACTCTAAATTCATGTTAAATTACACCAAATTTAGTGTTACACTAAACCTTACATTAAACACCATTCACTATATAATAATAATAAAAAACCAATACAAATGCATTTTTGTACTATGACTTTAACACTATCTTTGTGTGATGTACTTTATATATTATTTACAAAGTTTTAGTGTAAATATTTTGTATACATATTGAAGTGAAAAAATTTAGTGTAAGAATATACTTCAAATATATATGTTTTGCATTATCTTAGTGTAAAGTTTTAGTGTATACATTAAGATGTTCTTATAATTGTACACTATAATTTATACAATGATGTACTAAAAACAATGGATGCATTACGATTTAAAAATATGCATCAAAACACATGTTAGTACTAGAATCCATATTACGAATTTTTTTTCGTGATACTTGTTTTATGCCTCTTAACCGGATTCATGCATTACTACCTAAATGAACTAGTAGCAAAATACTTGTACAAAGTTTCATGAAAAACTTTACTTATAATAATAACAATAAAATGTGAAAAAAGGGATAAACAACACATTCTAACTTCAAAGTTGATGTGAAAAAAGGTAGATTTTTTGGAGACCAACAAAAATGGCTCCCACCTTTTCCTTTCTAGTATCTATTTTTCTGTACAAGTAAACAGAGAACTTACATAGTTGAGTTCCATTTTGGTACATTTACAGAACTACCCCCACTCTTCCTTTGAAGACACACCCACAAAACAAGTATAAATATGGAATTTCACCCATGATGAGGTGATAGATCATGTTGGAGGGTACCCAACACTCCCATAAACATAAAAACAAAATGTCAACATGGGTTTCAGAAAATTATTTCCTTTCTTGCACTCAATCAAGAAAGAACCTTGTCTTTTGACCCCACTATAAAAACAGGCCCCTATGCAAAACCAACATACACACAATCTAAACAATAGACAAGACTATATAGAAGATCATTTGTTTAAAAAATATATATATATCAACTGAGTCTTTGTTATAAATTGTAGAAGAATGGCCAAAAACTATGTAAACACTTTGTGCTGATTAAATTCATTTAAGCCTACATGGTCTTTTGTATAAGATGTATAGCCTTGTTATTAGTGAGACGTTTTTCACTAATCGGTTGGTCGGATTTGAAGATTAGGGAAAAGAAGAATATATTAAGAGCGGTCGAGCCCAAGGTCAACAACGGTGTCATTCTCTTACTTTGAAAATTGTTTGAACTCTTTTGCCTCTTTTAACAGCGTTATAAAAACTATTCTAATACTGTTAACGAAGAATATTACTAATTTTGTTATGAGCAGAAGAGATATGAACAATTCATTAACTATAATGTATTACATAAAGTTTTGATTTTTGAGATTCTACCAAGAGGTGCTTTGTATACCATAAGCATTACTCTACTATACCTTTATGCGAATTTACTCATTTGATGTAACTTTTTATTCCACACACCACAATTACTCAACTGCCAGAAGAATAAGAAAACATTATTTAGATTTCCAAAAATTCCATACACTTTGAAAAACAAGCAACTTATCAAATACTAGTCAAATACCTAGAATAAGTATATAGATTCTAAACAATGTACAAGTTTTATCATATGATGGTAATGTAGCCAGGTTAGTATATTATGCTGATAAACATGTCAATCGAAGTCGATTGCCCTTTTGATCCCAACTACTGATCTTCCATTACCATTTATCATCTTGTTATAAGCTTCGTCAATTTGGTCTTCGCTTTCTTCATCTGAAAATACATAGTTGAATGGTATTTTAGGTTTCAAAAAAGTCAAATAATCGAAGTATCTGTGTGTCTTAAGCTCTTAATGACGTACAAAAGCTATAAAAAATGTTGATTTAGTTAATGAAATTGGTTTGAGTTTGACTTTGAAAGTCAATAGTGTACCTGTGGGACATGTCAGAGAAAAATCAGTGAGGCGTTTAACACAATCCTTTAATGCTTGGAGCTCAGATTCTTTCTCCACAAGCTTGGAATTTGTGTGTTGCAATTCACACTCTAAGTCAACGATTTGACTTTCCTGTTGTTGGATTAGAAGATGGCATAGTTTTTGATCAAGTTCAGATGGCATTACACTGTTGCATTGATGATATTCCAAATTAAAATCTTGTGGCTTGGAGAGATTTTCATTTGAAGTTTTGTTCTGTAGAACATAAACAAAACTTGGTCAGAAATTGTTAAGTAATGTTTCCGATCAATAGTATAATTATAAGCTATCAAACCAGCTTAGAATCAATGGTAAGAAAGCACATATGCGGATTTAAATATGTGAAAACCTGTAAAGTTGCTTTCTTGAAACTGCATAAACAGATTATGTGCTTATAAACTTTTCTTGTTCGGATAAAGCTGTTAGATCTTAGTAGAGATGGCAAAATGGGTAGGTTGGGAAACGGGTCGAGATAGGTAGACACTCAGACATGTGATTAAGACTTATTTTACATCACCAACCTATATTATATAATTTCAATAAAAATCTATAATCACAGAAGGTTGTTCACACTAAAAATACCTTTTGGGTTACTTTTGACCTGTTTCTTTTTCGGCGAAAGTCTCTGATTTGACCTATTGAGTCAATTGGACCCATTCATAAGTCAATTTATCATTTGACACACATAAGTTTTAATCAGTTCCGTTACATTTCTTATTTTGTCAGATTCAATGTCTCATATGCACCCACAATCACTTATCTGTTTCACTCTAAACAAAATGTCATATAAGGGAGCACAATGTAACACACTATGTTTGCTTATATGCTATAAGTTCAAAGTTGAAGTTGAATTTAGGTTGTATTCTCAAGCGAGTCGAATGGATTGAAATTTACCCAAAGCCAAATTTTGATGCATACATCACGTGTACACAACGTCACAACCTCCCAAATCAACATCTCAAAAAATTATATGCTTATAAGAAGGATAAAAAATCGTTTTCCACAGCATAATTAATACTTGGACTATTTTTAAAAGATTTGGCAAAGGAAATGTTAGCATGTCAACCCGACCCTTTGTGACTTAGACCAGCTTGTGACCTCTACTCTAATTTATAAAAATGGAGTATTTAGAAGAAAAAATTGCACCTGATCAGAAGAAGTTTCAGTGCTGGTCACTTGAAGCTTTAGAAGCTCAGACTCGAGTTCAGCTTCTAATTGATCCATTTCTGCAACATTTCGATGGGGTTCTTCCGTGAGAATGCTACTTGCATATCCAACTTCATCACTCATGGGAAAACCAAGAACTTCAATAGTATCATCATTCTCAAATATAATTTGACCTGATTTAATACATGCGCTTTTCTCATTTGCTATTCTTTCAACTTTCAAATCACACAATGATTTCCTTTTACAAATCTCAGATCTTAATTCTTGAACAACCTTAGCAGTCTCATCTACAGTTGTATTTAGCCTATCAATTTCGGCTTTCCTGGCTGACATCATGTACATTATTCCAACTCCAACTCCATAACCGAACGATGATTTGTCTGAAATAAATTAGAACAGAAAAATATTACTAACTTACTAACCTAGCATGGAACGTAAAATAATAATCAAGGATAGATGACTCTGAAACAAAATGAGGGTTCAGAACCCATTATGACTCTTAAACACATTAAACACATATACAGTAAAAGCCTAGAAGGAAAGTAAACATGGATTAGGTGCCTGAAAAGTTATCAAACTTTACCCAAATGCACTTGTATGTATCCAACTTTAGAAAGTTGGATTTAAAAAGTTTTTATTGCATGTATCAAACATGTATGGTTAATTACATACAGTACAATAGGGTTCTGTATATTTTTGATACAGCTTTAGATAATACTATAATAACAGATTACTAGACCACGAGTTAACTTTAAATGTGTAACACATCACATTTACCTTTAACATTAAAAGAACCCCATTTAGCAATAACATTTCTGCAGGTACGATTCTTCTTCAAAAAAATAGCAAATTTCTTCCTACTACTATATTTATTGACTACGTAATCATCAAATTTCTTCTCGGACCCAAATTTTCTTTCATGATGTACTATATCACCTTTAATTCCATAACTACGTCCCAATTTCTTCTGAGGATTCTTTGATCCAAGAGAAGCACTAGAAAGCCTATAACTCGATGATGTTTTTTCACCCAAAATTGAAGTTTCTGAGGAAATTTCAGGGAATTTGTTATCATTTTTATGTAGAAGATGTTTTGTGAAATACATAGTTCCTGCTATTGCTGAAACCAGTATTACTTGCCACGTTGTGTATTGTTGTTCAATAATGAAACAATGGAACTTTGGGTTGTATAATCTTTTCACAATGGAGGTGAATAACATCTATAGATACAATTATCCCTTTGGAAACTAATTTATTTTAGGAAATAACTCATAACATACTCCTATAATTACTCTTATAGACTCCTAATAATGCTGTTGAGTCATTTCCAGTTAACCCTTCACTCACTCCCTTTCTTATATTCACAAAACAAGAAAAGATATTACATCAATTTGATATTGTGTATACATATGCATCCAAAAGAATATAATATAATATAAATATAAATAACATATATAATAATACAGTCATCCTCATAATTAGCCCATAATAAGTAAAAGGTAGCATAAAGTTATCATATTATTTTTACACTAATGTGGTCAAAAAGACAATACTGAAATATCAATTAGAGTTAGCTTTTCCATCTTTTTACCAACAGCTACAATAGCACATATTCCATAGGATTTATCATGCTTTTCTAAGTTGATTACATACAATAAAAATTTAATTGAAAATTGATATTGATAATAACCTTAAAGGAACTCACGAAATCATACCTTTAACATCAAAAGAATCACATTTAGCAAACGCATTCTTTCCGGTTCGCCTCTTCTTCAAACAAACAACAAATTTCTTCCCACTTTTCCTCTGATCATCACTAATCTTCTTATCAAATCCCAATTTTCTTTCATTCTTTCCTTTAGTTCCACCTTTAAATTTCTTCCCAACATTCTTTGACTCATGAGAAGCACTAGAAAACCTAAAAATTGAAGCTTTATCATCAGCATAATCTATTTCTGCAGATAAATCAGAAGTTTGTGGAGAATCATTTGTGGGTTTGTTATCATATTTGTGGAACAGTTGTTTGGCAAAATACCCAGATCCTGCTATCGTTGCAGCTAGCAAAACTTGCCACATTGTGTAATCTTGATCAAGATTCAAGAACAAGGGTTTTAGAGATAGATAATGAAATTGGAGTGGTTGGTTGAATCAGAAGGGGTAGCTAGATACAGATTGTAGATTTGAAAGCATTCAACAACAAATAGGAATGTGTAGCTATCAACAGATGGAAGTATCACAGGACCAAATCAGAGTGTTGGTGAAGGGGCAAAAGAAAGAAGAGGAAAAAAAATAAAAGGCTGCAAGTCACGTGCTTCCTGAGTTCCTGCTTTGAAAAAGTTTGATTTTTGGAGGGAGCTAGCATTTTGACTATCTTTGGATTAGGAAAAATAGATCTTATATCTTGAGCAATAGTTACGTTTTAAGCTTATAAGCTTATATAAATTGCCCACTAAAAAGTCTATTTTCTGATTTAGATTCAATTTTAAAGATCATTATATTGGACTATAGACATGTCTGGCAAGATGAAGGTTATAACTGAAGCTAGAAGTTGTATTTTAATGTTTTTATTTTTATTTTTAAGTATGTGACAAAGTAACTAGAATCAATGTTTTTAAAACCTGGTTGAACCGGACGATCGGACCGGTTCAACCGGAAACCGGAGGCCCTTCGAGCCGCTCAAAACCGATTTTGACCAAGGTTTGACTGGTCAGCGAATCGGGCGGTTCGGTCAAAACCGGACGGTTGAACCGGAAACCGGACGGTTGGACCGGATTTTTGATTTTTTCTTTTTAAATTGATTTTTGACCGGTTTTGGGGCGGTTCGGCCGGACCGGTCCGACCGGAACCGGACCCCTTTCCGGTCCGATCCGTTTTTCGGTTTTAAAAACAGTGACTAGAATTGTTGCTTATTTTTTAAACTTTTTTTCGATGATCCCATATTATATGTCAATAGAGAAAGCAGATTCGGGAAGAATGCGAGTTATTTTAGTATGTATGTAATCTTGTAAAGAGGGTTCAACTATGGTTGTTATCATATACTTGAGTCATAATATCTTTTATCTACTACTGAGTAATTAGTTTTATAAGCTTAGTAGCTTACAAGTTTAAGCCCCATATACTTTTGATTTGGTTAAAAATATATTTTGTTAAAAAATATTATAATTATAATTATAATAATGTTAGTTAACAAAAGTTGGCCATTATTAAACATACAACATAAACATTGATCCACTAAGTTACTGCCCATAGTAAAGTTTTCCTCGAAAGTGCGGTAATTACTTAATTTCAACGTGAAATTGATTATTGAATCATCAAATTGTTCATTTTCATCTAAATTGCCCAAATATTGCATGATCCAACTGGATGCATAGATAAGATAAGATGATGTATTCAAACGAAATAATCACAATCAAATAGAACTCTAGCAGAGTATATGGGACATAATTGTTCTACTCCATAGTATATTTCGCATTCGCCTTAAAAATTTATATGTAAGATAACATGAAGTTCCTATTAATCCATAAGATCGCCTGGTACTACTAATGGCAACAATACATATAAGTTTGTATCAAAGTAATGATAAAATCTATAGGACTTTGTTTTTTGCAAACTACAGTCCTTGGAATCAATGGCAAACTGCAACATGACCACCTTGCTTTACATACCACCAATTTGTCAGTCCATAATATGCAGTTTACCTGCTGAAACAAGAAACAGATCTTAGTTTAGCATGAATCATTTACAAATGAATAACAGGTTCAATTTCACAACTTAAAACAAGAGACGTGAGATACTATACACTTTAGAACATAGGATATGTCGAATAATGAACAATAACATAATCATAATAACAGATAACAGATATGCAAATTGCAAAAATTTAATAACTTTCTGAGACTGTCTATAAAATTCAACTTCATAAATTATTTTTTAGATAAAGGATACTAAAAAGACCAAGTAAATAACAATAAAAATAACCAAATTAAGCATAATCGAGACTTTTACCGAGATTGGGGCTTAACATTAACTGGTAACCAGTGCCCAAATGAGGATGTTATGCCTACATGACCAGTCCTATAATAACCAACTACATGACCAGTTAGCCGGTTACGACTTACGAGACAGAACCGGACGAGTCCCAGCCCTTTGGTTGTTTGTGCATCTCTAACTATGTATAGATACCCTACAGTAAGTGTGACTGTATAATTACTATTCTTAAAGTGCGTTGAATTAATTTTTTCGAATATGTTATGTACACAATTCAAGGGGTTTTGGTGGGAAAAGAACACAGTTCAAATAGCAATGCAAATCCTTAAAACCAGCACAATAAGTCCATTTCTTATTAGATAGGTGTCAAACAAACAACACTATACACTTACTGAATATAATTCTCATCCCAAAAAGCTCAATATGTCACAAATAAACACCACTGAAAAGGTCACCAGGCATACTTCCCAACTATGCACAGGGTTTCAGCAGTTCCTGTCTAATATTCTTCTCCGTATAATTTTTTTCAACATAATCCTAAATGGTGATAGAACACCGTAATATTTAACTCAGAACTTAGTTTAATCAAATGAATAGATGACACGCAAATTTATCATATAACATTGTGCATTCTAAGCCATCTGAAACCTTAAAAAACCTTGTAATAAAGTAACTAAAAGCATACATAACAATTTGACAGAAACAAGTACACAAATTAAACGTGGCACAAACATTCCATAAAAACATAAAACCACTTACCATATTCTATCCTTCAATCATTCTGCTCGCTTATAAGACGAGTGCTTCCTCGCAGCTCTAGCATTATCATATTCAAATTTTAACAAATTCGGAATATGCGAAGTATCCTTCACATAAAACCACCTACCAAAGAAACTCTCTTCAATCACAGGAAACACACCTCTTAACACCGAATTCACAACCCAAAACCAACCACCACCAAGAAACGCACCAAGCGCCGCACCCGCAAACACTTGAGCAACCGTATGATACCCCAAATACACCCTAGAATACATAGTCAACAATGCCAATGGCCAAACCACAATTCCAACTAACAGCATCTGTTTCCTAAACAATATCCCAATCTTCTTATACGTGAGTAACGTAAAATACGTAGCGAAAAAGAACATATACTGCGAATGACTCGAAGGCCAACCGTGTGAATCGCACATTTCAAGCATTATACACGTTTCAGGTCGAGCTTGTTGTACGGATGTTTTGATTACTTCGTTGATGAACTGCGAAATTATCAAACCTAATGCGAAAAACATACCTTGTAATTCACGGCGGAATAAGAAATGAGAAACGAAACCGCCGAGAGAAATGAAAACCGGAACTAGTGAAATCCATGCTAAGAAATGCCCTAATTGATCGCCTTTGAAGTAACGGACGTGAGTTAGGGTTACTGCTCGTAGTTGTTGAGTTGACATTGGATTGAATTGGATTAGGGTTTGAGTTAATTTGGGGGTTTTTGGAGAATCAAATCAAAAGATGGTCAATGATTGGAGAAAAATGAGATCTGTTGAGTCTGTGCAGTTTCTTAACCGTAAATCAAGGCATGTTACAAAAATAACTTCTTTTTTGCTTTTATTATTTTTTATTCAGTTTCAAATATTCTCATATATTGTTAGTGACGAGCGACATGGATGATGATTCGTACCCTAGTAAACACGTTTTAAGTTGTTGTAATGTACAACAGTATAAAGCATATTTAATAATGTACGGAGAAAAATTAATGGTGTAGCCCTTTATTTATTTACGTATTTTAATGAAATTATTATTATATTATTATTATTTGATAGGTTTTAGTTATAAAACTTGTAAATAAAGTGTAATAAATATTTTTTCTCATTTACACTCTTTAACGAAATCGATCATCATTTAATTAGACTATTCCCAACGCTAATTGATTTCACCAACCGGTTAGCAACCAATTAGGTGGGAAGGTGCCAACGGCAATCGTATTTAAACCGGTTTGGATCCACAACCGGTTACAACCGGATAATTGATTCACGCCAATTTGTTAATCACTTAAAAACTGTGGGGCCCACATGTTATTATTCCTTTTTTCCTTTTGTAGTGTATTAAATAATTAAAATGTAAATAAAATTGTTTGGAAGTGGTTAAACGGTTGACACGGACGAATCAGTTTTGAATCAGTTGATGGAAGTTGATGTGGCACTGATGTTGCATAAGTGGTTAGGTAGTGGTTCAACCACGATTGAGAGTGGTCTTATAAGCGTGTTGGATATATTGGGTAAAGTATATCTGAAAAATACAAAACTCACTCAGATTTACAAAAATATACCCACAAAATGATGTGAACATGTAGAGGAACCAATCAAAATTGTTTGTTTTTCTTTTCTCTTGCTATTTCGTCAAATTATAAGTTTATGTCATTGTGTGAATGTTTTTTGTAAATTTTCTGTGAGCCTAAGTGCCTAACATGCCTCATTACAGAGTATGTAAAGGACCCATGTCTAGATTAAGTCCACGAGCCGTCTCTAGATGCCAATTAATATCATGAACCTAGTTTGGAAGCTCAATATTATTCCCTCTTCTCTTCTTTTAAGTTAGAAGATATGATCCGTACTGATCTTACGTATCATTATACAAAGAATGATGGTCACCAAGGGCGGAGCCATGTAAAATGTAGGGGTAACAGTCGCTACGAATCCTTTCGCTATACGTAGTGTAAATTTCATATAAAAGTTGCATTTTTTTGTTGCATTTCTTCCTTGTGCTACAGGTTAACTAAAATTTAGATACTCCTGCTACCGGTTACTCAAAATTCTGGATCCGTCACTGATGGTCACGATCCAACATAACAGTACGTAACATCTTTACTGCTAACAGCATCAAATATTTCACTTTGAGTTGATATACTTATGTTTCATTTTTTGTCATTTTTGTACTATTTTGTGTCCTTGAAAGTTTTAAACTTTCAATGTTTAAAATACAAGTAGTTTGCTTGACATTAAGGTTGATATAACAAACTCTAAAAAAACATAATATAACCAACCACCTTCTATTTCATATCAAAAAGACTTCATTGGGGTAAAAGTTAACCAACCCCAACACACTATTGACAACTTTGCAAGTTGTAAAATACCATCTTCTATATGACTATATGTACCTATAAACCAACATGTACCAAAAGTTGTATTTGACCATCAATGGTTAACCTATGCGTTACTAAACACACATGTATTCGGGCTATGTATTCCTTTTCTACTCATCAAGCCCATTTGTCTCCCCAAAATAAGAATCAAGTAAAAAGTCGGCCATCATTCTTAGATCGTCATTTTCATGATACTGCAACCTTTCAATTGCATCAATCCCATCCGCTCCTTCAACAAGCTTCTGACCCTCATCATTGGGCATCCCTCTTAAAACCTGAAGAGTAGGTTTGAAACAAATATTTGTGAGATTGGTTAATATATATCATTCTTTGTCTTTTTCGATTGTTCACATGTGTGCAGTAAACTACACATAAGCTTAGATGCGGCAAGTGGCTGATTGTGTCATGTAAGAAAGTTAGCGGATTAAATATTTAACAGCTGAAAATTATTCTGTCTTTGTTGCATATAACTTATGTGCAGCTAACAGCATATGTGTTATGCCCAATTCTATTAAAGGACTTATTTTGAATGTTACCAGTTGGATGAATTGAAGTCCAATTCGTGCAGCATCAGGATCAGCTGATCGAACTAGATAAATGAAACCAGAAAGACATCCATTTCTGACAAATGAAACCAAGTGGTCCAACAATAAGCTTGGCCTCCCGGACCCATTATCAACTGGTCCCACACAAAGGTTGCCCAGAACATATGCCACCTCTTTTTTTAAGTTAAATGGTGCAGTAGCAAGAAGCTGCAGTAATATTGACACTGCTTCACTCTTGCATATCAGTTGCTTGTGAGCAACTGAGCCTGCTGCTATGTTTGACAGCACCCAAGCCGCTTCCTACAAAAACCAGAACTTTAAAACAAAACTATGACGTTGAGGTTTATAAATCGGTTAAATCGAGTTTCTCTATGCATAGAACCTCGCGGGTCATTTTATTTGTATACAAAAATAAAGTCATGGTGAATTTGAAGAGAGCATACCTTCTTCACGCCACGATGCTCGCTTCTCAAACATTTACTCAGTAATCGTATAGTATTGTCTGCGGACATCAGCAAGCGAATAATTAATAAACAATGATAAATAAAAAGATGAAAATTTGTGAAAGAATCGAGTAGAAGTTAGAACTAGCCTGTGATTTCATGCCCAGGAACAAGAACATCATCTGTGGTGTAAGCATCACTGGCCATAAGATTACCTAAGCTCCGAAGCAGCTGCATACAGCAAACAGATTAGATTACAACACCACTATAGTGTCATTTTTAATAAAATTGATTTAATTTTATTTAAATTACCGGAAAGAATGATTGCAAACTATTTGAGGAGGCCAGTGGGCCCACAAGAACTTGAACAAGGTCGGTCTTTATCAGCACATTTGCAGCAACATCTGAAGAAGATAGATGAGAAACAACCCACGCTACTTCTGTAGCTAATTCAATGTCCCTGGTCATAATTTACTGCGTTAGCTTTTTTACAATATCCCAAGGAAAAAAATATAACAATTCGTTTTTGTATTAATGATAAATGAAGCCAGTTGTTAATATTGTTAATAATGTACTCGACATTAATATAGTGACATGGGGTAAATCATTACACCCAGGTTTTTAGTTATAACATTTTCTACAGCAATATCACTCTATTACCAATTGTAGATAGTTTTTTAGATAACAAATACGTAGTAATTCATTAATGAATGTTCTTTATGATATGTAAC
Organism: Pseudognaphalium luteoalbum; assembly: GCA_963422505.1. Classification (NCBI taxonomy): domain Eukaryota; kingdom Viridiplantae; phylum Streptophyta; class Magnoliopsida; order Asterales; family Asteraceae; genus Pseudognaphalium; species Pseudognaphalium luteoalbum. Next base: position 20,946,257 of record OY730192.1, read on the forward strand.
AACTTACGGTTTCTTCAGGTGTCGAAGTATGGCATCCAACACACCATCAATCTGTATGAGTTCTGCTGCAGTCTCTGGGTCTGATCCCTACATTCAAAACGATAAAAGAATTTTTGAAAAATTGTTTCTTTTTAGAAAGTACCTCCTATATTTACTGACGTGTGACTGAAAACTGCAAAAGACAAATGACTCGTCCTTTTTTGACCATTCAACATATTCACCATGGATCGCGTATGTAATTGTGGGTCCCATTTACTTGATTTGAAGATGGAGGAAAAATAATGAAACAACGGAAACTGATTTCTTCTTTAAAACGAGGAGATTAATATTTAAAAAACCTTGATTAAGTTCGATAGCACCCAAGAAGCGATTCTGGCAGTTGAAGCGTCATCTGATAATATCATTCTTGCAATAGGACGTAAAGCTCCTTGTGAAAGGAGAAGATCTCTTAATTCGACCCCTTCACCAGCCACATTTCCTAATGCCCATGCACATTGCTTGGCAACAGATAATGAACTTTTTTCTACAATTTAATCAATCAAAATAAGAATTATCAGCAAATAAAAATCGAAAAAAATAATCAAGTCTTTTTCTAATAAGTTCAAGCTAAAGTGGATAATATGTCCTACATTAATGTGTACTTTGATACTTTCCTTTTGATATGTCCCACATCAACTTTTCGATTGTTCTTAATGTAAAAGGATTCTCTCCCCACTTTCCAAAACTACCCATTATAATGAACAAATAAAGATGGTTATAATCATCAAGGTCCCGCCGTAATTAAGGAAGCATGCTAGATGCACTCATACACGGGCCATATCATAAAAAGCGAAAAAGTTAAAGCTACTATTGCAATGTTACAACATGTTTCGTTGTTTATTGATACACCGTAATTTATAAAGATGAAAAGGTCAAGGGGAGCGGAGGGAATCATAGGAATTGTAGCTTTTTTATTACTAACAAAGTAGAATGTTTACATCAGTGGTACTTTACCCTTAAGCTTTCCACAGTGTTTGGATCTGCGTGCTGAAACAGACCCACTTCTGACTTCATACTAATTGGAACGAAACTGATTTATGAGACATTCAAAGGGTAAAAGGAAACTATGTTACTACAAGTTTTTTAACTAATTGTCATTTTTTGTCATCTGCAGCGCGTTTTATTACAACTTAGATTAGAATCTGAATTCTAGTATTCAAAATAGCATAATCATTGCCTCTAGTTGTTATAGCAATTCTGCAATGAACTGGTAACGTAAAAGGATAGATATAAAAAATGTCACTGACCTCCAAGATGAACAATAAGTAGTGGCAATGTCGGTAATAAGGCTTTCGTTTCCTCTGACTTTCCAGCAGATATGTTTGTAAGACACCAAGCTGCTTCAAGCAACTGCATTATTATGAACATAAATTGAAAATAAACAACGAGTTTTATGAATAAAGCAGCCTTTAGCACCTCTTGTAAGTTGTTTGACAAAGAGTTACGTTACTGGAAATGTATGAAATGTTACTTATAATTATATTGTATGTTTTGAACTTAGAAAAAGTTCGATGGATTTTCAGACGCTAAAGTCTAAACCTTAAACCAAAAAATATAAAAAAGTATGAGTTTATGGGATATAAAGCTAAATTTAACCTGTTCATCTTCTGAGCCAAATGAAAGACATTGAGCAAGTAGAGATATCGCTCCACGTTTTAGAGCAATTTCAACAACAGGAAAGTCCGATCTAGACAATAACCGCCTAAATTCACGAAGCGCGATTACCTTATTTTGAACCGCGTCTTTCCCCCTAATTATAGAAATGAATAATTATTATAAACCAAAACAAGACTTGTCCAAGATTTTGAACTGGATCACACCTTTGAATGCAAAATCAAGATAAACTAGTCTTACTTTAAAGAAAGTGCAAGCTTCAATTGTTCAACAGCAGACGATGTTTGAGCCTCTAAAACCGATGGTTCCTCTTCAATCATCATATCACCATCAGTTGTAACATCATCCATATCAGTACTAACTACTTCTTTACACGATCGTTTACTTTGAAACATCGCTTCTCTTCTTTCTTTCGCCACCGAAAACGCATGCTGTCTTCTTCTTTGAACAGCAGCATTGCCAACTACATTCCCATATAATTTAATTAATAGCATATACTCCGTACTTGGTAATCAGTTTTGTTTTTTTTTTCTTTGAGAAAACCATAAATAAACATTCATAACATAACATATATTATTGTAATATCAGCATATTCAAACAACAATTACACCAAAATTCCCAAATTTTATCTAACTGGAATCAGTAGTTGACTTTCCCCAAAACCAGTAAAAACCCAAATTACAATTTCAGAAAATCGTATAAAAGCGCTAAGATTCATTCCAATAACACTAATTCATCCAAGTAAAACCTACTAAATATACCAATCAAGAAAAATACACAAACTAAAAATAAAAAGAGGTGTTTGGAAAGAAAGAAAGAAGGAAAGATACCTGTGTTCTTGATAGGGTCTCTTTTGTTAGGAGCTGTAATTTCACCTGCCATAGCTGCGATTACAGAAATGAGGAAACGAATTAAATTATAGATTATTGGTAGGATTGATTAGAGAAGAATGGAAATGGGTTTTTTTTTTAAAACAGGGAGTTTTAGGCGCGCCTTGAGGGTTGGTCAAACAGTAGGAGTCAGACAAAAGGGACTGAATGAAGGAATGTGCAATTTTGTCTGTGTTATAGTGTTTAGCCTATACCCTGATTTTAGTTGTCTCAAATGGAAATTAGGGTTATTAAATCCTAAATTAATTGATTTCGGCATTTGTGCTTGTTAACAACCGGAAATTCACATGTAGTTGGTAAATAGCGGTTAAAAAACAACTTGATTGGTTAATGTTCACTATTTAACTGTAATTGGTTGACGGTTTCAGAGTGGTTGTCAGTTTTAATGGAAGTTATGAGACAGTTATAATATTAAATACCTTTAGGGTTATGTATAACAAAATCCTATTTTAAAATAAGAAATTCTAGGGTGACAAATTTATTGCGTTAGCATACGAATTCCTTGAAACTTATGAGAGCTTGATTTTCTTTTTCTTTTTCTATGAGCTCAAACGTATATTCTTGTTTGATTGACAAAATTTAAAAAAACTTATACATGAAATAAGCTCCGAAAAGAATAACATATTTGAAGTAGCTTATAATAATAAACTCAAACCTTATAAAATGAAAAATTACAAGAATACCTTATATATCATACATTTTTTGGTTATTTTATGATAATTTACATCTTTAAGTTCCAACCAATTTTATCGAACACTTATAAACTTCAACTTCTAGTTAAAAATATAAGATTCCGTTAACAGCGACTAGTTTTGATAATGACATCTATATAATACAAGATAAAGAGTTCGATCTAAACATAACATGTGGTAATATATATTTTACAATTTGATAATGACATCTATATAACAAATATATATTACTATACATATTAAAAACATATTTTAAAACAAACAATTACTAAAGGTAATTCACACTATTCCTAACATATTCCTACTCATTAGCACTATAGCAACTCAACTGAATAAATGATAATAATAAATAGATGATGAAAAAGATAGTCCAAAAGAGGGTATAAGTATATATTATAAGAAGCATAAAAACATTATAAAGAAAAACAAATATATAAACATAATCATAATTGTTAAATAAAATTTATAAGTGAACGTTAACCTTTTGAAATGTAATATTCTTCGTTTTCATAAAAGTATTGACTTAATTAAAAGAGTATTAAATATAACTTGTAGTTAGTTTACTATTTCTATAAACTAGTTTAAAACCCATAAAATTTGCGGGTTGACTTTATAATTTGTCTTTTATATTGGTTTAATAAGTGTTTTGGTGTCGGTGTACGATACATCGGTTTGTATCGTTTTAATTTTAAATGGAAAATGTATTAAGGATTTGAATTGTGATAGCTTTTGGATTGATGAGTCCAAAAATAAATTAATCAACGGGGATAATATTGTGTATAATATCACTTTGTTATTTGTATTAATATTTAATAATACTATATTATTTAAAATCATACGGATATGTTTTTCCGAATAAACAAATTTTTCGGTTCAGCAGGTAAATACTATTTTGTACTTTAAAAATAACGCTCGTTGTAGTGCATTGGTGGTCTTCGTCTATCAAAGTTACTCTTTGTAATTTAAATTAACAACTCAATTATGCATTACTTTGTCTTTTAAATTTTGACGGAATTAGTAGAAAAATGGTAAATTAATTAATCAATTTTTGATAATATTGTGCATGATATCACTTCATTTTTTGTATCTGTATTGTTCTTTAATAATAATAATATATATCATATTATTATACATAAAACTTTAAATTACTTAATTAAAAGTTAAATTGTTAGCCTTAAGATTTCAAGTATTGTCATCCGCTATAGTTTTTTTTTCATGTTTCAAATTCGCGTCGTATTTTCAATAAATATTTTTTTTTTGTTTCGCAAAAGTTACATACATGAGAAGGACTAATGATGTCATGAAATAAGTTAAAGGTTCAATCTTAATTGTTGATCTCCATCTAATAGTCCTTATTATCTAAAGATTTTCAAAAATGACGGTGGTATGAGTAAAGATACACTATAACCCGTCAGAACCTGACCCGTTGATATCCATAATCTAAGAATGTTAAATTAGAAATTAATAAAAGAATTGAAAAAAATGGTCATATAAGGATTGAAATCATTAGTCGATAGAATAAAGTCATGAGTTTTTTGAAATTGAAAATAATTTATTGAAGTTTTTTCAATAAAAGATGAAAATAAAGTAGATTGTAGGAAGAGTTTGAGTTATGATAGAAGTAATAAAGTGGTTATTAAATTAAAATCCTTATAAAATATTTGAAGGATTATGTACGATTAAAGAAAATAAATGATTTATGTTGTAAATATTGAAGGATGTAATTTGCAAATATAGAAGGGTATATTAGTATTTTAGTCACATAAAAATAGGATTAATGATGTCATTAAATAAATGAATGATTTGATCTCAATTGTTGATCTCTATCTAATAGTCTATATTCTTTCTAGATTTTTCTGAATTTAATTAGCGTTTTGGTGGTTGTGTATGGTACATCAGTTTGTATTGTTTTAGTTTTAAATCAAAAATGTATTAAGCATTTGAATTGTGATAGATTTTGGACTGATGAGTCCAAATAAATTAATTAATTAATTAATAGAGACAATATTGTGTATGATATCACTTTGTTATTTGTATTAATATTTAATACTACTATATTATTTAAAAACGTACATATATGTTTTTTCAAATAAGCGAATTTACTGGTTCAACAGATAAATATTATTTTGTATCTAAAAAATAACGCTCTTTAGTGTATTGGTGGTTTTCGTCCATCTAATTTACTTTTTGTAATTTAAATCAACAGCTTATAATGCATTACTTTGTCTTTTTAACTTTGGCGAAACATGATAAAATATGCCACCTCAAATGCAGTTTCTACTGACCCGAATGACATTAACACAGCTTTAAAAGATTAAATGGTAAAATGATTTAGGGATGTAATTCGAGATATAGATAAATTAGTGGCAAAAGAGTAAATTAATTAATCAATTATTGATAATATTGTATATGATATCCCTTTCTTTTTTGTATTTGTATTGTTCTATAATAATAATACTATATTGTGTACTGAAACTTTGAATTAATTAATTAAAAAGTTAAATTGTCAGCTTTAAGATTTCAAATCTTGTAATTCGGTATGGTTTTTTTCGTATTTCGAATTTGCATCATATTTTCATTAAGAATAACTATATTTTTTTTTGTTTGGCCAAAGTTATATACATGTGGATAACCGAAACCCGCGAATAAATATGAATAACCAATGGTTAATAGTTAATAATAATTAGGTACCCAACGGGTATTGGATTGTGTACGCGTACAAATACTTTAAACTGGTATGAGTATATATACAATAAAACCCGTCGGAACTCGATCCGTTAGCATCCATAATTCATACATTATAATTTAAAAATGACAAAAGAATTCAAAAAGGGCGGTGGTATGGGTACAAATACCATATAATCCGCCGGAACCCGACCCGTTGACATCCATACTCCAAGAATCGTAAATTAGCAATTAATTAAAATTAAATTAAAAAAGGTGGTCGTATAAGAATTTAAATCACTTACCGATGGATTGAAGTCGTGAATTTTTTGAAACTGAAAATAACTTATTGGGGTTTTTTATTAAAAATAAATAAATAAAGAAGATTATAGGAAGAGTTTGAATTATGAAAGAAATAGTAAAGTAGTTATTACACAAAAATCTCCATAAAATATTTGAAGGATTATATAGGATGAAAGAAAAAATAGAGGTTTTATACTGTAAATATTGAAGGGTGTATATTATAAATATGAAAGGGTATATTAGTATTTTAATCTTATAAAAATGGAATTAATGATGTTATTAAATAAATGAATGACTAGTTCTTAATTGTTAGTCTTCTTCTAATGGTTATTATTTTTTCAAGATTTTTCTTTTAATATATAAGATAGATATTAATTATTATCAATATAGTTAATATATAAATTATATACCCATGTAAAATGAGTGAATTTTTTATTCTAATCTATTTTTTAAAAAAACACACCATACTAAAAATTGCCTAATCTAAAAAACGTGATTACAAAGTATGTTAAGAACTAAATCGATAAAAAAATATTTACTAATTTAAACTAAAATAGAGAGTCTTTATTTTGGAATTAATTCTTGATGATTTATACAAGTATGGTATGTCAACTGTTTTTCGTTTCAATTCTATTATATCATCCTTATCATTTAAACTTCGTTCTAGGTCGAATTCGGAAATATAAATTTGATTAAACGTAGAATATAAATTTAAGGTAGCTATCTAATTGAGTACAAATTTTTAACACATAGAACACTTTGATTTTAATGACTACAGAAAATAAAAAACATGTTTCGATATACACGTGCGTACTCTATATTATAGTATATGAAAAATGAATTTTTTTCATCATTTAACTTCCGTAAAATGGTAAAATGGGTGAAAAATCTAAAGAAGATCACATCGTGCGTCTGAAATTATACGTATCCTACACCCCGCCACAACGCATAGGTGAAAAAAACTCCTATATATTAATTGTCATAGTCGCATTCTGCATCACGTGGTATTTTATTATAACGGCATTACAAAAAGGAATTTTACTTCGATAAAGTAATTGTTGACATATGGCATATAAAATATTTTATATTTTTAGCTAAGTACGTAAAAATACAAAATCTGACGAGGCATATAGTGAACGAGGAATCGATTTTGTGCATGTTGTTTGAATCAAATCACAATGTACAATTAAACCAAAAATAAATACTGTAAATAGTTTCAAGAGTGTGATATAAAATAAAATCCAGAACGGCAGAACGTGATCATTGGAGTGTAAATAGAAAAGTTTTATTACAATTTATTTACAAGTTTCATAACCAAAACCTCTCAAATAATAATAATATTTTTCATTAGAATACGTCTATAAATACTAGTCAATTGTCACTAAAACCATCAGTAGTCGTCCATGTTGGCAAGGTTCAATAGATAAAACGTAAAGATACTTAATGAATTATAAAATGTCATTTGTTGCTACGCTTAAAATGCTTCGACCCAATTAAAACTCAATTGGTGGACACACATTTAGGGTCGTCCCTTGGCATAACCCGGGCGACTGCCTAGGGCAACAAGAAAATAGGGGCATCAACCGTTCATGGTTTAAAGTTTAAGGGCATGTTTGATTCACATAATTCGTAGGAATCTGATGAAATTAGAATCTGAATTCCATTCCATATTCTGTTTAGTTGGCATAATAGAATTTAGATTCTGGTGCATTGCATCCAATGATCTCTTAGCCTAGTGGTTAAGAGTGAGGGGAAGGCAAAGCCTTCCAAGAGGTCATGGGTTCAATCCCTGACAGAGGTGATAAATTTAACTTGGTGTTACTAACTTACTAACAACTAACTTTGGATCTCTTGCTTGGGCTGTTGGTGGTGCCAATAGTTCCATGGCTTGAGTTTCCTATCTTGCCGATCAAAAAAAAAAAAAAAAGATTCTGGTGCATTGCGTTTGTTTCACAAAATTGGAAGGAATTGGAATCCTTCGAATTCCTTCGAACAAAGAAATTTAGATTCCTTAGCATATGGATGGAAGACTTAGGCCGCGTTTGGTTCGCAGAATATTTTTGAATGAATTGGAATGTGAATGTATTGGAATGTAAATGTATTGGAATGTGAATGAATTGGAATATGAAATAATTGGAATATGATGTGATTGAAATATAGATGTGTTGGAATCTGTCACATTTGATTGATAGGAATTTGAATGAAATTCAAATTAATAATAAAAAAGTATAAATAAAATAGGTATAATATTAATATACAATTAATTAAAATATAATAAAAAATACTATTAAAATATTAGTTATATATATAAATAATGTTATAATCTTCTTTTATATTTTATAACATATATCATAAAAATAAAAAATAAAATTAACATTGAAATAATATTTAATTAATAAAATAAATATAAAAGAACATAAATTTAACATTAAAATAATATTTATATAATAACAGTATTAATAAAAAAAATTACAAAAGAATATTTTAATTAGCAATCTAAATTCCTTTGCTAATGAATCTGAATTCCTTTGTCTGAGGGAATTTGAAGGATTCCAATTCCTTTCAATTATGTGAAACAAACGCAATGTACTGGAATCTGAAATCCATTCTGCCAACCAAACAGAATATGAAGTGGAATTCATATTCCAATTCCATTAGATTTCTACGAATTCTATGAACCAAACACGCCCTTACAATTTCATTGGAATTCATATTACTGATTAAAAAAATCTTTTACAATTTTTTTACTAATATGCTATTATATATATATATATATATATATATATATATATATATATATATTTAAAAATTATATTTATCTTTTTTATTAATTAAATATTATTTCAATATTATTTTTACATTTTTATTTTATGATATATTCTATAACATATAAAAGAAGATTATAATAATATTAATATATATAACTAATAATTTATTAATATTATTATATTATATATTTTAATTAACTGTATATTAACATTATACCTATCTTATTTATTTATATTTTCATTATTATTAATTTGAATTCCATTCCAATTCTTGTCAACCAAACGTGATAAATTTCACCACATTCAGATTTCATTTACATCAGATTCTAATTTTTTCATATTCCAATTCATTCACATTCCAATTTCTTTGACAGATTCTAATTCCTTCAAAAACATTCTGCGAGCCTAGCGGAGCCTAAGCATGTGCAGATTTGAAATTTAGTTGTGTCTAAAAATCAGTATTTGAATAATTTAATCCAATAAAATGATATTTTTAAATATAAATAGTATGTTTCAGAGAGTAAACATCAGTTTCTTGAAGTTGTCAAAGAGAAGTAAAAGTTAAGATTTAATGGAGGAAAGTGAGTTGTATACAATGTTTTGAAAACCGGTTGAACCGGAAAAATGGAGGTTTGTGTCCGGTTGAACCGGTCCGGTTCGACTGGAAAATTGGAGGTTTCCATCCGCTTGAACACCGGTTTTGACCTAAGTTTGACCACTCAATGAACCGGACGGTTCGGTCAAAACCGAGCGGTTCAACCGGAAACTGGACCTGTTTGACCGATTTTTAATTTTTTTAAAAATGAGTTTTGGGCCGGTTTTCGGGCGGTTGGGCCGGTCCGGCCCAGTACGATCGGAACCAAACCCCTCACTAATCCGATTTAAATTCCAGTTTTAAAAACATTGTTGTAGATACGATTTGGGGAAGAAGACATAACGACCCCACTTTCTTGTGATGTTTTTATTCCCCAATAGTATGGTTTATATGCCTAGAAAGTCCCTCAACATATATAAATTGACACTACCTACTAACATTTTCTATTATAACTTTCTCCATCCCAAATTAAGTGTCATATTTTGACTTTTTGAGTCTTTGTTTTTCAACTTTGACATTAAATATTTTTGTTTGTGTTATATTACCACGCCCAATTTTTTATTTTTTTATTTTTACACTTACGCGATCCAAACTCAAGGATGGGATCGCATATTAACACTGAAATCTCACTGATGACAAATTGAACTAACATACACGATCCTGGTTTACTAGTGGGATCGCGTTCACGTGACCAAATTTCACTGTTACCATTTTTAACTATATTACGCGATCATGGAGACTGGGTGGAATCGCGTAATTGTGTTGAAATTCGTCTGTCACCAAAACTCACTATGTTACGCGATCCTAAATACCTTCTGGGATCACGTAACTAACCTGGACAACTAAAATGACTAAACTCATATTTTTGAGCTAACTTCGGAAGTGTATAACTTTTAACTCGTTAGGAGTTAAGATCTAAAATTTGACGGACACCTTCACTATACCAAAATGAAGGTTTTCCTTTTTACACTTTTTCAATTTTTACAAAAACGAAGAATAAGAGCATGAGACCAACTTTAGGCCATTTCGACCACTTTTAGCATGCTAGTCAACACATAAACTATTTACTCTTGACTTCTAATATTTTGTACACTTTTGTAACTTATCAAAACATACTTGATGCAATTGACCAAATACCCAAACTCTTCTATCTAATTCAAATTACTCACTAGAGTCAATAAAGACCCGTTTTAATTGTTTTGACCCATTTAACAAATTATCATTCAGTCAACATCAATGACCATTTTACTACTACCTTTACACATTCTTTAATCAAATTCAAACAATTAACTTTATATAACTTCCTACATTTCATTAGCAACTACATTTGGCTAGTGATTTTATACAATCTTTCAAACTTTCAACAAACTTCTAAATCAACTACTAGATTTGAAAATACACTATTGACTTTTAACTTGACTACAAAAAGTTTATCGGGCTTACACAAGCTTGAACCATTATGAAAATTTTAAAGAGAAAGCTTGTCCTTTACCTATAACAAGCTAGCAAATTCACTTTACCCTTTTTCAATGTCCTTCCCTTTCCCACTTGCACTTGTATCTACACATGAACTCAACTAAATAAACATATAGCTTAGTGAGAATATGAATATCTAAACAAGTTAATTATTAATCACATGCAATGCATTATTATATAACAACATTCATAATACTAAGCAAGGTACAAAGACTACTTCCCTTTCTGAGTTCATTTTCCCCTTTCATATGTGCATATATCTAATCATTATTCTAGCTAATCTCAATTAGCTAGTCTAATCACAATTTAGCCAACCTAAGTCAGCTACTAATCGAAAGCATGGCTAACCTTGGTTAGCCATTATAATTACTTGGGTCTTTTCCATACTCGTATCAAATATATAGCTAATCATTTATTTTTCATACAATTAGGTGAAACTCTTACTCGAAAGTAATCCGAATCACTTAATGTATCTAATTACATTCATATAACTCACCTTGATATGTTAGGCAAATTGGTGATGATTGTTCAAGAGATGATTCCACCTTTTTAACACCTAACACATAAACATAATAACACAATTAAGAACACTAATCATACTTTCACTAAGTCATCTTATTTCCCTCCCCTACTATAGATTAACTACTTACACTTTTACTCATTCAACTAATTTCACTTTCATATTCATAGTTAGGGTTTTTACATGAATTTAACAAACTTTCTGACTACTACTAACATCTATAATCTTATTTCAAACTAAAACACATGAATCATGAGAAACCTAATGAACCCTAATTACTATCTTTCAATTATATGATGAAATTAAGTTATCAATCATCATTACTAAGCTAAACTAACATAATTTTAACAATTACAAGCCTAAATTTCGGATTATAATCATTTCCCACTCAAAACCCATGAAAACCCAATTTATAGGGTTCATACATAATAGAAAACTACTTACAAGGATTAAGAGATGATAGAAGATGAAGATTCTGAATTCTAGAGCTCGAATTGAAGGATTGAACACTGATTTCTTGATTGAATATAGTACTGTCGATTTCTAGTTCTTCACAAGAAAGGTTATGGACTGTTTTTTTTTTAAAAGGATAATTACGTGTATCTGTATGTGGCTAGTTAATATGTTATATTAATTTATCCCCTTTTACTCCTATTGTTTGGAACTAATAAACCATTTGCGATTTCTAATATTTTATATTACTTATAGTAATATTACTTTAAAACATTTATGAAATAACTATTCACTTTAAATAATACCTTAAAAATCTGGGGTGTTAGATATATAATATTTGATGCAAAATATATGAATAGATTGGTTTTTAAATGTATTTTCATTGGTATAATTTTCATAAAGTAATATATATAATACAAACAAAAAATATTAAAAGTCAAAGTTGAAAAAAGAAAGACTTTCAAATCTGATTCAGAACACTTAATTTGGGACGGAGTGAGTATTATGCTTGATAATCGTACTTGTATATCCTTAGTCTGAAATTGTATGCTTTAAACTTTTCATATTTGAAATTTTGAAGATTGATGATAGAAGATATTTAAGTTTGATAAATAAAAATACATAAGATACTATTTAAGTTAACATGTAACTAAATCTTATGTGTTTGATGGGGGGAGGTTCAAGAAGCATACGAAAACATTGTTTTGAGTGTTCTATTTTATACTCATAATTCAAAATTTATCATGTTTAGTTGCAGAGTAAAATTGTATTTATTAACAAAAGTTGGCACGTAGAGTCGTAGACGAATCGCCTTAATTTCAGTAGATTCTAAACCTAGCTATAAGAACAATGTGTTAAGTACTATAATGGGGTATATTATGGTTCTTCTGGCATCAAAAATCTCCGGACCAACTCTGATTATAGTGAGCCATGAATATGTCACAAATGAATAAGTCATTAGGCGGTTGGCCCACCCTATGAGGATTTTGTAGACATGACTCAATTGCAAGTATGCCTCAAACATGAATCGATAACGAATCTTTTCACATAAGTGTTTGTTTTAGACCTTGGAAAATTTGCCACTGGCCTAGCGGTATGGATATGCCTTTCCAACCGTTATTAAGTTGGAAGTTCAAATATCGAGATTGGATAAATCTATATATTTGCGGTGTAAGTGTATAAGTAATGAGTTCAAGTTAATTAACGATCTTATGGTTAGAATAAAGAATGTTGAAAAATTAGTACAGTCAACGCAAATTTGGAATTTATATAAGAATATATAAAATCTAAGCTTATATAGACTTCTAAAATCTAAAACATATAGTAAACTGTTGTGAAATGAAAGAACAAGAATAATAGATGGGGAGGAAGAGAGAAAATATTATTGAATCCATCTATCAAATGGTTACAAATGACAATATATATATAGGGTAAAGAAGAGTAAACCCTAACTAACAAGAGGGTAAATGGTGAGCTATCCACAAGCCCATGAGTTTACAACACTCCTCCTTGGATGGTCACCGTTTATAATACACCAAAAACTGTCTCATTAAAAACCTTATCAAGAAAAATCCAATGAGATAAAAACTTGATGAAGGGAAAAAGAGTGCAATACAAATAATACTCCCCCTGAGATTAATGTATATTTTTCAAGCGTTGAATACCGATCTTTCGAACTAATTGCTCAAAAACTTTTGTCGGCAATGATTTGTTGAATAAGTCGGCCAAATTTTAGCTTAATCGGACTTGACGAACATCAATGGTTCCATCATTTTGTAGATCATAAGTTGAGAAGAACTTCGGTGAAATGTGCTTAGTTCTATCTTCTTTGATATACCCTTCATTGATTTGAGCTATACACTTCACATTGTCTTCATATATAATATTGGATTTCCCATTGCCTTGAAACCACATTTTTCTTGGATGTGTTGAATAGTCCATCTTGAGTAGACATTTCTCGATCGGATTTATAAAACTCAATAAATTTAGCGTTATTTGACGATCTCCAAGAAATTATGGTATCTCCACATGTGAAAACATATTATGTTTTTGACCTTATGATCAGACAAATTTCCGTGTATTCAAATTTAGCATTTTCTTTTAGTAAAATAATCCATATCACGAGTACCAGAAAGATAACACAACATGTGATTGATTGCAATATATAAATGTGTATTGTATACAATGTGTATTAAAGGCCCAAATGGACTTAGATATTATAAAGATCTGTGTATCATTTTCTTTTGTGTGGAAGAGATCCAGTAAAACATCTGGATAATACTTTGAAGATATGGACATCCATTTCATATTAATGCACATTACTCCCCCTTGGATGTTCATTATTATAATGATTATGCCTCGTTAAAACCTTACTAGATAAAACCCGATGGGACAAAAGTCTAGTTAAGGAAAAAGAGTACATAATTCTTTTAATGTGTTGAAGATGTTGCATCGTTAAAAACCTTGCCAGGAAAACCTGGTAGGACAAAACCATGGTCAAGGAAAAAAAATAGTGCAATATTTATTTTGTCCCCCTCATAATCACATCACTTGTGAATTTGTTGACAAATAATATCATCTCATCAAATTTAATGAGAAAAAACTGACTTTTATGAGATAAGTTATGGATCCATCATCGTTGATGTATCCATCAAGTTGAAAAATGTTTTATACGTATGCAAGACAATGAGTGTCCTCTCATAGATAATAAGTTACCTCGCCAAAAATGTGAAGTAAATGATTTTCAACTCTTTTATGACCAGTGAGAAATATCAACGTCTAATGATATTTGTCATCCTTCGAGGGTCGGAAGGATTGTTAACATTAAAATAATCATTGCATCATGAGGATGTATGACTCTTTGTACATGCTTGTAAACATTTCTTTCATATTCAGTTATAAATATTCATTCGCCTTTAGAACCTTGTAAAAAGTTTAAAGGATGTATGAATTTGAAAATCCTCATAAAGAATGTTTTTATAATATGGGCTAAAATGTCCATTTAATAAACAATTTTTCGAGCCCAAATTGATATAAGGACTTATTTGATATGATTCGACAGTGTCCTCGAGAGCCATTTATGAAAAACATGAGGCATTATAAATAGTGAGACATGTCTTTCTCATATCTTCTCAATCATTTGATATAAGATCTTATTCAAATTAAATAAATGGTGATCTCAAAAAGCTTTCTAAAAAGCTTGAGGCTTTTTGAAGTGGAAACATCTTTAAGCATTTTATATCCTTGAGGGATCCAAATAGCAAATGAGCTAGACTTGTGAGTTATCATATAACTAGCAAAGAGTCTTAGTATCAACACTCTAGCCTTATATATACTCATTGTGCTTTTGAGTAAAGACCGGTCATACAATAGGCTTTACACCTTTATGAAATGGACTATGAGTCCAAAAATCTCGTTTTAAGAGATTTAATAAATTTATTGCATATTTTTATATTGGCCAATAATCTTTGCATTTTTTGGCATAAATAATTTTATGATCCTGAACCACAATAGCTAGCGCTATATTATAAACAGTAATATTATCGACATCGATTTCATTTATATCGATTCCACATTGTTCTAGACATGATATCATTTATTGAGATCTCTTCATTTTTGGGTACCAGAGGTTCTGATAAAACCTTCATGTCTAGTTTTGTTAGATTGAATTGGGATCTTTAATTCCTCGATTTGACCATCTAAATAATTTGCTCATTTTTTTGAAGATATAATTTGGAATCGACTCACGTTTCACGTGACATGGTCTTATTAACCATTTTAATAGGAGCATTAACAACTTATCATTCAAACAAATATGTCTGACAACTATCAAAAATGAATTATCTCTTTGAACTTCGAGTTCATACTTGATACAATGAGGATCAATATTATATATTGATAATTCATTTTCAGTTTAACTTGTTTTAAGATCTCCCCTTTTGGTCTCATAGTTGTGCGTTATGGTTGAGCATATATCTCACAAATAAATAAATAAAATATCTATGGTATATCTTTTTGAGGACCAAAA
Source organism: Pseudognaphalium luteoalbum (assembly GCA_963422505.1). Taxonomy (NCBI): domain Eukaryota; kingdom Viridiplantae; phylum Streptophyta; class Magnoliopsida; order Asterales; family Asteraceae; genus Pseudognaphalium; species Pseudognaphalium luteoalbum. The sequence goes on from OY730192.1 coordinate 20,962,298, forward strand.
ATCAATTATAGGGGAGAAATCTTATTTCCATTGGCATGATGCGGACTCACATCATTGCATGTATACTAACATGGCCCCAGAGTATAAGTAGTATTGTTGCTCTCATAATAGATAGATGTTGATTTTCTATCAACTAAGCCTTTTGATAAAAGCAATTTACGTATGAACTAATATATGTTCAATACTTACTACAATCAACTGAAAATGTTGATGTATTTAAACAATATATACGTTCACTGATATTATCAAAACAAAATTTGATATTTTTAAATATTTGCTTGTAATCTCAATAACCGAGTTACTTAGTCACGCAAAATTTAGGTTGCGATTTTCATGACCATTTAGACGATGCATCGATTTAAAACTCTAAATGATCCATTATGTGAATATATGAGATACCCATTTGTTGATTTCAGAATTTTAAGGGAATGAGTCCCAATAGTAGTACGTATAAATTTTCTTGAGAGCAATGCATGTAAAATTATTATGTCGAGGAAACTTGAGGTTCCATTATACATTTCGCATCATGATTGACTCATGATGGTCTCACCGGTCATGCCAATTAATGTAATAGTCATGGTCCATTAAACATGAAGTTTATGGCCATATGTGCTTCAATTGCACGTTGTATTTTATAATCAAAGACATAAAATATGACTCTATAATCAAAGCCATAATATTGCAACATGAGGTGCTCTAGTTAAAACTAGTGTTAAAGCATTAATTGCTTTTGATGGTAAGAACCTTTCTTCTAGGTTCTAACATAAAACGAATCTTTCACCATTAAATATTTTCTTGCTTTAGAGTCCTCATTGAGATGAAGAATATCATTGATTTGTTATGATCATATAAAAGAACATTATTGCTAATATTGATTGATTCTTCAAAAATTTGAAGTAAAATGAATCTCAACATCAAAAGTCTATACGAGATATGGAGATAATCGTTAGAAATGTCAAGAATTGAGCTTTATATAATAGAAAAATATTCTTTAAGACAATTACACATATATGTTATCAAATAGTATTTCATTTCAAAGTAAAGTAATCAAAAGCATATGTATAATAGCATACTAAAATTATTGAATAATAATAAGACATAGTTTATGCTTCACGATGTGATGAATCTGACAAAATTCATGTATTAGTTTGGCTTGAAAAAATAAATGGTTAAATAAATGATAAATAAAATATAAAATAAAATAAATGATGATATTGTAAGCAAGTAAATTGAGATATAGATAGAATCGTTTATTTATTTTATTTATTTTTTTCTCATTTTTTTTCTTCACAAAAATCAAACATAAATCTTTTATCAAATTAAAAAGATGTGAAAAGAATTAAGTCGAAATCTAATGTTTGCATTGAACAAAGAAACCTTTTTTTTCTTTCCTCTTATCTTAAATATATAATAACGATAATGATAATGCTAAACTATGAAGTAATATATATGCTAACAACAATAAAATGTATAATAAACATTAAAATAACTTAAATAAAAAAACTTGAGGTTCTAAATAAAAGGCAACAATAATATGAAATTATCTAACTTTTGGTAGATAAATCACAGATCATGATGATCACGTGAATTTCTAGTTATCTTTAAATAGACAACGGTAGATCTTGATGATCTTATGTTGATTTGTAAGTTTCTTGAGGAAATTATTATAGATCTAGAATAATAACATGCTTTTGTATATGTTGATTATTGATTCTCTTTAAGAGATCATTGTAGATCTTGAAGATCATATATGAATATATAACAATAACATGAAGTTATTAAAAACATTATAGATCTTGAGGATTTTAAATATAACATCAACATAATGTTATGTTATTTGATTCATTTTTGGTGAATCATAATATAGATATCAATATAACAATAACTTGAGGTTATGTTATTGTATTTAATTCTCTTTTTGTAATCACAATAGAGCATTGTTTGTTCTTGTCAATTACAAAAGAGTGTAGAAGATTAACAAGAAAAAAAAAAACTTAAAAAATCACCAACTTTTTTTTTAAAAGTCAATTCGTGCTGATAACGTGTTGTGAAATGAAAGAACAAGAATAATAGATGGGAAGGAAGAGAGAAAATATTATTGAATCTATCTATCAAATTGTTACAAATGACAATATATATAGGGTAAAGAAGAGTAAACCATAACTAACAAGAGGGTAAATTGTGAGCTATCCACAAGCCCATGAGTTTACAAAATAAACTAAAATTTTCACTAGATTTACATAATTTTTAATGAGAACACTTAATATAACTGGTGTAGTTATGCCTTAATAAATTAAAAAAAAAACAGAGTGATCGAGAATTAAAACATCATGGAGCAATATGAATAATTAGTTTAGAAGTGTGTCATGGTACTAATCTTTTACGAGTTTTATTCTTTTCGAGTAAATTCTAGATAAAGCAATGCTAGAATCACATAATTTTTACAAAATAAAACTCACAAAATGACGTGCCATGTAATATGGACCAATCACATCAACATCTATTCTCTCTCATCACTCTCTCACTTATTTTCATTGATACACATCATCACAGGGACAAAATTTTGTAAACATTATATGAATTTATCATTTAGATATGGTCAAGTGGTTCATCAGTTCAAGAAAACCGTTTTTGTAATTTTTTTTATTTAACTATGGAGTCTAATATATTTACGTTTTACTCAAAAATAGTCTCCCGTTTATCTAAAATGATCAAATTACCATTTTGTCTTGTCATCTTTGATGGAATGTAAACGGCCAAAGGGATGAGTTAACATTTTCTAGTAAAACATAAACTTATTGGATTCAAAAGATGAAAGTATATAATTTTCGTAAATCAATATAAACCACATTGATCATTTAAATAATTTAATGTCCTCACAGTATAGATATGCAGCTGATTATGAACCGGTCTGGATTGTTATTTATCAACATTTTGTCACAATTTATATAATTTACTGTTTTTGTAATCTCTTTATTTGCGTTTTTTCCAAATAATAATAATAAAAAAAAAGCTTTCCAAACAAGTATACACATTTGATTTTATTATCTTTTAACAACTTTCAGAAAATGTAAAAATATTTGAAATAAAAGAAACATAAAATATGTTACTATCATGTTTATCTACTCCGAGTAGACTACTCGTATCTTACATGGTAAAAAAACGTACGTAGTAGTAAATAAATAAGACGAGCTTGTAGCAACACTTTAAACGGGAATAAATATGTTATTTTGAGTATGTAATTCAAAAACACTTTAATTAATAATTAATTTTAAATTTAATAATCAAAAATTTTAAAAAAGGATCGACGTGGAGGTCAAGCAAATAGCGTACACCGTTGGATCAAGTAACAATCTAACGGCCAGTTAAAAAACCCTAATATTAAATTAGAGAACTACGGCGCGTATTGCCGTATATATACCGATATACACTTGTACGTTCATTTCTTCACCTTCTTCCGATTTTCAATTTTCTTCTTCCAGTACAGCATTTCAGGTCTAATTCTTTTTCTTCAATAATTTATGTTTTTCTACTTGTTCTATAATAATTACATAATGTTGATCTGCATGCTTGCATGTTAATTTATTAATGAATTTTTTATTCGAGTTGACGTTTAGCTCTTATTGCTGTATCTATATGTTTATTATCATACAATCGTGTATTCTGTTAGCAAGTGTTAGGTTAAACATTGTTGATTTGTTATGCTGATCGTTACTGTTTGTGTGTGTTTATGAATGTAGCACGTGTACGGATTGTTATAGGAAGTTTAGCGATATACATTTAACACTTGTATGTATTTTCTTAGGGTTTATAGTTGTTGTTGATTGATACTTTATGATGCTTACCTTTTATTTTGATCATGCATTCTGTTATCTAAATATGGTTATCTATTTGTTACTGTAATAACTTAAGTACTATTATCGATGGGTCATTTGGTCGTAAGTACTTACCAGAGCATTTTTAGCTCCGAAGTGGTTTAGACTTTTAGGTATGTAGATGTTTTTGCAATTATGATAAAAATTCTGATTTTCTGTTACAGTTTGAGTAAATAAAATTTGTTGAAAACACTGTTATATGCATTTTGCTATGTAAAATGGATCTTATCTATTGTTTATCTTAATACTTGATTAGGATCTGTAGCTCTGAATTATTCCGATTTGCAGTTATGGATTATAAATTCTGTTATGAGTTACAGTATTAAATACGGAGTAGCTTTTGTTTGAAACAGTATTCATTGATATGTAAAATGGATTTAATGAATAATATGAAAGCCTATTTACTTGATTTTGCTTTAATAATAGCAGTATATTAGTGGATTGTATACCTTTCTTTTGATCTTAAGTTATTATTGTTGTATCTATCTATCTATATGTATCTGATACAATCGTGTTATCATTGTTATTATTGATTGTTATACTGATCATTACTGTGGTGTATGTTTTTGGATGAAGTACGTGTACGGATTGGTATAAGAAGTTTAGGGATATACATTTATCACATGTATGTATATTCTTAGGATTTAAAGAAGTTGTTGATTGAGTGTTTATGATGCTTACTTTTAATTTTGATCATGCATTCTTACATCAAGATATGGTTATCTATTTGTTACTTTAATACTTTTAGTACTTTTATTAATAGTCAGTCTTAATTACTTACTAGAGGCTTTCTAGCTCTAAAATATTTTAGGTGTGTAGATTTTTTTGCTGTTATGAACTAATCTCTGTTACAGTTTACTTAAATAAATTTTTTCCTAAAACTTACTTAGGATCTGTATCTCTGAAGAATTTTGATTTGCAGTTAAAGACTGTGTACTGTTAGTATTTTGATTTGCAGTTAAAGACTGTGTACTGTTACAAGTTATTAAATAATTTTCGTTTGAAACGGTATTCTTTCGTATGTAAAATGGATTTTCTGAATAATATGAAAGCCTCTATTCGTGTTTTTTTGCTCTAATAATAGTAGCATGTTATCTGGATTGTATTCCTTTCACTTCATTTTAAGATGATGAACGTTCTATAGTATGTAGTATAACGGTAGCTTTTCAATTTTTTTGTTGTTCGTTTCTGCTGGTGATATTGACTAACAAATTTTTTTATTGGTTTTTTAGTATGGTCTGAATTTATTGCGTGTCTGTACTTTGGATTGAATATATTTGTTGTAATACAAGTGCATTCATCTTTTGTATGTCAGAAGTTATATTGTTTTATCTTTCTGTAAATATTTGGTCTGGTAGTTTCATTGTCTATGTGCTATATGTATTGTATATGAGTTATCTGACATTCGATAGTCTTTGTGATACACCAGTAAATCAATCAACTTCATCATGGGTAAGGAAAAGGCTCACATTAACATTGTGGTTATTGGCCATGTGGACTCTGGGAAGTCAACCACTACAGGTCACTTGATCTACAAGCTAGGAGGTATTGACAAGCGTGTGATCGAGAGGTTTGAGAAAGAAGCTGCTGAAATGAACAAACGTTCATTCAAGTATGCTTGGGTGTTGGACAAGCTTAAGGCAGAGCGTGAACGTGGTATCACTATTGATATTGCATTGTGGAAATTTGAAACCACCCGGTACTACTGTACAGTCATTGATGCTCCTGGACATCGTGATTTCATCAAGAATATGATCACTGGAACCTCACAGGCTGACTGTGCTATTCTCATTATTGACTCCACTACGGGTGGCTTTGAAGCTGGTATCTCCAAAGATGGACAGACTCGTGAGCATGCGTTGCTTGCATTCACCCTTGGTGTCAAGCAAATGATCTGCTGTTGTAATAAGGTATTGTCGTATACTATAAGGACCCACTTGTTGAATAGTACTTACTAGTTTAATAGCATGGGTTCTTAAAATATTATTTTGACATATGATATTATTGGTAATGATCTTTTTGGATTTTAAATTCACTGAGGATATATTAAATGTAAATTTGATTATAAATAAAAAATAAAAAATATGTATAAGAAACATATAATAAGTAACATGCCCCTGATTTTACACATTGATTTATCTGTGTTGCTGAGAGTTTATTGTGCTTATGGATTAAGCGTCTTCATGTCATTGAAATTTGTTTGATTATATTGCTGGGACCTGATTTGATTATGCTTTATTGACTGATCAAGTATAATCCTGTTATTACCTACATATTATATCTTATTTATAGGTATAGATGTAGATGTAGATGTAGATAGATAATTATAGAAGCTGAAAATGTTACTGAAAAGTTACACTTTGTAGCCTTTTATGTCTTTCACAGCTTTACCAATGTGGCAAAAATTGAACCAGTTATATTACTGGTAGTATTTTTAGATGTATAGGTATAAGGATATACAGATGCCATTGAATTCTAACAAATGTAGTATTTGTTGGGTTACAGATGGATGCTACAACTCCCAAATACTCGAAGCCTAGGTTTGATGAAATTGTGAAGGAGGTGTCTTCTTACCTCAAGAAAGTCGGATACAACCCTGAAAAAATCCCGTTTGTTCCGATTTCTGGTTTTGAGGGTGATAACATGATTGAGAGGTCAACCAACCTAGACTGGTACAAGGGTCCAACTCTACTTGAAGCTCTTGACCAGATCAATGAGCCAAAGAGACCATCAGACAAGCCACTACGTCTTCCACTTCAGGATGTATACAAGATTGGTGGGATTGGAACTGTGCCTGTGGGTCGTGTTGAAACTGGTGTGATCAAGCCCGGTATGGTGGTCACTTTTGGCCCTTCTGGTTTGACCACTGAAGTCAAGTCTGTAGAGATGCACCATGAAGCATTGGTTGAGGCTCTACCAGGTGACAATGTCGGTTTCAATGTTAAGAATGTTGCTGTTAAGGATCTTAAACGTGGGTACGTTGCTTCAAACTCTAAAGATGATCCTGCCAAGGGTGCAGCCAGCTTTACTTCTCAAGTCATCATCATGAACCATCCTGGTCAAATTGGAAACGGCTATGCACCTGTTCTTGATTGCCATACTTCTCACATTGCTGTTAAGTTTGCTGAGATATTGACCAAGATTGACCGAAGGTCTGGTAAGGAGCTGGAGAAGGAACCTAAGTTCTTGAAAAATGGTGATGCTGGAATGGTGAAAATGCTTCCCACAAAGCCTATGGTTGTTGAAACGTTCTCTGAGTATCCTCCATTGGGTCGTTTTGCTGTTAGGGACATGAGGCAGACTGTTGCTGTTGGTGTGATCAAGAGCGTTGATAAGAAGGATCCTACTGGTGCTAAAATCACCAAAGCTGCTGCTAAGAAGAAATGAATGGTGACTTGTTTTTGCTCTATGTTTTTGAAACTGAGTTTAGATTGTTTTGCTGTGTTTGTTAGTTTTGATATGTTTGGGTTTGTTGGTCTGGTGGTTATGTTGTTCTTTCGGGACCATACATGGGTGCTTGATAGGCGGTGGCGTTGTTTTTGATACTTGGATATTTTGGTTGCTTTCAGGCAATTAGTTTTGAATTCGAAGCTTTATCTTATGGTGTTTGTTTTTAGTAAACGCATTTAGAAAGAGCTCTGTTTAACAAAGTTTCTGGTAGTCTGGGCACTTTGGTGATTAGGATAAGTCTTACCCTGTATAATATTTTGATGATTGGTATTTGAAATTGGATTTCTCTATCGGTACGACACAATTTATGTGCGCACTACAAATATACATAGAAGGTGTTTTAATTTGTGCATTAGCCATGATGCATTTGTAGTGTGCACATCAATTTTGTGTTGCACAACACAAATTACCACCCTTGCGGGTCAAGATTTCTGCAGAATGAAAACCTAAAAATATTTAGTATTTTAGAAATGCAGAAGCATTTGTAAACCAGAAACTGCTTTAGTTTATGAAATTTGCTAAACATTTACTCTGTCCTTACTATATTTGCATATCCTAGCAATCCTCATGCCATCATTCACTAGTTTTAAATATCCTTATATAATAAATTATATTTTATATTTTATATTTACAGATGATTTTGCATCTGTAATTGTGATACTACAAATGTTGATCTTATAGCACCACGAAATTGAGAGCGATTATGATATTTGGTGTGGTTAAAATTAGTGGTGTTACTTTTATCCGAATTTGATTAATCATCCGATCCAAATCCGATTTAGATTAATTGGACCGGAATATTTAAATAAGGATTGCTTAATTAGATTACGGATTAGTTAAATAAGATATATAAGATCAAATTTAAAACTTAAATTATACTCCGTATCATATAGTTTATTTTCTGATCAGGTACACACTTACTTTTTCAATTCTTATTATGTATGGTTATTTGTGTATGAACCAAAGCATAAAAGAGTTACTATTTTTCAGGTTTTGAAGAAATAATGTTTGACACTTGGATTTTGGAATGCTATGAATTTCAAGAAAAGAATATTAAAGAATTTTTGGTTGTTTTGGGATTCTTTTTCTATTATTATTATTAGATTGGAGGTGATGTTTAATTAATTTAGAAACTACGAATTTGCTTTGAATTAAACTGTATGTTAGAACGGTAGAAGTTGAAATTGAAATCTAGATATTATAATATGATCTATTATTACATCTTATGTTTGTTTAGATAATTGATTTAAATGTAAACTATTTGTTAAATTTAGTCTTTATTGATATCACACGTACACCTTGAGAATCCGAACACTTATTCAAATCCGTTTAATATGTATCCCTTTAATCCATTTTCTTATACAGTTATGATTACGATTAATTTGTGATTGTCCAAAATCCAAATAACTCAAAATTCGAATAATCCGTCCGAATACCAACAAATATAGCTAATTAATAATACCAATAACGCTAACATGACAAACTGATAAAGTTATTAAGTAAGCAATAGTAACAAAATACTTAAAGCCAAGATATATGAACAGTTTTACACAATTATAAGTGTGACCCTTTTGAAAATGACCATCTACCTTGATAACGCACATAAATTAATCTTTTTGTTTTTATATCCTGTCAACCAGACCTTTTTTATCGTATTAAATGTATTTAACTTTACGTGGAATTACATTTAATTTTATGCATAAAGCATTTAAAGATTACTGTTATCGCATGTATCTATTTTAACTTCTATAACATGCAAACCGAAGGTGCAACAACAGTTGGATGACATGCCAACATGTCATCATATGTTACTATACTAAAATCTGATTTCCTTGTTGCAAATAACTAACAATAAATTTAATTTACATAGAAAAATGATTTTTCTAATGGTCATATTTAAGAAAATATGCATAAATAATTCTACATTAAGGTAAGTGAAGTTGTTATTAAAAGGTTAATGAAGTGATTATTATCATGGTATAACAAAATACAGAGTAATATATATTCGAATATCTTAAACATAGTTTTTAGAGCTGTTATTAGAAAATTTTATAGAAACATAAGGAAGGTTAAAGAGATTTTCTTGTGATTTGCCAATTCTAAAACATTAAATTTATAATAAGGCTTAAAAAATTAGATCTACATGATGTACCATGTCAACCTAATCATGTTAAAAAAAACACTACACGAGACTTATGTTAATCAATTGTTAACAGAATCTTAACCAATCAAATTGACAGTGGATTTCAATTTTATTATTATAAAAAAAAATTAAAAAAATGTAGAGAAAATAATTAGAGATTTTGTCCCCCACCGCCTTTTGGACCCACCATACTAACTGGCTTTATTGAACCAAAAAACCAATCTGTCATTCATCTGATCCTGCTTCCTTAAAAATTCACCATTTTTACCGTTTTATTCATTCACAAGATCTGGTTTTATTTTCTTTAATTATTAATAATAACGCACACTCTTCCTTCAACCCCCAAAATAAGAACTACCAATTTCAAGAAAACCCAACAAGATCCCAACTTGATTCACCGGTAAAGTTTCATACTTTATGATTCTTCAACTTCAAACACAGTTTACTAATTATTGCAATGTGAATTGTTTTTGGCAATTACTAAATTTTAATCATGTTTGGCATCTGGGTGTGACTAGAATTACTTAAATTCTATTACTTTTCTTGATTTCAAGTAGATTTATAAGCAATTACTTTTTATAAAGTTGTGAACTTCATAAGAATTTGAATTGTATTTGTTGACTTGCTTGAAATTCATCATCAATTGGCATTTGGGTATTGCTTAATTTCATGGATCCTGTAGATTTTATTAAGTTATAACAGTCTGTTATCAAGTGCGTTAACTTCAAAAACAGGGTTTTAACTGATAATATTTGAATAATTTTGATAAATACATGTGATTTTTAGTAATTTTTACTGAGTTTTGTTCATGTTTGACATCTGAGTGTTGCGTGTATTACTTAAATTCTTTTAATTTCCTTGAATTCAAATGGGAGCATTAGCGGTTACTGTATAGAAATCCTACATTTGTCTGAATTTTGAACATTATCTGTTGAATTTCTTGAAGTTCATCATCAGTTGGTATTTGGGTGTTGCATATATTTGTGAATCTTATTAATATCCTCAAGTTTCATTGATAGTTATTTAACTAATTTTATGTGAATTGCTTATTGTAAATGCATGTTCTTTAAGTAATTTTGCTTAATTCTGGTAAAGTTCTGTTTGGATTCTGTTACTTTTCTTGTGTTCAAAAGAGGCATAAGCATTTATTATGTAAAAATCTCTAACTTTGATCTGAATTTCGAGTATGATTCATCGAATTTCTTAATTTTCATCATTAATTGGGATTGCATATTTTCCTGGATCCTGCAACTTTATTTTTTTAATATTTTATAAAATCTCACTAATCTTAAATAGACTTTTATCAACCACTGGAGTTGGGAAATACAAAATTTTGAACTTTTGATGAATTTCTTTAAGCTTAATTTGATTTATAGACTTATGAGTGTTGAGTACCATCTATCATCTTAATTTGTTTCCTTTGAATTTGGATTATATTATCCTATTATGACAGCTTTGACAAACTGTGTACATCTAAGTGTGTGTGTGACTTGCTGTAATTAAGAGAGATTCATTTAGATAAGATGAAGAACTTCTACTACTTACAGAGCGTTTGACTTCAAATGTCAAATAGATAGACTAGTAACTAGTAATTTGTAACTCCAAATTGATATGAAACAGTAAAAGCTTTAGACCTTGATGAATTCCTTAAATCTCATGAGTCATGACCACTATTATAAAGTAGAAAAATAGTTGGTCCTTGATTCATGATGCACATAAAGGGATATTGTTATGATAATAGTTACTATATAGGTTTGACCTTGAATGTCAAAGTTTGTCGTTTGTCGTGAGATGGAAAATAAAGGATTAAATTATGTTAAAATTTAGGCTAATCAGGGTATGATTCAGTAATGGGGAAGAAAGGAGGCTGGTTATCTTCACTTAAGAAGACCTTCAGTCCAATTTCTAAGGAAAAGAAAAGACAGGTTCTTCCCAATCCATTGCAGTTTCGTATTATGTTAAATATATTTTCAACTAATGAATATTCTTGTTCCTAAAATACCAGAAAAATGTAGAGGAACATCAGTCAGTAATTGATCTACCAATGGTAGAAAACGCTGGTGGTTCTGATGATCCTCATCCATTTCCGCCACCAGAGGAGGTGAAACCTATTGTGGTGGTGGATGAGCCGCCACAAAATGTGTATTCGGTTGCTGCCGCCAGTGGTGCTACTGCATCAACATCAGTGGCTGCCACCACAACTCTGCATTCAGGAAAGTCAAGGGAGGAAGTAGCAGCTGTTACAATTCAAACGATTTTTCGTGGTTATTTGGTATTTAATTATTTCATCAAATTGCTTATTTGTTCTTTTAACCTGTTTACTCAGTATTATGTACTTTTTCATTATTTTGTGCTAGACACAAATCATCTAAAACAAAAATTGGGGAAAATTGTTGTGGGTCAACGGTAAACACAATCCTACACCAGAAAATTATCAGTTTGCAACTTCTAGCGCAAGTTTATGTAAGGCATGACAATATATGTTTTGCTTGTTAACAGGCAAGAAGGGCATTATGGGGTTTGCGAGGGCTTGTTAGATTGAAGACAGTGGTAGAAGGGCCTAATGTGAAACGACAAACAGCTAACACCCTCAAATGCACAAAAAACTTATCTCATTTGCAGTCCCAGATTAATTCTAGAAGGATCCGGATGTCAGAGGAGAACCAAGCTCTTCAGAAACAAATTTTAAGGACTAAAGAATTTGAAAACATGCAGGTTTACTTTCCGGATACCTTTGACTGTCTAAAAAACCTATTTATGTGTCATTATGAATTTATGTTGATCTCTGTGTAGCACAACCTCCTTTGGGCGTGTTTAGTTAAGGAAAATTTTCTTAAAATATTCCGTGTCTTTTGTTTTTTTATCAAGAAAATTAAAGGTATCTTTTTATCTCTTGAAAAGTAGTGAAATCTTTTTTAACGTGTTCAAATATTTTCATTTTTCAGTTTATAAAACATAACAAGTTTTACCTCTAGAGAGGAAACAATTGTAAAACATAATGTGTTCTCCAAAATGCAATTATAATTTATGGAAAATGATGATGACAACTCTCAGAGTGTCAAGAAGGCCTCAAGACATGGATCACTAGTAGTACTTGGACCATAATAAACTCAGTCTCCCCTGAAATTCTGATAAGCTAAAAGAAGAAGGTTTTCTATTTCTAATATTTTTTTCCTGGAAAAGTCATATTCGAACACGTTTTCTGTTTTTCAAACTTCTGATGAAAACTTTTGTGGAAAATGGTACATTTCTTAATTTGAATAAATGCACCTATTATAAATTTGTTTTTCTTTTATTACTATTACGAGCATACATTTGTTGAAACAGAGTGGGGATGAATGGAACGATAGTGCGCAGTCTAAAGAAGAGATTGAAGCAAAGCTTCTAAGTAAGTATGAGGCTACTATGCGAAGAGAAAGGGCCATGGCTTACTCCTATTCTCATCAGGTTTATTATCTGCTTATTGTTACCTATGAATAAACACAGATTACGTTTCTGAGTAAAAACAACCCATTTATATTTAAAATTTACCTTTTGGTGAATATACTTAAACAGCAACCATGGAAGAAATCGGCAGGAACAACGAACATGCTTTTCATGGACCCCACCAATCCTCAATGGGGTTGGAGCTGGTCCGAAAGATATGTAGCAAAAGGCGAAAAAGAATTAGGATGCGACCCTAAAAGCGGTATCAACATCACTAAGAGCGAAATAGCCAAATCTTACGCTCGTCACCAACTCAATTCCGCCCCTACAACTCCTCGCTCAAAATCCGGTGGTCCCACACGCAAACCCAAACCAAGCCCTAGCCCGCGGGCTAATCAGGGTTCAGGGGTAGAGACCAACGTTGATGATGATTTAAAAAGTGTTGTTAGCGTTCAGACAGAGAAGAATAATAGAAGGCATAGCGTCTCAGGGTCTACAGTGAAAAATGGTGACAGTTTGCCTAATTCTCCAGCTGCTCGTAAACGAATGGTGATTGCCAAGTCAGCAAAGGCAAAACCGCAGGAAGAGGGCTTGTTGGAGAATGAGAAGAAACCGATTACGAAGCGAAATTCGGGCCCACCGAAAGTTGAATGATTTGTTGTTGGTTTGTATACATCACAGAGGTTTGAAATAAGTAAAAGGTTGGATAGTTATTCGAACCATACTTTTAAACTTGTAATTTGGAGGCAAAATTTCTGGATATATTGTGTATTATAAAACATTATTCATTTACTTGTTGTATGGATTTTTTTGTAATTAATGATCATATGCTACATTTATCTTATATTACTAAATTTTTATCCTATTCTTATTGTTATTTAAGGCTTGTTATTTTACTCCCTCCATTCCAATTTAATCATCTTTCAACACAAAAAGAAGTTATATATAGTTGATGATTGATTAGCTTTCATCTATATTTCTTAATATCTTATTATTCTTATCATTAGGTATTTCTCGACTTGATTATTAATTCTATTATTAACAGTACTAGATCATAACCCGCAAACTTTGCGGGCAAGATCATTAAAATGCAAGTTATGTTAGTTATTACATATAATTCGTGATAAAATTGAACAAAATATTTAAAAGATTGAACAACATCAAGCTAGTGTTAATAACTTAATAAATATTATTTTTTCATGAAAATAAACAATTTTTATTTAAAAGAAAAGGATAACAAATGTACACAGGGGTAACCTCGATAAGATCCTCACTCCCGCATTACAACATTCTAACGAAGGTTTAAACATGTTAATAGAACAAAACATTCATTAGGGGGTAACCCTATTCAAAACTGAGGGAATTTGCTACATCGATCACCAAATGGTACTTTACATCAACCGCGAATAGCTATTCCATTGCTATGTTGATTAAAGTATAAGTTTTTTATACACGAATATGCCAAGCTGTACTGCAAATTCATCTCCTGAGTCTATTTAATCACTCAAATTGCAATGCCAGCAATTATCCACGTCCATGTCACCATTAATCTATTATTCTACCATTTCATTTGCCTGGTTTATCAGTTAAAGGGAAAATATAAAGAAATATATCAACGGAGAACATTGGTTTAATCACCTGTAAGCGGAGAAAATGCTTTTCAATTATATTTGAAGGTGCACAAAGACAAATGCGCTTTCAATGACATTACTGAACCTTGCTAATGTGCACAAATGGGTGAAACGGATAGTCTTGTCCCTTACAATATCTAACATGAGAGCATCGGCTACAACATTGTTCCATTGTCTCTCTATAATTGTATAGCTTCTACTGTATAAGAACTGCATATACGAGCAATGAATGTCTATATTCATCTATGTGTATAACTTATTATCATGGTGCAAACATAAGGGCTACGACAGAGTATTTTAGTTATACTTCCAATGAAACTTCTAATATAAAGATTCAATTGAACATGCAACCTTTAAAAAATAACACATGCCGATGTTCTTCGAAGTGTTACCTGCAAACACATTCATAATAGAGAACAATTCAGAGGAATATGGATTGCTATATGTGTTAGATTTAAAGGTATCAAGATTTCTCACTTTTGTTCGCTTATAAGCCACTCAAAAGGACAATGTGCACCAACTGCTAGTTATAATCAAGTTTTCTCTTGGACAACTTGTAAGCCAGTGAACCTAGCTTGTCCAATCAAACTGGCACATGCGAGTAAAAATGGTGAGGAATAAAAAGAATGCATGCATTAAGACAAATAAAAATGCAATTGACTTATACGAGTAATTTAATAATCTTATATTAAAAGATTATGTATATGCATTCCGTGTCCATGAAGCTTGATTCAAATTGCAAGTCTCATGAGTTGAGATCTTTTAAACTGCAAGTTCCAAAAGTTTATCTAATTAAAAGAGTAACCTTTTTGAATTTCTAAGCATAGTTTGTGTCTTGTCAAAACATAGAAGTCTCACCTCTGTGCTCTACGTACAGGAGCTACAAACGGCACATATGAAGGTGGCTCCAAGTAATTTATTAATTGCAACTTTTGATTGTTTTGAAGTAAACCTCCTTTTGAATATTTGGAAAAGATATGTGGCCAGTATATGTGGCCTGTTTTTTTAATTTAATATATTAAACAGTTGGGCCAAAGTTTGCAGCAAATCGAGCTAGATTTCTAGCATAACCATGCTCGGCATGTAAACCTACCTGAATTGAGAGTGGAACAATTAATAACTATAATAATATTTGGAAAATATAATATATGCAGCTAACAACACATAAGCCATAATGTTGTGACCAAAAAAAGGAATCTAAATGAGCCCTTCAAACATTTAGCCTGGTGATAATTGGTCTGATCCCATGGGAGGTCATCGGTTCAAAACTCCTTTCTTCTAGTCTTCTTAGAATATAAATATATAAATCTGTGGACCCAGATCAATAGCATTTACTTGTAACAGAACTATCGGGCAAATAGATCTTTAAACTTGTGAGCATCCCATGATAAAATTAGTTTCATTTTTCAAGGATTTTTCATAACAGGAGAAAGATAACAGATAAGCTAGAAGAGGCAACATGCAAATGCAACTAATCATGTGATTAGTAAAACCAGAAATGATATTTGATACTTCCTAGAATACTACTATAAGAGATGCAAACTGAAATACATAAAGAATTGAGAAGATATTTGTGTATGTTCAAAACAATTTGTGTATGTTCAAAACAATATTTGAAATAATAGGCAGCATACAATCAACATACAATTTCGATCATTATGTAACTGGCTAATTATTATTATTATACTATATACTATATAGGAAATATAAAGATGTGATTAATGTTACCGAACCGATTTTATCCTTTTGAAGAGCAAACTTCCATATTATGAACTCGATAAAAGATAACTTGGTCAATTAAAATGGAAGAAAAGCACTCAGACACACACAAAAACACAAGATGACAGCATCTTTGTAGATCTTCGTCAATGTCCATTAAGCAGCTAAAAAACTAGTGACGCCACAAGTAAAATAGACCAATTAGTTTTTCTCAAAGAACAAATAAACGTGTAATAGAATTTTGTGAAACTATACTGCCCACGACCCAGACAACACGTCCTTCAGGTAGCAATCACGCGTATTTACCATGGATTAGTAGTTAGCGTGACTCAAAGAAAGATTGAGCTGCAATTTTGCAATCGTTTAATCTTTCGAATTTAGGAAAGAAACAAAAGTTCCTTAGTTCATTTTAGTATTACAAAAGTAGCTTACTTATGAATTTTTGTTAGGCAGACAGGGGTTGACCAATAAGGCAACATACTATTAATTAGCTGCTAAACAAGGTGAGATATTAGACTTCATATGCAGGACCAGAAATGCATTTCATTTAAAAAACAGATCATCTACCAATGGTCTTTTCAATCTCGGAAGAATAAACTATCACTCCCTCCCCACTAAAGTAAATATACAGCACCTATATATACATGACTCGAAGCGAATGAGTATTCGTCAAAAGAACAATCTCTATGCATCAACCAATGAAACAAAGACACACGGTCAACCAATGAAACAAAGACACACGGGGTTTATTAAGTTCCAAGCCCCAACTAATAAAATCCACATCAACTTCAATATCAAGTATCATGTTATCACAAGGAAAAAGCGGATAGGAACCTTTTTTTCAAAGGCATTCACAAACCTAAGTCGACATAAATGAAACTTTTTGTAGGGAAGACTGAACACTCAAGTAAATATCAAGCCAGGCCAACACAAAAAACAAGTGTGCCATTTTATTAGTCAACAAATAGCCACGCCATATTTTACTTGAAAATCAAATAATACTAACCAACAACCGAAACATAATCAACCAGTACAAACCTCCAATTCTTCCAAATTTGGAAAGAGCCCTGCATCAAGTTTGCTCCTAAGAGTACCAAAATCCATAGGCTGCTTGATAATTTCATGGTAATCACGGAGCTGATACAAACAAACCTCTCTATATCAGTCTGTAAAAAGCTAAAACAACAATGGATGAAACTCACAAACATATATAACAAATCACCTCATTAGACTCAACAGGATAAAAAAAAACCCGTGAGTGTCCTTCTTGCAGGTCGATTGAAGTACCCACAAAGCACTATTAAATCAACAAGCTGTACAAGAAATAAATTGTATTCTTACTCGAAGAAGCAAAAAGGAGAAACACACACTTTTGAAGCTTGTCAACAATGAACACGAAAAACTTTTTGTCTGGCAAAGGTGTTGTGGGTCCTAACTCCAATGGTGACCCTGCACGCAAATTAAAATGAAATATTAAAAACAAAGAACCACCATAATATACTTACCTTCTCAAGAATTATAACATAAAGGGTTAGATTATAACCATGTAGAGAGTCCATCGCTTTCACGATCTTTTCACCCTACAAAGATAAATTTATCACCAATCGTTACAGCACATAAACACAAACTTGATAGCAGAATACGCATCAAACATGGAGCAATTATTAGATTAAAAAAGAACAACCCAGATAGCAAGTACAATTGAAGTGGAAGAATAAGAAGAGAGAATGACATATAATTAGTATTATGCATCTGTATTAGTACATTGAGATAAAAGTTTCAGAAATGATTATGCATCTACAGTTAGTATATTATACGTATGAAATATCAGATTGATAACATAAGTATGTTCACTATAGTTGGTCAGTCGGTAGTTATCAATTTGTAAAATTAGTGTAATCATTATATAAGATCACGCGGGTACAGTATGATTATCATCGACTAACGATTTGTGAATATACTGTGATTAGTGACTTTATATTAAAACAATAATACAAGATAATAAATATACCGATTTGTGACTCACACGCAACACGTCACTGCTTCCATGATCGATTATCATCAATTCTACATCTAAAACCAAATCGCTATGACTGATTGTCATAAGAATGATAGAATTTAAAAATTGAATCGTACCAAATCTCTCATACGACTGAACAAAATTAAAAATTGAATCGTTCGAAATCGCTTACCAAAATCACAACGCGATTCAATTAATATAGAAATCAAGTAAAGTGTGTACCTGTGAATCGATTGAATCAGATAAATGATACTCGGTATTAAACACCATCATCGTTTTTTATCTGACTTTTTGAATCCTGTTAGGGTTTAGAGCGGGGGAACATGATCTGTGTTTTGAATCGGAGATGGCGTGATTTAGCATGTTGAGGGTAATATCGTACTTTAATATGACTACAGAATTATTGGATAATCATAATTAGGGGTAGGTTTAAATATAAAAGTTTACTTAAGATTGATTAGGTTGATCAAACCCTTTTTTAATAATAATAATAATAATAAATAATAATAATAATAATAATAAAGAGGGATTTTGTGTCAAAAAAGTATTTAAAGGGTTTTTTAATACGTTTGCAAAAAATTGAGTTATTTGTAAAAAGTTTTTCATGAGTTTGTGTGTTGGTCAAAAAAAAAGTTTTGAAAGGATTTTTCGTTGGAGATAAAATTAGTTTTAATTATTATTTGGTTGTTTAAATTGTGGCAATAAGGTTGATAAATGACAATTTAGATCGGTTTATAATCACCCGACTATTCATAATAAATGACAATTTAGATCGGTTTATAATCGGTCGACTATTCATAATGTGAGGCATACCTAACTCACTCACTGATTATACCTATAAAGATATTCATACCAATTATCAGTTGAGCTACATATCAATATATCATTGACTTGGTTGTTTATATTAACTTCTACGAAATATTATATACCTTATTAAAGAAGTTATTCAATTGATGATTATAATATCTAAATCAATCAAATATATAGGCTTGACGGTCTCGTCGCAACTCACATGTTTCATCCCCTCGCGCGTTAACATTAGTGTTTTGAGTTATATATAATACAACTAGGTTTTTAGCCCGTGCGATGCATGATCGCTTAAAATTGCAATTATATATTTATTTATAGTAGTTCAATGAATTAGTGTTGTTAACTTAAAAGGTGAAATTGTCATTGAGAATTGAAAATAAATAATAACATAAACCAAAATATATAATAAAGTAATGAAACTATTATAATTAATTGTCGACATTAATCTATGGAGCCAAATAAGGCACAATGAATTGTAGAAAGATAAATAATTAATAAGAATTACACTTATTCAAAAAAAATATAGGTCTTTGAACCCCTGATCGTAAAGTATTGTATGCAAAACTATTACTCCGTATATATTATGAAATTTTTTTAACAATGTCAATATTGTTATTGAAAACTATAAACATGTCATTGAAAATAGAAAAATAGTATACAACCACCTAAACATATGCGAATAAAAACTTCAAAGTTTTTGTGAGTAAAAATATGAGAAACAAATACAATGTACATATTCACAAATGCTAACGTAAAATATTACAATTACAAATGTTATACTACTATAATATATGCAACATATATGTAATAGTTTCTAATATTGTTGTCTCAATTCATATTTCAATCTACCAATATGTTTAACTCATGAAATATCTACGTATAGTTGATAATGAATGAAATTTGATTATTAATGAAATAAACTCAATTAGACAATGACAATGAGACAAATGGTGTACTTGACGCTTGTGTTAATCAATGTAAAACTTATCTACTCAAAATAAACTTAAATCATTAAATTTTGGTCAACATATAAGTTAAGGTGTTTAAACATTTTGAAACAAAAGTTAGAAGGGTTAAAACGGAAAAACAATAAAAGTGTGGGAATTAAACTATTATTAATCCTTATTAAAATGATTTATAATAATAATAATAAAATTATTTAAAGTGGAAAGCCATGTGACATCTCTAAAATTTGAAGAATAATTTAGGAGTAACTATATTTAGACATGTCATCATATAATGATTAAAAAGATGACACAAAAACAAAAGAAGTATCACATTAAATAAGTTGATATATGGAAAGCCATGTGTCATGCTTTAAGATTGAGATTAATTCAAAAGTTTGTAAATTATTGACACGATGAAATAATTAATTTCAAAGTTTCACATCACAAATAGTAAATAGTATAATATTATAACAGTTGATGATGATAATAGTAGATAGTTGTAATGTATAAGATATTAATAAGAAGAAGAAAAATTTATGTAGAAAAAAATCATTAAATTAAATGTTATGTAAGAATAAAAAATGCTATTATAATAAAGTATAATAAAATTGAATTATGCCTACCTACAAAATAGAATGCACTTTGTTTGGAATTTAAAAAATCTTAAAACTTATAAGATGAGAATGTTAGAAATTTTAAAGACTTTTAAGGAAAAACTAATTTTATAGTGTGGTATAATTATGTAGGTTTTATATAAAAGAAAATTTGATGACGTGGCATAATGTCGCACCCCCAAATTCGGGTTGCGGAAGCGAATCGGGTCGGGGCACGACTAATCAATAATCACAAGCACAAAGATATAATGAACGACCACTAAATGCGTCGTTTTACTTTGTATTGATAAAACCAAAGTTTACATAAAAATATTGTTTACATTAGCTCAGTTACTTGATATTGAGAGATTTACATTACATAATTAATCTATACAGAATATAATAATGCAATTGAATCTCTGATTTGATTGAATGCAGACTCGAGCTAATGATTCCTGATTTGGGCAGTCAACCTACTGCTGAGTACCTGTGATACATGCTAAAATGGGTCAGCGAAACGCTGGTGAGCTCACAGGTTTATATGTCAACACATATTGTATGAATCGCAAGATTTAATTGAATTTTAAATGCAACTAAGCAAATTAAAAGATATACAGCCATGAGCACATAGTCTGAGTTTAACTTGAGTGTCAGGTCCAATTAAGGAAACCCAACTGAGTTGCCTCATACGAGTGCCTAATCTACACTCGTCTTCCCAAATGCTAATACGTCCGTTTGACCAGTTAGTGCGTGCTAACCCGGGCGAGGATTGTCAATCCTATATGATATCATATACTAACATTCACGCTACAGATGTATTACCAAACTATGTTGTGGAGGGCTTTGAAATGATTAGTGAAAACAACTCATGTAGTATTTGATTTGTATTGTACTTGCGTTCATATTGTAAAATAAAACGATCAATGTAATCACACCCCAGATGAAAACCGTAAAATAGGGGCTATGAGGCTCACCTGAGCCTTGATTATGTATTTAAATAAACTTGAATTGATTAGCTGCGAATTGATGTATGAAGACTTGTAACCTGAGGGCGTCCAATACGCGCGATGGTTATTAATTGCATAGGTATCTTAAAAGACTACCTTTGTAGTTGTTTGTTCAACTATGATGTCCAAATTACTACGATTTGGTTGATTAGATTGTGTTTTGAAAACGTGTACGGCCCGTTGGTGATTTGTTTGTAATAATAATCTCACATTATTATTTTGATTTTCGAAAGGTGTTATACTTAAAAAGTATTTGTAAACTTTAAGTGACGGGGGTCCAGGGGCAGCGCCCCTGGTTAGCTGGGTTCCAGGGGTAGGAAACCCCTGGCGGGGTCCAAGGGGCTGGCCCCTGGTTGGGGTCGAGATGCCAAGTCAGCTCGAAAATTTTTTATTTCTACTAAATTGCTTTGGTGAAAAACGCATCTGAACTTGAATTTGGGTGAAATCAAGTGATAAAATTTTAGGTCTCGACACTTAGTAAAATTAGTGTTTTCTTGGCTATGTTTCATGCGACACTTATAGCGTCACTTAAGGGCTTAGGCGACACTCAGGAAGTGTCGCATAAATGGTAAATTCTGAGTGAATAACGTCACTTAAGGAAGTGACGCATAAGGTGGCGACACTCAGGCAGTGTCGGTTATAAGTATCGGTTATCGGGTTGAGGCGTCACTAGAGTTAGTGTCGTATGAAATCATATTTCAATTGTAGGTGTCACTTATGCAAGTGACGTTGGAAGTGTCGGTTTGGAGTGACGGATATTGAATTTGCGACACTTAGGCAAGTGTCGGGAAAAAGGGGTTTTATGCGGCACTAGGGTAAGTGACGCAAAATTAGGGCTTTTAGCGACACTCGGTGCGTCACTTAAGTGACGCTATACTGCACTGGTCTATGCGACACTTACGTCTGATAAACGGATTTTGAGTCGAAAACGATATTTCCGGTTACCGTTGGGCATGAAACTTTTATCCAACCCATATTTGGACATTTTAAGCTTAACCAAACAACATTCAAGTAAAATAAATGAAATATAAGAGTTTGCGGGATTTTTCGGAAATCTTACAAGTTAACGCCGGAGAATTCCGAAAAGATAGAAATGTAGATCGTGACTCTGTGATCGTTTTCTTCCAAACGGGTGTGAAGATTCGGGGTCGTTTGGTGGTAGTTTTTAAGGAATTTAGGAGGTGGTGGTGGTTTATGTTTTGAGAGAAAATGGAGAAGAAGAAAGAGAGAGTGAGAGTGAAATGAGGTGGGAGGAGGTGATGACCCCCCTTTTTGGCTGATTTTCGGTGGGGTCCACGGGTGTGGGCTTCACCAATCTTGTTCCCTGCATTCGCGCTCCGTACGGTGTTCGTTTCCTCGATCGTTTAATTGTTTAAATAATTATTTTAAAACATGAATACTTTTTAATATTTTTGGTTGAAGTATTTCATCAAATAAATTTTACTTGAGTTATAAAATATAACTTATTCTTGTTTCGGTTGTTCGCGCGTTTATTATTTTAATCGCGTAATTGTGGTTTGTACGATACGAATTTGAGTTGAAATATTATCTAAATAATATTTTGGATAAATAGAGTTATTAAATAATGTCCTATTATTTAATAAAATGGTTAACCAACGTCCGTATTAATTGAACCGAATTGTATTTGATTTGAAACTTGTACGATTTAATCAAATCGCATACTTGTATGTATTCTTCAATATATATATATATTGATACATTAATTGGCCTAACACAGAACTAATTACATGTATTACATTTGATTAGGCACTAATTACAAGTCCTAATTTGGCGGGTGTCACACATAACTAAGAAATTAGGAAAAAATTAAGGAAAAACTAAGTAAATGATGTGGCATAATTAGGTAGCCTTTAAAAAAAGAAATTTGATGATGTGGCATGACTAATTAGTTAAGAAAAATCTTTGTTTTATAAATATACTAGGTATTTAGCCTGTGCGATGCACGATCATTATAAAATACAATTATATTAATTTGTAAGTTTAATGTTGCTAATTAAAAAATGCAATTATCATTGATAATAAAAATGATTAGTAACATAAATCAAACTATAATGAAAGAATTTGTATTTATTTTATCAGCCATTCCATTGATACATCCAATATATATATAGTCTCTTCATTTATTGAATGTAGTTTGATTTTACGCTTCTGCCCACTTCTCACGGTAACAACCATCGGTTGCAAAATTATGTTAAGTTTTTTTATATTTGTTGAGTCATTGTGATACATGACATTTAAAATAAAAAACTATTACATATGTTTTTTTAGATTTTTAATTGTATAAATATTGTTGTAAGTTGCAAATTTATTATTGAAACTCAACAGTAACATATACCAAAATGCACTTTCAATTCCATATATATTATTAAAGTTGGTTTTCTTAAAACATGATAGTTTATGATGATAATAGTAGGTGATTGCAATGTGTGAGATGTAGAAATTTAAAAAGTTTTTATAATAAATTATAATAACATTGAATTATGATTCTTTAGAAAATACAACGTAGCAGTTTGTTAACTAATTTAAATTTTGTATAATTTTTTAAGATGAAAGTGTTAGTAATTATAATTTTTTAAGGAAAAATTAAATTGATGTTTTGGCATGATTAGGAGGGTTTTTAAAAGGTAATTAGATTATATGAAATGGCTAAAAATCAAATTGAAAAAGTTTTATAATAAATTATAATAACATTGAATTATGACTCTCTAGAAAATAGAGAGCAGTAGTTTGTTAGTGAATATAAATTTTTGTAATTTTTTAAGATGAAAATGTTAGTAATTATGAATTTGTAAGAAAAAGTTAAATAATTTAAATTTTTATAATTTTTTAAGAATTTTTAAGGAAAAATTAAATTGATGTTTTGGCATGATTAGGAGGGTTTTAAAAAAGGTAATGAGATGATGTGAAATGACTAAGAACCAAATTGAAAAATTTTATAATAAATTATAATAACATTGAATTATGACTCTTTAGAAAATAGAGCATAGAAGTATGTTAATGAATTTAAATTTTTGTTATTTTTATAAGATGAAAGCGTTAGTAATTATGAATTTATAAGGGAAAATTAAATTGATGATTTTACATGATTATGAGGGTTTTAGAAAAAATGAATGAGATGATGTGGCATGGTTGAAAAATAAAGAAAAAATTATGATTTTTTAAGGAAAAATTAAATTCATGATTTGGCATGATTAGGAGGGTTTTAAAATAAGGTAATGATATGATGTAATTTGTAAGGAAAAATTAAAATAATTTAAATTTTTGTAATTTTTAAGATGAAAGTGTTAGTAATTATAAACTTCTAAGAAAAAATTAAATTGAAGTTTTAGCATGATTAGGAGGGTTTTAAAAAATGTAATGATGTGAAATGGCTAAAAAGCAAATTGAAAAGTTTTATAATAAATTATAATAACATTGAATTATGACTCATTAGAAAATAGAGCATAGCAGTTTGTCAATGAATTTAAATTTTTATAATTTTTTAAGATGAAAGTGTTAGTAATTATGAATTTGTAAGGGAAATTTAAATTGATGATTTGACATGATTATGATAGTTTTAGAAAAAAGGAACGAGATGATTTGACATTGTTAAAAAATAAAGAAAATTTTATGATTTTTTAAGGAAAAATTAGATTGATGATTTAGCTTGATTAGGAGGGTTTTAAAATAAGGTAATGATATGATGTGACATGGATAAAAAGTAAGGACAAATTTATGTTTTTTTTTTTATATATATATATATAATAATAATAATAATAATAATAATAATAATAATAATAATAATAATAATAATAAATACTTGAATAATGAACCTCATGCCAATATGCTATCATCATCATCATTATTATATTTTTCACTAAACATCCAAAATATTATTTACAGTTTGAGTCTAAATATATTTTAAAAACTATTTTAGAGTATAATGTTAAGTTAAAAGATGTATATTACTCGATGTTAGTAGAATTTTATTATAATATAATAGTACCTAAAATTTAGGGTATGATAACGATAACAAAATAAATATCACAGCTTGCGAATATGAAAAACTCTCTAATACCCGGTTACTGATCGTGCAAACTCGTTTCTTTACAAACACGAAAAGCTTTTGAGATTGTACGGCCAATCTAATTACGAGTTGTCGATTTATTAAAAAACCAATACTCCATTATTTTTCCAACTTTTCAATTCGTTTGAGTTCTGAGATAACCCGATTAAATGGTTAGTATACATTGTATACCTTACCTATTAGTATCTAATCTGATTTTTTTTATTTTTTTCTGTTTAAATTTGCACTAGTAGTACATATGTTTGAATGATATTCAATTTGATGATTATTTTTTTTTTTTTGGGTAGTAATTAATGAAGTATAGATATAGATATTATTATTATTATTGCGTTTTATCTAGCTAGTTAATATTTCATCGTGTTATTATCAAAATAGGCTGATCAAAGACAAGATTACCGATTCGGTATCAGCCCCACGAACATGCGAGAGGTTCAGAATGACACAAAAAAAGAAAATCAACGTTCATGGAAGGTATGTGTATATGTGTGTACATTAATTACTTGATAAATTAGTTAGTTAATTAAGTAGGGATATCAGCATCCAGAAATTCAAAAATTCGATCGGAAGTTAAACAGAAAAAAATACAAATATCCCTATTAGATAGGTTATAGTTATTGAAGTTAACTCTATAATGTAAAGTTTTGAAAAGATATTTTTTTATGATTTTTGGATATCATTTTGAACATCATATCTAGGGCTGTTAACGAACCGAATCGAGTCGAATATCAGGATGCTCGAGTTCGACTCGTTTGCTAATTATCCGGTTCGAGCTCGACTCGAGTTCGAGTAAGTTTTAAAAATTGTGTTCGAGCTCGAGTTCAAATTATTTGTTGTTGTTCGAGCTCGAGTTCGATGCTCGTTTATTTGATTGGAAAGTGTCTTTATGAATCAAAATTCCAAGCGCAACTTTGCTTGTTTATGAGCTCGGGATCGCTAAACTCATTTCATAACTCAAAATCAAGCTCGAGTAAGCTCATTTATACTTGATGTCTTAGGTTTAAATATATTAGTTACATACATTTAAAGTTCCAAATAGACAAATTTATTATATAAACTCGACTCGTTCGACTCGAATAGCTCGTTTGACTCGAAACTAAACGAGCTTTCGAACGAGCCGAGTCGAACATCAATTTTTTATGCTCGGCTCGTGAAATTAATCGAGTAGTATTTTTCGTTCGAGCTCGACTCGTGTTCGAATATTATCAAACTCGAATTCAAGTTAAACGAACTCGAACTCGAGTAGCTCGATAAATGCTCGACTCGTTAACACCCCTAATCATATCCTATTATCAGGTGTGATGTAATTGTAAATTTGCCCTTCTTAAAAAAGTTTGTTGAAGTTATATATATTTTTTTTTCAAAAGCAATAAGCAAATATATATGATGTTAATAAAGTGTATGAAATACGAGTTTGATCCTAACACTTAACAACTCTATCAGGAGACTACACTTATAGCCGGACTTACAATTGTGGCAGCTGCGTATGTACGTCAGCGTTGTATACCAGCTTGGAGAAAGTTCAAGGCTGAATTTGAGGCGTTAAAGGCTCACGAAAAGGCCAAGGCTAAAGCAGAGTCTGCTAGGGCTAAAGCAAATGCCAGGGCTAAAGTAGATTCTGCCAAGGCTAGAGCTGAGGAGGCCAGGGCTAGAGCTGAGGCCAGGGCTAGAGCCGAGGCCAAGGCTAGAGCTGAGGCGGCTGGCGAAGGTGCATCCAACCAAGAAAGTTATCCGGGTGGATTTCAAAATACAATGACTACAAAAGAAGCCGCACTTATTCTTGGAATTGGGTACATGCCTCTTAATTACCTGTTTTTCTTAGATCCATATGATATTAATATATCTTGATGATTTTATTTGGATGTGATTATTGCAACTTTAGGTCATTAATTAGTGTATTTGCAATTTAAATTTGAAAAGCATTACCATGTGCTTTTATGCTTTATAAGCTTACATCTAAAGATAAATCTTTTATTTTCATGTACAGAGAAAGTAGTGCTAAAGATAAAGTAAAGGAAGCTCATCGACGGGGAATTTTTAAAAACCATCCAGATACTGGGGGCAGTGCATACATCGCCTCCAAAATTAACCAAGCAAGAGATATGTTGATGAAGTAGACCGTACCGGAAATAGTTGACCATGTTAGCCTGCTCTATAATCTAACATGGTGGCTTTTCTAACAGAATTGTTATACCTTTAGTTCTCATTGGTGTATCTGCAATTGTATGGTGCAATGTTTCTTGGGATGAAGGAACATGTTTATGTGTCATTTTTTGACCATTATATTTTGTACAGACATGTTAATCTCGCGCAATTGTAGTCTTTGTTCACACTCTTGTTTACATCTTATACTCATCTTTTATAGGCCGGTGAACTTGTCCCTTATTAGTATTTGTGTATTCCTATCTAAGAAAGTGAGTGAAATAGAAATATAGATGAAAGATCGTTCGCATTATTGTTGAGCATTGTGTTTATTTTTTCATCTTGATTGTGGAAAGTATGATAGTTGTTTACCAGCATGTTCAGGTTCTTCAGAGTTTCTAATTCATGTGCATTTGCTATGCCG